>OZ014524.1:431934819-432654194 GCA_963966055.1 Lathyrus aphaca | reverse complement strand
TTAACCAACCCCCTTTCTCAGTTTCTCTGGTTCGCGACCATTTTATCCATATCTTACCAGGTTTATGCAGCATTACCTTTCCTTCAGGATAAAAATGCCTAGCTAGCGACTCTTTTCAGTTCATCTTCATGTTCTCCTTTCGCCGACCGTTCGCGTCTGTACCCCGTATGACCCGGTGTCATTTGGTGGGAGCGACACCAATCTTGAGCTCCATCAGGATAATACTTCCCTTTAAATGTAGGCAGATCATTCTTCCTGAATTCATCACTTTCGCGATCCCCAAAATTCATTGGATTTTGCACAACCTGTGCCATCACTTGCATTGCAGCACCTAGTGCAACATCATTTCTTCCAGCTATTCAAAATCTGTCACACAACAACAAAATTCCAATAATGATTTAGAATCAACAACCACAACAACACTCAACAACAACACAACGAAACAACGACTCAACGACACGCGACTCAACGACTCAACTACTTGGTCGAACGGAATGTTTCATCAAAACTATTCCAGTGTCAAAATTCAACTTCAAAACTCAATTGGCTCAATGATACGTTTATAGAAACATTTGTTCATCATGCAGCGGAAAATATTTTAAAAGAAATAAACAAAGCAAACGCCATCCCGACACCCAAATCGACGTATCAAAGACGACACCCTAGAGACGTGAAGTAGACCTACTTCACAGATCACCACTCGACTTATCCTGCTCACTTGCACGTTACCAACATAAGGGTAACATTCAAACAGAATGGGTGAGATACTTACATCACAAAAGAGTAATATAATAAGAACTAGAAAGTATCATAAATAAAACACAACTTCTCAACAACAACTACACAACCACATCATATATACAACGACATCATACACGTCAACAACATCATATACAACAACAACAATTATGCAATGAGACCTTACTTGAATCTATGCATAGGGTACCATAATCCGATCTCTATTTCAAGATCAAGTTCCCGTAGGAACTCTCGACCCCTCTTTCGTGGTCTAGTATGATCTCTATTTCACGATCACGCCCTCGACCTCTATTTCATGGCCACGTACGATCCTTATTTCATGATCACACCAACATCACCACAACGAACATACCCCATCATGGTATGTAGTCCAACTATGCAACATGTCATGCAACACCAATGACATACATGCATACATGCAACCAATACATTAACCAACTCCACAACCACTATCAACATGCAACAACATATTACAACCACAATTATCATCAACATCATGCGTATTTAACATATAACCACATAAATCAACTTTAACAACCACAAATGCAACAACAACATATACAACAACATATTACATATACATACATTAACAACCATCATATGTAACTTATCAAAACAATAACAACTCAACACAATAACAACAACAAGGCCAATAAACATACTTAGTTATGTTCATATTCAAGTTATACTAATTATCTCTACAATTATATGTATAACTCCTCTCTGATTGCCTTTAACTACACCACATCGATTCCTAAGCATTACTAAATTAATTAGATAATTTGAAGGAATTTTTCGGAATTAAAAAATCAATATTTTTCGCTCCAGGTCTCGTTGAGCGAGGGGAATTTCTCGCTAAGCGAGCAACTCTATGTATTCTGACTCTTCCAAAGTCCAACTTACTTGCTAAGCGAGCTCTGCGATTCACACAGTTCTCCCTTATGTGACCTACACTCATTCTTCTACGAACATCGATCCCAAAATACCATTATCCAGCCAGAAATTACAATATTTACTTATTTTACCATCTAATTCATATCATTATCATCTAATAACAAAAAATTACCAATCAATCAACACAATTCCCATTCCAACACCAAAACCCCAAAATATAACCATTAACCTACCCAATTCCAATTATAAAACCCCTTTAGAGACGGAAGAATCCCACCCTTACCTTGGTTTTGACGAGAAATTCCTCTTCCTCGCAGATTCTTCTCTTCAACCTTAGCCCTTTCTCTTATTCTCTTCTCAACTTTCACGATTATTCCTCTTTTTCCCAAAACACAATTCTTTACTTCTTACTACATAATCTCTTAGACCAACTTAGGGACTTCCACCTTTACCCTTACTAATTTCACCATAAGACCACCTTACCCGTCACCTCATTTTATTCCAATTATTTATTTTATCACCTAATAATATAATTATCCACCACAATATAATTATCCACCATAATATAATTCTCAAATTAAAATTATATTCAATAATATACTATTCTTTCACACACCAAAACACAACATTCCAA
Organism: Lathyrus aphaca; assembly: GCA_963966055.1. Lineage (NCBI taxonomy): Eukaryota > Viridiplantae > Streptophyta > Magnoliopsida > Fabales > Fabaceae > Lathyrus > Lathyrus aphaca. The sequence goes on along the minus strand of OZ014524.1, from coordinate 432,651,907 downwards.
ATAAAATAATTAAATAAAATTAGGGACGTTACAAAGCTCAACAACTGAATGCATACGGAAGAGTCACCTCACGCATGCGCCTTGGGAAGCATGCAAATTCAATGCATAATGATGGCTAGTCTATGCCTTTCACTAGGTCTTGAGTGTGCCTTTCATAGATCCTAGGTTGCACGTGCTCACACACGTGCCGAGGGAGTCTATAAATAGGACGAAGTAAGGAATTTTCATACTTTTCGGCCTATTGTCCTTCTTCTCGACAACGACCACATTCTCAAGCTCATACTAATCCGTATTGAACCACTTTTTTCCACTGTAGCTCATGAGGAGACTCAACCGACCACCTTTAAAGTTTCCAGAAATGTGTAAGTTTTCAAAACTTCCTTCCTTTAGGGTAACCTTTCGTCTTTTTTCAATAGAAATGCACGCGGTTAGGGCTTATTCTAGGATTTATAAGAATTTTGTAGTTGATTCCTAGTGTTCTGCGGCTAGGGGTAGGTTACTTTTATGGCGTCGCCACCTCTGTCCGTCGAATGATGTATTTTGTTCGTCGTGATTGCGACGGGTTAAGCCCATGAGGCGTTTTCTTCTTTCTCTTGCAGTGGCTCTGGTTGAGTATCAACTGAAGTTCTGGGTTTTTCTTACTAAGGAAGTCGTGCTCTACGTAAGTTGAGAGTTTTTCGTTCGTGAATTTCTCTCCTCGCGTGAGTTTTTGGGTATACTTCCGAGGACACATGCATGAGTCACTTTGAATAAGGGCTTTGGTCGAGGATAACGCCCCCGTTCCTCTGCACACCCATTCACTTGATTAGTGGTGGAAGGGTGGATTTTATTTAAACCATCGAATTCATGTTTTCTTTCGTTTCTTTCTAGGTGAAAAGATGTCTGATTAAGACTATGATTACATGTCCATGGAGGAAATTTCCGAGGACACGACCTCGACTTTTAGTTGTTCCGAAGGAACCGCTTCCGAAGAAACTGCCTCTTCTCTGACCGAAGATAATCCTCCATAGGAAAAATCCGTCAAGCAGGAGGTTACTATCGATGACTAGGAAGTAGAGGAGTTGTTGCATATTCAATATTTTTACTCCACACCTCTGAAGGGTCCTGTCCCGGAAGTCGGGGATCCTGCGGACCTGTATGTTCGGTATCTTGATGCAGGAGATCGAATTTGCTCGCCGTACGGGCCAAACAGGTTCTCTATGTACGACTACATTTTCAAGGTTCTCAAATTTAGGCTCCCATTCTAGAACTTCCAAATGTTTGTCTTCGTCCACCTGGAGCTGGCTCTCTTGCAACTTCATCCCAATTCTTTTGCATTCTTGAAAGCTTTCGAGTTGACATGTGGATACTTGAAGATTGGGGAAAAGCTTACCTTATTTTTCCATGTCTCCCATCTTCAGAGGCAAGTCGTCCACGGACGATACATATGGGTTTACCTCAAGCAGAAGAGGAATATTTTTAAAGCTTAGTCGGAGCCGATCAGGGCTTTCAAAGACAGATACTACCTGGTGGAGCCGGTATCATATCGTGCGTGGGATTCCATATATTTCTGGGGGAAGGATATTGATGATGAGGGGAGAACTTTGCTCGATGGTCAGGGGAGACCTGTTCCCCTCCTGACGTTGAAGTTCCAATTCTCCTGGTCTTATGAACACTTTTTACACGACACCGATGAGTATCTAACCGTTGCTTCTGAAATGAGCGACGACAAAGTGGCCAACTACGATGCCCTGATGAAGTTTGTTTCGGGCTTTTCCCTGATCGAATATGTAGATGATCAGGGTCGTCCAATTCTAGACAAGGATGGCGGAGAAATAGTGGAATTTTGATTCATAGATGTGGTGAAGCTTCTCGCCTGTCAGACAAACGATGATGTTTCAACTTACCTTGGTAGTTTTAGAGTTAATTATATATGCTCTCTTTGTGTATTCTGCTTGTATACGTTGTGTTCTGACTTGCTTCTTTTGTTTTTTTTCTTCAGATTCCATGTCGGACGCACAATATAAAGTGATAGCAAAAGCTGCCAAGAGGAGAGGAAAAAAGCTGACCCAGACTCAGTTGGCTGACCGTTTAGTAACGACTGATATATGTTCATGAAATTCCTCCTCAGCTCCCCAAGGATCTCCGATCATAGGACCCAAACTTGGAAAGGAGAAGAGGGTCGACGATGTTTTCAATCTGACAGGGACTCCCTCGAAATCCAAGTTCGAGCTTTCGACCTGCTTCCTCCGATCGAAGTTCTACGAGGAGACTTCACTCCAAGTTCACCGGGAGGAAACACTACGCCTGGAAGAACTATACATACCAGGAAGGAGGTTGGCCCAAGCCCAGGATGCAAGTTTAGTGATGAGGGTCATGGCCATGGCATCAATGTATGTCAAGGGGACTGCTACTCAAGAGCAGGAGATTCAGAAGCTGAAAACCCCACTGTCTTCCGCCAAAGACAAAGCTCGCAAAGCTTCCGAGGTGGTGAAGGACGCTCTAAAGAAGAACAAAGTGCTGAAGGAGTCCATGACCATCACCAAGTCTCAAAGAAAGACATCAGAGGAGGAAAATGCTCGACTGAAGACGACCATGGCTCCTTCTGAGGATGAGACTGATGACCAGAGGCTGCTTTTGACCCGTGCTGATCTGATTTCTAGGATCGACCAGAGGGTGAGGATCTCGAGCAAATGGCGATGGTGGCCTTTGCAAATGTTATGGCCTAGTTGAGGGTTGTTAATTCCAAGGTTGAATTCACCGAAGAGGGTACAAACTTCTTATACAAGGTGGTAAATGGGAAGATATTTGTGCTCGATTTCCTTGATCATGAGGACCAGGGACATATGGCTAGTGAAGTGTGTAATCCTACCCAGGAGGCCCCTAGCGAGAATTACTTGTGATCCAAGCAAAAGTCAATTGTAGAAAAGAAACGTCAACTGTGGATTCTTAAGGTCTAAATCATGATTTTTAAGTTCATATATCTTTCCATGGTCATAAAATGTCAATAATTTTATCATTTACCAAGAATCAAGGCTTAGGGAAAAAGTTACTAAAAATGGAAATTACTTGTAAGTGAAAGTTTCTATTTTTGGAAGCTTTATAAGTCACATTCAACTTGACTTTTCATCATAAAAAATGCCTCAAATTAATTTTTTCCAAACATAAAAGTTGAAGTTCATTCTCTCCCATTTTCACTAGTATAAGATCATCTTCATCTCATGCATGGTTCAAAAGTTATGATCAAAAGACCTCAAGGTGGTTTTTAGGGATTTTCGTGTGTCCAAGATTTCCACTTTGCGCAAAAGGATTCTAAATGGTTCATGTTTGCTTCAAATTGCAAAAATCAGTTCACAATATCAAAGTTCATTCCATTTGGCACAAAATTGGCCTTTGAATCACACAATTTCATGGTGTATTTCTCACTTATTTCATAATGTGAAAATTGGCCTTTGAATCACACGATTTCATGGTGTATTTCTCACTTATTTCATGGTGTATTTCTCACTTATTTCAAAACACACAAACCATACAACCACAAGCCTTAATTTCACTCCAATGTTGATCAGTACACCAAATGAGATCCATTCATGCACATGATCCAGACCATGCAAGTGCAAGAGCTTACATACACCACAAAGTGCATTTTTGCAAATTCTATCCAATCTCCTTAACCATGAATCCAATGGATCTCTAACTATGGTTAGGCCCAAAAACCATGATATATAAGCTCATAACTCCACTGGTTAGGGCTGGAAGCTCATACAATTGTTCATATTTTAAAAATTGCACCAAAACTTTCTCTCTTCGAATATCTCTCTCCATAAGGTTTCTTGCTTATTTCTTTACATGTTCTTGATCAACACACTTCATAAAGTAAGAATCATCCATTGATTGAGACTGAAAGCAAGGATTTCACCAAGTTCAATTCAAGAGGATTCAACTTCAAAGCTCAAGATCTAGCACGAATCCAAGCTCTAATTATATTTATTTTGCAATTAGAGGTTAAAAGGAGTTGATATGCAGCTTTCTGATGGTTTCCTAGGAGTATTTCCATAACTGCAAGCTTTAGGTAAGGTCCAATTTCATGCTCCTATTTCTTGAATTTTATGTGTGCATTGTGTTCATATTGATATGCTAGTCATTTTGATGTGGTTAGTTTAGGAAATGGACGTGTATTATGGATTAAATGTATATCTGAAACTTTTGTTTTATCAAAACTTGTTTGGTTAGATCTAGATTGTATATGTATTGTTTGAGAATCTGGATTCCATATTTGAACTCAGCATGAAAAATTGGAGTGAGATTGTGTTAATTTTATAGATTTATGGAATAACTTCATGAGGTGCTCCTCGGAGAAGGTGACCGGAGCTAGGGCTCTGACACCGGTCTCATTTGCAAGTGGTCTGAATTTCCAAGGTAGGAGATGCAATATCTATCGTGTATTTGATTTATCCAAAGGCTTATATTGGGACGATGTCCTGCACGTGGTTTTGTTTTCATAATTAATCTGATTGCATGGCTCCCTAGGATTCTTATCATGCGCGTTAGATCTAGCCTTTCATCTTGCATGCTTTTTTTCTTTGTTTGACTGAATTGTACGCATGAGATTGATCTGATGGTTTAGATCTAGTCATAAATGTTGATTGAGGTTCATGGTAATTGTTTGACTGCGCTTGTTTTTGGATGGGACTTTGGATTGCTTTTCAAACCCCCCATGCTTAAGCCCAACACCATTCTGAACATGCTTATTACTATTGCTACAGCTAACTCGCCCTTTGGTTTCATATTTTATTTTATTTTGATATAGTTTTCGTTTTAGTTTTATAAAATCCTTTTTAATCATCCAAAAATAATAAAAACAAAATCGTGAATCGTATTTTCATATTAAACTAATTTTTTATATTTTATATTTATGATTTTAATCATTTTTCATAATATTTCTCATATTTTCTTTTATTTTCTTTAAAATATGGACATCTCAACTTTAAAAATTTCTTTTGCATAGCATATTAAATCTTTTGCATTCATTCTTTTTGCATTATTGCATCAACATATTGAAATACCTACAAATATTTTTCTCATGTTTTTCAAGTCATTTCATATTGCATTTTGGTTCTTACCTTTTACATCTTTGTTCTTGGATCCTACTTGACTTTGAACAATTGTTTGAACTAGTTTACTTTTGAGTTTTTATTTGATATTTTAATAAGTAATTAGCCTCTGACTTAGGTCACTTGAGGTACATTTTTACAATTTGTTAATTTTGTTGTAGGGGTGTTTGGTTGCTTGTGTTTGAAGTTTACCTTTTATGATGACTTCTCTTCATCTCCTAACCTGTAAACACCCTAAATTTTCCCTCACTTTTTCTCACACCATGGCTTGTGATCTTTCATGTAGCATTGCATAAGCATATCATCTCACATTGCATAGTTGTTTCACTGCATAAGTTGCATAACTATGGTTTGTGATCAAGAGAATCCAAGAAGTGATTTGAGCCATCTCAAAGGCCTTGAAGCTTGTCAAGAGGGTCCATGTGTGTTCCATGATCATCTTATGCTCCCCAAAGTTCTTAAAAGTCAAAATGTCACAAAGGATTGCACAAAGATCCAGGCAGACTGAGCAGTTTCTACACAGATGACCTAAAATTAGGGTTTTGGGTTTGAGGACCTTAATCTCAAGTTTTTTGGTCATTCTTTATTCCAATGGTCTTTATATGTCATAAGGATAATGTGTACCAAATTTGATGAAGAAATTCATTGTGGAAGTCATCCGATCAACTGGTAACTTATTATGCAAGAAAAGTTAGAATCAGGGCATCTGAGGCCACTACCAACGATACCAAAGGGTCATCTTCATCAATTTGAGGTTCTATGATCTTTATTTGATCTTATAAGTGGTTATAAGTTCACAATATTGAAGAATTTCAAGTCATTTGCAAACTTTCCATTTTTGGACATGACTTGTAATGGAAACTTTCCATTTTGGGAAAGATTTTCAACCTCCTCTTTCTTGATCAAAAAGGCTTCAAATGAAAAATATTTAAACATGAAAGTTGTAGATTGGATCTTCCCATTTTCAAAAAGTACAAGAAATCCTCTTGATTCATCCTAGAACTCAAGATATGATGTTTCAAAGTTGGGAAAAATCTTATAATTTTTAAGTATGTGCCAAAGAGGGAATTTTGCAAAACCAAGTTTTAAGACTTCTAATGACCTCTAATCCACTTCTAAGCATCACAAAATGATAACACAACTTGACTTGATCAGAATTATGCCTTGGATTACAAGTTTTCATGCCCAATTTTCACAAAATCTCAAAGAGGGAAAAATTGCAAAACATATACAATCTCTTGATCCAAGTGTTACAACTCATCATAAACCATCCAAGGGCCTTCCATGAATCAAGCTGAGGCAGGACAAGCCTTGACAAATCCTCTGACCTGTGCCATACTCATGGTTGCCAACTTTTGACTTTTTTGCAATTCACCCATACTAATCATCCTGTGTCACCACCCACTCTCTGGCCAATCAACATGACTTATGTGAACCTCATGGACCTCAAACATAACAACATTGAAGCCTGAAACATACACACACTCAGAATCACAAAAACTTGCAAAAACCTTCCTCTCTTAGAATTTCATCACACAACCAACAAAACTCAAATCTATTTCCACCAATCATCTCCACGTAACCTATAGATCATAAACCACCCTTCACAATGGCTTAGAAGTCACTGAATCACAAACACAATTTCTGCCTTAGCAGAAATGAAACACACAAACCAATCCATTTAAACTTCATTCAAGCCTTTCAGAAGCACAAAGGGATCAATTGGAGTGGATTAGCATCAAAGAAGAGGCCAGAAAGCTCAGATTGACAAAGCTCCAGCTCAGGTAGCTCATTCGAAACAATTTTCCAGAACTCTTATTTTAAGTTCCAATGTGATTCTATATGCTTCCCTGGTCACCATGATGCTTTTACTTTTGAAAATGGTTGAGTTTTAAGCATTTCATAACTTTCTGAAATTTTGCCTGTGAAATGTTCTTGCTTCGATTCTCTCTTTTGATGCATGATAAATGTTTTGGTGGCTGGATTCTTGTTCTATGTTGTTTAATGAGTGATTCTGGAGATTTTGGGAGCTTGGGGTTGCCTAGAGAGTGAGTTCAGATGTTGGTGCCGCCGGAGAAGACGACCGAAAAACTGTTTCGGTCGCCTGAAAGCGATTGGGGTTAATTTAGGGTTAATTAGTCAGGTTTGAATTTAGACCTTTGGATCATGTTTCCCGCGTGCGTGAATGACCCAGATTCGTCCATTAAACCTTAATATTTAATTAATTAGTTTAATTAGGTTTAATTAATCAGAAGCAATCCTGGCCATTGATTTTGCATACTTTTCATTTTTCTTTTTCTTTTTCATATTTCTTTTCATATATTTATTAAAAATAGCAAAAACATTTATAAAAATCTAATTTTTTGCATTTTCACTTTAAATATTTTTCTAAACTCAAAAACATTTTTATTTTAAATTTTTGCATTAAAAATGTATTTTTAAATCATTTAAATGTTTTATTTAATTAATTTATTTATTTTAATTAATTAAAAATACATTTAAGTATTTAAAAATCACAAAAAAAATTCATGAAGCATTCTTAGGCATTTAGAACAATTTACAAACTCACCATACAAACTTCTTTTTAAGTTTGATCATGTTTTCACAATTTATCATGAATTAGGCTTTCCAAATTTCACATTTTTCTAACCCTAACTTGAAAAAATCATTTCTAATCAACCATGATGAGTTTGCATTTGGTTCTTTTTGCATTGTTTCATGCTTTGCATCTAGTATCTAGGTTATTTAACTCATAATTTTGCATTGCATTTTCAAATTGTTTAACATTTTTCATGAAGAATCACCCAAAAAACCCTAGTTAACTTAGGAAATTCATAACTTCCTCTAGGTTTAGCTTCTGACCTTCATCTTTGGGGAATGATCTTGTGTGTGTTTAGGGTTTGTTTTAGTTCATTTTCAAATTTTTATCATGATGTATGCTTCTGTTTTGATCATGTGCATCTCATACATTCATAAATCCCCTAATTTCTCATGTTCATTTGCATTCATCTTTGCATATCTCAATCATATGAACTTGCCATGACATTCCATGATTTTGTATGCCATCTTAGACATCTTAAGACATGTTTGAACATTTCTTGATCATTTCTTCATTCATTTGGTATGCTTTGCATTCATTGCTTTTCATGTGGATCCATGTGTTTCTAAGCTTCTAACATGTTTGTTTTGCATCTCATCCCTTGTATGATCATTCATATGCATCATGTTTGACTTTGCATCATCTCATGACACATTTACATTGCATAACCACTTCTGGTTTTGGTCCTTGCATCTTCATTTGCTTTATTTACTTTTGCTTTGCATCTTATGCATTCACACTAACATTTCAGAGGCTTATGGTAAGTTGTTTGGGATGTGGATTTGCCTTCACATTCCACCTCTTCTCTTATCTTAATTTGAATATTTACTTGTCTTTGAAGTGAACTTGTTTCACTTGTGCTCTCTCATTCTTACTTTCTTTCTCTTAGGTTACTTATCGTCTTCAGGAAGTAAGTAACCTATTTCTCTTTCTTCTTCTCTTTTCATCTGCTTCTCTTCCTTGGTGGCCTCCTGAAGATCCTTCTCTTTAAGCCTCAAAAACTATAGGATATCCAAGCATGATAAGTTTTAGGGTTGTACATAGTCCCCCCTAGTCTTTTACCTTTGAGTCTCCTTGAGTCTCTCTTCTTACCTCATAATCAAGGCTAATCACTTAAAGCTTTAGGACTTTGAATTAGGGTTATGCCTGCATCCTTATCTTAGGATGGCGTGTATCACTTTAATCCTTACTGTTAAACCTTTAATTTGTTTACACCTCTTAATCAAAACACCTAATAATTATTAAGACTTAAGCTTGTAACTTGGGCCTTATATTAGGGTTACATCTCTTCCTTTTGGTTAAGAGGGACTAACCCTAGTGTTTAATGGACAAGTCCCTCTCAAGCTAGTCTTGCAAACATAAAACTCACTTCTTAAATTCACCCTTTAATTAAAATCTACTTTAATAAAGACTTGTTATATAATGAATTTAATCCCTAACCATGGATTAAGTTGAGGATCCTTCTTCAGCTTAAGTGTTCTCATCTATCATCCTTCTCTTAGGATGGTGTAATGAGTTCACTAATCCCTGATTAGATATTAAACTCATTACTTAACACAAAACAAAAACCCAAAAACACTTAATAATTACCAAATAGGTTAATGATCTTAATCCTATATCATCATGGTAATTAAGTTGAGATGCTTATCTCATCCTTAAGTAGGCTCATTATCCCTAATAAGGGAGGATATAATGAGTTTACAACCCTTGATTTAGGCTTAAGCTCATTATCCTATGCAAAATACCAAAAACAGTAAAAAACTGAAAAACACAAAAACAAACAATAAACATATCCTTCAGGATTCTTTTCTCACCACACTCATTCTGAAAACGAGAACTCGATTCTTCCGTCTAATACAAGACAGTTAGCACTCGAGCCAGACGAGTCACACACTTGAGCATAGACAAGTAAGCAGTTCACAGTAAAATCATCCAGTCTCTTTGAGTCGAACTACAGTGTTCTGACTTCCTTATTGCACGAGAGGATACGTAGGCATAACTTAACAGTTATCGAACAAAAGTCTCCTTCTCCCAGTCCTCTTTCCTCAACTTCAGCTTTAAGCACTCACTCTCTTTTTTTGCACTAACACCCTGTACATTCATTCCTAGCTTTTCATACACAATCAGCACATACACTATCCCCCTTTTAAACACAATCAAGTAAACGTGGATCTCGTCGAGTACAATGGACGATCTGGGTGCTAATACCTTCCCAGGTCGTAACCAACCCCCTTTCTCAGTTTCTTTGGTTCGCAACCGTCTTATCCATACCCTTCCAGGTTTATGCAGCATTACCTTTCCTTCGGGATAAAAATTCCTAGATAGCGACTCTATTCAACCTCAACCTCCAACATCACCGACCGTCCGCGTCTGCACTGGGACGAGAGTCCGGGGAGCGACAGCTTGGCGACACTGCTGGGGAAGTATCTTGGCAACCAGGGCTTCTGGTTCTTTTGAGGGTTTCTCCTAGAACTTGTTTTTTTGTGTTTATTGGGGGTGTTATGTGCTATGTGTGCTTTTGTTTTTGCTTTATTTATTGCTTTCTGTACAACTTTATTTACTGCATTTACTTTATCGCTTTATGCATTTCATTTTATTATCATATTGATAACACTAAATTTCACCGTATTTCTGACTCTGATTTCGCATGCATTCTTAGTTTTTATTGTTATTTTGTTATGTTATTTTTTTTCTTTATTTTCAGGTTTTTTATGTAACCGGGGCCTAAATCAAGAAATGGAGCGAAAAAGGAGTTGAAACGGACGAAAACTAAGAAATTCAGCTTTTTACACTTATGACACTGGCGCCATGGGGTCAGCCATGACGTGGCCACGTCTCAAGATCACTTCACAACTGCCAAAGCCCACGATCCCCACTTTCTCCACCATTTTGTACCTATGAAGGGCGCCATGGCCTTGTGGCGGGCGCCACAAGGCAAAAATGTTTCCCTCCACTAAAAAGAGGAGGGGGGCATCCTGGTCTTTTCTCATTTAATGTTTGCCTATAAATAGGACTTTAGAATTTTGTTTTTATCATCCAAACATAGAATCTCTTAGGCATATATCCGTTTTAAAGTAGTAATCACTTCATATCGGGGTGTTACTACAATCGAGTGATCGAGTCTGTATACGTCTGTGTGATCGTGTTTTGGAGCACTCTGGGAGGATGTTAATCCTGCCGCCATTTTAATTCCAATCCGTATTTTATTTTTCTACATTCGCTTTATTTTATTTACTTTCCGCATTGCTTTACTTTTATTTATTTCCCGCACTCGCTTTACTTTATTTATTTCTCGCACTCGCACTACTTTCGTTTATTTTCCGCACTCGCTTTAAATACCTTTATTTCTCGCACTCGCACTACTTTTATTTACTTTCCGCACTCGCACTACTTTTATTTACTTTCCGCACTCGCACTAAATACTTTTATGAAAAATAATAGAAAGAACTTTTACTTTACCATGTCTAACTAAATCCATAAAGGTTAGAATGTAAGGATTGTAATTGAACCATTAATCCGTACAATTGTTTGTAGAAACACTTAAGGGCTATTTTAACTTTCAATATAAGTTTAATTGTTTTTAACTATTTCAAAAACAACCAAAAGCAGTTTGTCTAGTTCATTAGGAGTTTTTAGATTAAAAAAAAAGAGATTTTAAAACGATTTTCGGACGCGTTAAGAAGTTTAGAGTCTGGTTCGTGAGAACCTCTTTTTGCTAAGAAATCCAGGTTAAAGTAATTTTCAACTTAGTTAAGATACTATATTTCTTAAAAATAGGTTTACTACTCTAACGCAGTACGCACCTTTTTATCCGTGACAATAGGAGGGGTTGATTAGAGAGTACAACTCGGTTCTGAATACGCAAAAGCGACATTTCCTGTTAAATTAGTTCTTTTCAAAGTAGAAAACATTGCCCATAAGTAGTTCTATTAACAAGTACCGGATTATCAATTGATTATGTGAATTACATTAGAGTCTGTCTTTATTAATTGTTTAAAATTACCAATTTATTTACCATTGCGCACTCCTTAAAACCATTATATTCAGTTGCCTTAGATACACACCATAACAACAGGTACGATAGATTGACACTCGGTCTCTGTGGATTCAACAATCTTTTATATTACTCTGACGTGTTCGTACACTTGCGAAAAACACGTATCAAGTTTTTGGCGCCGTTGCAGGGGACCAATTTCGTCAAATTTCATACCCTATAGTTATACCATTTAGACTAAGGTTGTTACCTGCCGGTCAATGCGAAAGACTCACAGTGCCGGAAGCTTAGTAGACCCTCTAGCTGAACCTGAACGTTACGCTCGCGCACATTTGTTTTTCCATAGGAATAGGAGAGCTATGGCCGAAGATCAAAACCGAAGAGCTCTTAAGGACTTCGGCCAACCATCAAACGAGGAACCTAGTTCCAGTATAGTAAACCCCGCTATCCCAGCCAATAATTTTGAACTTAAACCATCCCTGTTGCAATTAGTGCAACAGAGACAATTCACAGGTCTTGCTACCGAGAACCCAAATCAACATTTGAAAATCTTTCTCCAGTTAGCAGACACCTTTAAAACCAATGGAGCTCCTCCTGAGGCGATACGCTTAAGATTATTTCCTTTTTCCCTCAGAGATAAGGCTCTATCATGGTTAGATTCCCTTCCACCCAATTCCATAACAACTTGGGAAGACCTTAGTAAAGTATTCCTTGCTAGATATTTCCCCCGAGTAAGACCGTTGTTCTTCGAAACCTAATAACCAGATTTACCCAACACCGAGGAGAATCGTTGTTCGAAGCCTGAGAGAGAGATATAAAGAGCTATTAAGAGCATGCCCACATCATGGCTTAGCGAATTGGCTAATCATTCAAACCTTCTATAATGGACTTCATTATAACACTAAGATGACCATCGACGCTGCCGCTGGTGGTGCACTGATGAATAAACCTTACCCTGAAGCTAGTGCCCTTATCGAAGATATGGCCCAAAACCATCAATCATGGGGAGTAGAACAAGCAAAAGTAGAAAAGAAGGAAGCCTAAGGAGGAATACATGAGTTAAGCTCTATGGACATGATGCAAGCTAAAATGGACGCGTTGGCCCTTAGAGTCGAACATATGTGTACAACTCCGAATACTATAGCTGCAGTTTCGCCGAATTGTGAGATATGTGGGACGCAAGGACACCAATCCGCCGAATGCAATTTATTAAATAAGACCAACCCTGAGCAAGTGAACTACACCCAAGGGAACCCATTTTCAAACACATACAACCCTGGATGGAGGAATCACCTAAACTTCTCCTACAAAAATAATAACCCTATCCAAAATACCACACCTCCGAGACAACAGGGTTACCAAGCCCCAAGAACAAATCAACCTATGCAACCTATACCACCAAATCTGAGCCTTGAAAAAATTGTGGAAAATTTTATCACCGCTCAAACACAACAAAACAAAGAGTTCATGAACCAAAACGTCCATGTTAACGAACTAATTAACCAGTTAGGAACCAAGGTTGACCAAATTATTACTCATAATAAGATGCTTGAAACCCAGATCTCTCAGGTAGATTTAAACCAAGCCCCTCAGACTACACCTGGAGGACAGTTCCCTGGACAACCTCAACAAAACCCGAAAGGGAAAGCAAATGCCATTACCCTACAAAGTGGAACCGCTTATAAGGAACCTTCTAACCCTAGATTAAGTGATCCTGAAACTTCTGAGAGAAATGAAGAGAAGGAACCAGAGGAATCTGAAAACCCGGAAGGTCAAGAAAAAGGAGAAGAACCTAAAATAAAAACCAATGTACCACCACTGCCATACAAACCACCAATACTATAGCCTCAAAGACTAAAGAAAACCCAAATCGATAATCAGTATAAAAAATTCATTAAGGTTTTAGAAACACTTCACATAGAAATCGCCTTTACAGAAACCATCACCCAAATACCTTCTTACGCTAAGTTTCTCAAAGACATACTTACAAATAAACGTAGACTTGAAGATCCGAAACCCGTGGAATGTAATTCTATTTCCGAAAATAGGTTAGCAAAGAAAGATAAAGATCCCGGAAATTTTTCCATTCCTTGTATTTTGGGGAATCATGTCATCGAAAAAGCTTTTCTAGACTTAGGAGCTAGTGTGAGCTTAATGCCTTTAGCAGTTTGTGAAAGGATGAACTTAGGAGAATTACAACCTACTAAGATGTCACTTCAATTAGCCGATAGATCCGTTAAATACCTTATAGGCATACTTGAGGACGTCCCTGTTAGGATAGGTCAGCTGTTTATCCCTACTAATTTTGTTGTCATGGACATTAAAGAAGACGACGACATACCAATCCTCCTAGGTAGACCCTTCTTATCAACCGCTGGAGCCATACTAGATGTTAAAAAAGGGAAACTAACCTTTGAGGTAGGTGACGAGAAGATAGAATTTGTACTCTCGAAATTTCTTATGGCACCTGTAATAGGAGATGCTTGTTATGCCTTAGATATCATTGATGAATGCATTAGGGAATTAGAACAAGAAGAAGAAACTGAATCTATAAAATTGCCATCAACCCTTATTTGGGAAGATGACAGTTATAAAAAAACCCTACATTGATGATAACCTTCATGAATGTTTATCTCTTACCCCAAATCTTATGCCTTGTCCTATGAAACCAACCGTAAAACTTAAGGAACTGCCTAAGAACCTGAGATATGAATTTCCTGATGAAGAAATGGATCGTCCAGTTATAGTCAGTGCTACCTTGAACCAAGAGGAAACAAACCAATTTTAAGATGTTTTACGAAGGTACCCCTCAACCTTAGGATATAAGATCTCAGATCTAAAAGGAATATGCCCATCTGTATGCATGCATCGGATTTTGCTTGAAGAAGATTCAAAACCCTCCAGAGAACACCAACAAAGAATAAATCCTATGATGAGTGAAGTAGTTAAGACTGAAGTTCTTAAGTTACTAGAGGCAGGTATAATATATCAGATCTCGGACAGTAAATGGGTGAGTCCTGTGCATGTAGTACCTAAAAAGGGAGGCATCACAGTCGTGCAAAACGAGAAGGGCGAACCTGTAGCAAAAAGAACCGATAGAGGTTGGCGTATGTGCATAGACTATAGAAAATTAAATAAAGCAACTAGGAAGGACCATTTCCCTTTACCATTATTGACCAAATGTTGGAGAGCCTAGCCAGACACTCTTACTTTTGTTACCTAGATGGATATTAAGGATTCTTCCAAATACCTATTCACCCCGAAGATCAAGAAAAAACTACCTTTACATGCCCATTTGGAACTTTTGCCTACAGAAGAATGCCTTTTGGACTCTGTAATGCCCCTGCCACTTTCCAACGCTGCATGATGTCTATCTTTGCAGACTATTTAGATGGAATCATGGAAGTATTTATGGACGATTTCTCAGTTTGCGGATCTGATTTCAAAAATTGTCTTATCAACCTTGAGAAAATCCTGGAAAGATGTGTGGCGGTAAACCTTGTGCTAAATTGGGAAAAGTGTCATTTCATGGTCACCGAAGGGATTGTTTTAGGACATATAGTTTCCAAAAAAGGTATAGAGGTAGACAAAGCTAAAATAGAAGTCATAGAGAATCTAAAACCGCCAAAGACTATCAGGGAGATAAGAAGTTTTCTTGGACATGCCAGATTTTACCGACGTTTTATCAAGGACTTCTCCAAAATAACAAAGCCTTTAACTGGTCTTTTAATGAAAGATGTTGAATTCATCTTCGATGAAAAATGTACTGAAGCATTTAATCTTCTAAAGCAAGCTCTGATTTCAGCACCTATAATGAAACCCCCTGATTGGTCAAAATCGTTTGAGATAATGTGTGACGCTAGTGACTATGTTTTTGGAGCCGTTCTAGGTCAGAGAAAAGATAAAAAGTTACACGTAATTTATTATGCCAGTAGAACCCTAGACGCTGCACAGCTCAACTACGCAACAACCGAAAAAGAGCTCCTAGATATAGTTTTCGCCATAGACAAATTTAGATCTTATCTAGTAGGAGCCAAAATTATAGTTTACACCGACCATGCTGCCATTCGTTACTTACTAAGTAAAAAGGATGCCAAAACTAGGTTACTTCGATGGATTCTGTTACAACAAGAGTTTGATTTAGATATTCGTGATAAGAAAGGCACTGATAATGTAGTAGCTGATCACCTTTCTAGGCTAGAATACCTGAAACCTGACTCAGTGCCCATAAATGACGATTTTGCCTATGATAGACTGATACCCCAACTAGAAACTATTGAAGATGATAACCCAGACCCACATGAGCATTCTCATAAATCCTTTGCTATAATTAATGTACCTTGGTATGCAAACTTTGTTAATTACCTAGTCGCTGACATCATACCCCCCAATCTAAACTACCACCGGAAGAAGAAGTTCTACAGTGATGTGAGAAACTTCTATTGGGACGAACCATTTCTTTTCAAGAGAGGTAAAGATGGCATTTTCCGCCGTTGCATTCCAGAAGAAGAGGTACATAATATAATTGAGCATTGTCACTCTGCACCCTATGGTGGACAAGCAAGCACATCTAAGACCTACACCAAGATTCTTCAAGCTGGCCTATTCTGGCCTACTATGTGGCGTGATGTCCATGCTTTCATTGTCAAATGTGACAGATGCCAATGTACATGAAATATTTCTAGACGTAATGAAATGCCTCTAAGAAATATCCAAGAAGTAGAACTCTTCGACGTATGGGGTATAGACTTTATGGGACCGTTCCCACCATCTTTAGGAAATCAGTACATCTTAGTAGCTGTTGACTACGTGTCTAAATGGATTGAAGCTATCGCCGCACCCACAAATGACCCCAGAGTAGTCATCAAATTATTTAAAAACTATATATTTCCCAGGTTTGGAACCCCCCGTTTAGTCATAAGTGATGGAGGATCACACTTCATATCGAGAATATTTGATAAACTTTTAAGCAAGTATGGAGTTAAGCATAGAGTAGCAACGCCATACCACCCACAGACTAATGGACAAGTGGAAGTATCTAATAGGGAGATCAAACAAATTCTTGAGAAGATTGTCTCTATATCTAGAAAAGATTGGTCGCAGAAACTTCAAGAAGCGTTATGGGCCTATAGAACCGCCTTCAAAACCCCTATAGGAACGACCCCTTATCAACTGGTCTATGGAAAATCATGTCACTTACCTTTTGAGTTGGAGCATAAGGCCTAGTGGGCCATCAAAACTTTGAATTTGGATTACATAAATGATGGTGAAAAACTTATCCTTGATATCCACAAATTAGAAGAGCTCAGACAATCTGCCTACGAAAATGCCATCATATACAAAGAAAGAACAAAAGCTTGGCATGACAAAAGAATCATAAGAAAAGACTTCAAAATAGGCGATCATGTTCTCCTGTTCGATTCTAGGTTACGACTTTTTCCAGGGAAGCTTCGTTCGAGATGGACTGGCCCTTTCGAAGTATCTAAGATTCTAAGATCTGGTGCTATCGAAATCAAGAACCAAACATGTAAACCGTTCATCGTCAATGGACAAAGCATGAAGCCCTACGAAGGAGGTGACATCCCAACAACATACTCCTGCCATACTTTGAGTGATCCACAAAATCCTTCGAATGATGTGTAAAATCCGGTCGTCGAGCTAATGACGTTAAACAAGTGCTGCAAGGGAGGCAACCCATGGTTTTTTTATCTTACTTACTTTTTATTTATTTTTACTTTAATTTGTTTAATTTATTATTTTTTCAGGACTAACGATTGAATGTTCTTATGTGATTTCAGGACTTGTTTGCTAACCTTGTGCAGAATGCAGAACCCCGATGACATGCACGTGGCCTTCAGAGACGACGCACAGAGAGAGCGTTACTATGTCCACATGAGACGCCCTATGGCACCTACCAGGTACCCAGACCAAGATTGCATGGATGCCTTGGGGATAGAGCCAAGCGTCAGATTCTTATGCCACAAACTCCAGTGGAACCAGTTCAACGATATGAACAACACTTACAGGAACTTGACTCTAGAGTTCCTCAACTCGTTTGATTATGATCCTTGGGCTAGACCCGATGGACATGCTATTTTCAGGTTGTTCGGGACTGATTACTCTTTCTCTCACAAAGAGTTTGGTGATTTACTAGGTTTTCAGACTACTCCTGATGCTATTCCAGAGACACCGATGGGGTATTTTATGAGCAAAGAAGTGGAAAAGTTTTGGTCTAACATCTCAGGTGGAGGGAGCTAAGATCCTTCCACCCAGTTTTCTCAGGTAATCCACAATCCTGCGTTAAGGTACTTCCAGATGATTCTAGCACACTCTTTCCTCGGTTTGCCAGATATAGAGACTCTGCTGAGTGAAGAGGAGATTTTCCTACTATTTTGTGCGACTCAGTCACGCCCAGTTGCTTGTGGCAACTTTCTGTTGAAGGTCCTTGCCAGTGTCACCAGGTCATCTGTAGGCATTATACATGTCGGTGGGATTGTTACACAGATTGCTACTGCATTGGGTTTGTCTCGCAAATTATTGCACCTCAGGACCTTCTGCTACTACACCACCCTGGATGTTGACTTTTGTCTTGACAGAGGATTGATGAGGAGGGCCTCTTTTGAGCCCAACACGTTTAGATTACTGATCGACGGCGAAGTGATACATTACTTTACATTACCAGACCCGCTGATGACTAGTGTCCACGACCCTGCTAATTGGAGTTATGCTTTAGAGGGTTATGGAGAGACTATCGAAGAACCAAAATCACCTCCCGCCGCTGAGTACACTCCTACACCTCTTTCTCCCCGAATCACTGTTATGTCTAACAATATGTCTTTGCAGCCGCCTGATCTACAGACCTAGATTTATGAGCTCCGTAAGGAGACTGCCCTGCTCAAGCAGGAAGTAGGAGACTTGGCATTACAGATCGAGATATCTGATCTCACTCATGCCTCAGAGGCCTATGCTCTATATCAGGAGATTGGAGAGCTCCGGAGGGAGATAGCTGAGATTCGTGGATCAAACCAGGAAGATAGGCCTACCACATGATCATTTTACACTGACATTATTACTCTAGTATTTAATTTTTCATGCTTTATTTTATTTCTCGCATCTCCAGACATATTTTATATTATCGCATATATTACATTTTTCATGTACTTTGATTTTTATCTTATTATTTCATGCACTAATCTCTTTTTTCTCTTTTTTTTCTCTTTTGTTTTGTTTTTATTTTATTTTATGTTGAATAAAGAAAAAAAAATAAACACAAAAATATTTTCATTTTTTGTCTTCATAAAAATAATATGCAAGCTTCATGCCTTAGAAGAAAGAAGGAAACGCTATCCGGACCCCCTGAAGACCAAAGGTACGCAAAGCCCAAAAGGGGAATTGAAGATTTTAGGCCCAAAGGCAAAATGACCTTGTGGCGGGTGCCATAGAGCCATGGCGGGCGCCACACCGTCCCTCCCTATTTCGGGGCAGATTCATCTCCCCCACCATTTTCACACCTTCAAACTTCCAAAACCCATTTTTCCAACTTCCAAAAACCCCATTGAACCCCATTAAAGCTCCTACCTTTCCAAAACATTCACCATCTATAAAACCCATCCAAAATCCATTTTTATTTTCATCCACCACAAACCATAAAAATCCAACCTTTACCATTTCTCACATAAACCATTCTTCCCCATTTTCACTTCTCAAGGACAAAAATAATGGAGTTCAACGGATATCTTCTTCGTGATGGAAGACCGAGAGATACGCAAAGGAAAATTATTCAAAGGCTTCAGAGTCGAGAAATTTTCTCGACTAGGTACGTCGATGATAACTGTCTTTACTCTTTGTGTCTATATCATAGTGTTTTTCATTTATTAGATTTTTTAGGCTTGCATAATATTTTTGTTAATTAGGAACCTAACGATAAGAGGCTGACAGTTAAGTTTTTAAGTTCATTGATATACACTATCAGTCCTAACAATGCTAGCACAGTCAGTACTGTTAATTTTAGACTGTTTGGAATTGAATACGAATACATTACCGGCAAACTAACAGGCTTGTTAGGAATCCCTCATAGGGAAGGTGCTATATGTGAGGCACCTTTGGATTCTGAATGGTCGGCTGAAGTATTTTCCTTCTGGAAGAGGCTGTGAAGTACTTCAATAAATTCTTTTGAAGGAATAATTACGTTGACCATCCATAACCCGGCCATAAGAGTACAAATAAGGTAAACACTAAAGAGTACAAATTAGCGTTTACCTTATCTGTACTATTTTTTGTTGGGAGAGTCCAAATAAGGTAAACGCTAAAGAGCTCCTATTTTTGCAAGGATGCCTCACTAATACTCATATCAATCCGGTCCCGTTTATGCTTGCACACATGGCTTTAACTATTAATAAAACAAGACCGATTGTTATTGGAGGACTTGTTACGTCTATTGCTCGGGCTCTTGACCTGAACAATGAGATAGCTACACTTGAACCCCTACCTCCTCGCACAATTAATTTAAAATTTCTAAAAGACAAGAAATTGTGCCGAACGAGGAGAGCAGGTGGTTATGAGTTGATGTTTCATGGGGTAGCTATCCCATCCGTTGCTTTACCTTGCAGTAGACGTACCGATGTACGTAATGAAAGGAACTAGACCTACGATCTGAATGCTCCACCTGTTTTGGGTTCACTTCCTCCTAATATTCCTGATGGGGAGGCACATGACACTGATGAAGAATATGATCGGAGAGAATATTCTCCCGTACCTCACGTGTCCCCCCATCATCCTTCACAGTCACACACCACACCATCTTCCTCTAACCCTGTTGTAGGTGCTACTCCTGGATTCTATGTCACTGAGGAGATGTGGCGTGATATGACGGCTAGAGAGGAAAGGCGAGACAGCCTATTCTCTACTATTTCACAACAACTGACGGACAACATGAGTTTCATGAAACAATCACGATTGGTTTCGGATCATGCCTATAGTAATGTTTTCCGTGCCTTGACCGACATCACATCAAAGCAGGCCCGTCAGCGAGAAGTCAATCGCCGACACCACCAGCTTATTGAGGCCACTCAGGGTTCCATCCTAGGTAACCTTCGAGAGGTCTGGGGTGCCCAGGCTGCCTTATCAGCACAACTTGACCGGAGGGACCAGCAGCGCAGTAGATCCCGTCGTTCCAGACCATCACAGCAGGACGGCGAGGGCACAAGTGCTCCTCCACAGTAGTTTTCCAGGTTACTCTCCTTATCTTATTTCGAAACATTGGGGACAATGTTCGATTTAAGTGTGGGAGGGGATTTTATTTCTTTCTGTTATTTCCCTTCTTAGTTATTTATTTGTTTTCTGTTATTTTCCTTTTCAGTTAGTTATTTAGTTTAAGTTTTTTTAGATAATGCATGAGTCTGACGAGTCACCAGTATAGTGTATCTTTACTACACCCTCATTTTTCCCATTTCCTTAGCCTTATCAAAAAAAATTCAAAAGAAAACAATGATGTTTCACATGTTTTTTGGGCTTTGAGACAGGTTTTAATTAGGATGTGGTGACTTAGGTAAACTTTTTGAAACATCAGTATCATTTTAGCACCATAGACCTCTTGAATATAGGAATCACTCCTAAACCCCGCACACCATGGCCTTTATTATCATTCAAAAAATTTTCCTAAGTAGTTTATTCTAGTAGTTAGCTCCGGCCTAAGCATACTCTACGTAGGGGGGGCGATGAACATAAATGAATGATCCAGTGCTAATAAAAAAGAGATAAAGGCAAAATCTGGGATAGGTGACCCTCACAAAGTCATTTAAATCGAAAAAAGAGAAGAATTTTTTTTTTTGCCACAAAAAGAAAAAAATTGCAGTCACCTATTGTTAGTTGGTTCAGAGGTATCTGGCACTGAACTTGGTAGGGCGAATTACGATCTGATCCCCCGCAGCTACATTTTGGTCAAATAAAACGGGTTTACACATGCTTATGTGCCAGAAACCCTGTGTTTTTGATCAGAATCACTAACTGGTCACTCTACTAGGAAGCATGTACGGATAACGGGCTTAATGTGATTGCGCCTAAATGAAAAGGACCCAAAAAGAGATTAGAAGATAGGCCTAGGTATTATGGGATGACATGGGGTGGTTAATAAAGGATTGAAGTCTGTGTCTGTGTTATTATGGTACCCTTGGTTCACTTAGTTAGTACCTGACTTGAACTTAGAAGCCCTCTTAGCCCAAATCATGTGTTGACACCAGTTTTCTTTATTTTTGAGCTTTAAATGTTTGCTTGAGGACAAACAAAGGTCTAAGTGTGGGAGGATTTGATAACACTAAATTTCACCATATTTCTGACTCTGATTTCGCATGCATTCTTAGTTTTTATTGTTATTTTGTTATGTTATTACTTTGTTTTTCTTTATTTTTAGGTTTTTTATGTAATCGGGGCCTAAATCAAGAAAGGGAGCGAAAAAGGAGTTGAAACAGACGAAAACCAAGAAATTCAGCTTTTTACACTTACGGCATCCACCATGGCTGGCGCCATGGGGTCAGCCATGACGTGGCCACGTCTCAAGATCATTCCACAACTGCCAAAGCCCACGATCCCCACTTTCTCCACCATTTTGTACCTATGGCGGGCGCCATGGCCTTGTGGCGGGCGCCACAAGGCAAAAATGTTTCCCTCCATGTTTTAGTGGAGGGGGCATCCTGGTATTTTCTCATTTAATGTTTGCCTATAAATAGGACTTTAGAATTTTGTTTTTATCATCCAAACTTAGAATCTCTTAGGCATATATCAGTTTTAAAGTAGTAATCACTTCACATCGGGGTGTTACTACAATCGAGTGATCGAGTCTGTATATGTCTGTGTGATCGAGTTTTGGAGCACTCTGGGAGGAAGTTAATCATGCCGCCGTTTTAATTCCAGTTCGTATTTTATTTTTCCACATTCGCTTGATTTTATTTACTTTCCACATTGCTTTACTTTTATTTATTTCCCGAACTCGCTTTACTTTATTTATTTCTCGCACTCGCACTACTTTCGTTTATTTTCCGCACTCGCTTTAAATACCTTTATTTCTCGCACTCGCACTACTTTTATTTACTTTCCGCACTCGCACTACTTTTATTTACTTTCCTCACTCGCACTAAATACTTTTATGAAAAATAATAAAAAGAACTTTTACTTTACCATGTCTAACTAAATCCATAAAGGTTAAAATGTAAAGATCGTAAATGAACCAGTAATACATACAATTGTTTGTAGAAACACTTAAGGGCTATTTTAACTTTCAATATAAGTTTAATTGTTTTTAACTATTTCAAAAACAGCCAAAAGCGCTTTGTCTAGTTCATTAGGAGTTTTTAGATTAAAAAGAAAAGGGATTTTTGGACGCGTTAAGAAGTTTAGAGTCTGGTTCGTGAGAACCTCTTTTTGCTAAGAAATCCAGGTTAAAGTACTTTTCAACTTAGTTAAGATACTATATTTCTTAAAAATAGGTTTACTACTCTAACTCAGTACACACCTTTTTATCCGTGAGAATAGGAGGGGTTGATTAGAGAGTACAACTCGGTTCTGAATACGCGAAGGCGACAGTTCCTGTTAAATTAATTCTTTTCAAAGTAGAAAACATTGCCCATAAGTAGTTCTATTAACAAGTACCAGATTATCAATTGATTATGTGAATTACATTCGAGCATGTCTTTATTAATTATTTAAAATTACCAATTTATTTACCATTGCGCACTCCTTAAAACCATTATATTCAGTTGCCTTAGATACACACCATAAAAACAGGTACGATAGCTTGACACTTGGTCTTTGTGGATTCGACAATCTTTTATATTACTCTGACGTGTTCGTACACTTGCGAAAAACACGCATCATATATCATCTGTGCTGGTTTGTTGGTTTGCCTTGGTGGGAGGGGTATTCCAGTGAGAAAGGTCCAACACAAAGGCCTGAGTGACAGACATAGGATTATAGTAGATTCATATCCTTTCTTATTCCATTTCGGTCTGGTGCAGGAATATGAAAACATGGTTCAGACATGGGTTTCTTCTTGAGAACTTTGTGCTACAGATCTCCTGTAGTGCTAGGGCTATCTGGGAAGCCTTCTAAGTCTGGATGACCTTTTTAGATGACCTTCATCATCTGAGGTGAATTAGAGGAGGATCCTTTATGATTAGGGCAAACACTGTACCTCCGGGTTAGAAGTGTTTACACTTCTCATAATAGATCCGAATCTGAGGATTCTTGTTCTAGAACAATACCTGTGAGTGGGCGGGGTTGTTTACAGGTTTGCAGGAACCCTTGGCCTCAACATACCCTGTTACTGGAATTTTTTTTAAGGTTACACTACTTTGGATTGATTCTATGAAACCCTGGACAAGTGACTCTTTAGTTGAGCCCCCCACCTGGTTACTGGTTCTCAGACATTCATCCGGAATTTTGAACACTCATGGACCCTATCAAAAGCAACTGACAATCCAGCATCTGATCACAAACCCTTGCATATCATTCAGCATACATCATACTGCATCATTTTAACATTTGTCTATTTGTTTTATAGGGTATCCACATCTCCTTTGGTTTGGTTTTAACCGTTCTTCTGCTTTAGCCATCTTCATCAGTTATCTTCTTCGGTTATCTTCACCCATTGTCAGTATGGATTCAACCAGGAAGAGCAACATCACTTACCATTTCTTTGAGTACCCTCTGACAGGCATCATGCAGATACAGGCTCTTGTCACTCCTGATCATGTTCCTTTATTCAAAGAGCATTATGGTGGTATCCTGGACATGATCATGGACTTGGATGCATCACAGAGGAGCATGATTCACACTTGTCTTCAGTTCTATGACCCTCCTCTCCGTTGCTTCACTTTCCCGGATTTTAAGATAGGCCCTCTGTTGGAAGAGTATTCTATGTTGTTGGGTGTCCCTATCAGAAGAGGAATTCCTTTCAAACCTGAGATGATTGCTCCCAAGAATGAAGACATAGCCAAGGAATTACATTTGGAAGCCACTATCATTGATGAGCATATGACCACCAAGGATGGAATCCTAGGCCTTCATTTGGACTTCTTAATCACTCAGGCTACCAGTCATACTGCAACAGGGAAGTGGGGAACTGTTTGTGCTCTCTAGGCTCTCAGTATATATGGTATCATCTTGTTTGCAGACAAGCCTAAATTTGTAAGCAAGAATGCTATCCATATCTTCATGCTCAAGAACCTAATACCTACCTTGTTGGGAGATTTCTATTACTCAGTGCATCAGAGGAATGAGAAGCAGAGAGGGAGACTGGTGAGATGTTGTGCACCTCTCTTCTACAGTTGGTTGATGAGACATATGCCGAAGACGGAAGCTTTCCTGAATCCACATCAGTCAAGAAACTGGGCTAAGAGGATGATTGCCCTTAATTCAAGAGACATCAGGTGGTGTACTCAGAACAACAAGGGCAGGGACATAATTACAAACTGTGGACAATATCCTAATGTGCCTCTTATTGGAGTAAAGGGTTGCATCAACTACAATCCTTTACTTTTCAAAAGAAAGTTGGGATATGCATTGATACATCTACCAAGGGAGAAGGACTTAGCAGAGTCTCTTTACTGTGTTGTTCAAAATAATCATGCCACCGTCCGACAAGCAGCCTGGTCTTGGGACAATATACAGACAAAAGGGACTGCTATTCTGGGTAAGTGTAACAACATAGCTTCTGCTCAGTACACTGAATGGTCTCGCATCAGATGACAAGTTACTCGCATGCCATTCACCCTGGAGGATGTACCAGGGCCATCAAGAGTAGATCTTGTAGCTACAATCAGTATGGAAGAGTTTGAAAAGTTGAAGGAAAGAAATGCCTAGCTTTCTGAAGCTCTAAAGAAGACCCTTTGGGAAAGGAATGACAACCGTCTAGACAATGAGAGATTAGAGAAGCTCCGTATCGAGCATGTGACCAAGATTGAGAAGACAAAGGACTTCATCAGAAAATCCCGAGCGAGAGAACTGGTATTGAAGAATTCTTGCAAAGAAGCCAAGATTCAGAAGGCCAAAGCTGATCACTATCTGGAAGAGAGACAGGCTAGATGGATCGGGATCACTGAAGCTCGTTTGCAAGAAGATCAGAAGACACAAGCTAAGATAGAGCAGCTGGAAGCCAATGAGAAGAAGATTCAGGAAACCCTGTTAGCAGCACAAAAGGAAATCTCTGAGCTGAAACTCCGGGCGGGGTTGAAGAGATCAAAAGAACAAGACAAGTACCAGAAGATGACAAGTGCCATTGCAACCAGAAACCTTCTCATCAGGACCATCACAGAGCATCAAGTTGGACCAGTGACTGATGTTCTCCTGAAGGAAGTCAAGGAGGATGAATTTAGGCTGGATGTTTGATTTCTCTTTTAATTGTATTTTATTTTAATTCTCCATGGTGATTTTGTTTGTATTCTTGACTTGATTGTATTCTGCCCACCATGGGAACTTGTTGTAATCATAAACTATGTATTTTGGCATTTTGTAATGTTATGGTTTATGTGTTACCTGGATTTTCCCTTGGACTTCGTTCTCTTCAGCATCTTCATCATTCTCAGAGGTTTGGAAGGTCAAAACCAAAAAAACCAAACCAGGATACCCTCTGAAGACAAATAGACATACTGCATTGCATGTAACCTCATCCTCATTTGTTTTGCAGGATTTTTTGTTATTGTTTTCTCACTTTGCTGCTTGTTTCAGGAAATATTGCTCGTAGGAGAGTCTTTCCCGTCAATCGCATCCACCGATATCCAAACAGAAACAACCTTCCGAGCTTACAAATGGATCAACTACATCAAGAATTGACAGATGTGAGGACTCAGATGACTGATGTGAGGACAGAAGTGAGGACTCAGATGAATCAATTCATGGCTGTGATGACTGGGCTAGCACAGACCCAGGAAAGATTGAGGGAGTTAGTCGAGCGGCAGACTCCAGAAGATAATCATGCAGGCACTGAAGGTACTAGTTACAACACGCGTAATCAGCCGCAAACAAATCCACCAGAATTTGGGCCCCACATCAACCCTGAAGTCAATGTTGTTGGAAATACCCAGAGAAACACTAGAGATCGTGTTCTGCAGGAAGATCCTCAGGAAGAGAAGTTTATAGTGTTAGGTGCTGGAGCTGATGAAGTTTATGATCGTCGTCTGGACGAGATATCTGAGAAGTTGAGATCCTTGGAGTCCCAAAACTCTTTGGGATTTGATGTGATGGATATGGGACTAGTGGAAGGAGTCAGGATTCCTCACAAGTTCAAACCTCCTTTCTTTGAGAAGTATAATGGTACCTCCTGTCCTCGTACCCACCTTCAATCTTTTCTGGGAAGATTGAAAGCTTATACCATGGATGAAAAACTATGGATGTTCTACTTCGAAGACAGTTTAACCGGGGCATCCAGGGAGTGGTATTCTCACCTATCAAGGGCTACTGTCAGAAACTGGAAGGACTTAGCCGAGGCCTTCGTACGCCAATATCAGTACAACCTGGATATGGCTCCCAATAGGACCCTCCTGATGGGTATGTCTCAATCTTCAAGAGAAAGTTTCAGGGAATATGCCCAAAGGTGGAGACAACTTGCTACTGCTGTCCAACCACCTATGTCTGAAAAGGAAATGGCTAACATGTTTATGAACACATTGCAAGGAACCTACATTGATCAGCTTACTGCTTTCTCTTCTACCAGTTTTGCTGATGTGGTTATAGTTGGTGAGAGAATTGAAAGGTTATTGAAGATGGTTAAGATCTCTGACAATGGTGTTAGTTCCAGCAATGCCAGGAAACCTTTCTCAGTACCTCGAAGGACAGGTGAAACCAACTCAGTACATGTGGGCAGAGGTAGGCCCCAATACATGCAAAGATCAGTACATGTTGTCATCATTCCTACTCCAGCACCTCAGCAATAACACTTCCCACAACAACAATAGTTTCCTCAACAATAGAGATCTTATAACAACAACAACAACCAACAACAACGTCCGTTCCAGTAAAGGACTTCACAAATCAACAGGGTTATCGATCCCATCCCTATGCCCTATGCAACTCTACTTCCACAGTTATTGAAGCTCAACTTGATTGAATTGAGAACCTTGACTCCACCTGATCCTCTGAATCTCCCAAGAAACTATGATGTCAACGCCAGATGTGCCTTCCAATCCAATGCACATGGCCATACAACAGAGAAATGTAGGGCATTGCACATGAAAGTTCAGGACTTAGTTGATTCCAAAGCTTTGAATTTTGCACCTCCTCCTAATGTCACAAAGAATCCGATACCGAATCACGGTAGTGTAAACACCCCAAATTTGCCCTCACCCATTCACACCATGGCTTGTGATCATTTCATGTGCATAAACTCAATCATAGCATCTCATATTACATTTTTGATCCACTGCATTGGTTCTAGGTCATCTGCACCTAGGGTTTGTGATCTGAGCAATCCAAGAGCTTCGTGAGCCACTCCAGAGGTCAACAATCACTTCAAAAGGGTCCATGTGTGCCCAAGTATCATATTACATCTTCTCAAAGTCAAGAATGCCAAAGAATCACAAGAATTGGGAATGGTGTGGATGCAGAGCCAGGTTTAACTACACATAAACTTCTTCTAAGCATCCAAACATCATCAAGGGGTCATAAGGAGTGGTTTTCATCAAAGGAAGGGGACAGAAAGTTGCATGAGTGAAAGCTTCGAAACTCAGGTAGCTCAAGAACATTTTTTCCAGAAATCATTTTTTAAGTTCTTAAGTTGTTCTTCATGATTCACTGATTGTTCTGATGTCTTTAGTTTTGAAAATGGTGATGAAATAAGAGTTTAATTGTGTTCTGAAACTCCCTGACCTAAAAAATGTTTTGTTTCGATTCATGAGTTTGAGGGAATATAAATGGTGTTTGTGATGGGGTTTTGATTCAGTGGGTTATGGGGATCATTCCAGTGTTCTTGGATTTCATTTTAGTTGTGTTTTGAGGTTTTTAGGGATTTTCAGGTGGGGTTCCCACCGGAGAAGACGACCGGAGGTCTTCTCCGGCCACCTGAAAATCATTAGGGTTTTAATCCTGTAATTAAATGAGATTTGAATTTCGTGCGTTGGATTGGCTGACTAGGTTGACTTCGCGCGTGGATGGATGGTCCAGATTCACCATTAGAAACCCTAACTATGATTAATTAATTCATAATTGTATTTAACCCAGTTTGAATGTGGGCCTTTGATCTGCGCGCGCAGTCAATCCCCCTTCCCCCAGGATCCATCCCAGCCCTCCATTCAGTTGACTTTTCTTTTTCTTTGTTTTAATTCATTTATTTCATATTTGTTTTATACAATTTATTTAAAATAGCAAAAATGTTTTAAAAATTATGAAACTTTTTGTCAAGAGTTTCATTAATTTTTAAAACACAAAAAATATTTTTATTTTCATTTTTAACATTAAAAAGTATTTTTAAATATTTAAAAGTTTATTTTTAATTGATTAATGAAAATTAATTTATTAAAAATACTTTTAGGTATTTAAAAATCACCAAAAAATTCATGAAATGTTTTAAGACATTTAGAAACATTGTCCAACCATCAAACCAAATTTATTTTTTGATCTTGATGCATTTTGAGAATTTTTCATTGAATTAAAATCATTTTGATGCATTATTTTGATCCAAAGTTCCAAAAATCATTTCTGCCTATCCATGAAGAGTTGGACCTTGATTCTTTTTGCATTGCATTGTGTTTAGCATGTAGTTTGTGAGATTAAATGGTCATGATTTGATCTTTCATTTTCAATTTGTTTGACATTTTTCTTGACAAGGAACCCTAAAACCCTAGGAAACTTAGGAAATTCAGAACTTTAATTAGGTTAGGAGTTGGAATCCCTCCTTTGGGCAGTGAGTTAGTATAGGATTAGGGATCCTTTGAATGCATTTTCAATTTTTTATCTTGTTGTTTGCTTCTGATTTTGGTTTGTGTTTGATGCTTTGATCATAAACCCTAATTTGGGCTCCCATATGCATCCATCTTGCATTTACATTCATACCTTGACTTGCCATGACATTTTATGCATCCATTTGATTTATTTAGCATCTTAAGACATATTGAAAGCATGTTTGATCATTGCATCTTGCACTTGTCCTGTTGTATGCCATTTGCATTTCATAACTTTCCATGTATGTTCATGTTTCTTAACTTGCTCCATTTGCATCCATAAGCTTGCATGATCACTTCCATGTGTTGCCTCATGTTTGTAGCATCTCATAGCATCATTAACATCATGTATGTGCTTCTGGTTTTGTTTCTCATCATGCCATTCCATCCCATTTTGCATTGCATTGCATTTCTTTTCTAACTTTTCAGGTGGTAAGTGGCTTTGAGAAGTGAATTTGCCTTCACTTCTCATAACTTCTCTTCATCTCTTTTATGCACCCTTGCTGCATTTTTGTATGTGTTTGAGATTGAGCTTGCTCATTCTTTTTCTTCTCACTTTCTTTCTTCAAGTGACTTGTCTTCTTAATTGAAACAAGTTACTTTGCTTCTCTTTGCTCCTTTCATCTGCTTCCTGGTGGTTCCATTGAAGATTGCTCTTGTAAACCTCACAAACCTTAGGAACAACCAAGTATGACAATGATTAGGGTTTTGATTAGTCTCCCCTCTTAGTTTTACCTTTGTGTCTTCTTTGAGTCTTCTCTTCTCATCTCATAATCAGGGGCTAAACCCTAAAGGCTTTAAGGCTTTGTGATTAAGCTTATGCCTGCATCCTTCTATTAGGATGGAGTGTATAACTTTAATCCTAAGTGTTAAACCCTTAATGTGTTTAAATCTCTTAATCAATTCACTTAATAATCATCAAGACATCAAACTTGTAACTTGGGCCTTGCATTAGGGTTCTAATTCTTCCTTAATTGGTTAAGAAGGACTAACCCTAGTGTTAATGGACAAGTCCCCCTCAAGTTGTCTTACAAACCCTAAAAATCACTTCATCATCATACCATTAACTAAAATCCACTTAATCAAAGGCTTGTTTTGTCATGAGTTTAATCCCTAATCATGGATTAAGTTGAGGAGCTTTCCTCAGCTTAAACAGTCTCATCTATTATCCTTCTATTAGGATGGTGTAATGAGTCTGTTTAATCCTTGATTATGGCTTAATCTCATTACTTAACACTAAACAAAAACACCAAAAACATCTAAATAATCACAAGTAGGTTAATGATCTTAACCCTGCATCAAAGGTGATTAAGTGTGAGAAGCTGACTTCACACTTAAGGTACTCTCATTACCCCTAATCAGAGGGAAGATGTGATGAGTTTACTAAATCCATTGGTTTAGGCTTAAGCTCATTAATCTATGACAAACTTCAAAAAGCAATAAAAGACTGAAAATACAAAAACAAACAATAATCGTCTCCTCCAGGATTCTTCTCTCATCTCATTCACTCATAAACGAGAACTTGCTTCTTCCGTCTAATGCAAGACAGTTTGCACCTGAGCCAGACAGGTCATACACTTGAGCATAGGCAAGCAAGCAGTTCACAAGTCAATTTATCTTTCAGTCTCTTTGAGTCGAACTACGGTGTTCTGATTTCCTCATTGCACGAGAGGATACGTAGGCATAACTTAACGGTTATCGAACAAAAGTCTCTGTATATTCCCCCTCTTTCCAGCTCATTTCTTTAGCCTCATTATCTTGAGCATTTCATCCTTGTTCTTACACTGACACTGTACATTTACACACTTCACATTCTTTACATTGACACATGTACATCTTTTCCAGCTCTTTTATACACAGATTGCACTGACACTACCCCTTTAAAACACAAATCTTTTAAGCGTGGATCCCGTCGAGTACGACGGACAATCTGGGTGCTAATACCTTCCCAGGTTGTAACCAACCCCCTTTCTCAGTTTCTCTGGTTCGCAACCGTCTTATCCATCTTTTTCTAGGTCTATGCAGCATTGCCTTTCCTTCGGGATAAAAATGCCTAGCTGGCGACTCTATTCATCTCCAGTGAGTTCACGGCTGTGTGTTCTCACACCCTCCCTTCACCAACCGTTCGCGTCTGTACCCTATTTGACCCGGCTTCATTTAGTGGGAGCGACAGCTTGGCGACTCTGCTGGGGACCCTTATACTACAACCAGGGCTTCTGGTTCTTTTTGTGGGTTCTTCCTAGCGCTTGATTGATTTGTGTTTACTGGGGTGTTATGTGCTTATTTGTGTTTGTATATTTGTATTTATTTTTGCTTTATGTACAGTTGCTTTACTGTCTTCTTTATAGCTTTACATATTATCATATTGTCATACTGTGCTGCTGGCTGGATCTGTTGTTTGCTTTGGTGGGTGGGTGTTCCATTGAGAGTTAAGGTCCTATACCTGGGACCTGAGTGACACCTAGGCTAGAGTGGTTCATATTCTTTCCCATTCCATCTCGGTCTGGTGCGGGAATGTGAAACACGGTTCAGATATGGGTTTCTTCTTGAGAACTCTGTGTTGCAGATTTCCTGCAATGCTAGGGCTATCTAGGAAGCCTGCTAAGTCTGGATGACCTTTAGTATTGACCTTCAGAAACTGAGGTGAATTAGAGGAGGAACTGTTATGGTTATTGTAATCACGGTACCTCCGGGTTAGAAGTGTTTACACTTCTCATAACTGATCCAAGTCTGAGGATCCTTGTTTTAGAACACCACCTGTGAGGGGGTTGGGCTGTTTACAGGTTTGCAGGTACCTTGACCTCAGAATACCCTGTTACTTTGATTTGATTAAGAATACTCCATGTTGGGACAGTTCTTGTGATTCTAAGCCCTGGACATGTGGCTCTTTATTTGAGCCCCCCACTTTGGTTACTGGACTTATAGACCTCCATCTGGATTTCTTACACACACGGACTTATATCAGAGCACTTGATCGGATCCAGCTCAGTCACAAACCCTTGCATATCATTTGCATACATAATCATTGCATCATATTGACATTTGCTTATTTGTGTTTCAGGGTATCCATCTTCATTTGGTTTTGGTTTTGACCCCATCTTCAGTATTGACCTATCTTCATCAGCACCTGCTTCAGCTATCAGCTATCTACTTCAGTCACCTGCACCAGCCAATCAGTGGCCCATTCTTCAGTATCATCATCAGCATTTGTCTCTACTCAGTCTCAACATCATGGCACCTAAAAAGGGCAACATCACCTACCACTTCTTCCAGCCAGAGTTAGCTGACATCAGGAGGATTCAGACCCTGATCACTCCAGACCATATACCACTGTTCAGGGAACACCATGGAGATATACTTGATATGGTTATGGATCTGGACCCCTCACAGAGAAGCCTGATCCACACTTGCCTTCAGTTTTATGATCCCCCACTGAGATGTTTCACTTTTCAGGACTTTCAGCTGGGCCCCTTATTGGAAGAATACTCATCATTAGTTGGTATACCTATCAGGGGTGGAGTCCCTTTCAACCTTGAGATGGTCTTTCCTGGTAATGAAGAGGTAGCAAAGGCATTGCATCTAGAACCAGTCCTGATTGGGCAGCATATGACTTCTAAGGCTGGAATCCCTGGCCTGCATCTGGATTTCTTGATCTCTCAAGCTACCCTGAAAGCTTCTTTAGGAGAGTGGAAAGCAGTCTGTGCTTTATTGGCCTTGAGCATATATGGGATCATATTATTTGCAGATGAGCCTCGATTTGTCAGCAAGAATGCAATCCATCTCTTCATCCTGAAGAACCCAGTACCCACTTTATTGGGGGATCTCTACTACTCTGTTCATCAAAGGAATGAAAAGCAAAGGGGAAGATTAGTAAGATGCTGTGCTCCTTTGTTCCATACTTGGCTTCTCAGGCATTTGCCCAGGACAGATGCATTTTTGAACCCTCATCAGCAGAAAAACTGGGCTGGAAGACTTACTACCCTAACTTCAGCTGATATCAGGTGGTGCACCCAAAGCACAAAAGGCAGGGATATCATCACCAGCTGTGGGCATTTTCCCAATGTGCCCCTGATAGGAGTTAAGGGTAGTATTAATTACAACCCTCTGCTGTTCAAAAGACAACTGGGCTATGCACTGGCCCACACTCCTAAGGCACAAGACTTGGTTGAGACTCTTTATTGTGAAAACAAGCCTAATCTGGCTATTGTTAGGCAGGCAGCCTGGGCCTGGGACAATGTGCAGACTAAAGGGGTAACCATTCTGGGAAAGTGCAACAATGTGGCATCAGCACAGTACTATGATTGGTCCCATGCCAGGGCCCAAATGTCTGGATTGCCTTTCACTGTTGAAGATATGCCTGGACCTTCCACAACACCACCTCCAGCAACTGTCAGCTTAGAGGAGTTTGAGAAATTGAAAGAGAGAAATGAGAAACTGACTCAAGCTCTACAAAAGACCCTCTGGGAGAGGAGTGATGGTAGGTTGGATATTGAAAGGTTGGAGAAGTTGAAGATGGAGCACTTGGCTAGAATTGAGAAGTCTGAGGATTACATTAAGAAATCTAGGGCTGTAGAACAAATCCTGAAGAATGCTTGCAAGGAAGCCCAATTCCAGAAAGCCAGGACAGACTTGTATCTAAAGGAGAGTCAGGCTAGGTGGGTCAGGATCACCGAGGCTCGTACTCTGGAGGACAAGAGGGTCCAAGACAAGATAGAGCAACTGGAAGCTAGTGCAAAAGAGCAGCAGGAAGCCCTGGCAGCAGCCCAGAGGGAGATATCAGAGCTGAAGATTAGAGCTGGAGTGAAGAGGTCAAAGGACCAAAGTCAACACAAGAAGCTAACTGCAGTTGTTACTACCCGGAACCTCCTTATCAGGAACCTCACGGAGCGTCCGGCTGATCCTGTGACCGAAGCACTTCTCAAGGAAGTTCGGGAGGATGAGTTTGGTCTTGATGTTTGACCATTTGCTTGTTGTTGCTTTCATTCCATGTACTTTTATTTTCTTGTAATGTATTTTGACCCCTCAGAGGGCTTGTATTTGTAAACAAACTGTGTACCATTGGCCTTTTGTAATACATGTATTAGTTTGTTCCATCCGAGTTTACTTCGAAAGCAACATCAACAGCATCTTCAAGGGTCTGGAAGGGTCAAAACTGAATGCCAAGCCGGATACCTTGAAAACAAATAAGCATACTGCATTGCATGCTAACCCTTTGTTTGTTTTGTAGGTGTTTGTTTTATTGTTGCTAACTCTGTTGTGATGTTCAGGAACTATTGCTCGACGCCGGGTATTTCCCCTCAACCGTCCGCACCGATATCCAACCCGTAACAATCTTCCGGGCATACAGATGGATCAGATGCAGCAGGACCTTACAGAGGTCAGGAACCAAATGACCAACGAGGGGTTGGAAATGAGGAACCAAATGACACAGTTTATGGAGGTAATAAACAACATGGCTCAAAGCCAGGAGAGGCTCAGAGCACTGGTAGAAGGGAGAAACCAGGAAGACCATCAACCAGGGACTGCTGGCACCAGCAACAATGAAAGAGTCCAACCTCATGTCAATCCCCCAGTCTTTGGACCCCACCTCCATCCGGAAGCCAATATCCATGTCAATATACAAGGGACTGCCACAGCAGGGAGGGTACTGCAAGAAGACCCCCAGGAAGACCAGTTCACAGTAATGGGAGCCGGGGAGGAGGCATATGATAGAAGGTTGGATGAGATAACTGAGAAGTTAAGATCCTTGGAGTCTCAAAACTCTTTGGGTTTTGATGTCATGGATATGGGCTTGGTAGACGGGGTCAGGATTCCCCACAAGTTTAAGCCACCATGATTTGAGAAGTATAATGGGATTTCCTGTCCCCGGACCCATCTACAATCTTTTCTCGGGAGACTAAAGGCCTATACCATGGATGAGAAGCTGTGGATGTTCTATTTTGAGGATAGTTTGACTGGAGCTTCGAGGGAATGGTATTCCCATCTGACAAGAGCAACTATTAGATGCTGGAAGGACCTGGCAGAGGCCTTCATCAGACAGTATCAGTATAATCTGGATATGGCACCCAACAGGACCCTCCTAATGGGAATGTCACAGTCATCTAGAGAGAGCTTCCGAGAATATGCTCAAAGATGGAGACAACTCGCTGCTGCTGTCCAGCCACCTATGTCAGAAAGGGAGATGGCTGATATGTTCATGAACACCCTTCAGGGGACTTACATTGATAGGCTAGCTGCTTTCTCATCTACCAGCTTTGAAGATGTTGTCATAGCCGGGGAGAGAATTGAAAGCCTATTGAAGATGGGTAAGATCTCAGACAATGGTGCAAGCTCATCCAGTAATGCAAGAAAGCCTTTTGCGGGCCCAAGAAGGACTGGTGAGACCAATGCCATCCACACCAGCAGGGGCAGGCCCCAATATGTTCATAGATCTGTGGCAGCAGTCACCATTCCCGCTCCAGCTCATCCACAACCAGCCTATCAACCACCGCAGCAAAACTATCAGCAACAACCTCAGTACCATCAACAAGCTCAGTATCCTCCGAGAAATTACAACAACAGCAACGCCAACAACAATAATCAGCAAAGGCCATTCCAGCAGAGGCCATCTCAAGCCAACAGGGTGATCGATCCGATCCCTATGCCATATGCTACATTGCTGCCACAACTCCTGAAACTCAACCTAGTTGAGCTAAGGACATTGGCACCCCCAGATCCCAACAGTTTACCCAGGAATTACGACTCCAACGCCAGATGTGCCTTCCATTCAAACGCACCTGGCCACAGTACAGAAAAGTGCAGAGCCTTGCACATGAAGGTACAAGACCTGGTAGACTCTAAGGCCCTGAATTTCGCACCACCACCCAATGTCAATAAGAACCCTATGCCAAACCACGGGGGTCCCAGAATCAATGCAATTGAAGAAGACAAGCCGTCTTATTTAATAACCAGTGTGGGTCAGATTCGAACACCGTTGGTAGAAATTAAGGCTCAACTCCTCGAAAGTCAAATGTTCCCGGGGTGTGAGTTAGGGTGTGCCTACTGCAATATCTCAGTAAATGGGTGCGATAACCTGAGGAGTGGCATAGATGGTCTCATTCAGAGTGGCCAACTTCAAATCACCACATCATTTCCAACAAATCCAGCAATCTCATCAGCAGCAATTCCTGTATCTCCTACAACTGCAACAACCATTGTTCCCGACAACTCTTCGGCTTCATCAACAAGTACTTCATTTGTCATCTCGACTGATCAGCTATCAACAAATTTTCCTTCTACAACTTCAGCACCACTCCATTTTGAAACTCCTACAACAACAACGCCCATCCTTCCAACAATATCTCCTACAACATCAGCAACAAATCATGAAGATGTCTCAACTGTCACAATATTTTATGATCCTGAAAGTAACTCTGCCTACAACTCAGAAAGTGCTGCTCCCATCAGAGCACCAGTCACAATTTATTATGATCCACAAACTGTCACAATCCCTTCTGCAGCTGTCATCAGTCCAGTCGCTGTCACAGTGCCTGGACCAGTACCTTATGAAAGCAGTAGGGCCATCCCTTGGCACTACGGCTCTGACGTGTATTGCGAAGGAAAGAAAATCACTCTTGAATCATCAACACCTGCACCACAAATAGACAATGTGGGGGGAGGAGGAGGCTTCACTCGAAGCGGACGTCTCTTTGCTCCACAAATTCAAAGACCCACTGCCGAAGCAGAAGCTGCTGCCAAGGCAAAAGGAAAGAGCCCGGTGCAAGAGGATCAAGCTGTTAAGGAAGCTTTGAAAACACCATTCGATCAAGAAGTTGATGAGTTCATGAGAATCATCAAAAAGAGTGATTACAAAATAGTGGATCAGCTTCATCAGACGCCTTCCAAGATCTCAATCCTATCATTGCTTATGTGCTCCGAAGCCCATCGGAATGCACTACTCAAAGTCTTGCACGCAGCTTACGTGCCTGAAGAGATCACCGTCAATCAGTTGGAAACCGTGGTTGGAAATGTTACTGCTAGCAATGGGCTAGGGTTCACCAATACTGACTTGACAACGGAGGGCCGCAACCATAACAAGGCCTTGCACATCACCATGGAATGTAAAGGTGCAGTCCTTTCCCATGTGCTGGTAGACACAGGGTCATCCCTTAATGTCTTACCGAAAAAGGCCCTGGTGAAGCTAGAGTATGAAGGATTGGCATTGCGTCCCAGTAACCTGGTAGTAAGAGCCTTTGATGGTTCTAAGAGATCGGTTCTGGGGGAAATTGAGCTGCCTATAACGATTGGCCCACAAACCTTTAAAACGATCTTCTACGTGATGGACATTCAGCCTGCCTACAGCTGTTTGTTGGGTAGACCATGGATTCATGCCGCTGGCGCAGTAACGTCTACCCTTCACCAGAAGTTAAAATTTGAGTGGGAAGGCCAAGTCGTTACTATCTGTGGGGAGGAGGATATATTTGTTAGCCATCTGGCTACTTATAAGTATATTGAGATGGATGGAGAGATCCACGAGACGATGAGTCAAGGGTTTGAGGCCCTGAATGTTAATGAAGCATCTGCTGTATCTGGAATCTCCATGTCATCTTATCAACAAGCCCGGAAGGTTGTTGAGGAAGGAACTGCCCAAGGCTGGGGCAAGGTTTTATCTGTGGAGGAGAAGAAAGACAAATTTGGGTTGGGTTACAGACCAACTCAACAAAGTCAAGCAGAGGCTGCTGAGAAGCCCGGTTTTGTCAGTGGGGGGATGCTCACCCCTGATGCTATCAACAATTTGGAAGACGAGCTGGAAGAAGAACGCAATCTGGAGAATTGGATTCGTCCAAAGATCCCGGGGAGCAATATCTCAAACTGGTCTTCCCAGGAAATTATAAGGGTTACTCATGCAGAGTAATTATTATTTCCTGTATTTTTATAGCATGCATCAAAGTCTTGCATCTTGCCCAAGATGACAAGACTCATTTTGTAATCGGGCCATCTGTACTTTTTGTGCAAACAAGATTAATCAATGAAATATCAGACATCTTTTTTGCAAATGAGTCCTTTTCTTTTCCGCTCACTGTTTTTCCATTTTTCTTTTTGTACAAAAAATAAATGGCGATGTTTTCAAAATGATAACTTTATTTCAATTTTTTAAACAAGATTAAAATCAATCACTAAAATGAACAAACTGAACCCTTGCAGAGAGTGCCTTCCAGACAGCACCGACAACAGCACGGCTATGACTTCGTATGACTTTGACAATCCAATCAATCAAGATGATGAAGGGGTTGAAGAAGAGTATGAGCTTCCCGAAGAGCTAGCCAGGTTGTTAAGACAAGAGGAGAAGGTTATTACTCCTCATCGGGAGGAGGTCGAAACGATTAATCTTGGTACAGACGAAGACGTGAAAGAAGTTAAAATCGGGGCCTGCTTGCAAGACTCAGTGAAGAGACAACTGATTGATCTGCTTCAAGAATATGTGGATGTGTTTGCTTGGTCGTATCAAGATATGCCAGGGTTGGACACCGATATCGTTGTGCACAAGTTGCCTTTGAGAGAAGAATGCCCGCCGGTTAAACAGAAGTTGCGCCGTACTCGCCCAGACATGGCAATGAAGATCAAGGAAGAGGTACAAAAGCAATGGGACGCCGGGTTCCTTGCTGTAACTAGCTATCCGCCGTGGGTTGCTAACATAGTACCTGTGCCTAAGAAAGACGGCAAAGTAAGAATGTGTGTTGACTACCGGGATCTGAATAGAGCCAGCCCGAAAGATGACTTCCCATTACCTCACATTGATGTATTGGTGGATAACACGGCTCAGTTCTCGGTATTCTCCTTCATGGACGGATTTTCAGGATACAATCAGATCAAAATGTCACCTGAAGACATGGAGAAGACAACCTTCATCACCCCCTGGGGCACGTTCTGTTACAAAGTGATGCCATTCGGATTGAAGAATGTTGGTGCAACATATCAACGGGCTATGGTAACATTATTCCACGATATGATCCATAAGGAAATCGAGTGTTACGTGGATGACATGATTGCCAAGTCCCTTACAGAAGAAGACCACCTGGTAAACCTGCTGAAACTATTCAAGCGTCTGAGGAAGTACCAATTGAAGTTGAACCCCAACAAATGCACCTTCGGGGTTAGATCTGGTAAGCTGCTGGGTTTTATTGTAAGCGAGAAAGGGATTGAGGTTGACCCTGATAAAGTCAAAGCTATTCAAGAGATGCCTGCACCGAAGACTGAGAAAGAAGTTCGAGGGTTCTTAGGGCGATTGAACTACATTTCACGGTTCATATCTCACCTTACAGCAACCTGTGAGCCTTTGTTCAAGTTGTTGAGAAAAGAACAGACGGTCAGGTGGAATGAAGACTGCCAGAAGGCTTTTGACAAGATCAAAGAATATCTGCAAGAACCTCCAATCCTTATGCCTCCAGTTGAAGGAAGACCTCTGATAATGTACTTGACAGTATTAGAAGAGTCAATGGGGTGTGTGCTGGGCCAGCATGACGAGTCTGGTCGAAAAGAGTATGCAATATACTACCTGAGCAAAAAGTTTACCGACTGTGAACAGCGTTATTCACTGCTCGAGAAAACTTGCTGTGCTTTAGCGTGGGCTGCTCGCCGACTGAGACAGTATATGTTGACCCACACTACTTTATTGATCTCAAAGATGGACCCAGTTAAGTACATTTTCGAGAAGCCAGCACTTACCGGACGGGTTGCAAGATGGCAAATGATTCTCACAGAATATGACATCCAGTACACTTCCCAGAAGGCCATCAAGGGCAGTGTATTGTCTGAATATCTTGCTGAGCAACCCATTGATGACTACCAGCCTATGAGATTTGACTTCCCTGATGAAGACATCATGTTCATAAAAGAAAAAGATCATGAAGAGCCTGTTCACACGGAAGGGCCTGACCCGGAAGAAGAATGGACTATGATGTTTGATGGGGCTGTTAATATGAATGGTCGTGGTGTTGGTGCAGTACTCATTACACCTAAGGGAGTTCACATGCCTTTCTCGGCAAAACTCACTTTCAACTGCACTAACAACGAAGCTGAATACGAAGCTTGCATTATGGGTCTCGAGGAAGCCATTGACCTCAGGATCAAGACATTGACTGTATTCGGAGATTCAGCTCTGGTAGTTAATCAAACCAACGGAAAATGGTACACCCACCAGGATCATCTGATACCTTACAGGGATTATACAAGGAGACTATTGACTTTCTTTACAACAGTCAAACTTGAGTATATCCCTCGGGACGAGAATCAGTTTGCAGATGCTCTGGCTACCATTTCCTCCATGATCAAAGTTCAAGCTGCCAACTTTGTACCTCAGATTTCAGTATCCAGACTTGACAGACCAGCATATGTGTTCGCCGCAGATGTTGTCAAAGATGATAAGCCTTGGTTCCATGACATTAAGTGCTTCTTGGAGGATCAAACATACCCATCCGGGGCATCTTCCAATGATAAGAAGACTTTGAGAAGGCTTGCTGGTAGTTTCTTTCTGAACACTGATGGGTCTTTATACAAAAGGAACTTTGATATGGTACTCCTCAGATGTGTTGACAAGACGGAAGCAGATTTGTTGATGCATGAAGTGCACGAAGGATCCTTTGGTACCCATGCGGGAGGGCATGCCATGGCTAAGAAGTTGTTAAGATCAGGTTATTACTGGATCACAATAGATGCAGACTGTTGTGCTTATGCCAGAAAGTGCCATAAATGCCAGATCTATGCAGACAAGGTGCATGTGCCTCCCAATCCTTTGAATATAATGTCTTCACCATGGCCCTTTGCTATGTGGGGAATTGACATGATTGGCAAGATTGTACCAACTGCTTCAAATGGCCACAGATTCATCCTGGTCGCCATTGATTATTTTACCAAGTGGGTCGAAGCAGCTTCATACGCCAATGTTACAAGGCAAGTGGTAGCCAGATTTCTGAAGAGAGATATCATCTGTCGATATGGAATGCCCGAGCGAATCATTACTGATAATGGTTCCAATCTAAACAACAAAATGATGGCAGAGCTATGCCGGGACTTCAAGATCCAACACCACAATTCTTCTCCTTACAGGCCAAAGATGAATGGCGCTGTTGAGGCGGCTAACAAGAATATCAAGAAGATTGTGCAGAAGATGGTAGTTACATACAAAGACTGGCATGAAATGCTACCATTTGCCTTGCATGGGTACCGCACATCAATCAGAACATCCACTGGGGCAACGCCGTATCAGCTTGTGTATGGTATGGAGGCAGTCCTACCGGTTGAAGTTGAATTACCCTCCTTGCGAGTACTGATGGATGTTAAACTGAACGAAGCAGAATGGGTTCGGTCCCGATACGAACAACTGAGTCTGATTGAAGAGAAAAGATTGGCTGCAATTTGTCATGGGCAGCTGTATCAGAAAAGAATGAAGAGAGCCTTCGATCAGAAAGTCAGGCACCGAGAGTACCAAGTAGGAGACCTTGTGTTGAAGAGAATTCTCCCTCCTCATACAGACCACAGGGGCAAATGGACTCCAAATTATGAAGGACCATTTGTGGTAAAGAAAGTTTTTTCCGGTGGAGCATTGATGCTCAGCACCATGGATGGTGAAGATTTCCCGTCCCCTGTGAATTCAGATGCAGTTAAAAAATACTTCGCATAAAAAATGACTCGCTGGACACAAAAACAGAATGTAAGTCCAGGCAAAAATAGGGCATCCCGGCGAGTCAAAAACAGAATAAAAGACTCGGGCAAAAATAAGGGAAAATAAACAAAAATGTACACCCGCTGAGTTGAAAAGCCGCATTGGACAGCTCAGGCAAAAATGGGTATCCCGATGGATTGAAAACCCGAAAGGGCGATCCATGCAAAATAAGGGAATAAGCGAACAACTGCATTCTGAATTCGTCTGTATCGCCTACGACTTAGCAAACCTCGAAAGGATCAAGCTTCAATCAGAATCAACCTCCTTCAGAAAGCAAGACGAGAAGAACGTCAAAAGTCATACGAATCATAGCAAGAGGGGAAGCTCCTTTGAAAGCGTCATCAACATCGCCAGTACTTTGTTTCTCAATTTGTAACAGTCTCTTCATTTTAGGAGATTTGTTTCCTTGACTGTATCTTGCCAATTCAGGGCACATAAATTAATAAAATCAGATTTTTCAGTCATGTCTCGTCTTATACATTTTTATTTGCAAAGAA
This sequence comes from Lathyrus aphaca, assembly GCA_963966055.1. Taxonomy (NCBI): domain Eukaryota; kingdom Viridiplantae; phylum Streptophyta; class Magnoliopsida; order Fabales; family Fabaceae; genus Lathyrus; species Lathyrus aphaca. Next base: position 432,609,100 of record OZ014524.1, on the reverse strand, counting down.
TGTCTGATGTCTCTAAAAAACTAATTGCATGAGTACAGATGTTTTTCTCTAAAAAATAAAAGCACGTGCTTGCAGGGAATATACTTACTCTCAGAAGTGTATAACTCCTATGACGGGATCCGGTAAGGGATACCTCGGGAATACTTGTGCGTTTCTCTGTCTTTGCAGGATCGCAGGTGTTCGAAGCGCAACATGGGGCATGGAAGCGTCATCCCGGCAAGCTGACAAGTCAACACTCATCATTAGCACCTGAGGTGTTTTCTCCCCAGCCGAGTTGCCAACAACTTTCCCCAGCTAGTTTGCCACTTGTCACTCCTCCCAGTCGAGATGTCAAGCATTTTTCCTCAACAGAATACAAAGTCAGGGAATCATCTCCCCACAGAGTTTCAACCTCTATTCGGAAGAGCGGCGCATGAAGGAGTCACAACAGAGTACAGAAAGCTTCTACAAACCCCAGCTGGGTCCCTCACTTACTGGAATAGGTCTATCATTGATCTATACCCCCAAGCAGATACATCTTGTCGGATCCACCAATGATCTCATCCCCAGCTGGGAGGTTTATTTCAAGCAGATCAGCCAGAGATCTTCGCAGCAACGGGATCCGAATCCCGGATCTGTGCCCCCGCATAATCATGGCATTTGCATCATGTTCACCCACAAAGCGTAGCATTCCGTCTAATACGGAGCATCACGGCAAAAATCAAATACATAGCATAATCATAAGCCATGTTGTGAATCGAACACTTGTGAATTGTGACAATCCGTCAACATACAGAATACTCTCCCCAAAATCCCCCAGAATCCCCAGCAAAAGCAGTTGCCCCACAATTCACAAACACCAGTATACATTCCTTTTTGACACCCGTCCGTGTCATCATTCCCCCAGTAAAGTCGCCTGGATACCCTTTACAAACAAGACCACCCGCTTTACAGATGCCTTTTGACACTCGTCCGTGTCATATCCCCAGCACAGTCGCTTACACTTTTGCAACCCATTTACTTACTTATACTATACTGTTCTCCCTTTTGACACTCGTTCGTGTCACTCTCCCCAACAGTTAAACACTCATCTATATACTACTCATGTTACTCTAATACAGATACTCGTCCGTAACTTGTATACACCATTTATATATCCCCACAGATTCGACAATAGTCCTTGTTCTTTGTTAACCAGTTGGTACTCGTCCGTACCATCATCTCAGAACATTGCGTCTAGCGTCTGTTTCTACTTGATACTCGTCCGTATCATCAGTCTTAAGGATGCTCGTCCGCATCTTTAATCCATACACCGTGTCAAACACTCTTGTCTTCTTGAATATAGACACTCGTCTGTGTCTACTATTCCCCAGAAGAGTCCCCTCAGATTCAACACTCGTCCGTGTTCTCTGTTAACCCGTTGATACTCGCCCGTATCATCATCTCTGAACACGTGTCAGTTTGTTCCTACCCGATACTCGTCCGTATCATAGTCTTAAGGATGCTCGTCCGCATCTTTAATCTATACACAATGCCAAACACTTATACCTTTTATTTCTTGGATATAAACACTCGTCCGTGTTTACTATTCCCCAGTAAAACAATTTTCTCCTTATCTGACATTCGTCCTGTGTCATGATAAACCCTGAGAGCAGCCGTACCCTGCTAGGTGGTCGTCCTCCACCTCTTGATGATCGTCCTTCATCATGCTCGTCCGATGGCCGTCCCCATCGTTGACCTTTTTATCCGACATTCGTCCTATGTCGTGATATATTTAGCAGCCGTCCCCTGCTAGGTGATCGTCCTTCACCTTTTGATGATCGTCCTTCATCATTTTATCCAATGGCCGTCCCCATTGTTGATTTTGGTTATCTGGCGTTCGTCCTACGTCATGATAAACCTTGAGAGCAGCCGTCCCCTGCTAGGTGGTCGTCCTCCACCTCTTGATGGTCGTCCTCCATTATGCTCATCCGATGGCCGTCCCCATCGTTGACCTTTTATCCGGCATTCGTCCTATGTCGCGATGTTTTCGGCAGCCGTACCCTGCCAGGTGGTCGTCCTCCACCTTAGATGACCGTCCCTCATCTTAACCCCAACAGAGCAGCCGTCCCCTGCTAGGTGATCGTCCTTCACCTTTGATGACCGTACCTCATCATCTGTTTATTTCATTTATTCTTTAACCCGATGGCCGTCCCCGTCGTGGTCCCTTTTCTTTTTAGCCCGATGGCCGTCCCCATCGTTGGTTGCTTTATGAACTTGATGGCCGTCCCCATCATTTTTCATTAATCCCCAGAGAATCTTACAGCTTTATTTTGATGGCCGTCCCCATCATAACCCCTTTTCATCCCCAGCATGTCGGCCGTCCCCGTCATTGCTTTATTTTTCGCACTTTTCCCAGCATGTCGGTCGTCCCCGTCATCGCTCTTTACCCAGCAGTCGTCCTCTGCTCGACGGTCGTCCTCCGTCGCCCACATTTTACAATATACTTTATTTTCCTTTTACAATCTATATCCCTTTTTTTCTTCATTCTGTGAGTGCAAATTTCGGACTGTCTTTGGTATTCAACCACAAGTTATCTTGTTTGCCTGTTAAGCCATAGCTTACATCCTGCACAGCTAACTCATGTTTGAATAGGGGCAGCTGTAAACACCCCAAATTTGCCCTCACCCATTCACACCATGTTTTGTGATCATTTCATGTGCATAAACTCAATCATAGCATCTCATATTACATTTTTGATCCACTGCATTGGTTCTAGGTCATCTGCACCTAGGGTTTGTGATCTGAGCAATCCAAGAGCTTCCTGAGCCACTCCAGAGGTCAACAATCACTTCAAAAGGGTCCATGTGTGCCCAAGTATCATATTACATCTTCTCAAAGTCAAGAATGCCAAAGAATCACAAGAATTGGGAATGGTGTGGATGCAGAGCCAGGTTTAACTACACAGATGACCTGAAATTAGGGTTTTGGTTTCAGAGGCCATAACTTCAAATTTTTTGGTCATTCTTGTTTCCATTGGCCTCTATATGGTATAGGGAGTATGCATATCAATTTTCATGAAGAAATTCCATGGGGAAGTCATCTGATCAAGAGTTGACTTTTCAGACAAGTCAGTGTAAAATCAGGGCATCTGAGGCCCCCAATGACCCAACCAAGGGGTGATCTTCATCATTTTGAGTGTATATGATCTTTATTTGGTCATGGAAGAAGGTTGAAGTTCACAAAATTCAAGAATTACAAGTTTTTGCAAAGTTGACTTTTTAGGGCATGGTTGACTTTTCATGAAATGTCATTTTATGCCACTTTTTCAACCCTTGCTTTTTGATCCAAAAATGCTTCAAATGGAAAAACTTTGGTCATGAAAGTTGTAGATTAGATCTTTCCCTTTTCAAAAAGTACAAGAACATGATCTAATTCATTTTGGATCAAAAGTTATGGTGTGTCAAAGTTGGCAAAAATCACTAATTTTCAAGATATGCCTCAAATGAGAAACTTGCAAAAAAACTTTGTACCAAGGCATTTGTAACTTCTAATTCATGTCTAACCATCACACAAGCATCATGTGAGTCCTAAAGTTCAGATTGGACCAAGATTTCCTCATGTTTTATGGCTTGTGGGACAAGATATTTTCATATGAACCAAAAGTGAGCAACTTGCAAAAACCATCATCACACCTCACCCACTTGTTGCCTTGGCTGCTGAACCATTCTAGCATCTCTCACACACCATGCTGCGCCAGCCCACACCCTTGTACTAGCCTAGAACACAACCCATGCTTCTCTTACACAAGAGTGGACTTTTTGCAAAAGTTAGCATACCAATCAATAAAGGCCAAGTCACATCATCTGACCAATGGGATTATTTTATGCAAACCAAATGCTAGCCATTTCACTTAACAAGCAAGGCTGAAACACACAAGAACAAGACATTCACAAACTCACTCCCTCAAGCAAAACTCTTCGAATCTGTTTCCACAAGCCATAAACACAAAAACAAATTCCACTACTCATCTCACCATACTTCATTGATCCCAAACCAACAAGACCTAAGCCTGAGACCAGCAAGAACATTGCTTTTCCATTTTTCACTCTCAAAGCCAAAGCTTTCGAATCTCATTCCACAGCTCACAAACACCTGAACAAACTTCATAAACCTTCTCCATTCATCATCCTGGTCATAAAGAACCCTTCACCTTTGCCTGAAACAGCCTGAATCACCAACACCATTTTCACCTGAGCTTGAGCAGAAGCTGTTCGAACTCTTTAACCAGCCAGCATAAACTTCTTCTAAGCATCCAAACATCATCAAGGGGTCATAAGGAGTGGTTTTCATCAAAGGAAGGGGACAGAAAGTTGCAAGAGTGAAAGCTTCGAAACTCAGGTAGCTCAAGAACATTTTTTCCAGAAATCATTTTTTAAGTTCTTAAGTTGTTCTTCATGATTCACTGATTGTTCTGATGTCTTTAGTTTTGAAAATGGTGATGAAATAAGAGTTTAATTGTGTTCTGAAACTCCCTGACCTAAAAAATGTTTTGTTTCGATTCATGAGTTTGAGGGAATATAAATGGTGTTTGTGATGGGGTTTTGATTCAGTGGGTTATGGGGATCATTCCAGTGTTCTTGGATTTCATTTTAGTTGTGTTTTGAGGTTTTTAGGGATTTTCAGGTGGGGTTCCCATCGGAGAAGACGACCGGAGGTCTTCTCCGGCCACCTGAAAATCATTAGGGTTTTAATCCTGTAATTAAATGAGATTTGAATTTCGTGCGTTGGATTGGCTGACTAGGTTGACTTCGCGCGTGGATGGATGGTCCAGATTCACCATTAGAAACCCTAACTATGATTAATTAATTCATAATTGTATTTAACCCAGTTTGAATGTGGGCCTTTGATCTGCGCGCGCAGTCAATCCCCCTTCCCCCAGGATCCATCCCAGCCCTCCATTAAGTTGACTTTTCTTTTTCTTTGTTTTAATTCATTTATTTCATATTTGTTTTATACAATTTATTTAAAATAGCAAAAATGTTTTAAAAATTATGAAACTTTTTGTCAAGAGTTTCATTAATTTTTAAAACACAAAAAATATTTTTATTTTCATTTTTAACATTAAAAAGTATTTTTAAATATTTAAAAGTTTATTTTTAATTGATTAATGAAAATTAATTTATTAAAAATACTTTTAGGTATTTAAAAATCACCAAAAAATTCATGAAATGTTTTAAGACATTTAGAAACATTGTCCAACCATCAAACCAAATTTATTTTTTGATCTTGATGCATTTTGAGAATTTTTCATTGAATTAAAATCATTTTGATGCATTATTTTGATCCAAAGTTCCAAAAATCATTTCTGCCTATCCATGAAGAGTTGGACCTTGATTCTTTTTGCATTGCATTGTGTTTAGCATGTAGTTTGTGAGATTAAATGGTCATGATTTGATCTTTCATTTTCAATTTGTTTGACATTTTTCTTGACAAGGAACCCTAAAACCCTAGGAAACTTAGGAAATTCAGAACTTTAATTAGGTTAGGAGTTGGAATCCCTCCTTTGGGCAGTGAGTTAGTATAGGATTAGGGATCCTTTGAATGCATTTTCAATTTTTTATCTTGTTGTTTGCTTCTGATTTTGGTTTGTGTTTGATGCTTTGATCATAAACCCTAATTTGGGCTCCCATACGCATCCATCTTGCATTTACATTCATACCTTGACTTGCCATGACATTTTATGCATCCATTTGATTCATTTAGCATCTTAAGACATATTGAAAGCATGTTTGATCATTGCATCTTGCACTTGTCCTGTTGTATGCCATTTGCATTTCATAACTTTCCATGTATGTTCATGTTTCTTAACTTGCTCCATTTGCATCCATAAGCTTGCATGATCACTTCCATGTGTTGCCTCATGTTTGTAGCATCTCATAGCATCATTAACATCATGTATGTGCTTCTGGTTTTGTTTCTCATCATGCCATTCCATCCCATTTTGCATTGCATTGCATTTCTTTTCTAACTTTTCAGGTGGTAAGTGGCTTTGAGAAGTGAATTTGCCTTCACTTCTCATAACTTCTCTTCATCTCTTTTATGCACCCTTGCTGCATTTTTGTATGTGTTTGAGATTGAGCTTGCTCATTCTTTTTCTTCTCACTTTCTTTCTTCAAGTGACTTGTCTTCTTAATTGAAACAAGTTACTTTGCTTCTCTTTGCTCCTTTCATCTGCTTCCTGGTGGTTCCATTGAAGATTGCTCTTGTAAACCTCACAAACCTTAGGAACAACCAAGTATGACAATGATTAGTGTTTTGATTAGTCTCCCCTCTTAGTTTTACCTTTGTGTCTTCTTTGAGTCTTCTCTTCTCATCTCATAATCAGGGGCTAAACCCTAAAGGCTTTAAGGCTTTGTGATTAAGCTTATGCCTGCATCCTTCTATTAGGATGGAGTGTATAACTTTAATCCTAAGTGTTAAACCCTTAATGTGTTTAAATCTCTTAATCAATTCACTTAATAATCATCAAGACATCAAACTTGTAACTTGGGCCTTGCATTAGGGTTCTAATTCTTCCTTAATTGGTTAAGAAGGACTAACCCTAGTGTTAATGGACAAGTCCCCCTCAAGTTGTCTTACAAACCCTAAAAATCACTTCATCATCATACCATTAACTAAAATCCACTTAATCAAAGGCTTGTTTTGTCATGAGTTTAATCCCTAATCATGGATTAAGTTGAGGAGCTTTCCTCAGCTTAAACAGTCTCATCTATTATCCTTCTATTAGGATGGTGTAATGAGTTTGTTTAATCCTTGATTATGGCTTAATCTCATTACTTAACACTAAACAAAAACACCAAAAACATCTAAATAATCACAAGTAGGTTAATGATCTTAACCCTGCATCAAAGGTGATTAAGTGTGAGAAGCTGACTTCACACTTAAGGTACTCTCATTACCCCTAATCAGAGGGAAGATGTGATGAGTTTACTAAATCCATTGGTTTAGGCTTAAGCTCATTAATCTATGACAAACTTCAAAAAGCAATAAAAGACTGAAAATACAAAAACAAACAATAATCGTCTCCTCCAGGATTCTTCTCTCATCTCATTCACTCATAAACGAGAACTTGCTTCTTCCGTCTAATGCAAGACAGTTTGCACCTGAGCCAGACAGGTCATACACTTGAGCATAGGCAAGCAAGCAGTTCACAAGTCAATTTATCTTTCAGTCTCTTTGAGTCGAACTACGGTGTTCTGATTTCCTCATTGCACGAGAGGATACGTAGGCATAACTTAACGGTTATCGAACAAAAGTCTCTGTATATTCCCCCTCTTTCCAGCTCATTTCTTTAGCCTCATTATCTTGAGCATTTCATCCTTGTTCTTACACTGACACTGTACATTTACACACTTCACATTCTTTACATTGACACCTGTACATCTTTTCCAGCTCTTTTATACACAGATTGCACTGACACTACCCCTTTAAAACACAAATCTTTTAAGCGTGGATCCCGTCGAGTACGACGGACAATCTGGGTGCTAATACCTTCCCAGGTTGTAACCAACCCCCTTTCTCAGTTTCTCTGGTTCGCAACCGTCTTATCCATCTTTTTCTAGGTCTATGCAGCATTGCCTTTCCTTCGGGATAAAAATGCCTAGCTGGCGACTCTATTCATCTCCAGTGAGTTCACGGCTGTGTGTTCTCACACCCTCCCTTCGCCGACCTTTCGCGTCTGTACCCTATTTGACCCGGATTCATTTAGTGGGAGCGACAGGTAGGTCGAGGATTAATGCTATTGAGGAGGACCAACAATCTAGTCTGATTGATGACACTGCAAGTATTCAAACACCATTGGCCGAAGTGAAAGCTCAGCTATTGAAGTGCCAAGTGTTTCCAGGTTGTGAGGCATGTTTTGAAGCTTTCAAGATTTCTACCAATGGTTGTGCAAACTTGAAGAATGGTATCAGCAGTCTTATCAAAGAAGGCATCCTACAGATCACATCAACAATTCCATCTTCTACAACTTCAACAAACATCTCTCCTACAACACCAGCAAACACCATTTCAAAGGTATCTCCTACAACATCAGCAAACATCATTCCAACAGAGTCTACTACAACAACAACAACAACCATCAATGAAGACATCTCAATGGTCACCATTTATTATGATCCAACAACCATTCATGTTCCGGATTATTTTGACAACAACTCACATCAACATCAACAACTCCCTACAACTGTACCATCTGATATCATACCTCCTGTCACCATCTACTATGATCCACGAACTGTCACAACTCCTTCTTCCGCAATAATCAGTCCGGTTACCATCACAGTGCCTGGACCAGTTCCATATGACAACAGCAGTGTCGTGCCTTAGCACTATGGCTCAGATCTATATTGCAACGGAAAGAAAGTCATTCTTGACTCTTCAACTTCTACACCATAAATTGACAATGTCGGGGGAGGCGGAGGCTTCACTCGAAGAAGACGTCTCTTCATGTCACAGGTTCCGAGAGTTAATACTGAAGTAGAAGCTGCTGCCAAAGCAAAAGGCAAGAGTGTGGTGCCTAAAGAACCAATTGCCAAGGAAAGTCAGAAGACATCCTTTGATTTGGATGTGGACAAGTTCATAAGAATTATCAAGAAGAGTGACTACAAGGTTGTGGATCAGCTCCATCGGACACCCTCCAAGATCTCCATTCTATCACTGCTCATGTGTTCCGAAGCTCACCAGAATGCATTGCTTAAAGTCTTTCACGTAGCTTATGTGCCTGAGGAGATAACAGTTAATCAGTTGGAAATGGTGGTTTCAAATTTTAATACTAGTCATGGGCTAGGTTTCACCAATGCTGATCTGACTACGGAGGGCCGCAATCACAATAAGGCTTTACATATCACCTTAGAGTGCAAAGGTGTTGTACTTTCTCATGTTTTGGTTGACACTGAATCATCTCTCAATGTCCTTCCGAAGAAAGCCTTAGTCAAGCTGGAATATGATGGTCTTGCACTCCACCCGAGAAATCTAGTTGTGAGAGCCTTTGATGGTTCCAAGAGATCGGTTCTCGGAGAAATAGAACTGCCTGTGGTAATTGGCCCACAGATTTTCAAAACTACCTTCTATGTGATGGACATTCAGCCTGTCTACAGCTATTTGTTGGGTCGACCCTGGATTCATGCCGCTGGCGCCGTAACATCGACCCTTCACCAGAAGTTAAAATACGAGTGGGAAGGCCAAATTATCACCATCTGTGGAGAGGAGGACATTTTTTTCAGTCACCTGACTATGTACAAGTACATTGAGATGGATAGGGAGATCCATGAAACAATGAGTCAGGGTTTTGAAGCTCTCAATGTCAATGAAGCAACAACTGAAGTGTCGGGTACTTCAATTGCTTCTTACAAACAGGCTCGGAAGGTTGTTGAAGACGGGAATGCCCAAGGCTGGGGCAAGCTGCTGCAAGTTCAGATAAAAGAAGACAAGTTCGGTTTGGGTTACAAACCATCCCGATAAGCTCAAGAGGAAGCTGCTGAAGCTCCCAAGTTCATAAGTGGGGGAATGCTGACCTCGGATGCTATCAACAATGTTGAAGACGAGGCTAAAAGCAACTAAAACCTGGAAAGTTGGATTCATTCAAGGGTCCCAGGCCAATAAGTCCTCAACTGGTCTTCCCAAGAAATTATAAGGGTTACTGCTGCAGAGTAATTATTATTTCCTGTTTAAGCATGCATCAAGTCTTGCATCTTGCCCAAGGTGTCAGGACTCATTTTTTAATAGGGCCATATATGTATTTTGTGCAAATTCAAATTAATGAACAATGGACATCTTTTGCAAACAATCTTTTCGCTCACTGTCTTTTCATTTTTGTTTTCGCACAAAATAATAAATGGAAATGTTTTCTTAATAAATTCCATTCACTTTTTCTAAATAAGATAAAATCAATCACTAAAATGAACCAAATATCAACCCTTGCAGAGATAATCCTCAAGATTGCACCGACAACGACACTGCTATGACCTCGTATGACTTCGACAATCCGATTAATCAAGCTGATGAAGGGGTTGATGAAGACTATGATTTGCCTGAAGAGTTGGCCAGGTTATTGAGACAAGAGGAAAAGGTGATTGCCCCTCATCAGGAGGAGGTTGAGACTATCAATCTTGGTACCGAGGAAGATGTGAAGGAGGTGAAAACCGGTGCCAGTCTGTAAGCTCTAGTGAAAGAATAGCTTATCAGTATGCTTCGGGAATATGTCGACGTGTTTGCTTTGTCTTATCAAGATATGCCGGGTTTGGATACAGATATTTTCATGCACAAGCTGCCATTGAAAGAAGATTGTCCGCCAGTCAAACAGAAGTTGCGCTGTACTCGCCCAAACATGGCCATGAAAATCAAAGAGGATGTACAAATGCAGTGGGACGCCGGTTTTCTCGCTGTAACTAGTTACCCGCCGTGGGTTGCTAACATTGTACCCGTACCTAAGAAAGATGGCAAGGTACGTATGTGTGTCAATTACCGGGATTTGAACAGAGCAAGCCCGAAAGATGACTTCCCATTACCTCACATTGATGTAATGGTGGATAACACGGCTCAGTTCTCGGTATTTTCTTTTATGGGCGGATTTTCTGGATACAATCAGATTAAGATGTCACCTGAAGACATGGAGAAGACAACTTTCATCACACCTTGGGGCACGTTCTGTTACAAAGTAATGCCATTTGGTCTGAAGAACGTCGATGAAACATATCAACAGGCTATGGTAACATTATTCCACGATATGATCCATAAAGAAATCGAATGTTACGTGGATGACATGATTGCCAAGTCCCTCAAAGAAGAAGATCATTTGGTGAATTTGCTGAAACTGTTCAAGCGTTTGAGAAAATATCAGCTAAGGTTGAACCCCAACAAATGCACATTCGGGGTACGTTTGGGTAAGCTGTTGGGTTTTATCATAAGTGAAAAAGGAATTGAGGTTGATCCCGATAAAGTCAAAGCTATTCAGGAAATGTCTGCACCTAAAACTGAGAAAGAAGTTCGAGGGTTCTTAGGTAGATTGAACTACATCTCAAGGTTCATATCTCATCTCACTGCAACCTGTGAACCCTTGTTCAAGCTGTTAAGAAAAGAGCAAACAGTCAGGTGGAACGAAGATTGTCAGAGAGCTTTTGACAAGATCAAAGAATATCTGCAAGAACCTCCGATTCTCATGCATCTAGTTGAAGGAATACCTCTAATCATGTACCTGACAATATTATAAGAGTCAATGGGGTGTGTGTTGGACCAGCATGACGAGTCTGGTCAAAAAGAGTATGCAATATACTACCAAAGCAAAATGTTTAACGACTGTGAACAATGTTATTCAATGCTCGAGAAAACTTGCTATGCTTTAGCGTGGGCTGCTCGCCGACTAAGACAATATATGTTGACTCTTACTATCTTATTGATCTCAAAGATGGACCCCTTCAAGTACATATTTGAGGAGCCAACACTTACCGGAAGGGTTGCCAGGTGGAAAATGATTCTAACAGAATATGACATTCAGTACACCTCTCAGAAAGCCATCAAGGGCAGTGTATTGTCTAACTATCTGGATGAGCAACCCATTGATGATTACCAGCCTATGAGATTTGACTTCCCTGATGAAGACATCATGTTCTTGAAAGCAAAAGATTGCAAAGAGCCTATTCACACTGAAGGGCCTGACCCAGAAGAAGCATGGACTATAATGTTTGACAGGGCAGTTAATTGCAACGGTTGTGGGGTTGGTGCAGTGCTTATTACACCTAAAGGGGTTCATATGCCTTTCTCAGCAAGGCTCACCTTTTCCTACACTAACAATGAATCAGAAAACGAAGCTTGTATCATGGGTCTTGAGGAAGCCATTGACCTCAGGATCAAAACTTTGAATGTATTCAGAGATTCAACTTTGGTAATTGTCGCTCCCGAAGATTTGCATCCCGGTACAAGCGCGAACGGTCGGCGAAAGGAGAGAAATGAAGGTGAAATGAATAGAGTCTCCAGCTAGGCATTTTTTATCCCAAAGGAAAGGTAATGCTGCATAAACCTAGAAAAAAGAGGGATAAGACGGTTGCAAACCAGAGAAACTGAGAAAGGGGGTTGGTTACAACCTGGGAAGGTATTAGCACCCAGGTTGTCCGTCGTACTCAACGGGATCCATGCTTAAAAGACTGTGTTTAAAGGGGTAGTGTATGTGTTATCTGTGTGAAAAAGCTGAGAATGAATGTACAAGTGTCAGTGTAAAAAGGTGAATTGCTCAGGAACTGAGGCTTGGGAAAGAAAGATGGAAGAAGGGGAAGACACATAGACTTTTGTTCGATAATTGTTAAGTTATGCCTACGTATCCTCTCGTGCAATGAGAAAGTCAGAACACCGTAGTTCGACTCAAAGAGACTGAAAATAAATTGACTGTGAACTTCTTGCTTGTCTATGCTCAAGTGTATGACTCGTTTGGCTCTAGTGCTAACTGTCTTGCATTAGACGGAAGAAGCGAGTTATCGTTTGTGAATGAGTGTGATGAGAAACAAATCTTGAAGGAGACGATTATTGTTTGTTTTTGTGTTTTTAGTTTTGTTATTGTTTTTGGTGTTTTGCATAAGTTGATGAGCTTAAGCCTAAATCAAAGGCTTGTAAACTCATTATATCCTCCCTGATTAGGGATAATGAGCCTACTTAAGTATGAGATAAACATCTCAACTTAATTGCCATGATGATGTAGGATTAAGATCATTAACCTGCTTGTGATTAGTTAGGTGTTTTTTTTTGGTTTTTGTTTAGTGTTAAGTAATGAGTTTAATCTCTAATCACAGATTAATGGGCTCATTACACCATCCTAATAGAAGGATAATAGATGAGAACACTTAAGCTGAGGAAGATACCTCAACTTAATCCATGGTTAGGGATTAAATTCATTATATAACAAGCCTTTATTAAGTGGATTTTAATTAAAGGATGAAATTAAGAAAAGGAGTTTATGTTTGTAAGACAACTTGAGGGGGACTTGTCCATTAAACACTAGGGTTAGTCCTTCTTAACCATAAAGGAAGAATGAGAACCCTAATGTAAGGCCCAAGTTACAATATGAAGTTTTAGTGATTATTAAGATGATTTTTGATTAAGTGGTTTAAACAAATTAAAGGTTTAACACTTAGGATTAAAGTTATACACTCCATCCTAAGAGAATGATACATGCATAACCCTAATTCCAAAGTCCTAAAACTTTAAGAGTTTAGTCTCTGATTATGAAGATGAGAAGAGAGATTCAAGGAGACCTAAAGGTAAAAACTAAGGGGGACTAATCACAACCCTAATTATTATCAGGCTTGGATATCCTATGGTTTATGAGGCTTGAGAAAGATCTTCAAGAAAACCACCAATGGAAGAAGCAGATGAAAGGAGAAGAAAGGAGGATTAAGTTACTTACTTCATTTAAGAAGATAAGTAAACCTAAGTGAAAGAAAAGAAAGGAAGAGGCACAAGTGAATTAAATTCACTTCAAACACATGTATAATGTACAACAATAAGAGAGAAAGAGAAGTTAGATGTGGATGCACATCCACGCCTTAAGCAACTTACCATAAGCCCCTGAAATGTTAGTTGAGCATATAAAGAAAGAAATGAAATGAAAATGCAACAAACAAAGGTGCCCAGACCAAAGTCAGAAGTGTATATGCAATGAAAATGAGTTATGAGATGATGCAAAGTCACACATGATGCATATGTATGATCATACAAGAGATGGATGCAAATGAAGGCAAGTTAGAAGCTTGAAAACACATGTATGTTCATGAAATGTTATGAATGCAAAGCATACCAAATGGATGAATAAATGATCAAGTTATGTTCTAACATGTCCTAGGGTGTCTAAGATGACATACAAATGCTTGAGATGGCATGGAAAGTTCATGTATGGATGCATATGCAAGATGAATGCAAATGAACATGTAAAATTAGGGTTATATGGAAGTATGAGATGCACATGAGCAAAACAGAAGCAATGCATAAGATAAAAAATTGAAAATGCACTCAAAGGAACCTTAAACCTATACTAGGTTACCATCTAAAGGGAGAGGTTAGAAACTAAACCTAGAAGAAGTTGTGAATTTCCTAAGTTTGCTAGGTTTTTTAGGTGGTTCTCAATGCAAAATGCTAACCAAATTGAAAATAAAAGATAAAAATGTAACAAAAATGTTTTTGGAAACTAGAGCACATGCATAAAACAAGGCAAAAAAAATCATTCACAAAATCAAATTGGTTCAAGGGTTATGAATTTTTGAAGTTAGGGTTAGAAAATAAGCATTATTAAGAATCCTAATTCATTGAAAAATCTCAAAGTGTGATCAAAACCAAAAAGAAATTTGTAAGGTGAGTTTGTAAATGCTTCTAAATATCTAAGAGTGCTCTCTGATTTTTTGGTGATTTTTAAATACCTAAATGTATTTTTAATTAATTAAAATGAATTAATTAATTAAATAAAACATTTAAATGATTTAAAAATACTTTTTTTAATGCAAAAAATAAAAATAAAAATATTTTTGGTTTCCGAAAATTAATAAAAGTCTTGACAAAAAATTTCAGAAATTTTAAATGGATTTTGCTATTTTAAATAAATATATAAAATAATATAGGAAATAATAAAAAGAAGAATGAAAAGTATGCAGAATGGAGGGTTGAGATGTGAATTCAATGGGATGGAGGATCCAGATTTGAGGATGCGTTGACTCAAGGTAATCACAATCTAAGGCTGGAATTCAACGTTAATTAATTTTAATTAAGTTAATTAATCAGAAATTAGGGTTAATTAGTGAATCTGGACCACTGAAATACGCGCGGGAAGCTAGATCCAAGGGTCATTATTCAAACTTGCTTAATTACGCAGATTAGGGTTAATGAGTTTCAGATGACCGGAACAGTGCTCCGGTCATCTTCTCCGGTGAGCCAAAAACCTAAAATCTTCTACAAGCTTCTAAACCTCTAATTTTTTGCCTAGAAATGATCCTCTAACATCCTAGAACCCAAATCCCCAAACAAAAATCATTTATATGCATTAAGAAGCCAAATCGAAGCAAAACATTTCTAGGGTTAAAACTTTCAAAGACTTCATACATGCTCAATATTCAACCATTTTGAAAAATAAATACATCAGGATCATCATCACATCATAAGGATTCATTTAAGAACTTAAAAATGCATTTTTGGAAAAAAAGTTATTGATGGCTACCTGAGTTGAAGTTCTTGAAGCTGGAACTTTCTGGGCCCTTCTTTGGTGCTAAACCACTCCACTTGATCCCCTTATGCTTCTGGAATGCTTGAAAGGAGTTTATGTAAGCTGGTTTTGAAGTTCCAGTTCTGAGCAAGCCAAAATCGTGTTTTGGTTAGAGGGTGTTTCAGGCCAATGTGAGGGGTGAGAAATGATCCCGGGGTTATGTGGAGATGATTGGTGAAAGAATTTTGGATTTTAGTTGGCTGAGTTGGGAGATTTGAAGAGATGAAGTTTTTGAGGGGATTTTGTGTAATATGAGCTATGGAGAGTTTTAGGCTTGTGTGTTATGTTCTTTGTGTTCCTTAGGGTTAGTATAAGCAAGTGTGATTGGTCAGAGGAGTTGGTGTGGCTCAGTTTGATTGGTATGGTGTAAAATGCAAAAAGTCAACATTGGTTGTACCTCAAGCATGGGCACGAGTCAGAGCTGTATTTGGGCATGTCTGGCCTCAGCTAAGTTCATGGTGAGCCATTGGATTGAAAGATTGCAGCTGGAACACTTGATGATAGGGTTTACAAGGTTTTTGCATATTTTCCCTCTTTGATGTTTCTTGTGTTTCAAGGCATGAAATGACCTAATTCTTGGGCCAATTCTGAGTCCTTGATGATTTTTGATCATGTTATGAAGTGTTTTTACACATTTGAAGTCATTATAATACCTTAACATGCCAATTTTCAAAATCCCTCTTTGACATGAAACTTGAAATTTTAAGATTTTTGCCAACTTTGAAAGGCCATATCTTGAGTTCTAGGATGAATCAAGACATGTTCTTGTACTTTTTGAAAAGGGAAAGACCTAATCTACAACTTTCATGACCAATAATTTTTCATTTGAAGAATTTTTGGTTGAGAAAGAGGAGGTTGAAAAACTTTCCCAAAATGGAAAGTTTCCATTACAAGCCATTTCCATTTTTGGCAAGTTTGCAAATGGAACAAAATTCTTCAATCTAGTGAACTTCCAACCACTTGTAAGATCAAATAAAGATCATATAACTTCAATTTGATGAAAAAATCCCTTTGGTTCCATTGTTGAGGGCCCCAGATGCCCTGATTTTGACTTAACTTGCTCAAGAAGTTACCCAGTGAACAGATGACGACTTCCACAATGAATTTCTTCATCAAACTTGGTACACGTGATCCTTATAACATCTTAAGAACATTAGAAATAAGAATGGCCCAAAAATTAGGAGTTAAGGCCTCTGAAAGCAAAACCCTAATTTTGGTCATTTGTGTAGTGAAAACCCTAGCTCTGCTTCCATGCCTTGCCAGTTCTTGTGATTTCTTGACTTCCATGAACTTTGAGGGACATAATATGATGATAGAACAAACATGGACCCTCTTGGTAAGCCTTGAGACCTTTGGGATGGCTCAGATGGATCCTTGGATTGCTCAGATCACAAACCCTAGATGCAGATGAACGTGAACTATGCAGATGAAACAAATATGTAATATGAGATAGTATGCCTATGCAAATGCAAAAAATAAAGATCACAAGTCATGGTGTGATAAAGAGTGAGGTAAAATTTGGGGTGTTTACAGCTGCCCCTATTCAAACATGAGTTAGTTGTGCAGGATGTAAGCGCCTGGCTTAACAGACAAACAAGATAACTTGTGGTTGAATACCAAAGACAGTCCAAAATTTGCACTCGCTGGATAGAAGAAGAAAAGGGATATAAATTGTAAAAGGTAGTATAGCATGATTATCATATGCGGGCGATGGAGGACGACCATCGAGCAGAGGACGACTGCTGGGGATAAAGCGGTAAGTAAAGCAATGACGGGGACGACCGACAAGCTGGGTAAATAAAGAGACCATGACGGGGACGGCCATCAGGTTAGGAGATAAGATTCTCTGGGGATTAAAGTAAAGGAAATGATGGGGACGGCCATCAGGTTTGAAAAGTAACCTAAACAACGATGGGGACGGCCATCGGTTTATAGAATAAATGAAATAATGATGAGGGACGGTCATCAAAGGTGAAGGACGATCACCTAGCAAGGGACGGCTGTGCTTTATCACGACATAGGATGAATTTGGGATAGAAAAAGGTCGACGATAGGGACATCAGATAAAATGATGAGGGACGTTCATCAAAAAGTGAAGGACGATCACCTAACAGGGGACGACTGCTCTTTATCACGACATAGGACGAATGTCGGATAGAAAAAGGTTCCACTAATGGGGACTCTATTGGGGAAGGGATAAGGGACGGTCATCTAAAGGTGAAGGACGATCACCCGGCAGGGGACGGCTGCCGAAAGTATCACGACATAGGACGAATGTCGGATAGAAGAAAATTGTTCTCGTTGACGACTTACTGGGGAACGATAAACACGGAAGAGTGCTTACGCTCAAGAATAAAAAGGTATAGGTGTTTGACGCTGTGTATAGATTAAAGATGCGAACGAGCATCCTTAGGACCATGATATGGACGAGTATCGATAGAAACAAACACTGACGCGTGTTCAGAGATGATGATACGGACGAGTACCAACTGGTTAACAAAGAACACGGACGAGAGTCGAATTTGTTTGAGGAGTTATATATATACAAGATACGGACGAGTATCAGAGACTTCTGTATAAGTATGAGTGTTTGTTTGTTGGCGAAGTATGAGCAAGACACGGACGAGTGCTCAACCTGCTGGGGAATGTATGACACGGACGAGTGTCAAAAAGGGAATATGTATGTGAGAGTGTAAAAAGTGTTCTGGCGAACTGTGGGGATAGGATGATACGGACGGGTGTCGAAAGGAGTGTGTTATGAACAAGTGTTTGGTTTGCAACAAGTGTTTTGGCAATCATGTTGGGGGTGTATGACATGGATGGGTGTCAAAAGAGCATGTATATCTATTTTTGAGAGTGCAAAGGAGGTGCTTTGGTTTTATATCTGCGGGGAATAATACGACACAGACGAGTGTCAAAAAGGGTATATATGAACAAGCATTTGTGTTGGAGAGTGCAAAGGGGACGCTTTGGCTTTTATTTGCAGGGGATGTGAGATTTTATATATATTGCTGATGAAATACTGATGGTAATTGCAGGTGACTGGCTCGAACCTGGCTTGTGATCATGCAAATGTTTGATCTTTGCCGTAATGCTCCGTATTAGACGGAATGCTACGCTTATTTCGGTGATTTATGATGCGAATGCTATGATTATGCAAAAGAGAAACCGATCCGTGATTCGGATCCTGCTGTGACAAAGATCTTTGGCTGATCTGCTTAGAGGGATATCCCAACTGGGGAAGAGATCATTGGTAGATCTGTTAGTAGATATAGCTCTGCTTGGGGAAATAGATCATTGCTAGATCTGTCTGCAAGGAGAACTCAACTGGGGAGAGGGAAACTTTCGTCACTTTGTTGTGTAAGAGTTTCAGGAATTATTCTTCTGGGGAGAGGCTGGAAATTCTGTGGGGAGATTGGCTGGGGATGCTCCTGTTGAGTAGACCTGTGCTAGGGATGAGGAGGCTTTGACAACTCCGCTGGGGAAAAGCATTCCAGATACTGCTTGGGGAGGAGGTATGTTGGGGAAGTGTGCTTGGCATGCCCCATGATGTGTATTGAATACCTGCAATCTGTTAAGACAAGAGAAATGCACAAGTATCCCGAGGTATCCCTTACCGGATTCAGTCATAGGAATTAGATATTCCTGAAAGTAAATACATTTCCCGCAAGCATTTATTAAAAATGGCTCATTTGTTTTATGCAAGTACTTATTATGAATATTGGACATTTTTGTAAATGAAATAAAAATGTACAAAAAGAGATGTGACTGAAATCTCTGATTTTATTAATCTGTGTGCCCTGAATTGGCAAATACAGTCAAAGAAACAAATCCCCTGGAATGAGGAGATTTCTATAAATTGAGAAAAGTAACAGTGCTGGCAATGTTGACGATGCTCCGGTGAACATCCTTTGCTATGACCTGTATGACCTTGACGTTCTTCTCATCTTGCTTTCTGAAGAAGGTTGATTCTGATTGATGCTTTATCCTTTCGAAGCTTGTCGTATTGTGAGTGATACAGACGAATTCAGAATGCAGTTATTCGCTTATTTCCTGATTTTGCATGGATCTCCCTTTTGGGTTTTCAATCCACCGGGATACCCATTTTTGCCTGAGCTGTCCAATGCGACTTTTCAACTCAGCGGGTGTACATTTTTTTTCAATTTTCCCTTATTTTTTCCCGAGTCTTTTATTCTGTTTTTGACTCGCCAGGATGCCCTATTTTTGCCTGGACTTATATTCTGTTTTTTATGTCCAGCGGGTCATTTTATGCGAATTATTTTTTAACTGCATCTGAATTCACAGGGGATAAGAAATCTTCACCATCCATAGTAGTAAGCATCAGTGCTCCACCAGAGAAAACCTTCTCTACTATGAATGAACCATCGTAATTAGGAGTCCACTTACCCCTGTGGTCTGTATGAGGAGGAAGAAGTCATTTCAGCACAAGATCTCCCACTTGGTATTCCCGAAGTCTGACTTTCTGATCGAAGGCTTTCTTCATTCTTTTTTGATATAACTGCCCATGATAGATTGCCGCTAATCTCTTCTCTTCGATCAGATTCAGTTGATTGTACCGAGAACGGACCCATTCTGCTTTGTCTAGCTTCACATCCATCATTACCCGTAAGGAGGGTAGCTCAACTTCAATAGGTAGGACTGCCTCCATACCATACACAATCTGATAAGGTGTTGCCCCAGTAGACGTTCTGATTGAGGTTCGATACCCATGCAAGGCAAATGGTAGCATTTCATGCCAGTCTTTGTAAGTAACCACCATCTTCTGCACAATCTTCTTGATGTTTTTGTTAGCTGCCTCAACAGCGCCATTCATCTTTGGCCTGTAAGGAGAAGAGTTGTGATGTTGGATTTTGAAGTCCCGACACAGTTCTGCCATCATTTTTTTGTTCAAATTGGAACCATTATCATTAATGATTCGCTCAGGTACTCCATATCGACAGATGATGTCTCTTTTCAGGAATCTGGCTACCACTCGTCTGGTGACGTTTGCATATGAAGCTGCCTCAACCCACTTGGTAAAGTAATCAATGGCTACCAGGATAAATTTGTGGTCATTTGAAGCAGTCAGTTCGATCTTTCCAATCATGTCAATGTCCCACATAGAAAAGGGCCAAGGTGAGGACATTACGTTCAAAGGATTTGGAGGTACATGCACCTCGTGCATCAGCAAGTCTGCTTCTTTCTTATCAACACATCTGAGTAGCACCATGTCAAAGTTTCGCTTGTATAGTGAACCATCTGTCGCTCCCGATAAATGGGGAATGGCCCAGATAAAGGTACAGACGCGAACGGTCGGCGAGAGGGACAATGAGAACACACAGCAGTGAACTCACTGGAGATGAATAGAGTCGCCAGCTAGGCATTTTTATCCCGGAGGAAAGGTAATGCTGCATAGACCTAGAAAGATATGGATAAGACGGTTGCGAACCAGAGAGACTGAGAAAGGGGGTTGGTTACAACCTGGGAAGGTATTAGCACCCAGATTGTCCGTCGTATTCGACGGGATCCACGCTTAAAAGATTTGTGTTTTAAAGGGGTAGTGTCAGTGCAATCTGTGTATCAAAGCTGGAAAAGAATGTACAGGTGTCAGTGTATGAGAAGTGAAGTGTGATATGAAAGTGTCAGTGTAAGAATGAAAGTGAGATGCTCAAGATCATGAGGCTTAAAGAATAAAGCTAGAAAGGGGAATATACAGAGACTTTTGTTCGATAACCGTTAAGTTATGCCTACGTATCCTCTCGTGCAATGAGGAAGTCAGAACACCGTAGTTCGACCCAAAGAGACTGAAAGATGAATTGACTTGTGAACTGCTTACTTGTCTATGCTCAAGTGTATGACCTGTCTGGCTCAGGTGCGAACTGTCTTGCATTAGACGGAAGAAGCAAGTTCTCGTTTGTGAGTGAATGAGATGAGAAAAGAATCCCGAAGGAGACGATTACTGTTTGTTTTTGAGTTTTCAGTCTTTTATTGCTTTTGAAAGTTTGTCATAGATTAATGAGCTTAAGCCTAAACCAATGGATTTAGCAAACCCATCACATCTTCCCTCTGATCAGGGGTAATGAGAATACCTTAAGTGTGAAGTCAGCTTCTCACACTTAATCCCCTTTGATATAGGATTAAGATCATTAACCTACTTGTTGATTATTTAGATGTTTTTGTTGTTTTTGTTTAGTGTTAAGTAATGGGGTTAAGCCATAACCAAGGATTAAACAGACTCATTACACCATCCTAATAGAAGGATAATAGATGAGAATGTTTAAGCTGAGGAAAGCTCCTCAACTTAATCCATGATTAGGGATTAAACGCATGACAAAACAAGCCTTTGATTAAGTGGATTTTATTTAATGATATGATGATGAAGTGATTTTTATGGTTTGTAATACAACTTGAGGGGGACTTGTCCATTAACACTAGGGTTAGTCCTTCTTAACCAATTAAGGAAGAATTAGAACCCTAATGCAAGGCCCAAGTTACAAGTGTGATGTCTTGATGATTATTAAGTGGATTAATTAAAGGATTTAAACACATTAAGGGTTTAACACTTAGGATTAAAGTTATACACTCCATCCTAATAGAAGGATGCAGGCATAAGCTTAATCACAAAGCCTTAAAACCTTTAGGGTTTAGTCCCTGATTATGAGGTGAGAAGAGAAGACTCAAGAGAGACACAAAGGTAAAACTAAGTGGGGAGACTAATCAAAACCCTAATCATTGTCATGCTTGGGTGTTCCTAAGGTTTGTGAGGTTTACAAGAACAATCTTCAAGGGAACCACCAGGAAGCAGATGAAAGGATCAGGAGAAACAAAGTAACTTGCTTCATTCAAGAAGTCAAGTCACTTGAGGAAAGAAAGTGAGAAGAAGAAGAATGAGCAAGCTCAATCTCAAACACAAATATAAATGCAGCAAGGATGCATAAAAAGAGATGAAGAGAAGTTATGAGAAGTGAAGGCAAATTCACTTCTCAAGATAACTTACCACCTGAAAAGTTAGTGAAGGAGATGCAATGCAATGCAAAAATGAGATGAGATGACATGATGAGAAACAAAACCAGAAGCACATACATGATGTTAATGATGCCATGAGATGTTACAAACATGAGGCAACACATGGGGATGATCATACGAGTTCATGAATGCAAATGGAGCAAGTTAAGGAACATGAACATTCATGAAAAGTTATGAAGTGCATATGGCATACAACATGACAAATGCAAGATGCAATGATCAAACATGCTTTCAATATGTCTTATGATGTTAAATGAATCAAATGGAGGCATGGAATGTCATGGCAAGTCATGTTATGCAAGAGAATGCAAGATGGATGCATATGGAAGCCCAAATTAGGGTTTATGATCAAAGCATCAAACAAAAACCAAAATCAGAAGCAAACTACATTACAAAAAATTGAAAATGCACTCAAAGGACCCCTAAACCCATACTAACTCACTGCCCAAAGGAGAGGCCTCAACTCTTAACTTAATTCAAGATATGATTTTTCTAAGTTTTCTAGGGTTTTAGGGTTCCTAAACAAGAAAATTATCAAACAAATGGAAAATGAGAGATCAAATCATGGCCATTTAATCTCACAAACTACATGCTAAACACAATGCAATGCAAAAATAATCAAGGTCCAACCCTTCATGGATAGGCATAAATGATTTTTTGAAGTTTGGATCAAAATAATGCATCAAAATGATTTTAATTCAATGAAAAATTCTCAAAATGCATCAAGATCAAAAAATAAATTTGGTTTGAAGGTTGGACAATGTTTCTAAATGTCTTAAAACATTTCATGAATTTTTTGGTGATTTTTAAATACCTAAAAGTATTTTTAATAAATTAATTTTCATTAACCAATTAAAAATAAACTTTTAAATATTTAAAAATACTTTTTTAATGCTAAAAATGAAAATAAAAATATTTTTGTGTTTTAAAAATTAATGAAACTCTTGACAAAAAGTTTCATAATTTTTAAATGGTTTTTACTATTTTAAATAAATTGTACCAATTAAATGAGAAAAAATGAAATTAAAATCAAAATAAATGGAAGTATGCTGGATGGATGGCTGAGATTGAGTCTGGCCAGGGAAGGGTTGACTGCGCGCGCAGATCAAAGGCCCACATTCAAACTTGGTTAATCTGAATTATTAAATAATTAATTGTGATTAGGGTTTCTAATGATGAATCACAGCCACACACACGCGCGCGAAGTCAACAAAGTCAAAGCATCCAACGTTCCAGATTCAAACTGCCTTAATTATAGGATTAAAACCCTAATTATTTTCAGGTGGCCGGAGAAGACCTCCGGTCGTCTTCTCCGGTGGGAACCCCACCTGAAAATTTCTAAAACTCTCAAAACGTAACTAAAATGAAATCTAAGAACACAGAAATGATCCCCATAACCCACTAAATCAAAACCCCAACACAAACATCATTTATATTTCATCAATCTCCTGAATCGAAACAAACAAAATTTTAGGGCAAGACTTTCAGAACACGATTACATCCTTATTTTTCCACCATTTTCAAAACCAATGACATATTTATGATCAGGGAAGCATGAATAACAACTTAAGAACTTAAAAAAAGATTTCTGGAAAAAATGTTCTTGAGCTACCTGAGTTTCGAAGCTCTCAATCTTGCAACTTTTTGACCCCTTCCTTTGATGCAAACCACTCCCTTTGGTCCTCTGATGTTGCTTGGATGCTTAGAAAAGATTTATGCTGGCTAGTTTGGGAGATTGAACAAGTTCTGTTCAAACTCAGGTGTGAATGGTGTTTGTGATCTAGGCAGTTTCAGGCAAGGGTGAAGGGTTCTTTGTGATCAGGATGATGATTTGAGAAGGTTTGTGAAGTTTGTTCAAATGCTTGTGGCCTGTGGAATGAGTTTCGAAGGCTTTGGCTTTGAGAGTGAAAAATGGGGGAGTTGAGTTCTTGCTTGTTTCAGGCTTATGTCTTGCTGGTTTGGGTTCAGTGAGGCATGCTGAGGTGATTAGTGGAGTTTGTTTGAATGTTGGCTGCTTGTGGAATGAGATTCGAAGGCTTTTGCTTGAGGGAGTGAAAATGGGAATGTGATGCTATGGCTTGCTTCAGGCTTGCTTGGTGTATGAAATGGCTGGCATTTGATCCACAAAAACAAAGCTTATTGGTCAGGTGATGTGACTTGGCCTTTTGTGATAGGTGTGCTAGCTTTTGCAAAAAGTCCACTCTTGTGTAAGAGAAAGCATGGGCAACTTCTAGCCAAGTACAAGGGTGTGGGCTGGCGCAGCATGGTGAGGGGAAAGGCTAGGGCTGGTTCAGCATCCAAGGCAACAAGTGGATGGAAGTGTTATGATGGTTTTGCAACTTGATCACCTTTGGTTCACATGGAAATATCTTGCTTCACAAACCATGAAACATGTGATCTTTTGGTTCAAATCTGATTTTTAGAACTTGTATGATGCTTGCATATTGGTTTGATATGGACTAGAAGTCACAAATGCCTTGGTACAAAGTTTTTGCAAGTTTCTCATTTGGTGCATGTTTTGAAAATTAGTGATTTTTGCCAACTTTGACACACCATAACTTTTGATCCAAAATGAATTAGGTCATGTTCTTGTACTTTTTGAAAAGGGAAAGATCTAATCTACAACTTTCATGACCAAAGTTTTTCCATTTGAAGCATTTTTGGATCAAAAAGTAAGGTTTGAAAAGTGACCTAAATTGACAAATTCTTTAAAAGTCAACCATGCCCTAAAAAGTCAACTTTGCAAAAACTTCAAATTCTTGAATTTTATGAACTTAAACCTTCTTCCATGATCAAATAAAGATCAAATACACTCAAAATGATGAAGATCACCCCTTGGTTGGGTCATTGGGGGCCTCAGATGCCCTGATTTTGTACTGACTTGTCCAGAAAGTCAACTCTTGATCAGATGACTTTCCCATGGAATTTCTTCATGAAAATTGATATGCATACTCCCTATACCATATAGAGACCAATAGAAACAAGAATGACCAAAAAATTTGAAGTTATGGCCTCTGAAACCAAAACCCTAATTTTAGGTCAACTGCCATGATCGGTTAACAGAAGGTAGGAATGCCGTTGTTAATGTTTTTCAATCAAAACTTTTTATCGTATATGATCAAGGAATTGTGATATCATATTTAACCGTAAAAACTTTCGATATGCAAATGCTTGGTATTCATTCTATACGATCAAGGAATTAGGTATAGAAGGAATACCAAAGGGTTTTCCTCAAATGAATTTTTGAAAAACTAATCTTGAAAGGCGGTAATGATTTAGTTGTAGTGATATTTTAACGATTATAAACAAATTGTCATTATAAGAATTTCTCATACACCTTCCCTAGTATAATTTTCATATTGTATCTAAACTAACTCTAAGAAACTTTTGTTCAAATTGAAATAATAAAAAACTTAATTTGCTACGTAGTCCTCGAGATTGATATTCGGGAAATTTTCCTTAAGATTACTATAGTGGGAGAAAATAGTACACTTACTATTTTCCCATCAAGTTTTTGGTGCCGTTGTCGGGGATAGATTGGAAGCTGCTGGTCCAAGTGTCCTGAATCAGGAAACAGAGGACAACATATTTGTGCATTCTGAGCACAGTGACTCTAACTCCGACAGGGAGACTAATCCAGGATTTGATAACATGGCAGGAAATCAACCTCCTGTAGAAAGGCTGTTAGGTGAATATGGAGGGGCTAATGCTCAACCTAACTGGATGACTATTGTTAACAAACCGGTGAATGTTGCACACTTTCAGTTACATCCGTCCACCATTCGCCAATTGGAGAGCAAACCTTTCGCCGGAAGAATCAATAAGGATGCCAACAAGCATCTTCAGAGATTCCTGACTACCACTACATCTTTGAAGATTAAAGGTCACTCTGAGGAGGCAAAAGGATTTGTGATGTTTCCTTTTACGCTTACTGATGATGCAGAAGAGTGGTTCTACTCACTCCTAGATGCTAGTATCACGACATGGCTAGAGATAGAAACAACATTCCTCAACGAATATTTTCCTGCTTCAGGTTTCATCCGAAAAAGATACGATATTGTCAATTTTAAACAAAAAGAGGGTGAATCACTTGGAGATGCATATAAAAGATTTAAAAGGTGTTTGACTGCGTGTCCTACTCATAATATGGACGCGACCGAGCAGATGAAAAACTTTGTGAATGGGTTACGACTCAAGACAAAACAGCTTATAGATACTGCTGCATGTGGCTCAACAAACTTTTCAACAGCCACTGGTATCAAAAGAACCATAGAAGCAATTGCTGCTAATGAACATCTTGAATTGTATGATTGCACTGTGAGTCAACCCGATGGTAAGATTCATTTAAAGCTGACAGAGCAAGTTGTGAAAATGGAAGATCAAATAGCTGCAAAAGTTGAAAGAAGGTTGAAGAAAATGAATATTAGTACACAGACAGTGGCACAGGTGGAACCATTTCAAGCGGTGATTTGTGAGATTTGCTGTGGACCACACTTTGCCATGCATTGTTTGACAACTCAAGAATAGGTTGAACAGATTAATATGTTGAGGCAGAACAACCCGTATGCCAACACATATAATCAGGGGTGGAAAAATCACCCCAACTTCTAATGGAAAGATCAACAACGAAACATTCAAAAACCGGTTCAAGGCCAACAACAATACCAGCCCCAACAACAACAATACCAACCACATGTTTCAAGAATACTGGAGCCTATATCAAGAACCTTGAAGTGCAAATGAGCCAAATTGCCCAACATCTTGCAATTACTCAAACTCCAGGGGCTCTTCCAAGTGCAACTGTAACAAATCCAAGAGATAATCACAAAGCCAATGCAGTCACAACGCGAAGAGGGAAAGATAATGAAGAGGTGAAAGATAATTCTGAGAGTGAAAATCAAATGATTGAAGTGGAACTGGAAATAAAAGAGAATGAAGTTGTTGAAGAAGAGGAAGAAGTAACCCCACTACCGAAAATCAAAGAAAAAACGGTGGAACCAAAACCGGTGATCAAACTTCCTTATCCAACAAGAAACAAAAAGAAAGGACAACAAGAGAAGAATTTTGAGAAATTCCTAGAGTTGTTCAAGAAGCTGGAGCTGAATATTCCATTACTTGAAGCACTTGAGCAAATGCCCACCTATGCCAAATTCATGAAAGATATCATTGCTAAAAAGAGAACCATGGAAGTTGAACCTATTATTCTAACCGAAACGTGTAGTGCTATTTTGCAGGGATTAAAGATTCTGGTGAAGAAGAAGGACAGAAGAGCTGTCACCATTCCATGCACTATTGGTGACTGATCATTCAAGAGAGCTCTAATTGATTTGGGAGAAAGAATTAGTTTAATGCCTCTATCCATCTACAAAAAGTTGGGTATTGGTGTTGTTCAAGACACTCGGATAACTCTCCAGTTTGCAGATCATTCCGTGAGGCGGCCTTATGGAGTAGTCCATAATGTCCTGGTGAGAGTGGACAAGTTTGTGTTTCCGGTTGATTTCTTGATTCTTGAAATGCCTGAAGATGAAGAAATTCCATTAATTTTGGGAAGACCATTCTTAGAAACCGGGAGAGTTCTGATAGATATGGAAGGGGGAACACTTACTTTGAAAGTGTACGATGAAGAGTTAAAAATTGACGTGAGGAAAACTTTGAAGTATAAAGATGATGTTGGCACTAGTAGCAACATACAAGTGTTAGAACAAGTGGAAGCTAGTGAACATTTAGAGAGTGTATCCCAATTGCCGCTAGAGAGGGTACTGAGTATGTCTATTTTTGAGGATGATAAAGAAGTTGAAAGTAGTGATATGGAAGTGGTAGCAATGTTTGAAACTCAACCAATCCTAAAATGATCTAGAATTCATCGGTGGGAAGAGCTAAGACAAACTATAGTGGTTGATGAAGGTGAAGACAAGCCGAAGAGATCAGAATTGAAACAACTACCTGAAAATCTAAAATATATCTTTCTCGACACTGAAGAAAAATGCCCCGCTATTATTAGCGCTAATTTGAAAAGTGTGCAAGAGGACAAGTTGATTGGAGTTCTTAAAATTTTTAAGGGAGCCATTGGGTGGAAAATTGAAGACCTTAAAGGTATAAGTCTTATTGTGTGCACGCACAAAATACTCATGGAGGAGGATCACAAACCGATTGTGCACCCCCAAAGGAGATTGAACCCTGTTATGAAGGAGGTTGTGAGAAAGGAAATTGTTAAGCTGTTAGATGCAGGATTGATCTATCCTATATAAGATAGTGCTTGGGTGAGCCCGGTCCATGTGGTGCCCAAAAAGGGAGGAACAACCGTAATAACTAATGAAAAAAATGAGTTGATTCCTACTAGAACTGTTACTGGATGGTGAGTTTGCATTGATTATAGAAGGTTGAACTTGGCTACTAGAAAAGACCATTTTCCGTTGTCATTCATTGACCATATGGTGTTTTTGCATATAGGAGGATGCCATTCGGGCTATGTAACGCCCCCGCTACATTCCAAAGATGCATGACCTCCATTTTTGCTGATATGCTAGAGAAGCACATGGAAGTGTTCATGGATGACTTTTCTGTGTTTGGATCTTCATTTGATAACTATTTAGAAAACCTTTCACTTGTTTTGCAGCGATGTCAAGAAAGTAATTTAATCCTTAACTAGGATAAATGTCATTTTATGGTACGAGAAGGCATTATTCTTGGTCACAAGATCTCACAAAAAGGGATCGAAGTCGATCAAGCGAATGTGGAAATAATCTCAAAGCTTCCACCGCCGATTAACGAGAAAGGTATAAGAAGCTTCTTAGGACATGCGGGTTTTACCGCAGGTTCATAAGAGACTTCTCGAAGATAGCCAAACCTTTAACTACTCTATTGGTTAAAGATAAGGCTTTTGTGTTTGATAAAAAGTGCACCGATGCTTTTGAAACACTGAAAAAGGAATTAGTGTCGGCACCAATTGTAATTGCCCCCGATTGGTCTCTACCCTTTGAAATTATGTGCGATGCTAGTGATATTGCAGTTGGAGCTGTTTTGGGGCAACGTAGAAATAAGTTGTTGCATGTTATTTATTATGCTAGTCACGTTTTGAACCCTGCACAGATGAATTATGCGATTACCGAAAAGGAGTTGTTAGCTGTGGTTTATGCCTTTGATAAATTCAGGCAATATCTGTTGGGTTCAAAAGTGATTGTTTATACTGACCATGCTGCTTTGAAGTATCGTTTTTCTAAACAGGATTCAAAACCTAGGCTATTGAGGTGGATTTTACTCCTTCAAGAATTTGATGTGGAGATTCGCGATAAGAAAGGTTGTGAGAACACTGTAGCAGATCACCTGTCGCGGATGTCACCGATTGAAGAAAATGAGGACAAACGTCCTATAAAGGATGAGTTCGCAGACGAACGCATCCTATCTATGATTGGTGTTCCATGGTTTGCGGATTATGCGAACTATCTGGTCGGTGGTATTATACCTGACGATTTTGACACTAACAGAAGAAAAAAGTTTGTTCATGATTGCAGGTTTTATCTGTGGGATGATCCTTTTCTGTATAAAAGAGGAGTAGATGGTTTGGTCAGAAGGTGTGTACCCGAAGAAGAACAGAAAGATGTATTAAAAGCATTTCATGATTCCGAGTACGGAGGGCATTTTAGTGGTGACAGGACAGCAGCTAAAGTCCTTCAATCAGGGTTATATTGGCCTACTTTATTCAAAGATGCTCAACAGTTGGTAAAGGAGTGTGATAGATGTCAGAGGACCGGGAACATATCAAAAAGAAATCAAAAGCCCCAAAACTCTATGCTTGAAGTAGAGTTATTTGATGTGTGGGGGATAGACTTCATGGGACCATTTCCTCAGTCATTCGGAAAGATGTACATCTTGGTTGTAGTGGATTACGTATCAAAGTGGGTTGAAGCGGTAGCATTACCCACCAACGATGCGAAAGCGGTTACAAGATTCTTAAAGGATAATATATTCGCAAGATTTGGTGTACCGAGAGCTTTAATAAGTGATGGAGGAACCCATTTCCTAAATCACCTCATGGAGAGGCTTCTACAAAAGTATAACGTGAAACACCGGGTAGCCACTCCATACCATCCGCAAACAAGTGGCCAAGTGGAGGTATCAAATAGAGAACTCAAACAAATTCTGGAAAAGACAGTGAACTCATCTCGAAAGGATTGGTCTATTAAGTTGGATGACGCTCTATGGGCATACCGAACGGCTTTCAAAACACCGATCGGCATGTCACCATATCAGTTGGTTTATGGAAAGGCATGTCATTTACCGTTGGAACTTGAACACAAGGCTTTTTGGGCTTCTAAGTATTTGAATATGGACCTATCTAAGGCCAGAAGATCTCGCATACTCCAACTACATGAATTAGAGGAATTCTAGAACCGGGCCTATGAGAATGCTAAGATGTACAAAGATCAAACAAAAAAATGGCATGACAAGAGAATTCAAACGAAAGACTTTTTCGAAGGACAACTTGTCTTACTGTATAACTCAAGGCTGAAAGTATTTCCCGGGAAACTAAAATCTAAGTGGTCGGGACCCTTTGAGGTGCATCGAGTCTTCACGCATGGGGCAGTCGAGATAAAGAATCAATCTAACGGAGACATCTTCAAAGTGAACGGGCAAAGGTTGAAGCCTTATTTTCAAGGACAACCTAGAGATCATGCCAATTTCATTCGTCTTATCCGGTAGGACGAATGACCGTCGAGCCATGCGACGTTAAACGCAGCGCTGCGTGGGAGGCAACCCACAATGCTTTTTATTCAACCTTTATTTGTTCATTTTGTAGGTAGGTCGAATGAATGTCTCACAGAGTCGGTAGAGGAAAGACAAGAAAGAAAAATAGTCCAAATTGTATGCAAAACTCACTTTTGGAGAAAAATCAGGGCCCTGACACGGGTGCCCGTGTCACGTGACACGGCCCGTGTCAGGAGGATGCTTGGCTTTGTGATACATATGATTTTTAGAAAGTCAGGGGTGCAACACGGGTGCCCGTGTTGCAGATCCTGGGACCTTCCCTCTTTTATTGTTTGGTTTCTATCATGCAGGGGCCTGACACGGGTGCCCGTGTCACGCGACACGACCCATGTCAGACGGGCGGATCTTCATTTTCAAAAAAATTTCTCCTTTTAATGAGTGGGGCCCACGAATTTTTATTACCACAACCACTCATTTACCCTAAGTTATCATTTTAAAAATTCTTTTTCACAAAAATATCTCTTCTTCTCCAAACTCTTCCTTTCCAAAACCCTATCCTCCATTTTTCTCCTCACTTAAAACCTTCAATTTCTCTAACACCCATTCACCCAAACACTATACTCACTTCACAAAAAGTGCCCCTCTTATCTTCATTGTCACTCCTACGGTGACATTTTCTCCTAATCCGAATTTCGAAATTTGTATGTTTATTTTTGCAGGAAGTTGAGAATGCCTCCACGAAGGGACACTGGAAAGGCCGTGGCTGAACCATCTCGCCCCCGTAAGAGAGTCCACTGTATGGCAAACGCTCACGACATTTTGTTCGAGGAGCCTGAGCATCAGCGTAAATACTCCGTATTGGTCAAGCGTAAGTTGATTCCGGCAAGGTATATCTGTAATGACACGCTTGATAATTTAGGACTGTGATTTAAAGTGCATAGAATGTTTCATACTTTAGGAATGCTTGAATTTATGCAATTTGAAGCGCCGACCTATGAGCACATAACCTTTGAATTTATGAGTTCTTTGGAGTTTCAGTTAAAGCACAGGTGGACGGGTTCTGATGAAGAATATTTTGGGACATTAAGGTTCCGTCTGTTTAATACTAGTCACTCATTGTCCGTGGCGGAACTGGGAGAAGTCCTGAAGTTTCCTAGAAACTCAGAAAGAGTTATACCTGTTATATGGCATGGCCAAGAAAGAGCTAATCAATGTCGCGGCTTTTGCGGCCGATCATCTGAAAAGAGTGGAAAATACTAATTCGGGTGAGATATCAGTGGGAGGCATGATAACTCAAATTGCCGACCACTTTGGATATGGTGCTCTGCTGAGGGAAGAACCTATTGTTGCAGGTAAAACAAAAATTGACCTTGCTACTCTCACTACACAAGGTATGATTAAGGTCTTTAATGATTATTATTCTCTGGTTAGCCGTAACCATCACCTGTTAGCCTTGCCTGCGCCTGATTTTATAAGTATTGAAAACGAGGCTAATTGGATATATGAGAGTCCTTTACAGGACGACGAAGTTGTTTTTGAGGATGTTGCAAGTATAGATGGCGAAGAAGGTTATCAACCGGAGATGGTACCTATACCACCAGTTGATAACTCAACCAATCAAGGAACAGGTTCGTGGAGCATGGGTGAAAAGGACTGGGAATGGATGCAGAATGAAATGTGCTATCTCCAAAGTGAGTAGACCCGACAAGGAGAAAAGCAGACCCGACAAGGGAGAGAGCAAATCCGCCAAGGCAAAATCATAGGAGAAATGCACGAATGGTTGAAGCAGATGCATCTGCGAGACCAACCACCTCAATAGTCTCTGTGAGTCCCCTATTCGCACTAGTTCTCCATCAGTGAGGACACTGATGAGTTCTGGTGTGGAAGGGTTTTATTTAGTTATTTTGTCTTGTTGAGTTGTTTTATGTTTTTGCCTTTAATTTTAATTGCGAGTATGTACTGCTTGAATGTATAATTGGAATCATTTGTGAAATCACCCCTGAGCTGAATAAAAAAATAATGATAATTTGTCTTGCGAGTGAGGTGAGAAGAAAATGTAGTGGGTTAAGTGAAAAAGAATCGGGTGAAGAAATTAGAAAAATCTTGATGTAAAGGTATAACGCAAACACACTGAATCCGCTGAGTAAGTAACGAGTCCTACATGTATATTTGTGCCATGGTACTTCAATCTGAGAAGTACCCCTTATTAGTTTATCATGACAGTCAGGCTTCATCTATACTAATTGTTGTGCAATGTTGATCGAAACAAAAGAAGATAAAAGACACAAAAAAAAGAGACAATTAGACAATCGATCCTTCTAAGTTGGGTAACCCTCACCCGGTTATTCAACCTAACGGCGGTTGAACCCAAAAGTCGGTGTCTCAAAAAAAAATTGCTTTGGTTGATCAATCTTGTGCATACAATGAAAAATCGCAAAAAAGCCTTAAAACGAGTGTCCAAATGAAAAGGGGGGAAAATTGATAGGAAGACCTAAGCCCAAAGCATAGTCGGAGAGGTTACCAAAAAGAGGATTGAGGTCCGTGGTGCTACCGCGGTTCGGTGTTTGCGAGATATTTTTTCATCGAGAGAGAAGTACTAAAAGTACCCGTCCGATGATTTAGATCATAACTCAAGTACGAGTATCCTCATTTCATCTCGAAAGTCATCAGTTATGAATGATTAACTTGTGCATTTATGCAAGATTTCTACTTGAGGACAAGCAAAAATTCAACTTCGGGGGAGTTTGATCGGTGATTTCCAGTCATATATTTCAAGATATGTTAGTTGTTGGTTTTTATGTTTTTATGTGTTTTTGAGTCTTATGTTTATGTTATTTCGTGTTATTCCGTTATGTGGCGAGGATGTTACATGTTTATCTTTTCTATCGTTGGTGCGTTTAATTTGGTTGATTTTAGTGTATTTTCAGGCAGATAACAAGCCGGTGATCAGATACTAAGGAAACAACGATTCGTGTGCAAAGACATTGAGGAAAAGGGGGTTTTAGAAGCCTGACACGAGTGCCCGTGTCACCTGACACGACCCGTGTCAGGATGGCTATGGAGAGAAGCCTTAAAGAACGTGTGTGAGGCAATTTAGAAGCATGACACGGGTGCCCGTGTCACATGACACAGACCATGCCATAGTTCCCCATTGAAGGATGCTTGCAACCATGATTCCAGCAGCATGACACGGGTGGCCGTGTCACACGACACAACCCGTGTCATGGCACCTGAATGCAAGATTTTTTTATTTTCTTTATTCTCTTGTGCTGAGGGCAGTTTGGATATTTTGCATGTAATTTTGTGATCTGATACATTAGGTTGATCGTAACTGGGAAGAAACACTTTTTGGATAGTGGAATTGACACGCAAAGGAAAGAACAACAGATTTAGAGAGGAGAAGAAGGATCGATCAAAAGTGGAAGCAATTGACGATCCAATCAATCCTTGATATATTGTAATGTCTTTTTTTCTTATGTATGTGATTTTCATTGTTTTGAATATGAGTGGCTAAACCCCCCAATGCTAGGGGGTGTCCCTGAGTTTATTGTAATGACATTGAATTTGATTTTATAAATTTAACTGCTTCTATATTCATTGTGTTGATTGATTGATTTTATTGTAAAAATCAATATTAGAAAATTAGATTTTTAATCATCGGTTAACAGAAGGTAGGAATGCCGTTGTTAATGTTTTTCAATCAAAACTTTTTATCGTATATGATCAAGGAATTGTGATATCATATTTAACCGTAAAAACTTTCAATATGCAAATGCTTGGTATTCATTCTATACGATCAAGGAATTAGGTATAGAAGGAATACCAAAGGGTTTTCCTCAAAGGAATTTTTGAAAAACTAATCTTGAAAGGCGGTAATGATTTAGTTGCAGTGATATTTTAACAATTATAAACAAATTCTCATTATAAGAATTTCTCATACACCTTCCCTAGTATAATTTTCATATTTGTCATCCTTAGTATTTTCCTATATTTTATATTTACAAGTCTTTTGAGAATATCTAAACCAACTCTAAGAAACTTTTGTTCAAATTGAAATAGTAAAAAACTTAATTTGCTACGCAGTCCTCGAGATCGATATTCGGGAAAGTTTCCTAAAGATTACTACAGTGGGCAAAAATAGTACACTTGCTATTTTCCCATCACCTACGATGAGGTATTTGTTCTGACCTGAGCCGACAACAAAAGGGCCTAAGATGTCCATCCCCCACCAAGCGAACGACCACGGGGAGGATAGTGATTTCAGCTATGTAGGTGGTGCTACGTGTATGTCATCGTTTCATTGGCATTTATCACATTTCTTGACATGCTCTTCAACGTCGTTCTGCATTTTCGGCCAATAATATCTTGTTCGTAGGACTTTTCGTGCTAATGATCTCCCGCCCGGATGTTGGGCGTTGATTCCTTCATGGACCTTTCTCAATACGTGAGGTATGTTTTCTTCTTCAATTTATCTGAGGAGGGATGTAGAGAAACCCCTACGGTACATTTTGCTCCCGACCATGACGTATGAGCAGGCCATGTGTCGCACGGTACTGGCTGCCTTCGGGTCCGTCGGTAACTCCTCTTTGGTCAGATAGTTGAACACCGGGGTCATCCAGCAATTTACGTCGCCCATGACGTTGACATCTACCAGGGGTGAAGGTTGTCTGATGCCAGGTCGATTTGGACAAGATATCCGCTCGAGTATTGTTTTCGTATGGAACATGCCTAACTTCTACAGACGCAAATCGTTTTAGTTTCTCTTTGACCAAGGAAGGGTATTCGGACATGTTGTCATTATTAGCTTGGAAATCTCCTCGTACTTGGTTGGCGACCAATTGGGAGTTTGTGCATATAACGATATCCTCAACACCAAGGTCGTCGGCCAAGCGTAGGCCGGCCAGGAAGGCCTCATACTCTGCTTGGTTGTTGGATGTGGTGAAAGATAAAGTTAAGGAAACTTCGATGATGGTTCCTTCTTCATTCTCCAACATAATCCCCGCTCCGCTGCCAGCCGAGCTAGAAGCTCCGTCCACGAAAATGGTCCACTTGGATGTCGGCGTTGGTGTTTGCTCGGGGAAGGTGAGCTCGGCTACAAAATTGGCAAAGGCTTGGGCCTTTAGAGCTTGTCTACCCTCATATCTAATGTCGAATTCGGACAACTCCAATGACCATTTTAGCATCCGTCCAGCCATGTCTGGTCTTCCGAGAAGCTTCCTAATGGTTGGTCGATTCTCACGACAATCGTATGGGCCAAGAAATAATGTCTAAGCCTTCTTGCAACAAAGAGGAGGGCCATTACCACCTTTTCGATCTGCTGATACCGCAACTATAGGTCGTGAAAATCCTTACTCGTGAAGTAAATCAGTTTCTGCCCTTCAGGAAACTCACGAATGAGAGCTACGCTTACGACCTCGTTTGCGACTACAAGGTAAAGATATAGAACTTCGCCTTCTTTAGGCCAGGAGAGCACTGGAGGCTCAGATAGCGCTTTTTTCAAGTGGGCTAGGGCTTGCTCGCATTCATCTGTCCATTCGAAATCTGACTCTTTGTAAAGGAGCTTGTAGAATGGAAGTACGTGTTGGGAAGACTTAGCCACAAATCGAGCGAGCGAGGAGAGCACTCCGTTTAACGATTGTATATATTTCTTAGTGTTTTGCGTAGGAACCTCTGTAAATGCTCGGCATTTGTTGGGGTTGGATTCGATTCCCCGCTCGGTTAGATAAAAACCGAGGAACTTACCCGCCCGAACTCCGAACGTGCATTTTTCTGGATTGAAGCGCATTTTACATTTTCGAGCTTGGTCGAATACCTTTCGTAGGTGGGAAGCGTGATCTGTCTCTTATTGATATTTAACAATCATGTCGTCCATGTATACTTTGAGCATTTCTCTGATTTCTGCTCGGAAAACTTTATTCATCATGTGCTGATAAGTGGCGCCCACATTTTTCAGGCCGAAGGGCATAATGTTATAGTAGTAGTTTCCCGACTCGATCATGAAGGCCGTGTGCTTTTTGTCGGTCACGGCCATGGGGATTTGGTTGTATCCCGAATAGGCATCCATAAATGATAGTAATTTGAAATTGGCCGAGTTTTCCACCAGATTGTCAATATTTGGAAAGGGATAAGCGTCTTTCGGGCAAGCCCAGTTAAGATCGGTATAGTCAACACACATTCTCCATTTTCCATTCAATGTTTTAACGAGTACAACATTTGAGAGCCATGTTGTGTATCTGGCCTCTGTTACAAAGTTTGCCTCTAGGAGGTCTTCTACAGCTTTTTCGACTGCTTTTGTTTTTTCGGTCGACTACTTCCTCCTGCATTGGGAAACAACTTTATGAGTAGGATCAATGAAGAGATGGTGGCAGAAAAAATCTGGGTCGAGTCCGGGCATCTCCGCTGCACTCCAAGCGAATAAGTCGGCAGTCCCTTTCAGGCATGTCTCTAGTTGTCTTTTTGCTAGGTCAGGGAGATGAGTTATGTTCTTTACGCAACTGTTTGGATCTTCTCCCAGAGGGATCAGCTCGAATTCACCATCCAATATTAGTCGGGCTAATGAATTGGATGGTTGTTGGGAGCTTTCACCTTCGTCTGGGAACCTGCAGTCCATGTCGACGGAGTCGACCTAAGGGAGGGACTTGGGCACTTATGTGTTCCCGAGGGATGTTGAGGTGGAAGCTTTGGGCTGGTACGATATCGAGCTGAGGCATTTAGAGGCTGCCTCAAAGCAGCGACGGGAAATTTCGACATCGCCGTGCAGGATATCTACTCTTCCTGATGTTGTGTAGTATTTCATCTTCAGATGGACAGTTGATGGAACGGCAAGGAGGTCAACCAATGTTGGTCAATCGAGAATGCACTGGTATAAGGAAAGGAAATCGACCACCAGAAACTGGACGCGGACTGACCAAGCGGTTTCTACGGCCCCAAAAGTGACGATGAGGTCGACATAACTCCATGGTCGAGACACCGCCCCGTTAAAACCTTGTAGGTTGGATCCCACGTAAGGCGTCAAGTGAGTCTCATTCAGCTGAAATATCGAGAACAATTGTGAATACATGATGTCGCACAAACTGCCTTGGTCGACTAGTATTCTGCGAACGTCGAAACTGGCCATCTGGGCCCAAATGAGCAAAAGGATGTTGGCGTTAGGTGCTCCTCCCAGTAGTTCCTCTTTGTAAAAGGAAATGGGAACTGAGTTGTCTATGGGTGGGTCTAACATAACGTTCTAGGCTAGTCCCTTTGCAATCAGTCGGTCAAATTTCCTCTTCACGGTGTAAACACCCCAAATTTGCCCTCACTCAATTCACCATGGCTTGTGATTCTTTTCATGTTACATAAGTTCAATCATATCATCTCATAGTGCATTTTTGCTTCACTGCATTGGTTCAAAGTTATCTGCATCTAGGGTTTGTGATTTGAGTAATCTCTGAGCCATCTGAGCCACTCCAAAGATCTTAAATCATCTCAAGAGGGTCCATGTATGTTCAAATATCATATTATATCCTCCCAAGATCAAGAAAGTCAGAAAATCACAAGAACTGAGAAAGGCATGGAAGCAGAGCCAGGGTTAACTGCACATATGACCTAAGATTAGGGTTTTGGTTTCAGAGGCCATAACTCCAATTTTTTTGGTCATTCTTGTTTCTATTGGTCTCTATATGTTGTAAGGATCATACATACCAATTTTCATGAAGAAATTCAATGAGGAAGACATCTGATCAATATATGACTTCTTGAGCAAGTCAGTGCAAAATCAGGGCATCTGAGGCCCCCCATCATCCAACCAAAGGGTCTTCTCCATCATTTTGGGTGTATTTGATCTTTATTTGATCTTAGAATAAGTTAGAAGTTCACAAAATTGAAGAATTTCAAGCCATTTGCAAAGTTGCCATTTTGGGAAAGTGACTTGTAATGCAAACTTGCCATTTTGGGAAAGTTTTTCAACCTCCTCTTTTTGATTCAAAAATGCTTCAAATGAAAAATTCTTGGTCATGAAAGTTGTAGATTGGATCATTCCCTTTTCAAAAAGTACAAGAACTTGACCTAATTCATCATAGAACTCAAGTTATGGCCTTGCAAAGTTGGGAAAAATCACAAAATTTCACTTATGTGCCAAAGAGGGAAGTTTGCAAAAACACTTGCCAAAGCCAAATGTGACTTTTAATTGACTTCTAAGAATTGCACAAACATCACACATGACCTATAATTCAGAATTGCACAAAGAAATCCCAAGTTTCATGCCTTGAACATCAAGATTTCCTAAAGGGGCCAAACTTCCCAAAAATTGCAAAACATCACACAAACTTCATCCCACTTGCCAAATTTCCTCAAAGCCAATTCCATGGACTTCCCTAAAGTCAGCTGCGAAGGACACCCCATTGTCCTTGGCCTTCCACCAGCCCATGCCTTCACTTACACAAATGTTGACTTTATGCATTTTGCTCCATACCAATCACACTGCTCCACAACAACTCTCTGACCTATCAAGGATTGATATGTGGACTTAAAGCAAGCCATACCATAACATGACACAGGCTGAAACCTCCAAGAACTCAGCAATCACAAAAACTCCCTCTTATGCAAAAGCCTTCGAAACTCATAGCTCAACCATCAAACCTCCTAACTTTTTCCACCATTCAAATCCATAAACATCACTGATCATTTCCCACCCTTCATTTTGCTTTGAAACTCACCATATCCAAAATACGATTTTCACATCCTTTGAACTGAACTTCTGCCAACTTCATTTGGAAGCCATTTAAACTCCAAACAAGCATTGCTAGCTCTTGGGGGGAGTCATTGGAGTGGATTTGAGGCAAAGAACTGGCCAGAAAGCTCCTGGGTTGAAAGCTCCACTTCAGGTAGCCATGGCATTTATTTTTCCAGAACCTTCATTTTATGTTATAGAATGATTCTATGTGTTCCCCTGATTGCCATGATATGTTTGGTTTCGAAAATAGTTGAGAAATAAGCATTTCATAAGCTTCTGAAATTTCTGATATGTTTTCCGTTTTGCTTCGATTCATGCTTTTGATGATGAATAAATGAATTTTGTTGTGTGATTCTTGTTGGGGTTGGTGTGAGGATCATTTATGGAGAGTTTTAGGGCTTGGGGTTGCGTATTGAGTGAGATAGCAAAAGTGGATAGCCGGAGAAGATGACCGGAACACTGTTCCGGTCACCTGAAAGTGATTAGGGTTCAGATTAGGGCTTAATGATGTAATTAGCGTAGTTTGAATCTCATCCGTACAGATGCGCGCGCTGGTCAATTCCCTCCCTTTCTCATTCAAATCTGGACCACTGGATCAATTGACTTTCATTAATTCATATTTTAATTGCATTTCTTTCTACATTTTATTAAAAATAGCAAAACACTTTAAATTTTTTTTATCTTTTGCATTTCCCTTTCAAATATTTTTCTCATTCTGAATATAATTTTTTTTTTTTTTTGCATAAATTTCATATTTTTAAAATATTTAAATGTTTATTTTAATTAATTAATGAGAATTAAATAATTAAAATACCATTTAAGTTTCTAAAAATCACCAAAAAAATCAGATTGCATCTTGATACATTTAGAAACATTATCAAACCCTTCACACAAATTTCTTTTTGGTTCTTGACCTATTTTGACATTTTTCTTTGGATTTAGGGTTCTTAAAAGTCAATATTTTTTCCCTAACTTAGAAAAATACTTTTTGCCTACCCATGAAGAGTTTGATGATGATTCTTTTTGCATTGCACTCCTCATGTCATGTAGTTTCTAGGATAAAATTGGTTTGAATTTATCTTTCATTTTCAATTTGTTTTGCATTTTTCATTGTGAGGTATCCTAAAACCCTAGCAAATTTAGGAAAATCATAACTTTCATTAGGTTAAGAGTTAGGTCTTCCCCTTTGGGAAGTGAACTTATATAGGGTTAGGGTTCCTTTGATCCTTTTTTTCAATTTTTTTATCTTGTCATTTGCTTCTGATTTTGAATTTTGCATTGCATATTGTATGTAAACCCTAATTTTTGCCTTCATTTGTATTCATCCTTCATATGCTTGCATACATGAACTTGCCATAACATTTTGTGCATCCACATGACATATAAGACATCTTAGGACATATTAGAATCATGTTTGATCATTGCATCATCCATTTGCCATGCTTTTGCTTTCATTGCATCTCATAAGTTTTCATGAACTTTCATGCTCCCTTTCATGTTTCATTTTGCATCTTCATTGCTTGTATGATCATCCACATATCATGTCTACCATTTGCATCATCTCCTAGCATCATTTACATCTTAATATGCTTCTGGTTTTGGTTTGCATCCTTGCATCTTTCTCATTCTCATTTCATTTTCATTTCCTTGTTGCTAACTTTTCAGGTGGTAAGTGTTTGAGAAGTGAATTTGCCTTCACTTCTCATGATCTCTTCTCATCTCTCTTATGCATTCATTGCTGCATTTTACTTGTATTTTAGAATGAGCTTACTCATTCATGATCTCTCTCCTCCTTCTTTCTTCAAGCAACTTTCCTTCTTAAGTGAAGCAAGTTGTCTTGCTTCTTGTTGTTTCTTTTCATCTCATCTGCTTCTTCCTTGGTGGCTTTTCTCTTGAAGATCTTCTTGCAAGCATCATTAACCCTAGGAACACCCAAGCATGATCACAATTAGGGTTTGATTAGTCCCTCCATTAGTTTTTCCTTTGTTTCATCTTTGTGTCTTCTCTTCTCACCTCTTAATCAGGGACTAAACCTTAAAGGTTTTAAGGCTTTGTGATTAGGGTTATGCTTGTAACCTTCTATTAGGATGGAGTGTATAACTTTAATCCTAAGTGTTAAACCCTTAATGTGTTTAAATCCTTTAATCAATCCATCTAATAATCACTAAGACATCAAGCTTGTAACCTGGGCCTTGCATTATGTTTCTAATTCTTCCTTAATTGGTTAAGAAGGACTAACCCTAGTGTTAATGGACAAGTCCCCCTCAAGTTGTCTTACAAACCATAAAATTCACTTATTAATCTTACCATTAACTAAAATCCATTTAATAAAGGTTTTGTTTTGTCATGAGGTTAATCCCTAATCATGGATTAAGTTGGGGAGCCTTCCTCAGCTTAAATGTTCTCATCTATTATCCTTCTATTAGGATGGTGTAATGGGTCCATTAAATCCTTGATTATGGCTTAAACTCATTACTTAACACCAAATAAAAAACTCCAAAAACATCTAAATAAATGCAAGTAGGTTAATGATCTTAATCCTACATCATGGTGACTAAGTGTGAGGTGTTTACTTCATACTTAAGGTATTCTCATTACCCCTAATCAGAGGGAGGATGTGATGAGTTTGCTAACCCTTGGTTTAGGCTTAAGCTCATTTTCTTATAACAAATTCCAAAAGCAATAAAAGATTGAAAGCACAAAAACAAACAATAATCGTCTCCTCCAGGATTCTTTCCTCACCTTATTCACTCACAAACGAGAACTTGCTTCTTCCGTCTAATGCAAGACAGTTTGCACCTGAGCCAGACAGGTCATACACTTGAGCATAGATAAGTAAGCAGTTCACAAGTCAATTTATCTTTCATTCTCTTTGAGTCGAACTACGGTGTTCTAACTTCCTCATTGCACGAGAGGATACGTAGGAATAACTTAACATTTATCGAACAAAAGTCTCTGTCTCTTCCCCCCTCTTCCAGCATTATTCTCTTAAGCCTCATTCCTGAGAATTTCATCTCACATCTCTTTTTCACTTACACCTGTACATTATTTTTCCAGCTTTTGCACACAAATAGCACTGACCTTACCCCTTTAAAACACAGATCTTTCAAGCGTGGATCCCGTCGAGTACGGCGGACAATCTGGGTGCTAATACCTTCCCAGGTTGTAACCAACCCCCTTTCTCAGTTTCTCTGGTTCGCAACCGTCTTATCCATCTTTTCTTAGGTTTATGTAGCATTACCTTTCCTTAAGGATAAAATTGCCTAGCTGGAGACTCTATTCATTCCTTCTCTTTCGCCGACCGTTCGCGTATGTACCCCTCTTGACCCGGGTGTCATTTGGCGGGAGCGACAACTTGGCGACTCTGCTGGGGAACCTTATATTGCAACCAGGGCTTCTGGTTCTTTTTGTGGGTTCCTCCTAGCGCTTGTTTGATTTGTGTTTGTTAATTCTATTATTTTATGATTGGCATTATGTTTGGTAAAACTAATATGGCTGGAAAATGTTGAATAAGAAGTTCCATATATTAAATTAACATGGTATAGATTCTGGAAGAACATGTCAAACATGATGTCCTGACATGGTGGCACAGATAAATGTGGTTATAATAATTGGCAGATACTGAAGAAGATGTTGAAACAGCTGCAAATGTCATGACAG
Organism: Lathyrus aphaca; assembly: GCA_963966055.1. NCBI lineage: Eukaryota > Viridiplantae > Streptophyta > Magnoliopsida > Fabales > Fabaceae > Lathyrus > Lathyrus aphaca. The sequence goes on along the minus strand of OZ014524.1, from coordinate 432,565,739 downwards.
AATTATTGTCATATGTTACAGACAGATGTCAAAGAAGATGTTGAAACATCTGCAAATGTCATGACAGAATTACTGTCATATGTTACAGACAGATGTCAAAGAAGATGTTGAAACATCTGCAAATGTCATGACAGAATTACTGTCATATGTTACAGACAGATGTCAAAGAAAATGTTGAAACATCTGCAACTATCATGACAACATTATTGTCATATTGTAAACACCCCAAATTTTCCCTCACTAAGTTCACACCATGGCTTGTGATCTTTTCATTTGCATAGATTCAATCATAGCATCTCATATTGCATTTTTGCTTCACTACATTGATTCAAAGTCATCTGCATCTAGGGTTTGTGACCTGAGCATTCCAAGGGCCATCTGAGCCACTTCAAAGTTGTTCAATCATCTCAAAGGGGCCCATGTATGTTCAATCATCATATTATATCCTCCCAAGATCAAGGAAGTCAAAGAATCACAAGAACTGAGAAAGGCATGGAAGCAGAGCCAAGCTAAACTACACAGATGACCTAAAATTAGGGTTTTGGTTTCAGAGGCCATAACTCCAATTTTTCTGGTAATTCTTGTTTCAATTGGTCTCTATATGATATGAGGATCATGCATACGAATTTTCATGAAGAAATTCAACGGGGAAGGCATCTGATCAAAAGATGACTTCTTGAGCAAGTCAGTACAAAATCAGGGCATCTGAGGCCCCTAATCATCCAACCAAAGGGGTTTCTCCATCATTTTGGATGTGTATGATCTTTATTTGATCTTAGAAGAAGTTAGAAGTTCACAAAATTGAAAAATTTCAAGCCATTTGCAAAGTTTGACAAAATCACTTAATTTTCACTTTTGTACCAAAGAGGGAAGTTTGCAAATTCTTGTGCCAAGCCAATTTGGGACCTCTAATGCATCTCTACACATCATATCATCCTAGTGCAACTCATTTGGATCAGATTTTTGCCTTGAATCACAAGCTTTCATGCTTAGAACTTCACAAATTTCAAAAGGGGCCAAACTTCCCCAAAATTGCAAAATGATCCAAATCCATTCATCCACTTGCCACAACTCACAAAATCTGATTTCATGACACTCCTTGATCCTTGCTGCGCAGGACACCCCATTGTCCTTGGCCTGCCATGTGCCCATACCTCAAGTACACCAACTTTTGACATTTTGGCAACTTGCCCATACCAATCAACATAGGCCAGCACCCACTCTCTGACCTATCACATTTCTTTATGTGGATCAAAACCAAGAAAAAGCACACAACAACACAACCTGAAACTCCAAGAACTCAGCACACTCCAAAATCTCCAAATTTGCAAAAGCCTTCGAATCTCTTGATTCAACCATCAAACCTTCAAGTTTCTTTCACCATTCAACTCACCATGATCCACTGATCATTTCCCACCTTTCATTTGGCCCTAAAACCTTCACAATCAAAAATACGATTTTCACATTCCACAAACTGAACTTCTGCCATTTTCATTTTGAAGCCATATAAACTCCAACCAAGCATCACAAACACCTGAGGAGGATCATTGGAGCTGGTTTGAAGCAAGAAGCTGGCCAGAAAGCACCATTTTAGAAAGCTTCAGTTCAGGTATCATCAAGAACTTTTTTTCCAGAAACTTGATTTTAAGTTCTTAGATTGCTCTCCATGCTTCACTGATCACACTGCACCTTTTGGTTTTGAAAATGATTGAATATTAAGCATGTATGAAGCTTCTGAAATTTCTGTGATTTTTTCCGTTTTGCTTCGAATCCCTCTGATCATGTGAAATAAATCCTGTTTGATGATTGATTCTTGTTTAGAATGGGGTGGGGATCATTTATGGAGAGTTAGAGAGCTTAGGGTTGCGTATTGAGTGAGATTGAAGAAATGGATGGCCGGAGAAGATGACCGGAACACTGTTCTGGTCACCTGAAAGTGATTAGGGTTCAGATTATGGTTAATGACATAATTAGCGTAGTTTGAATTCTGGCCATTGGATAGCGCGCGAAGTCAATTCCCTCCCTTTTAAGTTTGAACCTGGGCCCTTGGATTGGCTGACTTTCTCATTTATTCATTTAATTCATTTTTATTTCATTTGTTTTATATTTAATTTCAACGAATTTTAAAAAATAGTAAAATGCATCAAAAAATTCTGAAAATTTTTATTTAATCTTTTAATAATCTTCAGAACCCAAAAATATTTTTATTTTTATTTTTTGCATTAAAAATTATTTTTTAATCATTTAATGATTATTTTTAATTAGTTAATGAGAATTAATTAATTAAAAATACATTTAGGTATTTAAAAATTCCAAAAAATTCACATTGCATTTTAATACATTTAGAAACATTATTAAACTCTTCAAACAAATTTCTTTTTGGTTCTTGACATATTTTGACATTTTTCTTTGGAATTAAAGTTCTTAAAAGGCAATATTTTTGTCCTAACTTATAAAAATTCATTCTGCCTAACCATGAAGAGTTTGATGTTGGTTCTTTTTGCATTGCTTTCTTCATATCATTTAGTTTCTAGTGTAAAATTGGTTTGAATTTATCTTTCATTTTCAATTTGATGTGCATTTTTCCTTTTGAAGTACCTTAAAACCCTAGCCAACTTGAGAAAATCATAACTTCCATTAGGTTAAGATTTAGGTCCCCTCCTTTGGGCAGTGAACTTATGTAGGGTTAGGGTTCCTTTGATCCCATTTTCAATTTTTTATCATGTAATTTGTTTCTGATTTTGGATTTTGCTTTGTGTCTTGTGCATAAACCCTAATTTTTGCCTTCATTGGCATTCATCTCTCATTTGCTTGCATACATGAACTTGCCATGACATTTTGTACATTCAATTGACTTCTAAGGCATCTTAGGACATAATAGAATTATGTTTGATCATTGCATCATTCATTTTCCATGTTTTGCATTCATTCCATTTCATAAACTTTCATGAACTTTCATGGTTCAAAACATGCTTCATTTGCATCCTCATCCTTGTATGATCATCCACATCTCTTGGTATGCTTTTGCATTATCCCATAGCATCATTTGCATCATGGATATTCTTCTGACTTTGGGTTTTATATTTGCATTTTCATTTCATTTCATTTCCTTCTGCTAACTTTTCAGGTGGTAAGTGTTTGAGAAGTGAATTTGCCTTCACTTCTCATAATCTCTTCTCATCCATTTTATGCATCATTGCTGAATTTTACTTGTGAATTAGAGTGAGCTTGATCATTCATGCTCTTTCTCTTCTTTCTTTCTTCAAGCAACTTATCTTCTTAAGTGAAGTAAGTTGTCTTGCTTCTTGCTGCTCATTTTCCTTTCATCTGCTTCTTCCTTGGTGGCTCTTCTTGAAGATATTCTTGCAAGCTTCACAAAACCTAGTAACACCCAAGCATGATAACAATTAGGGTTTGATTAGTCCCCCCTTTAGTTTTATGTTTGTGTCATCTTTGTGTCTTCTTTTCTCATCTCTTAATCAAGGACTAAACCTTAAAGGTTTTAAGGCTTTGTGATTAGGGTTATGCCTGCATCCTTCTATTAGGATGGAGTGTATAACTTTAATCCTAAGTGTTAAACCCTTAATGTGTTTAAACCCTTTAATCAATTCACTTAATAATCACTAAGACATCAAGCTTGTAACTTGGGCCTTGCATTAGGATTCCAATTCTTCCTTAATTGGTTAAGAAGGACTAACCCTAGTGTTAATGGACAAGTCCCCCTCAAGTTGTCTTACAAACCATAAAATCCATTTCTTAACCTTATCATTACCTAAAATCCATTTAATAAGGGCTTTGTTTTGTCATGAGGTTAATCCCTAATCATGGATTAAGTTGAGGAGCCTTCCTCAGCTTAAATGTTCTCATCTATCATCCTTCTATTAGGATGGTGTAATGGGTCCATTAAATCTTTGATTATGGCTTAAACTCATTACTTAACACTAAACAAAAACTCCAAAAACATCTAAGTAAATACAAGTAGGTTAATGATCTTAATCCTACATCATGGTGATTAAGTGTGAGGTGCTTACTTCATACTTAAGGTATTCTCATTACCCCTAATCAGAGGGAGGGTGTGATGTGTTTACTAACCCTTGGTTTAGACTTAAGCTCATTTTCTTATGACAAACTCCAAAAAAGCAATAAAAGATTGAAAACACAAAAACAAACAATAATCGTCTCCTTCGGGATTCTTTTCTCATCTCATTCACTCACAAACGAGAACTCGCTTCTTCCGTCTAATGCAAGACAGTTTGCACCTGAGCCAGACATGTCATACACTTGAGCATAGACAAGTAAGCAGTTCACAAGTCAATTTGTCTTTCAGTCTCTTTGAGTCGAACAACGATGTTCTGACTTCCTCATTGCACGAGAGGATACGTAGGCATAACTTAATTGTTATCGAACAAAAGTCTATGTATATCCCCCCCTCTTCCAGCATTATTCTTTGAGCCTCATAGTCTTGAGCTTCTCATTCTGTTCTTACAATGACACTTCACATATTTCACTTCACTTTCTTTTAGCACTGACACTTGCATTCTTTCCAGCTTTGATACACAGGTTGCACTGACACTACCCCTTTTAAACACAAATCTTTCAAACGTGGATCCCATCGAATACGACGGATAATCTGGGTGCTAATACCTTCCCAGGTTGTAACCAACCCCCTTTCTCAGTTTCTCTGGTTCGCGACCGTCTTATCCATCTTTTCTTAGGTTTATGCAGCATTACCTTTCCTTCGGGATAAAAATGCCTAACTGGCGACTCTTTTCTTTTCAGTTCACCCTTGTGTGTTTTCTCTCTTTCGCCGACCGTTCGTGTCCGTACCCCTCTTGACCAGGTGTCATTTGGTGGGAGCGACAGCTTGGCGACTCTGCTGGGGACCCTTATATTGAAGACAAATATTGAAAAATATAGAGTTTCTATATTTAGAGATATTTTAGGAGCTTTTAGATTTGAAGATCTTTTGGTATATTTGTAGCAGATTTTTCTGCATATTTGTAGCAGCTATTGTTGTGATTGTTTAGGCCCAAATCTAGTTGGGAATAGGTTATAAAAGAAACCCTGTAACCTAGTTTAGAATCAACCCAATCAACCGAAAATGTAAACATTATTAGGGTTGTGTTCTTGTGGCAGCCGTGCGTAACAAGGAACCCTATTGTGGCTGTTTCACCTGTGATTCTCGAAGCATGTAAGCAAGAGAAGTATTGTGTCTTGATTGAAACTTTTAAGTAAGATCAAGCTGTTGTGTTTGAAGTGTGACTTCAATTTTATTAATCATTGTAAAAGATCACTGTGTGATTGAGGGGGAGTGAGTAGGTACTCATATCTAAGTTGTGTCTTAGGTAGAAATTGCCTTGGGTAGATATTAAGTGAAGGATTAAACTGATTGGTTTAAGTCCAGAATTAATATTACTTATATTGGATTTCCTTCCTGGCTTGGTAGCCCCCAGATGTAAGTGTGGAGATACACTGAACTGGGTTAACAATTCTGTTGTGTTCTTTATATCTTTTATGTTTTATGCAGTACCTGAATTGAATGTCCTATCAGATGTCACAACATCCTGAAGCATGTTTGACTATGATATATCAAAATTATTTAAGTACTGATATGTATGCCTTACCATGTTTATAAGTAACAGATCAGATGTCTCAACATCATATTCGACATCTGAGTCTGTCATACCAGAATTTCAATTGGTATCAGAGCAGGCATCCTGGTCTGTTTCTGGATGAGATCTAAGGGGGATACTTTCTGGTTCATGGTAAAGGAAGAAGGATGATATAATGAAAAGCTGTTGGAACTTCAGAGGTTCATATTGGCGTTTGAATGGTCCCTAGAAGTGGAGGATGGACTATTCATCATATGGTATAATGGTGTTTTATTCACATAGGTTTGCTGATGTCAGATAAGATGTCTTGACATCGTGTTTCAATATCTTTTGGAGGATCTTACTGTGGAGGAGTTTATTTATCTCCAAGGAATTTCTCTATTATTTATGATGTGTTATGTCTGATTGTTTGATAGTGGTTCCACAGTACTTCATACAAAGGCTGTTGTAAAGCTTCAATTCATAATGTCAAGTTTGATGTTCTATCATGTGATTACAGAACTGGAGAACACTTAGTTCAGAATGTTGTGTTTCTTGATGAGAGATTCCTGGTGAAAGAAAAGGTTGGAGCCAAAGCAAAAGAGTATAATTATCAAATCTTTCATGCGGGAGTGAAGATCTTGATAAGTTATCTCTTAAGCTTATTTATGGTGACCTAATTAGGATATTCTTCCTGGTTATGGTGTCCAATGTAGTTTAGATATAGCTGAAGAAAATCTCTCTTGTGAAGATACATGTTTCTGATTGTCTAAATCATGAACTGAAGGAAGTTTCATCAAGAAAGAAGCTGAGTTGATATGTCAATCCTAATGTCTTGACACCACGTTACACATCAGCAGTTTATGGTAAATGTTGAGTCAAAGACCTAAAAGATTGTGGTTTTTTTTAAGGATCTCTGAAGATATGAAGTTGAATACTCTTTGAGATGCTACTGACGATTGTATTTGTGCAAAGTATCTTTCATAATGTTATAGCACTTCAGTTGGAGCTGATTGAAGAAAAGGTAGTAATCTTGAAAGCAGTAATGTTTCAGAACCAAGCTTAGTTTTGTGTTCCAGAAGAAGGAAACTGGTGTGATATCCTGCTAACATGATGGATGCTTTGGGTGCTAGACAAATGTGTGATGATCACATATGTTTGGAACCTACTCCTAACCTGGAAGAGGAGGCATCTATGCTATGTGTTGAAGGTCTCAAGTTTAAGAAAGTGGGAGTGGGTTGCTAATAACCATAGTTATTGGTGTATGATCAAGGGAATTCTCCATCAAGCTTAGGCCCAATTATGTGATGTCCCCATATGAAGAGTCTAATATGCAGACATGTTAATGGTATGTATCATGCAAGTCACTGCATGTATTTGGGTCTGATAGAAAAGGATGATTAACTTCTGGTGAACTCTCGTACCCTCTGCAAAGAGTTGTACATGGATTACTACTGTTGTTACCCCCAAAACCATAGTAAGTGTCAAATCAATTTGTTTGAGATTGTTGTCAGATCTGATGTTGGAACATCATCTCAAAAATGTTGAGTCTTCAACCAAGGAAATTAGTTGTGCTCATGGTGGAATATCAGGTCAAGCCATTTACCTAATTTGAAGTGATAGGTGATGTGGATTAATAAAATAGGGACTAGCAAGTGCCACAGGTGTGCAGGAAATGAATGTCAAACCAAATCTCCTACCTTGTGTGAGAAGGTTACCTTATCACATATGATAAAAACCTTGACAGGAGTTGAGTATTTGTCTGCTATTGATAAGGATATGCATCTAACCGATAGTGAATACTCTGACAAGAGCTAAATGTTTATCTGTCTTTGAAAGATGTTGTGCTTTCAACAAATGAGAAAATACATTAATGGAGGATTATGTATATGTCTGATGTAAAAGTGCAGAACTACAGTCTAAACATCATAATTCAAGAAGTGTTGAGAAATTACTTTTCTCTTTGTGGCTGTATATTTCTTTTCATGGTGTTTTAGTCTGTGATGACCTGAATTAGCTACTGAAGGTGTGATCCTTAGAGATTGTCTTTGGAGCTCTTAGTTGAAGTCCTAAATGATATTGAAACAATCATGTCTATTGGTAGATAAAAGAAGCTTCTAAATGTATCTACAAATGTGTGTGATAAATGCATGACTTTGGTCATGATTAAAGCTAGCAATGTAACCAACAATTGCTAGGAGCAAGGGAAGAATGTCAGATTGGGAGGTCTGATCAGAATGGTTGTTGAACTGGTCATGGATAGTGGCAGTATGAACCCTTTGTAGCAAGCAAACTAAGAGCATCTGTTTTGGAATATAAAATCAAGTGTGTCTTGTATGGATATATAAGGTATTTATCAGTTGTGCTCTTTGTGGTATTCTCAGAGAACTAGTGTATATGAATTTGTAAAACTCATGATTGTTTTTCGATTTGAGAGTATGTTCATCAGGGGTGTGAAGTTGAGAATTAGTGGAGTTTATGCTCAGCTGGAGTATTGTTTATCCATGACATGAGGAGAACTTGCTAATCTTATTTGGAGCTAACCTTAAAATCCTTCAAAATTAAAAGATTAGACTGTGTAGAACTATCTAATAGGGTATTATACAAGGATTTAAGATCAATTGTTGTTTGTGGATTTCACAAATATTTGATTGATTATCCTTGTGATTCAAGATTGGTGATGTTCAAAAAGATGTTGGAACATCTTATCATCAGAGTTTGTGCAGAATCATGGGAAAGGTATTGCATAAGCTGTAGCATCTGTTATTTCTTGGGAGTTAGCTTGAGAATTGGCTTCAGTCTTGTGTGACAGGAGTTGTGTATTTCTGGAAAGTTTCTTGGCAAGAACTGGTATGGATATTGTTGATTCTGAAGATGGAGATGAAAGACCATGAACACATCATAATCTTGATGACTACTTGGATTGGTTTATTTCTGATCTAGGTGTAGTCCAGAATGCTCATCATGGAGTTAAGATAGGTGGCAATATCATAAATTTGTTAAGACTGCCTTACTCAAGGAAAGGTGGCATCCTTGGTATAGTTATGAGGTGTAGTTCTTAACTATTCCTTCTGAATGATCAGACAGTGGCAGGTTAGAAGACTTTGGAGAAACATTGGAAGTTTCTCATCAATATGTGTTATCGGTAGGAATTTCTGCAAAACTAATAGAATGGAGGTTGTTTACTCAAACTTGATGGATAAATCAAGTCTATGAGAGCATGGAACTCTTGTTCTATAAAGGAAGGAGGTTCTTTCAAGTGGCAGAAGAAGGACCTGAATTTAACAGATGGATGTGGGCTAATAATGTTCAAACATCTAGTTCAACATCAGAGTCTAATTGGTGAAGTGACACATAAATTAAGATAGAATGATCTATAGGGATTGAATGCTTCATAAGGCCTATTATCTTGACAGCTTGGTAAAGATCAACTTTATTGATCAGGATATCTTTGGAAGATTTATTATAAACGTGAAGAAGACAAATGTGGCAATTGGCTTTTTCATATGAGGATTCATAAAGGAGGTGATCAAAATGTGGTAATTGGTTGATCTTTAAAGTGGATTCGAAGAATCAAGATAATCAGAGTGTGGCAGCTGGTTGTTCTTGAGGATTGTCTTGTAACAAATTGCTCTTAGGCAGAGGAGTGATGAGTTGGAGACTCAAGGGGATTTATTCTTCTTGAAGATAGATGAGAGTTTATCACTTTTTCTGGATTTTTGATTCTAACTGGTGGCACAGTGTAGTTGAAGATTTTCAGTTCTTGGATTACTATGTTATAGTAAGTCCAGTTGGTGGAGCACATCTAGGATCATGGTGATAAGGTCTTGGTGTATGAAAAATGTTCTAACTAAGTGTTAGTACATTATCTGGGGTGTTTATCTACATGGTTTCTATTATTAGACTACCTAATCATATGGGAGAATGATGAAGTAGATGATCTATATTGGAAGAAACATGTAGAAGAGACTGAAGTATATCAGGTATTGATTTCTTGGAAGTTTGTTTGTGGAAATTCATTCTAATGTCATAATTATTTTGGATGTATTTTATCTGGATTGTATGGCCTGTGGTGTGTAAAGGCTTAGTGTCAAGAACCTGTGTGCTAGAAGATGTTCATCTTGTGTAGTCTGTGGTAACTACAAACCAAGAAAGGAATCAAGTATTCTTTGGTACAAGAATTGAATGTGTTCAATTGGGAATTGAACAGAGGGTGAGCTCTTGAAGACATGAAGATGCGTCTTATGTTTTCCTTTCATCAATGTACAAAGAAGCATGGAGTATCCTAGACTGGGGGAGTGTGTTACTAGTATGTGAAACTGATTTTGTGGAGTTAAGGGGGAGTAATACCTTAACTAGATAAGGAGTATCCTAGGAGTCTAGAAGGCTATATTGTATAAAGCTGCTCTCTGCAGTTTATGTTTGATTCTTGAGGAATTGTGAAGCTTGTGTGTGTTTCAAGCTTATGGAGATTATATACCTCTATGGTTATTATCGTACCTTTGTCTTTTTATGGCTAAAAAGGGGGAGAATTAATAGTGTGTACTATTGAGGTCTGATATGAAGATGTGATGTTAAGGAACTTCTACATAAGGTACTGCTACACCTGTATGTAAATTAGTTTTAGCCAAAATAATCCAAAGGGGGAGATTGTTAATTCTATTATTTTATGATTGGAATTATGTTTGGTAAAACTAATATGGCTGGAAAATGTTGAATAAGAAGTTCCATATGTTAAATTAACATGGTAAAGATTCTGGAAGAACATGTCAAACATGATGTCCTGACATGGTGGCACAGATAAATGTGGTTATAATAATTGGCAGATACTGAAGAAGATGTTGAAACAGCTGCAAATGTCATGACAGAATTACTGTCATATGTTACAGACAGATGTCAAAGAAGATGTTGAAACATCTGCAAATGTCATGACAAAATTATTGTCATATGTTAAAGACAGATGTCAAAGAAGATGTTGAAACATCTGCAAATGTCATGACAGAATTACTGTCATATGTTACAGACAGATGTCAAAAAAAATGTTGAAACATCTGCAACTGTCATGACAACATTATTGTCATATGTTACAAACAAATGTCAAAGAAAATGTTGATTCTATTATTTTATGATTGACATTATGTTTGGTAAAACTAATATGGCTGGAAAATGTTGAATAAGAAGTTCCATATGTTAAATTAACATGGTATAGATTCTGGAAGAACATGTCAAACATGATGTCCTGACATGGTGGCACAGATAAATGTGGTTATAATAATTGGCAGATACTGAAGAAGATGTTGAAACAACTGCAAATGTCATGACAGAATTACTATCATATGTTACAGACATATGTCAAAGAAGATGTTGAAACATCTACAAATGTCATGACAGAATTACTGTCATATGTTACAGACAGATGTCAAAGAAGATGTTGAAACATCTGCAAATGTCATGACATAATTACTGTCATATGTTACAAACAGATGTCAAAGAAAATGTTGAAACATCTGCAACTGTCATGACAACATTACTGTCATATGTTACAGACAGATGTCAAAGAAAATGTTGAAACATCTACAACTGTCATGACAACATTACTGTCATGTGTTACAGATAGATATCAAACAAGAAGTGTTGAACTTAGTTCAGGATGTCACACCAGATGTTGTGACATTGTCAAACAGAGTAACAGTTAATGAACTTAAGTCAAGATATCAGGATGTCACACCAGATGTTGGGACATCGTAAACCTGCTACCAGACTTAAATGATGAGTAACAGAACTGAGTAAATTCAGGGGAATCTATCTGGAATTAATTGGAAAGAGATAAGCAATACAAGGCGCATCTTTAGGGAGATTAGTTATATGATTTCAGTATAACAGAATAACTAATTCACCTTGAATCAAGGAGGTAACAAACTAACTAACCCTAATTCAAGGTGATGACAGTAGGATTTATCAGATCTGAATTATGCAGAATATTCTACAAAATATTCTGATATCACAGGTGGAATTATTTTTTAAAGATGCAGAATATTCTGGAGATATTATGCAATCATATGTGGCGCTGATTTAAAGGGTGCTGATTTAGAAGATCTTAAAGACTCAATTTAAATTGAAGACAAATATTGAAAAATATAGAGTTTCTATATTTAGAGATATTTTAGGAGCTTTTAGATTTGAAGATCTTTTGGTATATTTGTAGCAGATTTTTCTGCATATTTGTAGCAGCTATTGTTGTGATTGTTTAGGCCCAAATCTAGTTGGGAATAGGTTATAAAAGAAACCCTGTAACCTAGTTTAGAATCAACCCAATCAACCGAAAATGTAAACATTATTAGGGTTGTGTTCTTGTGGCAGCCGTGCGTAACAAGGAACCCTATTGTGGCTATTTCACCTGTGATTCTCGAAGCTGGTAAGCAAGAGAAGTATTGTGTCTTGATTGAAACTTTTAAGTAAGATCAAGCTGTTGTGTTTGAAGTGTGACTTCAATTTTATTAATCATTGTAAAAGATCACTGTGTGATTGAGGGGGAGTGAGTAGGTACTCATATCTAAGTTGTGTCTTAGGTAGAAATTGCCTTGGGTAGATATTAAGTGAATGATTAAACTGATTGGTTTAAGTCCAGAATTAATATTACTTATATTGGATTTCCTTCCTGTCTTGGTAGCCCCCAGATGTAAGTGTGGAGATACACTGAACTGGGTTAACAATTCTGATGTGTTCTTTATATCTTTTATGTTTTATGCAGTACCTAAACTGAATGTCCTATCAGATGTCACAACATCCTGAAGCATGTTTGACTCTGATATATCAGAATTATTTAAGTACTGATATGTATGCCTTACCATGTTTATAAGTAACAGATCAGATGTCTCAACATCATATTCGACATTTGAGTCTGTCATACCAGAATTGCAGTGTTTACTGGGGTGTTATGTGCTATGTGTGTTTATTTATTTTGCTTTATGTACAACTTTATTTATTGCTTTCTTTACAGTTTTGCATATTTCATACTGTCATTGTCACTATGCTGGATCTAGTTTTCTTTGGTGGGTGGGGTTCCATTGAGAGATTAAGGTCCTATACCTGGGACCTGAGTGACACCTATGACCTTCAGAAGCTGAGGTGAATTAGAGGAGGGTTTGTTATGGTCATTGTAAACACTGTACCTCCGGGTTAGAAGTGTTTACACTTCTCATAACTAATCCAAGTCTGAGGATCCTTGTTCTAGAACATTACCTGTGAGGGGGTTGGGCTGTTTACAGGTTTGCAGGAACCCTTGGCCACATCATACCCTGTTACTGTATTGTTTAAGAGTACCTCATTTTGGACAGTTCTTGTGATTAATCCCGGACATGTGACTCTTTATTTGAGTCCCCCACCCTGGTTACTGGATTCTTAAACCTCCATCTGGACTTTTTGAAGAATTGGGCCTTATATCAAGACAGATAATCAGATCTAGCTTGATCACAAACCCTTGCATATCATTTGCATATCTCATCATTGCATCATTTAACATTTGTTTATTTTCTTTTTAGGGTATCCATTTCATTATATTGGTTTTGGTTTTGACCCCTTCTTCTGCATAGACCTCTGCTTCAGCTATCTTCATCAGTTATTTGCTTCAGTTATCTCCACCCTCACCAGCATCAGCCTGTCAGTGGCTCATTTCCAGCATCAGCCTGTCAGTGGCTCATTTCCAGCATCAGTCTGTGATCTTCATCAGCACCTGTCTTCAGCAACACTCATGACTACTCCCAGGAAGAGCAACATATCATACCATTTCTTTGAGCCTGTGTTGACTGGTATCAGGCAGGTCCAGTCACTCATCACACCAGATCACATTCCACTGTTTAGAGAACACTATGGAGGTATCCTAGATATGGTTATGGACCTTGACCCATCTCAGAGGAGCATGATCCACACATGCTTGCAGTTCTATGATCCACCACTGAGATGCTTCACCTTTCCAGACTTTCAGTTAGGGCCTCTGCTGGAAGAATTTTCTTTGTTGATTGGAGTACCTATCAGAGGTGGAATCCCCTTCAACCCAGAGATGACTACTCCTGGAAGTGAAGAGATAGCAAGAGCACTGTATTTGGAGCCTTCCTTGATTGAGCAAAGCATGACTACAAAAGCTGGGATCCCTGGTTTGCATTTGGACTTCTTGATTTCTCAAGCCATCCTAAAGGCTTCATTGGGAGAGTGGAGGGCAGTCTGTGCACTGTTAGCCCTTAGCATATATGGGGCTATACTGTTTGCAGATGAGCCCAAATTTGTCAGCAAAAATGCCATCCATTTGTTTCTTCTGAAAAACCCAGTGCCTACATTGCTGGGAGATTTCTATTATTCCATCCATCAGAGGAATGAGAAATAAAGGGGGAAGTTGGTAAGATGTTGTGCTCCTTTGTTTCACACCTGGCTGCTCGGACACCTGCCTAAGTCAGATGCTTTCTTGAATCCCCACCTGCAGAAGAATTTGGCCAAGAGGTTCATTGCCTTGACTTCAGATGATATCAGATGGTGCACCCAGAGCCCCAAAGGCAAGGACATTATCACCAACTGTGGACAATACCCAAATGTGCCTCTGATAGGAGTGAAGGGTTCCATCAACTACAATCCTTTACTGTTTAAGAGACAACTGGGCTATGCCTTGGTTCACCCTCCCAGAGGACAGGATTTAGCTGAGACCCTATATTGTGAAGTACAACCTAATTCAGTTGTTGTCAGACAAGCATCCTGGGCTTGGGACAACATCCAGACAAAAGGGGTAGCTATTCTTGGGAGATGTAACAATGTTGCTTCAGCTCAGTACTATGACTGGTCCCGTACTAGAGCTCAGATTACCAGAATGCCTTTCACCTTGGAAGACATACCTGGCCCATCTACAGTACAACCTGCAGCAACAATTAGCCTAGAAGAATTTGAGAAGCTGAAGGAAAGGAATGAGAACTTATCTCAAGCCTTGAAGAAGACTCTTTGGGAAAGAAGTGATGGTCGTTTGGATATTGAGAGATTGGAGAAGCTTAGGGTGGAGCATCTTGCCAAAATTGAGAAGACAGAGGACTACATCAGGAAAGCAATGGCTGGGGAACAGATATTGAAGAATGCCTGTAAAGAGGCCAAAATTTAGAAGGCTAGGACTGAGCTCTATCTGCAAGAGAGTCAGGCTAGGTGGGTCAGAATCACTGAGGCTCGTACACAGGAAGACCAGAAGACTCAAGCCAATATTGGACAGCTAGAGGCCAATGAGAAGAAGCAGCAGGAAGCTTTGTTGGCAGCCCAGAAGGAGATTTCAGAGTTGAAGCTCAGAGCAGGATTGAAGAGGTCAAAGGACCAGGACAGGCATAAAAAGCTGACCACTGCCATTGCTACCAGGAACCTCCTCATTAGGACCATTACAGAGCACCCAGCTGGTCCAGTGACTGAGGCACTCCTGAAGGAGGTCAGAGAGGATGAGTTTGGACTGGATGTCTGACCCTTTGCTTGTTGTTTGTTTCCATTTGATGTACTTTTTTCTTTTTGATGTATTTTGACCCTTCAAGGGCATGTATTGTAAAACAGACTATGTATTGCTCCATCATTTGTAATATATTTTGGTTTGTTTTTTTATTCGGGCCTTCTTTCAACAACATCAAGCATCTTCCTCGAGGTCTGGAAAGGTCAAAACCAAGAACCAAACCGAATACCTGGGAAAACAAATAAGCATACTGCATTGCATACTAACTTTGTTTTTGTTTTGTAGGTTTTATAATTATTATTGTTTCTAACTTTGTTGTGACTTCAGGAAATATTGCTCGTCGCCGAGTGTTCCCTGTCAACCGCGCGCACTGGTACCCAACTCGTAACAACCTTCCCAGTATTCAAATGGAACAAGTACAGCAGGACCTGTCTGAGGTCAGAAACCAGATGGCCAATGAGAGAGTAGAGATGAGAAATCAGATGTCTCAATTTATGGCAGTGATGACTGGCTTAGCCCAGAGTCAAGAAAGGTTATGAGAGCTGGTAGAAAGATAAACTCCTGAGGAACCTCATCTTGGAACAGGAGGAACTAGCAACAATGAACAGGGGCAGCCTCGTATCAACCCACCAGAGTTTGGACCTCACTTGAATCCAGAGGTTAACATCCCGAGGAATGTTCAAGGTAACACTACTGGGGGTAGAATCCTGCAGGAGGATCCCCAGGAAGAACAGTTCACTGTCATAGGGGCTGGAGATGAAGTATATGACAGGAGATTGGACGAGATCGCTGAGAAGTTAAGATCTTTGGAGTCTCAGAATTCTTTGGGCTTCGATGTGATGGGTATAGGGCTAGTGGATGGGGTGAGAATTCCCCACAAATTCAAACCCCCATGCTTTGAGAAGTACAATGGAACCTCCTGTCCACGAACTCACCTGCAGTCTTTCCTGGGAAGACTCAAAGCTTATACTATGGATAAAAAGTTGTGGATGTTCTACTTTGAGGACAGCCTGACTGGGGCTTCGAGGGAGTGGTATTCACATTTTTCTAGGGCCACCATAAGATGTTGGAAGGATTTGGCCGAGGATTTCATCCGTCAGTATCAATACAACCTGGACATGGCTCCCAACAGGACCCTCCTGATGGGAATGTCTCAATCTTCTAGAGAAAGCTTCCGGGAGTATGCTCAAAGATGGAGACAGCTTGCTGCTGCTGTCCAACCACCCATGTCGGAAAGGGAAATGGCCGACATGTTCATGAATACATTGCAAGGGACTTATATTGATAGGCTGGCTGCTTTCTCCTCTACCAGTTTTGCTGACGTAGTCATAGCTGGTGAGAGAATTGAAAGTCTCTTGAAGATGGGAAAAATCTCCGACAGTGGTGCAAGTTCCTCCAGCAATCCAAGGAAACCATTTGCAGGGCCCCGAAGGGCAGGTGAAACTAATTATATTCATACAAGTAGGGGCAGGCCTCAATATGCTCACCGGTCAGTAGCAGCTGTTACCATTCCAGCTCCGGTTCCACAGCAACCATCATATCCTCAACAACAACAACCACAGTATCAACAACAATCTCACTATCAACAACAATCCCATTTTCCGCAACAGAGAACCTACAACAACAGGTAATAACAACCAGCAACAGCGTCCTTTTCAACAAAGGCCATCACAAGCAAACAGGGTGATTGACCCAATTCCAATGCCGTATGCTGCACTCTTGCCACAACTCCTGAAGCTCAACCTAGTTGAGTTAAGGACATTGGCACTTCCAGATCCTCTCAATATGCCAAAGAACTATGATGCAAATGCCAGGTGCGCATTCCACTCAAACGCACCGGGGCATAATACTGAAAAGTGCAGGGCCCTACAGATGAAAGTCCAAGATCTGGTGGACTCGAAGGCTCTCAATTTTGCACCTCCCCCGAACGTCACAAGAAATCCAATGCCTAGTCACAACGGGCCTAGGATTAATGCTATTGAGAAGGGCGAACCATCCACCCTAATCAACAGTGTTGCACAAATCCGAACACCCTTGGTTGAAATCAAAGCCCATCTTTTAGAATGCCAAGTGTTCCTCGGATGTGAGCTCGGCTGTGGATATTGCAACATTGCTGTTAATGGATGTGAGAGGCTGAGAAATGGCATATATGGTCTTATTAAAGATGGTATTCTTCAGATTACGACAACAACAACTACAACTCCAATAATTCCCTCATCAACAATCACAGATACTCCTACAACGTCAGCAACCATTGTTCCAACAGATTCTACTACAACTCCAACAACTGCTCAATCAATCACTTCAACGGATACAAGTTCAATCACCATTCCTTCTACAACGACAACACCCATTATTCCTTCATTTCCTGCTACAACTTCAGCACTTGTCCAGTCAACAGTATCTTCTACAACATCAGCAACAGTTAATGAAAGCGTCTCAACGGTTACGATATACTACGATCCCGCAAATATCCCTTCCAACAACTTACAACAAATTACTACTCCTGTCAGGGCCCCAGTTACCATATACTATGACCCACACACCATTGTGGTCCCCTCTGCAGCTGCTATCAGTCCGGTCACTATCACAGTGCCTGGGCCAGTTCCTTACGAAAGCAATAATGCCATCCCTTGGCATTATGGCTCAGATCTATACTGCGAGGGGCAGAAAATCACTATAGAATCATCAACTTCTTCACCTCAGATAGACAATGTGGGGGGAGGCGGAGGCTTCACTAGAAGCGGACGTCTCTTTGCTTCGCAAATACCAAGGCCGGTTGCTGAAGCAGAAGTTGCTGCTAAGGCAAAAGGGAAGAGCACGGTGCAAGAAGAACCAGCTGCTAAGGAAGCTTTGAAGACCCCTTTTGATCAAGAGGTTGATGAATTCATGCGGATCATCAAAAAGAGTGATTACAAGGTGGTGGACCAGCTTCACCAAACGCCTTCCAAAATCTCCATACTATCATTGCTAATGTGCTCTGAGGCTCATCGGAACGCACTATTAAAAGTCCTGCACGCAGCTTATGTGCTGGAGGAGATTACTGTCAATCAGTTAGAGGTTGTGGTTGGAAATGTCAACGCTAGTCATGGACTAGGATTTACCAACGCTGATCTGAAAATGGAAGGTCACAATCACAACAAGGCTTTGCACATTATCTTGGAGTGTAAGGGTGCAGTTCTTTCTCACGTATTGGTGGACACAGGGTCATCACTCAATGTCCTACCCAAGAAAGCCCTAGTGAAGTTGGAACATGATGGATTGGCACTACGTCCAAGAAACTTGGTAGTGAGAGCCTTTGACGGTTCTAAAAGATCAGTTCTGGGAGAGATAGAGTTGCCGATAATGATTGGCCCATAGGTTTTCAAAACGGCCTTCTTTGTGATGGATATACAGCCTGCCTACAACTGTCTATTGGGTAGACCATGGATACACGTCGCTGGCGCCGTGACGTCAACCCTTCACCAGAAGTTAAAATTCGAGTGGGAGGGTCAAGTCATTACCATTTGTGGGGAGGAGGATATTTTTGTTAGCCAGCTAGCTACTTTCAAATACATTGAAATGGATGGGGAAATCCATGAAACAATGAGTCAGGGGTTTGAGGCCTTGAATATCAATGAAACATCTGTTGTGCTGGGGACTTCCATAACATCATATCAACAAGCCCGAAAGGTTTTTGAAGAGGGTACCGCTCAAGGCTGGGGAAAGCTGCTTCCAGTTGAGAAGAAAGAAGACCGATTCGGGTTGGGTTATAGACCAACTCGACAAGATCAACCAGAGGCTGCAATGGATCCCAAGTTTGTCAGTGGGGGGATGCTCACCCCGGATGCTGTGAATAGCTTGGAAGATGAGTCAGAAGACGAGCGCAACCTGGAAAGTTGGATACGCCCAAGGATCCCGGGGAGCCATGTCTCAAACTGGTCTTCCCAGGAAATTATAAGGGTTACTCCTGCAAAGTAATTCTTATTTCCTGTGTTTTAAAGCATGCATCAAGTCCTGCATCTTGCCCAAGATGTCAGGACTCATTTTTTAATCGGGCCATCTTGTATTTTGTGCAAACGATCAATTAATGAATATCAGGACATCTTTTGCAAATGAGTCTTTTCTTTTTCCGCACATTGTTTTTCATTTTTCATTTTTTGTACAAAAATAAAATGGCAATGTTTTTCAAAATAAAAATTTCATTTTTACCTTTTCTAAACAAGATAAAACTGATCACTAAAATGAACAAATCTAAACCCTTGCAGAAAGTGCCCTCCAGACTGCACCGACAACAACACTGCTACAACTTCGTATGACTTTGACAATCCGATTAATCAAGCTGATGAAGGGGTTGAAGAAGATTATGAGCTACCTGAGGAGTTAGCCAGGTTGTTGAGACAAGAGGAGAAGGTTATCACTCCTCATCAGGAGGAGGTTGAAACGATTAATCTTGGTACAAAAGAAGACTTGAAAGAAGTTAAGATCGGGGCCTGCCTGCAAGATTTGGTGAAAGAGCAACTGATTGACATGCTTCGGGAATATGTGGATGTTTTTGCTTGGTCTTATCAGGATATGCCAGGGTTGGACACCGACATTGTTATGCACAAGCTTCCTCTTAAAGAAGACTGTCCTCCAGTAAAACAGAAGTTGCACCGTACTCGCCCGGATATGGCAATGAAGATAAAAGAAGAGGTACAAAAACAGTGGGACGCCGGTTTCCTTGCTGTGACTAGTTACCCGCCGTGGGTTGCTAACATTGTACCTGTGCCTAAGAAAGATGGAAAGGTGAGGATGTGTGTGGATTACCGGGACCTGAACAGAGCCAGCCCGAAAGATGACTTCCCATTACCTCACATTGATGTATTGGTTGATAATACGGCTCAGTTCTCGGTGTTCTCCTTCATGGACGGTTTTTCAGGATATAATCAGATCAAGATGTCACCTGAGGACATGGAGAAGACAACTTTCATCACACCCTGGGGCACATTCTGTTATATGGTAATGCCATTCGGACTGAAGAATGCTGGGCCACTTATCAGCGGGCTATGGTGACATTATTCCATGATATGATCCACAAAGAAATTGAATGCTATGTGGATGACATGATTGCCTAGTCCCTCACTGAAGAAGACCACCTGGTGAATTTGTTGAAGCTATTCAAGCGTCTGAGGAAGTACCAATTGAAGTTAAACCCCAACAAATGCACATTCGAGGTACGATCCGGTAAGCTGCTGGGATTTATTGTAGGTGAGAAAGGGATTGAAGTTGACCCTGACAAAGTCAAAGCCATTCAAGAAATGCCTGCACCGAAGACCGAAAAAGAAGTTCGAGGGTTTCTAGGTAGGTTGAACTACATTTCACGGTTCATATCTCACATTACAGCAACCTGTGAGCCCTTGTTCAAGTTGTTAAGAAAAGAACAAACGGTCAGGTGGAATGAAGACTGCCAGAAGGCTTTTGACAAAATCAAGGAATACTTACAAGAGCCTCCAATCCTTATGCCTCCAGTTGAAGGAAGACCTCTAATAATGTACTTGACAGTATTAGAAGAGTCAATGGGGTGTGTGCTGGGCCAGCATGACAAGTCTGGTCGAAAAGAGTATGCAATATACTACCTAAGCAAAAAGTTTACCGACTGTCAACAACGTTATTCACTGCTCGAGAAAACTTGCTGTGCTTTAGCGTGGGCTGCTCGCCGACTAAGGCAGTATATGTTGACCCACACTACTTTATTGATATCCAAAATGGACCCAGTTAAGTACATTTTTGAGAAGCCAGCACTTACCAGACGGGTTGCAAGATGACAAATGATCCTCACAGAATATGACATTCAATACACATCTCAGAAAGCCATCAAAGGCAGTGTATTGTCTGATTATATTGCTGAGCAACCCATTGATGATTACCAGCCTATAAGATTTGACTTCCCTGATGAAGACATCATATTCATAAAAGCAAAAGATCATGAAGAGCCTATTCACACTGAAGGGCCTAATTCAGAAGAAGAATGGACAATGATGTTTGATGGGGCTGTTAATATGAATGGTCGTGGTGTTGGTGCAGTACTCATTACACCTAAGGGAGTTCACATGCCTTTCTCGGCAAAACTCACTTTTAACTGCACTAACAACGAAGCTGAATACGAAGCTTGTATTATGGGACTTGAGGAAGCCATTGACCTCAGGATCAAGACTTTGACGATATTCGGAGATTCAGCTCTGGTAATCAATCAAACCAACGGCAAATGGTACACTCACCAGGAGCATTTGATACCTTACCGGGATTATACAAGAAGGTTGCTTACATTCTTCACAACGGTCAAGCTTGAGTATATCCCTCGAGATGAAAATCAGTTTGCAGATGCTCTGGCTACCATTTCATCCATGATCAAAGTTCAAGCTGCCAACTTTGTGCCTCGAATTTCAATATCCAGACCTGACAGACCAGCATACGTATTCTCAGCAGACCTTGTTAAAGATGATAAGCCTTGGTTCTATGACATCAAATGCTTCTTGGAGGATCAAACCTACCCACCTGGGGCATCATCCAATGACAAGAAGACATTAAGAAGGCTTGCTGGTAGTTTCTTTCTGAATGTTGATGGTTCCTTGTACAAGAGGAACTTTGATATGGTACTTCTCAGATGTGTTGATAAAGCAGAAGCAGACTTGTTGATGCACGAGGTGCACGAAGGATCTTTTGGTACCCATGCTGGAGGGCATGCTATGGCTAAAAAGT
The DNA here is from genome assembly GCA_963966055.1 of Lathyrus aphaca. Classification (NCBI taxonomy): domain Eukaryota; kingdom Viridiplantae; phylum Streptophyta; class Magnoliopsida; order Fabales; family Fabaceae; genus Lathyrus; species Lathyrus aphaca. Next base: position 432,543,965 of record OZ014524.1, on the reverse strand, counting down.
TGTTAAGATCAGGCTATTATTGGATCACAATGGATGCAGACTGTTGTGCTTATGCCCGGAAATGCCATAAATGCCAGATTTATGCGGATAAAATGCATGTGCCTCCGAATCCTTTGAATGTGATGTCTTCACCTTGGCCCTTTGCCATGTGGGGCATTGATATGATTGGCAAGATTGAACCGACTGCTTCAAACGGCCACAGATTCATCCTGGTAGCCATTGACTATTTCACCAAGTGGGTCGAAGCAGATTCATATGCAAAGGTCACCAGGCAAGTGGTAGCCCGATTCTTGAAGAGAGACATCATCTGTCGATATGGAGTGCCCGAGCGAATCATTACTGATAATGGTTCCAATCTGAACAACAAAATGATGGCAGAACTGTGCCGGGACTTCAAAATTCAACACCACAATTCTTCTCCTTACAGGCCAAAGATGAATGGCGCTGTTGAGGCAGCTAACAAGAATATCAAGAAGATTGTGCAGAAGATGGTGGTCACCTATAAAGACTGGCATGAAATGCTACCATTTGCCTTGCATGGGTACCGTACGTCAATCAGAACATCCACTGGGGCAACACCGTATCAGCTGGTATATGGTATGGAGGCAGTCCTACCTGTTGAAGTTGAATTACCCTCCTTGCGGGTACTGATGGATGTCAAGTTGAATGAAGCAGAATGGGTCCGTTCTCGGTACGATCAACTGAATCTGATTGAAGAGAAGAGATTAGCTGCAATATGTCATGGGCAGTTATATCAGAAGAGAATGAAGAAAGCCTTCAATCAGAATGTCAGGCTTCGGGAATACCAAGTAGGAGATCTTGTGATGAAAAGACTCCTTCCTCCTCATACAGACCACAGGGGCATGTGGACTCCGAATTACGATGGTCCATTCATAGTAAAGAAAGTATTCTCTGGTGGAGCACTGATGCTCAGTACTATGGATGGTGAAGACTTCCCGTCCCCTGTGAATTCAGATGCAGTTAAAAAATACTTCGCATAAAATGACCCGCTGGACATAAAAACAGAATGTAGGTCCAGGCAAAAATAGGGCATCCCGGCGAGTCAAAAAACAGAATAAAAGACTCGGGCAAAAATAAGGGAAAATAAGTAAAAAAAATGTACATCCGCTGAGTTGAAAGCATTGGACAGCTCAGGCAAAAATGGGTATCCCGGTGGATTGAAAATCCGGAAGGGCGATCCACGCAAAATAAGGGAATAAGCGAACAACTGCATTCTGAATTCGTCTGTATCACTTACAACATGGAAAGCTTCGAAAGGTTCGAGCGTCGGTCAGAATCAGCCTTCTTCAGAAAGCAAGATGAGAAGAACATCAATGTTATACGAGTCATAGCAAGAGGAAGCATTGAAGTGTCATCAACATTGCCAGCATCCTTTTTGTTTCTTAATTTGTAACAATCTCCTCATTTCAGGGGATCTGTTTCTTTGACTGTACTTGCCAATTCAGGGCACACAAATTAATAAAATCAGATTTTCAGTCACGTTTCGTTTCGTCTCGTACATTTTATTTTCATTTGCAAAAATGTCCGATGTCCTTATAAATCTTGATTGCATTAATACAAATGCGTCTTTTCTAAATTACGTGCTTACAGGAAATAGATTTGCTCCCGGGAGTGTCTGAACTCCTATGATGGAATCCAGGATTGCAGGTGCTCATCCTCCCCAGCTGAGTTATCAGAAATCATCATCCTCAGAAGGATCCTCATAGACATCTCTAGGAAGATCGTTCAATGGTCATTCCTCCCCAGCCAAGTGCAAAGACAGAGAACCATCTCCCCACAGAGCTCCAGCCTCTATCCAGAAGAGCAATGTCTGAAGATCTCACAACAAAGTGACAGAAACTTTCACAAGACCCCAGCTGGGCTCCTCACCAATAAGATAGGTTTATCATTGACTGGTTTCCCCAAGCAGTCGTACATCTTATCAGATCTACCAATGATCTCATCCCCAGCTGGGACACTCCTTCGAGCAGATCAGCCAGAGATCTTAACAGCGGCGGGATCCGGATCCCGGATTGGTATCTTTGCATAAATCATAGCATTTGCATCATATTTCCCCTCAGAGCGTAGCATTCCATCTAATACGGAGCATTACGGCAAAAATCAAACATATTGCATAATCATAAGCCATGTCCTGAATCAAACACCTGTAAATACCACATCAACAATATACAAAATACTTCTCAAAATTCCCTGACAGAAAGCCAAAGCATCCTCTTTGCACTCTCAGATACGGATACATGCTCCTTTTGACACTCGTCCGTGTCATCATTCCCCAGTAAAGTCGCCAGAACATTCTCCGCAAACAGATACTTCCATATAACGGATACTTCTTGACACTCGTCTGTGTCATATCCCCAGCACAGTTTCCTAAAACCTCACTTATTATACTTTCCTGACACTCGTCCGTGTCATCCTATCCCCACAGGTCGTCAAACACCTTTTACATTTATAAGTTCATAACTTATACACTTTCTCTTATGATACTCATCTGTGTCATATTCTCCCCAGCAAGTTGAACACTCATCTGTGTCTCACTCATGTTTACTTTTTTACTCATACAGATACTCGTCCGTATCTTGTATACATCACTTATCTTCCTCAGATTCGGCACTCGTCCGTATTCTTTGTTAACCAGTTGGTACTCGTCCGTATCACCATCTCTGAACATGCGTCAGCGTTTGTTTCTACCGATACTCATCCATATCATGGTCCTAAGGATGCTCGTCCGCATCTTTAATCTATACATCGTGTCAAACACTTATATCTTCTTGAATTTAGACATTCGTCTGTGTCTACCATTCCCCAGAGGAGTCCCTGGCAAATCCCAATAAAATCTTCCTTCTTATCCGACATTCGTCCTATTGTCATGATGCTTCCGACAACTGTACCCTGCCAGGTGATCGTCCTTCACCTCTTGGTGATCGTCCTTCATCATGCTTAATCCGATGGCCGTCCCCATCGTCGACTCTTTCTATCCGACATTCGTCCTATGTCGTGATACCTTCGGCAGCCGTACCCTGTCAGGTGATCGTCCTTCACCTCTTGATGACCGTCCCTCATCTTATCCCCAACAGAGTAGCCGTCCCCTGCTAGGTGATCGTCCTTCACCTTTGATGACCGTACCTCATCATTTATCTCATTTATGCTTTGAACCTGATGGTCGTCCCCATCATTCACTTTACCTTTAGTCCCCAGAGAGTTTTGTTCCTTTACTTGATGGCCGTCCCCATCACGGTACCTCCATTTCCCCAGCATGTCGGTCGTCCCCGTCATTACTTTATCCCCAGCAGTCGTCCTCTGCTCAACGGTCGTCCTCCGTCGCCCGCACTTTATAAATCATACTTTACTTCCTTTTACAATCTATATCCCTTTTCTTCTTCATACCTAGTGAGCGCAAATTTTGGACTGTCTTTGGTATTCAACCACGAGTTATCTTGTTTTCCTGTTAAGCCAGCACTTACATCCTACACAGCTAACTCATGTTTGAATAGGGGCAGCTGTAAACACCCCAAATTTTCCCTCACTCATTTCACCATGGCTTGTGATTCTTTTCATGTTACATAAGTTCAATCATATCATCTCATAGTGCATTTTTGCTTCACTGCATTGGTTCAAAGTCATCTGCATCTAGGGTTTGTGATTTGAGTAATCCCTGAGCCATCTGAGCCACTCCAAAGATCTTCAATCATCTCAAGAGGGTCCATGTATGTTCAAATATCATATTATATCCTCCCAAGATCAAGAAAGTCAGAAAATCACAAGAACTGAGAAAGGCATGGAAGCAGAGCCAGGGTTAACTGCACAGATGACCTAAAATTAGGGTTTTGGTTTCAGAGGCCATAACTCTAATTTTTTTGGCCATTCTTGTTTCTATTGGTCTCTATATGTTGTAAGGATCATACATACTAATTTTCATGAAGAAATTCAATGAGGAAGACATCTGATCAATATATGACTTCTTGAGCAAGTCAGTGCAAAATCAGGGCATCTGAGGCCCCCCATCATCCAACCAAAGGGTCTTCTCCATCATTTTGGGTGTATTTGATCTTTATTTGATCTTAGAAGAAGTTAGAAGTTCACAAAATTGAAGAATTTCAAGCCATTTGCAAAGTTGCCATTTTGGGAAAGTGACTTGTAATGCAAACTTGCCATTTTGGGAAAGTTTTTCAACCTCCTCTTTTTGATTCAAAAATGATTCAAATGAAAAATTCTTGGTCATGAAAGTTGTATATTGGATCATTCCCTTTTCAAAAAGTATAAGAACTTGACCTAATTCATCATAGAACTCAAGTTATGGCCTTGCAAAGTTGGGAAAAATCACAAAATTTCACTTATGTGCCAAAGAGGGAAGTTTGCAAAAACACTTGCCAAAGCCAAATTTGACTTCTAAGCATTGCACAAACATCACACATGACCTATAATTCAGAATTGCACAAAGAAATCCCAAGTTTCATGCCTTGAACATCAAGATTTCCTAAAGGGGCCAAACTTCCCAAAAATTGCAAAACATCACACAAACTTCATCCCACTTGCCAAATTTCCTCAAAGCCAATTCCATGGACTTCCCTAAAGTTAGCTGCGCAGGACACCCCATTGTCCTTGGCCTGCCACCAGCCCATGCCTTCACTTACACAAATGTTGACTTTATGCATTTTGCTCCATACCAATCACACTGCTCCACAACAACTCTCTGACCTATCAAGGATTGATATGTGGACTTAAAGCAAGTCATTCCATAACATGACACAGGCTGAAACCTCCAAGAACTCAGCAATCACAAAAACTCCCTCTTATGCAAAAGCCTTCGAAACTCATAGCTCAACCATCAAACCTCCAAACTTTTTCCACCATTCAAATCCATAAACATCACTGATCATTTCCCACCCTTCATTTTGCTTTGAAACTCACCATATCCAAAATACGATTTTCACATCCTTTGAACTGAACTTCTGCCAACTTCATTTGGAGGCCATTTAAACTCCAAACAAGCATTGCAAGCTCTTAGGGGGAGTCATTGGAGTGGATTTGAGGCAAAGAACTGGCCAGAAAGCTCCTGGGTTGAAAGCTCCACTTCAGGTAGCCATGGCATTTATTTTTCCAGAACCTTCATTTTATGTTATAGAATGATTCTATGTGTTCCCCTGATTGCCATGATATGTTTGGTTTCGAAAATAGTTGAGAAATAAGCATTTCATAAGCTTCTGAAATTTCTGATATGTTTTTCGTTTTGCTTCGATTCATGCTTTTGATGATGAGTAAATGAATTTTGTTGTGTGATTCTTGTTGGGGTTGGTGTGAGGATCATTTCTGGAGAGTTTTAGGGCTTGGGGTTGCGTATTGAGTGAGATAGCAAAAGTGGATAGCCGAAGAAGATGACCGGAACACTGTTCCGGTAACTTGAAAGTGATTAGGGTTCAGATTAGGGCTTAATGATGTAATTAGCGTAGTTTGAATCTCAGCCGTCCAGATGCGCGTGCTGGTCAATTCCCTCCCTTTCTCATTCAAATTTGGACCACTGGATCAGGTGACTTCCATTAATTCATATTTTAATTTCATTTTAATTGCATTTCTTTCTACATTTTATTAAAAATAGCAAAACACTTTAAAATTTTTTCACCTTTTGCATTTCCCTTTCAAATATTTTTCTCATTCTGAAAATAATTTTTATTTTATTTTTTGCATAAATTTCGTATTTTTAAAATATTTAAATGTTTATTTTAATTAATTAATGAAAATTAATTAATTAAAATACCATTTAAGTTTCTAAAAATCACCAAAAAAATCACATTGCATCTTGATACATTTAGAAACATTATCAAACCCTTCACACAAATTTCTTTTTGGTTCTTGACCTATTTTGACATTTTTCTTTGGATTTAGGGTTCTTAAAAGTCAATATTTTTGCCCTAACTTAGAAAAATCCTTTCTGCCTACCCATGAAGAGTTTGATGATGATTCTTTTTGCATTGCACTCCTCATGTCATGTAGTTTCTAGGATAAAATTAGTTTGAATTTATCTTTCATTTTCAATTTGTTTTGCATTTTTCATTGTGAGGTATCCTAAAACCCTAGCAAATTTAGGAAAATCATAACTTTCATTAGGTTAAGAGTTAGGTCTTCCCCTTTGGGCAATGAACTTATATAGGGTTAGGGTTCCTTTGATCCTTTTTTTCAATTTTTTTATCTTGTCATTTGCTTCTGATTTTGAATTTTGCATTGCATATTGTATGTAAACCCTAATTTTTGCCTTCATTTGTATTCATCCTTCATATGCTTGCATACATGAACTTGCCATAACATTTTGTGCATCCACATGACATATAAGACATCTTAGGACATATTAGAATCATGTTTGATCATTGCATCATCCATTTGCCATGCTTTTGCTTTCGTTGCATCTCATAAGTTTTCATGAACTTTCATGCTCCCTTTCATGTTTCATTTTGCATCTTCATTGCTTGTATGATCATCCACATCTCATGTCTACCATTTGAATCATTTCCTAGCATCATTTACATATTAATATGCTTCTGGTTTTGGTTTTCATCCTTGCATCTTTCTCATTCTCATTTCATTTTCATTTCCTTGTTGCTAACTTTTCAGTTGGTAAGTGTTTGAGAAGTGAATTTGCCTTCACTTCTCATGATCTCTTCTCATCTCTCATATGCATTCATTGCTGCATTTTACTTGTGTTTTAGAATGAGCTTACTCATTCATGGTCTCTCTCCTCCTTCTTTCTTCAAGAAACTTGCCTTCTTAAGTGAAGCAAGTTGTCTTGCTTCTTGTTGTTTCTTTTCATCTCATCTGCTTCTTCCTTGGTGGCTTTTCTCTTGAAGATCTTCTTGCAAGCCTCGTTAATCCTAGGAACACCCAAGCATGATCACAATTAGGGTTTGATTAGTCTCCCCATTAGTTTTGCCTTTGTGTCATCTTTGTGTCTTCTCTTCTCACCTCTTAATCAGGGACTAAACCTTAAAGGTTTTAAGGCTTTGTGATTAGGGTTATGCCTGTATCCTTCTATTAGGATGGAGTGTATAACTTTAATCCTAAGTGTTAAACCCTTAATGTGTTTAAATCCTTTAATCAATCCATCTAATAATCACTAAGACATCAAGCTTGTAACTTGGGCCTTGCATTAGGGTTCTAATTCTTCCTTAATTGGTTAAGAAGGACTAACCCTAGTGTTAATGGACAAGTCCCCCTCAAGTTGTCTTAAAAACCATAAAATTCACTTCTTAATCTTACCATTAACGAAAATCCATTTAATAAAGGCTTTGTTTTGTCATGAGGTTAATCACTAATCATGGATTAAGTTGGGGAGCCTTCCTCAGCTTAAATGTTCTCATCTATTATCCTTCTATTAGGATGGTGTAATGGGTCCATTAAATCCTTGATTATGGCTTAAACTCATTACTTAACACCAAATAAAAAACTCCAAAAACATCTAAGTAAATGCAAGTAGGTTAATGATCTTAATCCTACATCATGGTGACTAAGTGTGAGGTGTTTACTTCATACTTAAGGTAATCAGAGGGAGGATGTGATGAGTTTGCTAACCCTTGGTTTAGGCTTAAGCTCATTAACTTATGACAAACAAAAAAAGCAATAAAAGATTGAAAACATAAAAACAAACAATAATCGTCTCCTCCGGGATTCTCTTTTCATCACACTCATTCACAAACGAGGACTCGCTTCTTCCGTCTAATGCAAGACAGTTAGCACCTGAGCCAGATAGGTCATACACTTGAGCATAGACAAGCAAGCAGTTCATCAGTCAATTTATCTTTCAGTCTCTTTGAGTCGAACTACGGTGTTCTGACTTCCTCATTGCACGAGAGGATACGTAGGCATAACTTAACAGTTATCGAACAAAAGTCTCTGTCTCTTCCCCCCTCTTCCAGCATTATTCTCTTCAGCCTCATTCCTGAGAATTTCATTTCACATCTCTTTTGCACTGACATATGTACATTCTTTTTCCAGCTTTTGCACACAGATAGCACTGACCTTACCCCTTTAAAACACAAATCTTTCAAGCATGGATCCCGTCGAGTATGGCGGACAATCTGGGTGCTAATACCTTCCCAGGTTGTAACCAACCCCCTTTCTCAGTTTCTCTGGTTCGCAACCGTCTTATCCATCTTTTCTTAGGTTTATGCAGCATTACCTTTCCTTCGGGATAAAAATGCCTAGCTGGAGATTCTATTCATTCCTTCTATTTCGCCGACCGTTCGCATCTGTACCCCTCTTGAACCGGGTGTCATTTGGCGGGAGCGACACACAGAACCGACTGTGATCTTGTTAAATCTTCCCCTTGAAATCACCATTGCGGAGGGGAAGGCTTCCCAGCAGCTATGGGACGACAGATACCCTGGACTTCCCTGATGATCGGGCAGAAAGAAATCCTCAGGTCGATAGATGTTAAGGGAGACCTGCATGTTAGTGTTCGCGGGCACTACTACGGTTTCTTCGACCTTCTTGGTCTCTTGAGCCTCTGTCCTGGGGGTTTCTCTGGATTTTGTGAATTGTTTGAGGTGGCCATCCATTATGAGTATTTTGATTGCATCCTTCATATGAATGCAATCTTCAGTATTGTGTTTGTGGCATTTCTGGAATCTGCAATATTTGGTTTTATCGGTGCCCGACTTGTTAGGCAGCTGCTTGGGAAAGCGAACTCCTGCTTGTCAGAACTCTGAATTAGCGCACTCCGACAATATTTGCTCCCTCAATACTGATAGAGGTGTGTACTCGCGAAAGCGACCTACTGCCCCCCTTTTCTCCCGCGGTTCACGGGGGCGATCTACCTTTCTTTTGTCACCTCCCTGACGAGATGTTGAGGGCTCATCAGTTTTGGAAGGATTTGAGTCCTCTCGATGCCTGGCATCACAAAAAGAACTGGCCACTTGCTTCTCCTCGTATTGGATGTATGCCTGAGCCTTCAGGAGGAAAACGTCCAGAGTGGCGGGCGTCTCGATGCCTACCGCTCGATGGAAATCGGTGGACGGGCGTAACCCGCGCTCCAATAAATACTTCTTCATGTCGTCCGTGGTGGATACTTGGACGAATTCTTTGTTGAACCTTTCGATGTAGGTTCTGAGGGGCTCATCCTTGCCCTGAATAATAGTTTCGAGCGACGCTTCTGTCTTGGGATGGCGTCGGGAGGCGGTGAAATGCCTGGATAAAGTTCGACCAAGTTGCCTCCATGAGGTGACTGACTCAGGTTCGAGACTCTTGTACCAAGTCATCACCCCTTTCCGTAAGGTGATGCGAAAGAGACGAAACTTGATTTCTCCCCGGACGCCCCTATAATTGAGTAAGGCGTCAATTTTTTCGATGTGTTAATCAGGGTCCGTCGTCCCCTCTGTAGCTTGGAAGCCATGATCTCAGAGGAGAGTGGGCCTCTGATATCGTCCTCATCACTAGATGTGAACAAGGGGGATCTTGAGTGACATCTTCTGTTTCTTCGTGGAGACGGAGAGTTTGATATAATCTTTCTTGATCGTCTCGGAGACGGTGATCGGGATCGTCTCCTCTTATAGGGAGGAGAGCACTGATCTTCGTTTTGCAATCCTTGACGAGTCATGGTTGGTACAGGCGAGCGGCATCCCCGAGGAGGTGATCGATCCCATTTCCTAATGGAAGATTCTTCATGGTGGCCTTTTCACCTCCTTTTGTGGGGGGATGGGCTGCATCGTTCCTGGTGCTTTTTCAGAGAGCGAGAAGATCGGCGGCCGATTTCTTCGAGGTAGGCTATCTTCTCCCCGTGTGCAAGGTGTAAGTGTCGCTCTCGAAGATTTGCATCCCGGTACAAGCGCGAACGGTCGGCGAAAGGAGGAAATGAAAATGAAGGTGAAGTGAAAAGAGGCGCTAGCTAGGCATTTTTATCCCGAAGGAAAGGTAATGCTGCATAAACCTAGAAAAAGATGGATAAGACGGTCACGAACCAGAGAAATTGAGAAAGGGGTTGGTTACAACCTAGGAAGGTATTAGCACCCAGATTGTCTGTCGTACTCGACGGGATCCACGCTTGAAAGTTTGTGTTTACAGGGGTAGTGTCAGTGCTTTCTGTGTGCAAAAGCTGGAAAAGAATGTACAAGTGTCAGTGCAAGAAAGTGAGGTGAGGTGCTCAGGAATGAGGCTTAAAGAATAATGCTGGAAGAGGGGGGAAGAGACAGAGACTTTTGTTCGATAACAGTTAAGTTATGCCTATGTATCCTCTCGTGCAATGAGGAAGTCAGAACACCGTAGTTCGACTCAAAGAGACTGAAAGATAAATTGACTGATGAACTGCTTGCTTGTCTATGCTCAAGTGTATGACCTATCTGGCTCAGGTGCTAACTGTCTTGCATTAGACGGAAGAAGCAAGTCCTCGTTTGTGAATGAGTGTGATGAAAAGAGAATCCCGGAGGAGACGATTATTGTTTGTTTTTATGTTTTCAATCTTTTATTGCTTTTTTTGTTTGTCATAAGTTAATGAGCTTAAGCCTAAACCAAGGGTTAGTAAACTCATCACATCCTCCCTTTGATTAGGGGTAATGAGAATACCTTAAGTATGAAGTAAACACCTCAAACTTAATTACCATGATGTAGGATTAAGATCATTAACCTACTTGTGATTATTTAGATGTTTTTGGAGTTTTTGTTTAGTGTTAAGTAATGAATTTAAGCCATAATCAAGGATTAATGGACTCATTATACCATCCTAATAGAAGGATAATAGATGAGAACATTTAAGCTGAGGAAGATACCTCAACTTAATCCATGATTAGGGATTAACCTCGTGACAAAACAAAGCCTTTATTAAAGTGGATTATAGTTAATGGTAAGATTAAGAAGTGAATTTTATGATTTGTAAGACAACTTGAGGGGGACTTGTCCATTAACACTAGGGTTAGTCCTTTCTAACCAATTAAGGAAGAATTAGTACCCTAATGCAAGGCCCAAGTTACAAGCTATTGTCTTAGTGATTATTAGATGGATTGATTAAGAGATTTAAACATATTAAAGGTTTAACACTTAGGATTAAAGTTATACACTCCATCCTAATAGAAGGATGCAGGCATAACCTTAATCACAAAGCTTTAAAACCTTAAAGGTTTAGTCTCTGATTATGAGGTGAGAAGAGAGACACAAAAGAAGACACAAAGGTAAAACTAAAGGGGGACTAATCAAAACCCTAAGATTATCATGCTTGGATGTTCCTATGGTTTGTGAGGCTTGCAAAAGATCGTTAAGAATAACCACCAAGGGAAGAAGCAGATGAAAGGAGGAGAAGCAGAAGAAACAAGTTAACTTACTTCACTTAAGAAGATAAGTTACTTGAAGAAAGAAAGTGAATGAAGAACATGAATGAGCAAGCTCACTCTAAAGAAAAAGCAAAATGCAGCAATGAATGCATAAGAGAGATGAGGAGAAAAATGAGAAGTGAAGGCAAATTCACTTCACAAAGTACTTACCACCTGAAAAGTTAGCAAAAGAAGAAAGAAATGAAATGGAATTGAAATGTATGCAAGGGTGAAAATCAAAACCAGAAGCATATTAATGATGTAAATGATGCTAAGAGATGGAAGGAGTCTTTTCAGCACAAGATCTCCCACTTGGTATTCCCGAAGCCTGAATTTCTGATTGAAGGCCTTCTTCATTCTTTTCTGATATAGCTGCCCATGACAGATTGTAGCCAATCTCTTTTCTTCAATCAGATTCAGTTGATTGTACCGAGAACAGACCCATTCTGCTTCGTTCAGCTTGACATCCATCAGTACTCGTAAGGAGGGTAATTCAACTTCAACAGGTAGGACAACTTCCATTCCCTACATAAGTTGATACGGTGTTGCCCCAGTGGATGTTCTGATTGAGGTACGGTACCCATGTAAGGCAAATGGTAGCATCTCATGCCAGTCTTTGTAGGTGACCACCATCTTTTGCACAATCTTCTTAATGTTCTTGTTAGCTGCCTCAACAGCGCCATTCATCTTTGGCCTGTAAGGAGAAGAGTTGTGGTGTTGGATTTTGAAGTCCCTGCACAGTTCTGCCATCATTTTGTTGTTCAAATTGGAACCATTATCAGTAATGATTCGCTCGGGTACCCCATACCGACAGATGATGTCTCTTTTCAGGAATCTGGCTACCACTTGTCTGGTTACGTTGGCATACGAAGCTGCTTCAACCCACTTGGTAAAATAATCAATGGCTACCAGGATGAATCTGTGGCCATTTGTGGCATTTTCTGGCGTAGGCACAACAGTCTGCATCCATTATGATCCAGTAGTAACCTGATCTTAACAACTTTTTAGCCATTGCGTGTCCTCCAGCATGGGTACCAAAAGATCCTTCATGCACCTCGTACATCAGCAAGTCTGCCTCCTTCTTATCAACACATCTGAGTAGCACCATATCAAAGTTTCTCTTGTATAACAAACCATCAGCATTCAGGAAGAAACTACCAGCCAGTCTTCTTAATGTCTTCTTATCATTGGATGATGCCCCAGGTGGGTATGTTTGATCCTCTAAGAAGCATTTGATGTCATGGAACCAAGGCTTGTCATCTTTAGCAACGTCCACATAGAATACGTATGCTGGTCGGTCTAGTTTGGATACCGAAATCCGAGGCACATAATTGGCAATTTGAATCTTGATCATGGAGGAAATGGTAGCCAAAGCATCTGTGAACTGATTTTCATCTCGAGGGATATACTCAAGTTTGACCGTTGTGAAAAAAGTCAATAATCTCCTCGTATAGTCACAGTATGGGATCGGATGCTCTTGGTGAGTGTACCATTTGCCGTTGGTATGATTGATTACCAAAGCTGAATCTCCGAATACAGTTAAAGTCTTGATCCTGAGGTCAATGGCTTCCTCAAGACCCATGATACAGGCTTCGTATTCAGCTTCGTTGTTAGTGCATGCGAAGGTGAGTTTTGCCGAGAAAGGCATATGAATTCCTTTAGTTGTAATGAGCATTGCACCAACTCCTTGACCATTCATAGTGCATGTGGATAAGGCATAACCTTAATCACAAAGCCTTAAAACCTTAAAGGTTTAGTCTCTGATTATAAGGTGAGAAGAGAAACACAAAATAAGACACAAAGGTAAAACTAAAGGGGGACTAATCAAAACACTAAGATTATCATGCTTGGATGTTCCTATGGTTTGTGAGGCTTGCTAGATATCTTCAAGAATAACCACCAAGGGAAGAAGCAGATGAAAGGAGGAGAAGCAGAAGAAACAAGTTAACTTACTTCACTTAAGAAGATAAGTTACTTGAAGAAAGAAAGTGAATGAAGAACATGAATGAGCAAGCTCACTCTAAAGCAAAAGCAAAATGCAGCAATGAATGCATAAGAGAGATGAGGAGAGAAATGAGAAGTGAAGGCAAATTCACTTCTCAAAGTACTTACCACCTGAAAAGTTAGCAAAAGAAGAAAGAAATGAAATGGAAATGAAATGTATGCAAGGGTGAAAATCAAAACCAGAAGCATATTAATGATGTAAATTATGCTAAGAGATGAAGCAAATGTATGTCAAGAGTTGTGAATGATCATACAAGGGATGAGAATGCAAATGAAGCATGTAAGAAGCATGATAGCACATGAATGTTCATGGAATGTAATGAATGCATAACATGGCAAATGGATGAAGAAATGATCAAGCATAGTCTAATGTGTCCTATGGTGTCTTAGAAGTCATGTGAATTTATGAAATGTCATGGCAAGTTCATGAATGAATGCATATGCAAGATGTATGCAAATGAACATGAGAAATTAGGGTTTAAATGCAACATGAGATTCAAAAGTCAAAAACAGAAGCAAATGACAAGATAAAAAATTGAAAATTCAATCAAAGGAGCCCTAACCCCATATGATATCACACCCCAAAGGAGAAGACCTAATTATTAACCTAATGAAAGTTGTGATTTTTCTAAGTTATCTAGGGTTTTAAGGCACCTAAAGGGGGAAAATGCAAATCAAATCAAACATGCAAAAGAAACTTATGACAAAAATATGTTGGATACTACATGTCAAATGAAGAACAATGCAAAAAGAATCAATGTCATACCATTTATGGTTAGGCAGAAAAGAATTCTTGAAGTTAGGGTTCAAAAATGGGAATTTTATGAACCCTAAATTCAAGAAAATTGTCAAAGATTGTTCAAAACCAAAAAGAAATTTGTATGAATAGCATGACAATGTTTCTAAATGTCCTAAGATGCAATGTGAATTTTTTTGGGATTTTTAAAAACATAAATGATATTTTAATTAATTAATTTCCATTAATTAATTAAAATAAACATTTAAATATTTTAAAAATGATTTTTTAATGCAAAAAATAAAAATAAAAATATTTTTGGGTGAAGAAAATTATTTGGATGCAAAATGAAGAAGAAAATATTTTTTAGGATTTTCTAGGTATTTAAAATAAAATGTGCAAAATAAATGAGAAAATATGAAATAAAAATTAAATAAAGGGAAAGTATGCTGATCCAAGGGTTTAGGTTGAAACTGGGGATTTTTTGTGTTGACCACGGGCCAGATCCAAAGGCTATAATTCAAACTTATCTAATCGTATTTAATTAATTAATTAATCCATGAATTAAGTTAATGAACAGATCTAAGCCATCTAAAACACGCGCCAAACCTAAATCTAACGGCCCACGTTTAAACCTAGCCCTAACCCTAATTAGACAATTAATTACTTTCAGTTGGCCGGAGAAGACCTCCGGTCATCTTCTCCGGCCAGCTCTTCCCTGAGCAATCCCAAAATCTCACCCCTAGGTCATTTTTGGAGCTCTAAAGCTCCAGATCAACTCCTTTCACTTCCCTGAACTCAAATCCAACCTCAAAACAGATTTATCATGGCTCAATCACAAGATTCGAAGAGAAAATCAAAAATGGTAAAACTTTCAGAACATGCATACAAGCTCATTTCTCAACCATTCTCAAAAGTAAACACATCATGGTGATCAGCAAAGCATGAAGATCATTCTAAGAACTTAAAATAGCATTTCTGGAAAAAAAGTTTGAAGAAGTTTCCTGAGCTTGAGCTTTCTCAAACTCAGCTTTCTAGCCACTTTTCTTGTGCAAAATGACTCCCATTGACCTCCTGATGAAGCTTTGATGCTTGGAAGGATTTTCTTTTGGCTGGTTTGTGTGATTGCACTTCAACTGGCCAAGAATCTTGTTTTGTGTATGGGGTGTTCTTGGCTATTTTAATGGTTGCTTTGTGTTCAGTGGATGATTTTGAGATGAATGGTGAAATTTGTTTGGAGATTGAGTGAGTGTGCAGAGAGTTTCGAAGGAATTTGCAAAATGGAGAGATTTTGGGAACTTGAGGATTCTGAGGTTTTCAGATTGCAATGTTGTGTGTTATGATCTGCATTTGGTCCACATGACAAGATGTGATAGGCCAGAGAGTGGGTGGTGGCTGCAGCTGATTGGTATGGGCAAGTTGCAAAAAGTCACCAACTTGTGTACTTGAGGTATGGGCAATGGTGCAGCTGGCTTTTTGGCTTGTCTTTGTGCAGCTGAGATCAAGGAGGTCCATAGAAATGGTTTTGAGGCAATTCAGCAAGTGGAAACAAAGTTATGTGCCCTTTTGTAATTCTATGAAGTTTTGGCCCCTATTGGATTTCTTCATGGGCAAGGCATGAAATCTTGAGATTCTTTGGGCAATTCTGAGTTTTAGGCAATGCACTTTGATGTTATGATACATAGAAGTGTGTTTGAAGTCATAAAATGAATTGGCAAGTGGTTTTGCAAAAATCCCTCTTTGGTGCATTCTTGAAAATTATGTGATTTTTGCCAACTTTGACAAGCCATAACTTGAGTTCCATAATGAATTAGGACTTGTTCTTGTACTTTTTGAAAAGGGAATGATCCAATCTACAACTTTCATGACCAACAATTTTTCATTTGAAGCATTTTTGGTTGAGAAAGAGGAGGTTGAAAAACTTTCCCAAAATGGAAAGTTTACATTACAAGTCATTTCCATTTTTGGCAACTTTTGGTTTAGCTCACTTTTCTTCAATTTTGTGAACTTCCAAGCACTTCAATGATCAAATAAAGATCGTATAACTTCAATTTGATGAAAAATCCACTTTGGTTCCATTGTTGGGGGCCTCAGATGCCCTGATTTTGCTCTGACTTGCTCAAGAAGTTACCCAATGAACAGATGACTTCCATAATGAATTTCTTTATCAAACTTGGTACACATGATCCTTATAACATATTGAGACCATTAGAAAAAATTATGACCAAAAAATTTGGAGTTATGGCCTCTGAAACCAAAACCCTAATTTCAGGTGATCTGTGCAGTGAAACCCTAGCTCTGCTTCCATGCTTTGCCAGTTCTTGTGATTCTTTGAATTCCTTGATCTTTGAGGGATATAAAATGATGATTGAACATACATGTACCCTCTTTGAATGATTGTTGGCCTTTGGAGTGGCTCAGATGGATCCTTAGATTGCTCAAATCACAAACCCTAGATGCAGATGAACTTGAACTAATGCAGTGAAGCAAAAAAAAAATGCAATATGAGATGATATGTTTAAACTAATGTAAAAAATGAAAGATCACAAGCCATGGTGTGAACTTAGTGAGGGAAAATTTGGGGTGTTTACAGTAAGAGGTTGGTCTGGTTGAGCGTCTCGGCTAACGCAACAAATCTGACCCAATCGGTGCGGCCATGGATGGAATGACCTCTGGCTGACTCTCGAGCAATTGATCATGCTCAGGAGAGGGTGAAGCAGTTTTTTCGTCTTGGCGATCTTGGACGGTCTCTTCATGTGAGGGGGTAATCACGTTGCTCTCCCTTTGGGTAAGGAGAACACCATCAGCAGTCCGGGCTTCGCACGGGTTGTATCGAGCGGCCATGGATCTTTTCAGAGAGAAAACTTTGGTTCTTGAGAGTCTTTGAAGAAGAAGAATGGGGAAGTTGATTTCCCACAGACGGCGCCACCTAATCGTACCTGGAGATTAGGATCCGATATGGCCGGTGTCGAACGTGGATGAAGCACAGTTTATGGTGGGAGAAAAAGGGGTGTACCTGCAAAGGCACTCTGATGCTAAAGTCAGAGAGAGAGCAACGAGTGAGAAAGTACGGGATTTAGGGTAAGAATTTGAATACCTGACCCTCTCAAATGAGAGGGTTTATATAATGTCCCTGACGAATGGCTATTGGTCTCTTTCATTTGGTCTGGATCGTGGATCCCCCAATAACAGGTAACTGCCAGAACTAACCGTTGGAGGGAACACTCAGACTGCTCGGATGAGATTTTGGTCGAATGATTTTAGTACCAGGCAAGGGGCTCATCAGACAGATGTTCTGGGTAGATTGATGATGTGTCGCTTGCCAAAGAGTTGTTGGGCCGTTATGGGCTAGAGGATGGATTGGGCCTAACTTTGAGAATTGGGCCGGTCCGGAACTTCTTTATTAGAAGAGATAATTGTGTTTGAAGTTGAGCGTTTATTGCTGAAATTTTTGGAAAGATGAAGACGAGTGTGAAATGTTGATAAAGAATAAAATGCTGGTGTTAGAAGGAATGCAAAAGTATCAGAGAATGCATAGAGATGCGATTTATGTCGAATAAGGACGATTAAAGTGCCGATGTTAGGTGATGGTAATGTTGAGAGGAAGACATATGTTTGATTTGTGTTGCTAAGAATTTTAAATTGGATTGTACTCGATGTTGTAGAAACTCTGGTGTTAGAAGAATATTTAAAGTTGTATTATGCTATGAGCATGTATAAGAGATGGTGTATTGGATGTTAGAGGATTTGGTATAATTGACGAAGTATGAACTAAGGAAATTAAGAAGATGTTGGTGAGCCTAAAAGAGTTGGCGGAGCATTATGCTTGCGGACATTGAGCACAAGTTGAAGTATGCTATTGCGTTGGGTAATGATGATTTATGCCACCTTTATGATTGTCGGATATCTATTGAAAAATTGAGGAATTGATCACCCTTAATCTATTGTTAATAGTAGATGGAATCGTAATTGATGGACAAATGTGTCATGCTAACTAGTATAGTATGTACGCTAAATTGGTTGAAGTCAAGCCGGGTGCTTGAGTATTGTTTGTTTTGACGAAGCATGTTATTATATGAGAGTATTAGTTGGATTTAAAGATGATAGCATGAAGTTGCATTTGGATTGAATAGTATTATGGAAATTCATAGTTGAGACAATTCAAGAGGAAAGTATATGGAATGTAGGACCTTGATTTAACAAGAATGTCGGATTGAGTTGAGTTGCAAGTAATGGAAGAAGTGAAATTATAAGTTTGTTTATTAAAGTGAGGTTTTTGTTGGAACGAGAAGAGTTGTTTGATTGTGTCGATTCAGATAAGAATTTATGAAGGGTTGGGTCAGTATGAGTACAAATCGAGGATTCAGTATGTTAAATTAGTTAGAAGCGAATAATATGAGTTATCTTGTGGGAATTATTTGGTCCCATGTACCATATGTTGTTGTAATGATGTTGTGTGTTTAAGATGATTTTTGAAGGATGTGTTGCTAAAAGATAGTAAAGTTGTAGTCGTGTTGATGATACTTGGGAATTCATGGGAAGTATAAGTATATCTTATATAAGATTTGGAAGTAGTCGTTTTTGTAGTTGTGTTGAACGTTCAAAGTTTTGGTATTATGGATCTAAGTTAGAAGTACTCGGTAACTATGAAAGTGTTGGACTACCTGTTGGAATGAAATTCCAAAGGATTAAGTGGGAGGCTTTGTTGATATGTTGATTTTGGTGATTGTAAGTTAGACTTAAACTCGGTGGACTTAGTAATTTGCAAGTAATCAGAGTGCACAGCGAACGCGAGGTGTGGTGCAGTTGTCCTTATGTGAATGATAATGATGTTGGTAGTTTGGTTGTATTAACATTGTGTTTCAGTGGTGTGTTTCTATGTTTGTTAACCAGTGAATTCGTAAGTTGGTTACTTGTTGTGTTGTTTTGATATTTGTCAAGTGCATCGCTTGAGGGTTATTCGTGTTGTTGTTGCCATTAAAGTTGCGAATTATTGTTTGTTGTATGCGTGGGTTGCCTTCGGAGATGAGAGTTGACTAGTTGGATGGAATAAGTAATTAGAGTAGTTGAATCAGATAAACTTTCGAGGAAGAAAATATTCTAAGTGAGGGAAAGTTGTAATGCCCGTTTAATTTATTTAATTATTTAATTAAATATAATTGTGGTATGTTATGGTAATTCGCGTTGATTTGAATATCTTAGTTGATTTGTAATGCTTTGTGTGGAATTGTGTCGATTTATATGGATGGCTGAATTTATCGGGATATTATGTTAAAGGTTATAAGTTGGTTTAAGTCAAATTTAAATAATTAAGTCGATATGAGTTGTTGAAGACAATATGGAGTATTTCCGTTTATTGTTGGATATGTTGATTGGATCGTTTGGACCAATTGGTTGGTAATCAGAAGTTAATCTATTAAGTCAAGAATAAGTAGTTGGTTGCGAATTATTAATCGGTTGATTTTATCTTACAAAGAACTAATTCGTTAAGCCATAATATTAAGTCGGAAAGTCGAACACATAATACTATCAGTGATATTATTGATTATTGGAGCATGTTGGTTAATGAGCTTGGATTGTGTCAGAATTAGAAATTAAAGGGGGTGTAAGATTTAGGCCCATTAGTTGTTATATTGGATTATTGTTTTAATAAAAAGAATTAGTCAGAAGAAGGTATCAGTAAGAGGAGGAGAAATCGTGAAATTGGAGAACGAGGAAAAATGGAGAAAACGGTTACGAGAAGTCGTCATCGAAAAAATAAATCCGGAAAAAGTCGATCGGAGATTCGAGTGGCCATCGATTAAGGTAAGGGTGAGGTTCGATCTTTATAATCGGGTTTGATAAATGATGTTGGGTTTTGGTGGTTATAGGTGTTGTGTTTTGTTTGATGTCGATGTCGAATTTCGTTGATTTTTATATTGTTGCGTTGATAAATTGTTGATCATTCTGTGTAATTGTTGAATTGTTTGTTGATAATCAATTGTTAATCACTTGTTCTGTAAGAAGTGATTTTATTTATGTTGTTGCATCGTATAACTTATGGAGAAAAATTGGATTTGGGGACGTTGAGGAAGTGCAAGTGCACTGGTGGCGCAGGCCACCCACCAGTTAATTAGGGGTAGCGCATGCCACCCATAATGGAGGAATGGCAAAGTGGCGGGTGCCACTGGGAGAGGTGGTAGGATCCACCATACTCCCTATCAAATATGGCGCAAGCCATAGATAAATGTGGCTGGTGCCACATCTTTCCAATCCCAAATCATGTGGTAGTAGTATGGTGAATTAAGAATTAAAGATCAAACTAGGCAAAATATTCTTTTGGATTTAAATAATGATTTAGTGAATTAGTGGATAAAGTAGAAATACCACTTTGAAGAGTGGCGCTGGCCACTTCTTTGGCTAGGATGGGTGGCGCAAGCCACCCTGTAGTTATAATGATGCAACTTGTTTTCTTATGCACAATTTTTGTTAAATAACCCACTTAAAAATTATGTTTCATTATTCTCGTAAATTTTAATAAAAATAATACTAGTTTATGAATGTGTGTTGTGATAAAAAAATCAGAATGAATAATATAAGTAATAGAATCAGTAGCAAGCAAGTATCAGTAGCGAATAAAAGTATTTTTGTATTAGTACTGTGTTGGTTTTTGACAGAAAAACAGTCCTAGGAATTTGACAGAAAACTGACTTGTAGGCCTACGTTTCCATGGAAGATGAAATTTTATCAGGACATAGGAAATAGTTGTAGTAACCTCAAAGTGTTAAAAATGGTGTCGGTTTAGTCGAATTAGGCGAAAAACTTAGTTGCCCAGAATTTAACGAAAATCGTCGATAAGTCGGGTAGTTTAATAATTGATTTTTGTTGTGTTGTTTTGTTGAAAAGATGTTGTAAAGTCGAGTTGTGGGTACTGGTTGAGTTGGTAAGTCGTTCCGGTTTATTAAACATTCTAAGTTGATTATGTGGGAGGCCTTACAAGCCAATGTTGAATTTATGTTGTTCACGTCGTATAAGTTATTTGTGTTGCTTGTTGATGCCGTTTAAGTTGCTCAAGTTGTTGAAGTTGTTATGTGTTGTCGAAGTTGTTATGTTGTTCAATTTGGAGGCTTAATAGCCAATGTTGATTTATGTTGTTCAACTTGTATAAGCTGATTGTGTTGTTTGGTGTTGTATGTTGTTTTGTTCTAAAGTGGTGCATGCTATGTATATCATTTGCATTCTTATGTCGGAGTCGTTGCTCACACCATGTTGGCCTGGATTGGCACTATGTTGAAAGTTGAAGGCTTATTCCTTGATTTCCTCGATAACTTGGCAATACTTTTAAGTTGGAAGTTTTACTCTGAATGGTACCACATGCATTTGCATAGTCGATTTGTATATGTGTAGTGCTATTTATGTTGATTACATTGTATATTGTTGCTCAAGATGATAAGTTGTTTATGTTGTGATAAGTTGTTGTGGTAGTAATGTGTGTAATACCCCAAATTTGCCCTATACTTTTTAGCATCATCATCATATCATAATCATCATCAGCAAGTCATATCCTTAGCATTTTGCATAGAAAGATGAAGCATATCACTCACATGTTCTAGCATAAGGCATATGATCAATCACTCAGGAAATTCGAAAGCACTGCAAGTCAAAGTCTAGAGCATGGTGAGCTGGCAGGAAGCTCACAGGACTTTTTATGCAAGCTTGGTATCATGGTCAAAGCCCTGAAAGATTGAGGATCAAAATCATATGGAATGGTTGGCGCCGAGTTATTATGAGAGTTTTTCACCAAAAGGAGGTAGAATTCAAAATTTACTGGCGTTAACTGGTTAACGCTTTGGTTAACTGGTTAACGGCTGTGAATTTTGAATTCCAGCAGCATTTTCAGCATGTGTTTTTGCTCCAATTTTCCAATTTTCTGATTTTTATTCATTTTGAATTATGGAGAAGGATCTAGAGCATTTACCAAGCCTAATTCCAAGGCTAGATCCTAATCACTTTCTAAGCTAATTCCAAACCATATTTTTTGGAGCCCTAACCAAAATCTTGGGCCCAAACCTAAATGATATTTATTCCATTTCCCTCCAAACCAAGAGGTAGCTCCATCATAATTCACTTCTCATTTTCTGAATTGTCACTCCTCTCTCACCATTCTCTCATTTTCTCTTCCAATTTTTCAAATCACTCAAAGTTCCTCTTTGAAGATCACAAAACGTTGCATTAAAATTTGTAGATCTTGGAACTAGACATCCATCAATAGCTTCTTTGCATCAATTTGTTGGTTTCTCTACCTGGTTCAGATCTGATTTGGTGATTAGAAGTGATTTTGGAGCCAAGTTCTTCATCAAGATCCTTTTCTTGCATTTATTTTGCATGATGCGTGAAGATTAGCACCGGATCTTCGAAGTTTTCCGCGCGATTCCTCATTTCCAGCTCAAACAACATTTACCAAAGCATACCTCAGCTTTGTAGGTTGGTTAAGTTCAGATCTAACTCTGTTTTTAGCTTATTTGCATGCTTGTGCTTAAATCCACCATGTGCTTGTGTATTTGCTTGTCTTGCTTGAATTGATTGGTTAATTTGTGATCGGATCTATGTGTTAATGTTCATGAACTTAATGATGTTTGATTAATGTGAATTGATCCTACTATTTCATGTATAATTGATTGCTGGACTGTTCTGGAATTATTTGGATAAGCTGGTTTGAGTTTTTTTTTCTACAGGAATTGTTGTTGTTTTCACAGTGTTAACCGGTTAACGCCTCTATTTTCTATGTTGTTTTCTGCAGGTTTGAACTAGTTAACCGGTTAACGCTTTGGTTAACCGGTTAACACTGAAGCAGAATGCCATGTTTGAGCTGTTTTGAGCTGGTTTGCTTCCCTTACTTGCTTTAATAATCATGGATCATTGTATGATCATTTAATATGCTAGTTTAAGGTGATTTTCTTGCTGGTTGATGTATGCCTTCATGTTCTCGACGCGTAAATCCATGTATCTGCAAAGCTTGACATGTTTTTTTTGATTTTGTCTTTTTGAAACTTTGAGCATGCTAATTCCATGAATTGTGTTGATGAATATATGCTGGAATTTTGCTAACATTTGTAGGGGCTCATGGTAAGTGAAGTGTGGATGTTTATCCACATTTCAACTCTTCAACTCTTCATCTATTCTTCTTACTTTGCTTTTTTTTCTTTGTGGTTTTTGATGAGCCTTATGCCATCATGTGATTCAACTTTGTATCTTCCCCCCCTTAGGAGCAACTTATCTCCTTTAGAGGAGTAAGTTGTTCTCTAGCTTCTCTTCTCCTCTTATTGGTTATTCTTTTCTTCATTAGGATAGTTTCAAACCACACTAACCTTAGGACCACTTTTTGCATGACAACTTTAGGTTTAGTCTTTCCCCATTAGACTTTTACCTTTTGCTCCTTTGGTTCTTTCTCTTCTCATCACAAAACAAAACCTAAAAAACATTAATAAAGAAAGAAGTGACTTCTTGTGTAATAGCCTTATTCCATGGGGCATATGTATTCATTCTATCTTGGAATAGTGCATTTGTCTAGCATGATGCACAAGTAGGATCATGAGGTCATCTTCATCAAGAAAAAACCATAAAAAATACTTCTTCATTTTAATCACTAAGATACTTAATAAATTCAACAAGTCAATGAACTTGGGCCCTCACCCTTGGAAACAAGTCTTGGATAAATTCTCCTTACTTGGTGTGCTTGTTCTATTATTCCATCTTGGAATGTAGTAGCAAGTACACATTCCATGGAAAATAGTTTGAGTTTATTCTCTTGCGCCACACTCCTAAAAGACTTCTAAAAAACACAAACAAACAATAAGCGTCTCTCCTTCGGGACTTCTTTTATCATCTCCTATGCTCCGTACGCGAACTTGCTCCTACTTGTCACTTTGCAAGACGGTAACGCACTCGTCGTCCGAGCCTGCAATACCTGAGCATTGACATAGGCAGTTCAAGCCATAATTCACAAGAAATCTTTCCACCCCTAGTTAGGGGAACTACGCGACTATGATCCTCATGTCTAGTGAGGTACGTAGGTAGCGGGGTAGGGCCCATTTGAGCACACTCTTTTATTTTCCCTACATTTTCCCCCTTTCCTTTCTTTCTTTCTTATCCGGTTCAGTTCCTTTTCTTTTGCAGCAATTTTCATTTCTTCACCCTTTGAAATAGTTTCTTTGCAAGCATGGATCCCGTCGAGTACGGCGGACGATCTGCGGTGCTAATACCTTCACAAGTCGTAACCTACTCCCGAACCCAGTTTCTTTGGTTCGTAGGACCCGTGCCCTTCCTTTTCTTTCCTTTGGTATGTGCAGCATTACCATTCCTGTTCCTTCGGGATAAAAATGTCTGGCTGGCGACTCTACCTTCTTCCGCGCCACTTTCGCGTTTGTACCAGGATGGAAATCCAGGGAGCGACAATATGGTGATACTTATATAAACATTTATCTATGTATTGTTTATCATATATCATTTATAATTATCGATATCTCACCCCTTCTGTTTGAATGTTGCCCTCTGTTGGTAACGTGTAGGTAGCTTGCAGGAAGATGGTTATCTTCATTAGTTCGAGTCGGTGTCGGTGCTCTGATACGTAACACTCGGGGAATGGACGCTTAGTTGTTTTGTGTTGTTTTCAAGTTGTTTTAGTTTAGATATGTTGATACTAGGTTGTTTTAAGTTGAATAACATGTTATACCATATTTAGTTGAATAATTTGAAAATTCGTTGCATAGTTGTAAAATTTGAATTGGTTTCATAATAGAATAAAAAGTCATTGTTTTAGTTTCTTCTGAATCAATGATGTTATGTATCAATTTTATTGAGATTAAATGAAGTTTTTATAAGTTGAAAAATGTAGCATCCTATTTGTGTACTTGCTGGTTGAATTTTATTACTCTGATTTTCTTTTTAAACCGCTGGCTAGAAACAGGGTGTTGCAAGGAGCAATTGTTATTACTGCATTGGATTTTGCTTCTTCCTCTTTGTAAAGCCGTCAGATGGCTTCTTGGCGGTTTATTACTGAGAAGTACTAGGGATCTTCCCTGATTTCATCCCATTCTTGATACGTTCCCTAATAGTCACGATGTCAGCAGAATTTGAAGACAAACTACCAACCATCTTCTCATAGTATAATTCTTACAAAGTGGCCATGAAAATGTCAACCAACTCTGAGTCAGGAAGTACGGGTCGAACTCGAGAAGCCATTCCGCGCCATCTTTGCATGTATCCTTTATAATTCTCGCTGGTGATATTTGATCTAAAGTCTCGTTGGAGCCATGCCCAAGTTGTATCTGTACTATTTTAGAAAGGCTTCAAACAAATCCATCCACGAACGAATCTTGTTATGTTCCAGACCCATATACCAGTCTAGAGAAGCCCCAAACAAGCTATCCTGGAAGCAGTGTACCAATAGATCATCATTTTCTATATGAGAAGCACATTTTTCTGCAATACATTGTAACTTGACTTCTCGGGAAGCTCAAACCTTTATATTTTTGCAAATTCGGGACTTTGAACTTTTGTGGCAACACGACATTTAGAACTAAGCACAAATCCTCAGTGTCGACACCAAAAGATGAGAAGCCTTCGATTGCTCAAATTCTCTCATCCAATAGCTTGTAATCATCAGGGTTTACTTTGATTAGGAACAAGGAGGCTCTCATTAGTAGAATAAATTTACAGATTAGTGAACTATGGAGCTACTTGAGTGGGCACTTGTGGTGAGGCGAATTGAGAAGGACGCTCTATACTAGTGTAGCAGTGAAATCATGAATGTAAGCTATTGATTAACTTAACTCAAGGTAAATAGAGTCACCACCGCACTTTTATTTTATTCCAAATGGAAAATGAAAAAAGAGAGAATAAATCCTAAAATGAATCTAAAAGCAAAAAGCTAAAGAAATAAGCATAGAAAGGGTAAGGGGTTGGTTACAAAATGGGGAGTATTAGCATCCAAAATGTTTGTGGTACTCCACGGGAACCATTTGAAAACTATATTACTTTTGGTTTGATAATGGTTTGGTAAATGAGAGTGGGGGGGTGATAAAATAATTAATTTTTAATGATTTTGTGTCTACAGAGATTTACCACCTAAGGCCTACATACCCATAATATGTAATGTAAGATCAAAACCTTGTAGTTCGTGGTATAAATAGTGAAAATTGGTTGGTTTTGATTGATTTTAAGAAGTGAAGACAATTTGTCATTTTCAAGTGGATAGCCTCATAAACCTACTATGAGAATGAGGGAATTTACTCATACATCATTATGGGGAGGGCGCCAACTTGGATAAAATCGACGAGTATGCCACTAAATCCCCACGGATTACAAGAGACTCAATTTCATAAAACTACAACCATGAATATTGATAGACTTGCACCCGACTAGAAAAAATGACTCATAGTCTAAACTTTTGAAGAAAAAAAAAGGTGCACAAAGGCACAAAACAACTCTAATGAGTTTGGTTCTTTTTAATTTTTTAATTGAATTCAAAATGATTAGGCTCATTGACATTTATTTAAAGAAAAGAAGAAGTAAAAGCCACGTGACAAAAAGTCAAGGTTTGATTATTAAAGAGGTGAAGGTTTTTAAAACATGAATCCTTTGAAAAAGGGAGGAAGTTTTGAAAATTGAAGAAGGGGAGGAGATGAAGAGGCTATCCTAAAAAATAAAATAAAAGAGATAAAGGAGGAAAGACCTAACCAAACTTGATGATACTTCAAGGCCTAAGAAAAAGAGTTCCATCCTTATAAGCATAATCTAGAAAATTGCCAAATAAAGGCTAAAGTACCAACTCCATGATGATCAAAGCAAAGGGAAAATATCCTAGGATCTAAGTCCAAAACTCCATTCCAATGAAAAGGATAGTAACCATAATCCAAGATCAAGATCACGGGAGTTTTAGAGGTTTAATCCTTTATTAATATTTTTGGTGTCCAATTTGACAAAAGAAAAAAAAACACAAAGACATATGAACATAAAAATAAACATGATAATGGATGATAAAGCATAATAAAAATAAAAGAGGAGAAGGGAGCAATAGATAAAGTAAAGAAGATAAGGTTCAAGAGGAAATTAAAATATTAGTATAATAGTAGTAATAAAAATATACACATAATAATGGTATGGTGAACTTAATCATCAACAACCAAAGAGGAACAAAGCACTTAGTGCCAAAACCAAAAAGGCAACCGATTCCGCTTAGTATCTCACACTATAGTGATTAACCGATGCGATTAGACCCAAATTCGATGAATACCTGAAAGAAGATTGGGATACCCAAAGAAACTACACATCAAGCTTCAAAATTCGTGGATCTAACAAAAATGATTAAACAAAATTAGGATGACATGATCAACACGAGGTCCAGTCCACGAAAGTGCAAGTATCCAATTGGATTTTTATTCGGAAGTAGGGACATATTTAGGTCGATGTTAAGAAATCGCTGAGTAATTTAAAGAGTAATTACCCTACAAATGAGGCCAACCAATATAATGTGTATGATAATACACACGAGATAAACGATATGTAAATCTCCATCTGAACGCGATGCAACGCAAAAATAAAGATGAATACCAAATTGAGTTACACTTATGGTATTCTTTCATCTTTAAGTTCAATCACTCATTTTGTTGGATTCAAGTGTGAAAATATATCACTAATTCAAAGCACTTAAAGTGAATTAAATAATTCATTTATAGATAGATTTGAACTAATGAACATTAACTCCTCTAATCTACACCCAAAGTCCATTGAATTTTGTCGCTCCCGGGATTTTCATCCTAGTACAAACGCGAAAGTGGCGCGGAAAAGGTAGAGTCGCCAACCAGACGTTTTAATCCTGAATGAACGGGAAAGGTAATGTTTCACAAACCTAAGGAAGAAGGAAAAGGACGAGGCCTTACGAACCAAAGATCTGGGTCCGAAAGTCAGTTACGAATTGAGAAGGTATTAGCACCCCAATCCGTCCACCGTACCCGACGGGATCCACGCTTGTTAGTATGTTTCAAAGGGTGAGAAATAATATACTGTTTGAATGAAAGAATGGCTAATTGGAACGGGAACTGAGATAAGAAAAGGAATTGAAAAAGAGAATGGAAATAAGGGGGAAAATGTAGGGAAAATAAAGAATATGCTCGAATGGGCCATACCCCACTGCCTACGTACCTCATCGGGAAAATGAGGATCATAGTCGCTGTAGTTCATCTAACTAAGGCGGGTACTTGCTTATGTTTTTTATGATGACGTTGCCATAGCTCTAGCTCAGGTGTTACCGGCTCTGACTCGAGGGTGTTTACCGTATCGCTGTTTGAATTGTCGAGGCAAGTCGCATTCGTCTGCAAAGAGTATGAGATGAGAAGAGAAGACGTGTTGTCTTGTTGATTTATTATCTTTTAGAAGAAGTGTTTTGACTTTATGTTTATTGTATGTGCAACACTAAAGACTATGATACAAGAGTGAATACTTTCCAAGATCGCCCCCAATGGAACGTTTGTAAAGTACCCTAGAAGTGTGAGGGAGACCTCCACTAATCATTTCCCATATAACTTAAGGCTCGTGGCGTATTGTACCTACTTTCCTTTTTAAATGTTTTTGATTTTTCTTTACACGTGAGGAGTGAGACTTAAATTGAGAAAGAAAAAAACTCTAAGGGAAACTAGAATTTACCCTAAATTAATTGAGTTTAATGGTGACCCATGGTTAGTGAAGCTTGAAGGATTAAAGCTACCTAAGCTGATATTAGATTAGAAATGCGAGTACAAAAAGTAATAGTGAACAAAGTGTATGAATCGTAAATGAAATGAAACAATGGATCGAGTGGGTCGGTTGTGTGGTGCTGAGACGCACGACTTATGGTGTGCAACATACAAGGCTTGCTTTTGGTGTAATGGAGTGGAGCGATGGTAATCGAGGGAGACCTAAAATCACATGAGATTTATTTAACCTTTTTCTAAAATTTACTCGACGTTGGATCAAGTATTTCTTTATTTTATTTTTGAGATTTGGTTTTCTAGCGATTCGTTTTATCTTTTCTAGCCTAATTATGAGAACTATACAAGCATACAAGTTTTAAGCTATTACATCACAAAGTACAAACCACAAAAATATAATCGAGGCATAATAAAAATAATCCAGGTCCATAAGCGAATCCTCGAAAAAATACCTTGCACAAAAAGAAGATGTTAGCAAATGAAATGAAGATGCATATGCAACAATATGTCGAAAATGAATTAAGATAACAACAAGTTGCAAGAATTTCTAAAGCATATAAGGCATAAAACCGAAATAATGGCTAATCGCTTCATGGAAACGCACTTGAACGGTTTCTAAGCCTAAGTCCTAAAACTAAAGGATTTCACATGATATCAACATTCTACAATCAGTATCTAAACCACACTAAGGCCTTCTATTATTCTAAGATCAAGCCTAATTAATCTATGTCCTAATGCACCATAAAATCCTAAGCTAAACTAGATGGATTTACAATGGAAAATGTTGAATCAGATCAAGGCACTAAAAATAGCAAAGGTCCTGGAAAAAATATGAAATTATTCCCTAGGGTTCCTAACCTGACTATAATATTGTGTTAAAAAAACTCCTAAAAATTCAAATCCTAACTATGTCAAATAGTCACTTAAATCTATCTAAGATTCAATCACAATTTTACACAAACAACACTACCAAAACAGTGGATAAAATGGGCTAAAAAATATAAAAAAAATTATTCTAGGTTCTACTATTAGTCCTCTAATAATAGCAAAAAGAATGGGACAAAAATCAAGGAGGAAGTGGGAGAACTAAAATGCACAAAATAAAGTGTTCATGTGAGAATTCAATAGAAAACAAATTAAATGGAAAATCGAAATAAAATTGAAAAATGGCAAAATTCAGAAAGTAAAAACTCAACAAATTTCTACAATGAGTTAGAAAGCTACTATAATGTTTGGGGAAAACAGAAAATTGAACAAGCATTAAAACAGAAAATAAAAAGAAAAGCAAATGAGGGTAAGGGTGTGAAGATAGCAATGTTTTAGTTCAAACGACTTGGGCTTGAAAATTGTTTGAAGGCTCTATGAATCTTGTTGAGTGAATTGTTTCCTCTTCTTCTTTATTAAGTTGTGATTTGTTGTTGTGATTGATTTGCAATGTAGAAAAGTGGCTGAAGATGTGTTAAGAAGATGTGAATGCGTTGAGGCTGATGATGAAGAATGTTGATGAAGCTTTCGTGATGAGATGATGATGAGATTAACCAGATAGACTCAAATTTCATTTTCTCGTTGCCCTTTTGATTCTGCGATTTATTCCCCTTCTCTGGTACTGAGTTAAATTATGTCGAATATGTGATGTGGTTTACTGTTCTTGAATCTTCTTCCTCGATTCAGATTGGTGGAAGACGTTGAGGTTTTCGCAGAGAGTTCAGAGTTGAATATGGTAATAAGGGTGATGTGAATTGATTCTTGGTGTTGTGTTGTTTTTGGAACTCCGATTGCGTTTCAAGCATGGCGAGCAACGAATCCGACTCCGGTATGCACACAATCTCGATCCTGTTTTAAAGTTTTGCTTTCTTCTTGGATCTGGTGTTACCCTTCTTCTGAAATTTTTTGTTTGGAGTTTTGTTATTATAGGTTGAAATTAATGAAGATGGAAAATATTGAAGGTTGATTGAAGGTGATTCTGCATATTGAAGAATAAGGTATTGAGGATGATGATGGTGATTGAAAAAGATGAAGAATTGAGGGTGAAATTAAGAAGTTCAAAAATACTGTGAAGAATCCAAGAAAATGAAGGAGAGTTGAAGATAATGTAGAGAATCAGAAGAGATGAAGATGGAATGTGAAGGGGATGAAGAAGATTCAAGGGTGAGTCCCCCGAAAAATCAATCTACCATAACAACCCTTCTTATAGGTGATGAGTTGAAGGAAGATCTTGTAACTAACTCCTGAATCAGTTTGAAAATCTGTTATAAGTTTTTGTTAGAGTTATGAGTTAGTTAGACTTTTGTAACTGGAAATGTTATGTAGTTTCTATTGTTTTTTTGAGATTTTTCCTGCTATATCAGTTTATCAGAACTATTTATTTTCTTCCCTTTTTCCATCAACTAAAAATTCTGCATTTTATTATGAATTTTATGAAGAGTTTCTGTTAGTTGTTTAGAGATTTGAATGGAAAATATTAGACTTCTTTTTCTTTAGAATTATTTTCATGTCCTTAGCAAATTTTTTCTGAATTTTTTAACTGATGTAGATTTAATAAAGGTGGATTGTTCAAGGTAAATCTTCCTCATCATTTTTTTCACAATCCGATTTGCAAATGGATTCTAATATGGCTATGAATGATGATATGGTATAAATAATCTAGTGAATTGGTCAAACAAACAAACACCCTTTGACATAGAATTGAATGGTTATTTGAATAGAAACAAGCGCGTTAGCGGATGTTATAGAAACTCGAAATTGGGTGAAACTTGGCTTAATAAAAGTGTTAGAAAAATTAATGGTATAGAATGGAAAGCAAAGGAATTTTTCCTAATAATTGGATGTGAGAAAAAGTGATTTTGGGCTCAAGTATTTGATCCAAAGGTCAATAGTTGTCCAAAAAGTCAACTTAACAATGGGCTTAAAAAAAAGGCATAGATTCAAAAAATGTGAATATTTGTTTGGGAAACGGATAATTGGATTGAAAGTAAACTCAAACCACGTCCTCCAAATAAATCATGACCACGCACATTTCCTCACTTTGAACACAAACCACTTCTTAAGAACTTGTGATACCATGGTGAATCCAAGAATTAATAATACCTCAAATCACGCTTCTTGAATCGCTTGGTAATACCATTCTCGAACCAAAGTCATAAACAACAAATAAAGTGCCTTGACCACAATGATGAATGATATGGAGGAACTCATAAGAGGCCGAACTTCGCTTCGATTTGGGTGTAATATAGCCAGATAATTCCTCTGAATGGGAACATTCAAGTCATACGAGAATACTGGATCTCATGCCTTACGAGCTTAATGAAATGCCTGATTGTGAATGATATGGCCTAACGAGAAATGTGAAGCATAAGCCGGTTAGATGGAAATAAATATGAGGGAAAATTTTGGGGTGTTACAAATTTAAAGGGAAATCAGTCCCAAAAATGTCTCCCAAGGTAAAAGTAAGAAGAGAGGGGAAGAAATGGGAAAGAGGCAAAACAGTCTCATTAACAAGCCAAAAACTGCCACTGGAACAATGTTAATCAATTAACCATTTGC
This sequence comes from Lathyrus aphaca, assembly GCA_963966055.1. Classification (NCBI taxonomy): domain Eukaryota; kingdom Viridiplantae; phylum Streptophyta; class Magnoliopsida; order Fabales; family Fabaceae; genus Lathyrus; species Lathyrus aphaca. Next base: position 432,511,653 of record OZ014524.1, on the reverse strand, counting down.
TTAATTGGTTAACACGTTAAAAATTCAAATCCTGCACCATTTTACAATGGTTAACTGATTAACCAATTTTTACTGCAACTAGTTAATCAGTTAATACTAAACCAGGGGCAGAAAATTGGCCAAAATTCAACATGATCTTCTTTTAAAACAATTTTCAAACCCCTTATGATCATAAACTAATTTGGTACGAATTTTAAAGTGAAAAAAACAGTGGAATCCCTGCAATCAAATAACAATATATGATCCAATTGATTAACAACAAAGAGTACCAAGGATCTACATCTTGAATGATGATGATGATGATGAAGGTGTAATAATAGAGGAAGATGAATTACCAATAACAAACTCCAAATTGATCCACAAGCAAGCTTGATCTACTGAAATTAATGAATAAAAATGAAAAAGATGAAGGTTTAGCTCAAAGTTATTCAAGAATTCAATGCAAATTCTTGATAACTTTCAAAACAAGAAAATGAGCTTTGGTAAATTTTGTGGTTTGAGGAGATATTTTGCAAGGGGTTTTTTGGCTCTCTAAAGCTTGAGAAATGAATGAAATGATGCCTATTTTTAAAGAGTTTAGGTATGGGAATTTGATGGAATGGAATTAGGCTTGGATAATAAAAATTAGGCTTAGGATTAAAATTGGAGGGAAATTCATAAAAGAGTGGTGATATAGTGAAGGTATATGGTGGGAAATGATCAAATTGATGTAGGGGAATAAAAGTGAAGTGGTCTAGAATATTCCAAGTGAGATCAAGGGCTAAGATGATGCTGAATTTAAACAAAATATTCAAATTTTACCCAGGTTAATCGATTAACACACGGGTTAATCGATTAACCAAATCAAATTTTGAATTTTTGTTTCCTTTGATTGTATTGGTTGTTGTTCAGCTCGATTATTTTTCTTGTCGAAGTAGGCATGGAAATAAATACATGAACCTTGGAATTCCTTGATTAAATAAGTTAAAACTTGAGAAATCCTTGATTAGATAAATTTGAATTGTTTGTGGATCAACTTCGACTTTTTATCAATGAAATTCATTCGAGCTATGAGACTGCTATTTTTGTCATTTTTAACCCGCTCTTCCCCTAAAAATGTTAGTAAAAAAACAATATTTTTGAATTTAATTAATGCTTAGTAAAACATAAACAAATAAAAGCATACAAAAACAATGGCGATCCCCTGTGAGGCATAAATCTGCAACCAAAAAGGACCGAGGAACTAGTGCGCGATCTTGTTTGTATGCAAAATGATGTGAATGAAAAAACAATCTTAGGGGCAAAAATTAGGGTGTTACAGCGACCCCTATTTAAGTTTCTTCAATTTGGAGATATGAAGATTGAGATCTTCGTTTCTACAAGATGGGAGAGACTTAAATATAGAAAACCCAATTTTTGGCCCTAAGAGACCATGCAATGATATGAATATGATATGATATGAAATCCCAAGATCTTTGTGGGGAGAAAGCAACCACCAGAGGAAAGAAAAAACTTTGGGACACAAGAGGAAAAATCCCGCTAGCGAAAGACAACGAACAACAAGAGAGTTTACCAGGAAAATAAATCACTAGATAACATAAGTCAAAATACAATAAAAAAAATACTCAACAAGGAACGATAAAACTTCACCAGAGAAAACATCAACCAAAAAAATCATTCAAATCCATAAAACATGGAGAGAAACTAAGTTGGGAACAAAATTATCTACTAGCAGTCATTGGGCACATATAAGATAAAAAGGAGATTACAACCACCTGTTACTTGTCATTGGATAGATGAAAAAGAAAAGAGAGTAAGAACAAAATTACTGGCTACCAGTTATTGGGTAGATGAACCAAAATATATGAGGAACAACATTATCGACTATCGGTTACTGGGTTAGCGAACCAAGAGGAAATATATCAACTGCTACCTATTACTGGGTAGGAGCAAATGTAATGGATTTAAAGAGAAAATTGATGACTACTAGTTATTGGGCAAACACATTAATAATATGAGGAATGAAATTACAGACTACCAGTTACTGGGTAGGTGAACCAAAATATATGATATTTTATCTATTACCTATCATTGGGTAGAAAATAAGCAGATAATAAACTCAACTACCAGTTGTCGCTCCCACCAAATGACACCTGGTCAGAAGGGGTACAGACGCGAACGGTCGGCGAAAGGAGAGGGAATGAATAGAGTCGCCAGCTAGGAATTTTTATCCCGAAGGAAAGGTAATGCTGCATAAACCTAGAAAGATATGGATAAGACGGTTGCGAACCAGAGAAATTGAGAAAGGGGGTTGGTTACAACCTGGGAAGGTATTAGCACCCAGATTATCCGCCGTACTCGACGGGATCCACGCTTAAAAGATTTGTGTTTTAAAGGGGTAGTGTCAGTGCAATTTGTGTATCAGAGCTGGAAAAGAATGCAAGTGTCAGTGTAAAAGAAGTATGAAGTGAAATAAAGAAGTGTCAGTGTAAGAACAGGAGTGAAATGCTCAAGACAATGAGGCTAAAGAATAAAGCTGAAAGAGGGGGGAATATACAGAGAGTTTTTTTCGATAACTGTTAAATTATGCCTACGTATCCTCTCGTGCAATGAGGAAGTCAGAACACCGTAGTTCGACTCAAAGAGACTGAAAGATAAATTGACTTGTGAACTGCTTACTTGCCTATGCTCAAGTGTATGACCTGTCTGGCTCAGGTGCAAATTGTCTTGCATTAGACGGAAGAAGCGAGTTCTCGTTTGTGACTGAATGAGGTGAGAAAAGAATCCCGGAGGAGACGATTATTGTTTGTTTTTGTGTCTTCAATCTTTTATTGCCTTTTGAAGTTTGTCATAAGGAAATGAGCTTAAGCCTAAACCAAGGGTTAGTAAACTCATCACATCTTCCCTCTGATTAGGGGTAATGAGAATACCTTAAGTGTGAAGTAAGCACCTCACACTTAATCACCATGATGTAGGATTAAGATCATTAACCTACTTGTAATTACTTAGATGTTTTTGTTGTTTTTGTTTAGTGTTAAGTAATGAGTTTAAGCCATAATCAAGGATTTAATGGACTCATTACACCATCCTAATAGAAGGATAATAGATGAGAACATTTAAGCTGAGGAAGGCTCCTCAACTTAACCCATGATTAGGGATTAACCTCATGACAAAACAAAGCCTTTATTAAATGGATTTTAGTTAATGATAAGGTTAAGAAATGGATTTTATGGTTTGTGAGACAGCTTGAGGGGGACTTGTCCATTAACACTAGGGTTAATCCTTCTTAACCAATTAAGGAAGAATTAGAACCCTAATGCAAGGCCCAAGTTACAAGCTTGATGTCTTAGTGATTATTAAGTGAATTGATTAAAGGATTTAAACACATTAAGGGTTTAACACTTAGGATTAAATTTATACACTCCATCCTAATAGAAGGATGCAGGCATAAGCTTAAACACAAAGCCTTAAAACCTTTAAGGTTTAGTCCTTGATTATGAGGTGAGGAGAGAAGACTCAAAAGATGACACAAAGGTAAAACTAAATGGGGGACTAATCAAACCCTAATTGTGATCATGCTTGGTTTTTCCTAGGGTTTATGAGGCTTTCAAAAGATCTCCAGGAGAAAAGCCACCAGGAATGAAACAGATGAAAAGGAGGAGAAGCAGAAAGAAATAAGACAACTTGTTTCACCTAAGAAGACAAGTTGCCTGAAGGAAGAAAGTAAAAGATGAGCATGAATGAGCCATCCCACTCTAATACAAAGATAAAATGCAGCAATGATGCATGATAGAGATGAGAAGAGATTGTGAGAAGTGAAGGCAAATTCACTTCTCAAAACGACTTACCACCTGAAAAGTTAGCAAAAGAAAATGAAATGACATGGAAATGAAATGAATATAAAGGTGAAAACCAAAATCATAAGCAAAAACATGATGTTAATGATGCTAAGAGATGATGCAAACATATGTCAAGAGTTGTGGATGATCATACAAGGATGAGGATGCAAATGAAGCAAGTTTTGAACCATAAAGATTCATGAAAGTTTATGAAATGATATGAATGCATAACATGGCAAATGAAAGATGCAATGATCAAACATGATTATAATATGTCCTAAGATGTCTTATATGTCATATTGATGCATAAAATGTCATGGCAAGTTCATGTATGCAAGCAAATGAGAGATGGATGCAAAGGGAAGCAAGAATTAGGGTTTACATACAATATGCAATGCAAAAATTCAAAATCAGAAGCAAATGACATGAAAAAAAATTGAAAATGGGATCAAAGGAACCCTAACCCTACACAAGTTCACTGCCCAAAGGAGGAGACCTAAATCTAAACTTAATGGGAGTTATGATTTTTCTAAGTCAACTAGGGTTTCAAGGCACCTCAAAAGGAAAAATGCACATCAAATTGAAAATAAAAGATAAATTCAAACCTATTTTACTCTAAAAACTACATGCTATGAAGGATTCAATGCAAGAAGAACCATCATCAAACTCTTCATGGTTAGGCAGAATGAATTTTTTCAAGTTTGAACAAAAATATTGCCTTTAAACAACTTTTATTCCAATGAAAATTGTCAAAATACATCAAGGACCAAAAAGAAATTTGTTTTGAGAGTTTGATAATGTTTCTAAATGTTTTAAAATGCAATAAGAATTTTTGTGTGATTTTTAAATACCGAAATGCATTTTTAATTAATTAATTTCCATTAACTAATTAAAAATAAACATTTAAATGATTTAAAAATAATTTTTAATGCAAAAAATAAAAATAAAAATATTTTTGGGTTCTGAAAATTAATAAAGGGGTTGACAAAAATTTTCAGAATTTTTTAATATGTTTTGCTATTTTTAAAAATTCGTGAAAGTTAAATATAAACAAAATGAATTAAAACAATAAAAATGAAAAAGACAACAGATCTAAAGGCTATGGTTTGAATGGATTTGGAGGGAATTGACTGGCGCCAGATCCTATGGGCAAAGATTCAAACTGGCTAAATTAAAACTAAAACCTAATTAATTAACTTAATGACATGGATTAGGGCTAAATGGGGTAATCTGAGCCATTGGACACGCGCGGGAAACACCATCGTACGCTCCACATTTAAACTGAACCCTAATCACAGATTAAAACCCTAATGACATTCAGGTCACCGGAGAAGAGCTCCGGTCGTCTTCTCCGGTGACATCCCTCCCTGAAAATTGCTATCTCCCTCAAAACCTCACCCCAAGCCCCCTAAAGCTCCAGAATCACTCAACAAACATCAAGGAACAAGAATCAAACATCAAATTTCATTTATTTTTCATCAACAACATGATTCGAACAAGAAATCAAAAACTGAACAAAATTTCAGAACACTCATACATCCTCAATACTCAACCATTTTTCATCATTCAAGGTTCATTGTGACCAGTGGGACATGCTTTATCATTCTATAACCAAAGAAACAATTTCTGGAAAAAAAGTTTCAAAGGGATACCTGAGATGGAGCTTTTGCTTTTGGAGCTTTCAGGCCAGTTCCTTGCTTCAAAGTCCCTCCAATGATCTCCCTGAAGATGCTTTGAGGCTTAGTTGGAATGTATTGTGGCTGGGTTTTGAGATTGATGAAGTTCTGACCAAGGGGAGTGAAAAATTGTATTTTTGTTTGTGGGCTTTTCAGGGCAAGATGAAGGGTGGTTTATGCTCTATGAAGCTTTTCTGAATGAATGGTGAAGTTGGTTTTGAGGTTTGATGATTGTGTGATGAGATTCGAATGAAAATGCATAAAGAGGGATTTTTGTGAATGCTGACTTGTGGGAGAACTCAGGCTGTGTTGTGTGGTGTGTTGAGTTGCTTTTGGTCCATGTATCAAGTTGGGATAGGTCAGAGAGTTGTTGCTGGCCTATGTTGATTGGTATGGTCCATTTTTTCAAAAGTCAATGTTAGGTGTCCTTTGAGGTATGGGTCATGGCAGGCCAAGGACATGGGCATCTCTTGTGCAGCTGTGATCAAGGAGAACCATGGAAGTGAGATTGAGGCAAACCAGCAAGTGGATTGAAGCTTATGGGGGTTTTTGCAATTTTCATGAAGTTTGGCCCTTTTGAGATTTCTTAAAGCATAAGTCATGAAACTTGGAGATTCTTTGGTGCATTCTGAATTTTAGGTCATGACTTATGTTTGTGTAATGGTTAGAAGTCCATTTGAAATCACAATTAGCCTTGGCATGAAGTTTTGCATCTTTGCTCTTTTGGTGCAAAAGTGAAATTTATGTGATTTTGTCCAACTTTGACAAGCCATAACTTTTGATCCAAAATGAATTAGAATGAGTTCTTGTACTTTTTGAAAATGGGAGGATCCATTCTACAACTTTCATGACCAAAGATTTCTCATTTGAAGCAATTTTGAATCAAAAAGAGGAGGTTGAAAAACTTTCCCAAAATGGCAAGTTTTCATTACAAGTCACTTTCCTAAAAAGGCAACTTTGCAAATGGCTTGAAATTCTTCAATTTTGTGAACTTCTAACATCTTCTATGATCAAATAAAGATCATACACAATCAAAATGATGGAGGACACCCTTTGGTTGTGTCACTGGGGGCCTCAGATGCCCTGATTTTGCACTAACTTGCTCAAGAAGTCACCTCTTGATCAGATGCCTTCCCCATTGAATTTCTTCATGAAAATTGGTATGCATGACCCTCATAACATATAGAGACCAATGGAACCAAGAATGACCAAAAAATTTGAAGTTATGGCCTCTGAAACCAAAACCCTAATTCTAGGTCATCTGTGCAGTTAAACCTGGCTCTGCTTCCATGCCTTTCTCAGTTCTTGTGATTCTTTGACTTTCTTGACCTTGTGAGGATATAATATGATGCTTGAACATTAATGGACCCTATTTAGATGATTGAAGGCCTTTGGAGTGGCTCAGATGGCTCATGGATTGCTCAGATCACAAACCCTAGATGCAGATGACTTTGAAACAATGCAGTGAAGCAAAAATGAAATATGAGATGATATGATTGAACTTATGCACATGAAAAGATCACAAGCCATGGTGTGAATGAGTGAGGGAAAATTTGGGGTGTTTACAGCTGCCCCTATTCAAACATGAGTTAGCTGTGCAGGATGTAAGCAACGGCTTAACAGGCAAACAAGATAACTTGTGGTTGAATACCAAAGACAGTCCAAAATTTGCACTCACAGAATGAAGAAGAAAAGGGATATAGATTGTAAAAGAAAATAAAGTATAATTATAAAGTGCGGGCGACGGAGGACAACCGTCAAGCAGAGGAAGACTGTTGGGGATGAAGCAATGACGGGGACGACCGACATGCTGGGGAAAATGCAGGAAATAAAGCAATGACGGGGACGGCCGACAAGCTGGGGATATAAGAGATTATGATAGGGACGGCCATCAAGTTCAAGGCATGAATGAAATAAATGATGAGGTATGGTCATCAAAGGTGAAGGACGATCACCTAGCAGGGAACGGCTGCTCTGTTGGGGGATAAGATGAGGGACGGTCATCTAAGGTGAAGGACGATCACCTGGCAAGGTACGGTTGCCAAAAGTATCACAACATAGGACGAATGTCGGATGAAAAGGTCGACGATGGGGACGGCCATCGGATAAGCATGATGAAGGACGATCATCAAGAGGTGAAGGATGATCACCCAGCAGGGGACGGCTGCTCTGAGGGTTTATCATGACATAGGACGAATGTCAGATAAAAGAATCGACGATGGGTCGGCCATCAGATAAAATGATGAAGGACGATCATCAAGAGGTGAAGGACGATCACCTAGCAGGGGACGGATGCTAAGAATATCACGACATAGGACGAATGTCGGATAGGAATGGGTTCTAATAAATAGAGACTCCACTGGGGGGTGATGAAGGACGATCATCAAAAAGGTGAAGGACGATCACCTGGCAGGGTACGGCTGCCGGAAGGTATCATGACATAGGACGAATGTCAGATGAAAGGAAATAGATCAATGGGGTTTGCTGGGGACTCTCCTGGGGAAGGGTAGACACAGACGAGTGTCTAAATTCAAGAAGACATAAGTGTTTGACACGGTGTATAGATTAAAGATGCGGACGGGCATCCTTAAGACTATGATACGGACGAGTATCAGTAGAAACAAACGCTTGACGCATGTTCAGAGATGATGATACGGACGAGTACCAACTAGTTAACAAAGAACACGGACGAGTGTCGAATCTGAAGGGATATAAGTGGCATATACAAGATACGGGCGAGTATCTGTATGAGTGAAAAGTGATGAGTGAGACACAGACGAGTGTTTAACTTGCTAGGGAGAGTGCGACACGGACGGGTGTCGGAAAAGTATATTATAAACAAATATTTGGTTTACAAAGTATTTAGGCACTATGCTGGGGGGTGACACGGACGAGTGCCAAGGAGGTTGTATATATATATGTATTTGTGTTAGTGAGTGCAAAGGGGACGCTTTGGCTTTTTGCTGGGGGTATGACATAGACGAGTGTCTAGAAGCATCTGTCATGTGTAAGTATCTGTTTGGGCGATTTTACTGGGGAATGATGACACAGACGAGTGTCAAACGGAGCACGTTTCTGTATTTGTGAGTGTAAAGGAAATGCTTTAATATTCTGCCAGGGAGTTTGAGAGGTATTTTGTATATGGATGATGGAACGTCAATATTTACAAGTGTTTGATTCAGAACATGGCTTATGATTATGCAATATGTTTGATTTTTGCCGTAATGCTCCGTATTAGACGGAATGCTACGCGTTGTGGGGAAAATATGATGCGAATGCTATGATTATGCAAAGATATCGATCTGGGATTCGGATCCCATTGCTGAGGAGATCTCCGGCTGATCTACTTGAAGCAGATATCCCAGCTGGGGATGAGATCATTGGTAGATCTAACATATCTGACTCTGCATGGGGAAATTAATCACTGATAGACCTATCTCGGTAATGAGGGACCCAGCTGGGGTTTGTAGAAGCTTTCGTCACTCTGTTGTGAGATCTCCGGGCGTTGCTCTTTTGGATAGAGGCTGAAACTCTGTGGGGAGATAGTTCCCTGTCTGACACTCGGCTGGGGAAGAAGAAAGATCACTGAAAGATCTTCCTAGAGATTTCTGTGGGGATCCTGCTGAGGATGATACTTGACAACTCAGTCGGGGTTATGAACACCTTCAGGTGCTGCTCTTTGAAGGAAATGTTGGAGAAGTGATGCCTGGCAACTTTGATGGGGAGAAAGCATCTCAGATGCTGTTTGGAAGGTGTGCTGAGGAAACAATGATTTGGCAACCTACTGGGGAGAAGCTTTCATGCCCCATGTTGCGCTTTGGATACCTGCAATCCTGTAAAGACAAAGAAACGCACAAGTACCCCGAGGTATCACTTACTGGATTCCCTCAGAGGAGTTTAGACACTCCCGGGAGTAAGTATATTTCCTGTAAGCACGTATTCTTAGAAGGGAAGCATCTGTATTTATGCAGTCAATATCTTAAAGACACCGGAAAATTTTGCAAACGAAAATAAAATGTACGAGACGAAACATGACTGAAAATCTAATTTTATTAATTCGTGTGCCCTGAATTGGCAAGATACAGTCAAAGAAATGGATCCCCTGAGATGAGGAAACCGTTACAAATTGAGAAACAAAAAAGATGTTGGCAATGCTGATAACGCTTCAAGGAGCTTCCCTTTTGCTATGACTCGTATGACTTTTGTCGTTCTTCTCATCTTGCTTTTGAAGGAGGCTGATTCTGACCGACGCTCGAACCTTTCGGAGTTCACTTTGTTGTAAGTGATACAAACGAATTCAGAATGCATTTGTTCGCTCATTCCCTTATTTTGCGTGGATCGCCCTTTCGGGTTTTCAATCCACCGGGATACCCTTTTTTGCCTGAGTCATCCAATGTGGCTTTTCAACTCAGCGGGTGTACACATTTTTTATTCATTTTCCCTTATTTTTGCCCGAGTCTTTTATTTTGTTTTTGACTCGCCGGGATGCCCTATTTTTGCCTGGTCTTATATTCTGTTTTTATGTCCAGCGGGTCATTTTATGCGAAGTATTTTTTAACTGCATCTGAATTTACAGGGGACAGGAAGTCTTCACCATCCATAGTACTGAGCATCAGTGCTCCACCGGAGAAAACTTTCTTTACTATGAATGGACCATCGTAATTCGGAGTCCACTTGCCCCTGTGGTCTGTATGAGGAGGGAGGAGTCTTTTCAGCACAAGATCTCCTACTTGGTACTCTCGGAGCCTGACTTTCTGATCGAAGGCTTTCTTCATTCTTTTCTGATACAGCTGCCCATGACAGATTGCAGCTAATCTCTTCTCTTCAATCAGATTCAGTTGTTCGTATCGGGATTGGACCCACTCTGCTTCATTCAACTTAACATCCATCAGTACCCGCAGGGAGGGTAATTCAACTTCAACAGGTAGGACCGCCTCCATACCATACACAAGCTGATACGGTGTTGCCCCAGTGGATGTTCTGATTGACGTACGGTACCCATGCAAGGCAAACGGTAGCATTTCATGCCAATCTTTATAGGTGACCACCATCTTCTGCACAATCTTCTTGATATTCTTGTTAGCTGCCTCAACAGCGCCATTCATCTTTGGCCTGTAAGGAGAAGAATTGTGGCGTTGGATATTGAAGTCCCGACATAGTTCTGCCATCATTTTATTGTTCAAGTTGGAACCAATATCAGTAATGATTTGTTCGGGCACTCCGTACCTACAGATGATGTCTCTTTTCAGAAATCGGGCTACCACTTGCCTTGTAACATTTGCATATGAAGCTGCTTCAACCCACTTGGTAAAATAATCAATAGCTACTAGGATGAATCTGTGGCCATTTGAAGCAGTCGGCTCAATCTTGCCAATCATATCAATGCCCCACATGGCAAAGGGCCAGGGTGAAGACATCACATTTAGAGGATTTGGAGGTACATGCACTTTGTCTGCATAAATCTGGCATTTATGGCACTTTCTGGCATAGGCACAACAGTCCGCATCCATTGTGATCCAGTAGTAGCCTGATCTTAACAACTTTTTAGCCATTGCATGCCCTCCAGCATGGGTACCAAAGGATCCTTCGTGCATCAACAAGTCTGCTTCTATCCTATCAACGCATCTGAGGAGTACCATATCAAAGTTTCTCTTGTACAAGGAACCATCAGCATTCAGGAAGAAACTACCAGCCAGCTTTCTTAATGTCTTCTTATCATTGGAAGATGCCCCAGGTGTGTATGTTTGATCCTCCAAGAAGCACTTAATGTCATGGAACCAAGGCTTATCATCTTTAACAACGTCTGCTGAGAACGCGTATGCTGGTCTGTCAAGTCTGTATACTGAAATCCGAGGCACAAAGTTGGCAGCTTGAACTTTGATCATGGATGAAATGGTAGCCAGAGCATCTGCAAACTGATTTTCATCTCGAGGGATATACTCAAGCTTGACCATTGTGAAGAAAGTCAATAACCTCCTTGTATAATCCCGGTAAGGTATCAGATGAGGTCAATGGCTTCCTCAAGACCCATAATGCAAGCTTCGTATTCAGCTTCGTTGTTAGTGCAGTTGAAGGTGAGCTTTGCCGAGAAAGGAATGTGAACTCCCTTAGGTGTAATGAGTACTGCACCAACACCACGACCATTCATATTAACAACCCCGTCGAACATTATAGTCCATTCTTCTTCTGGGTCAGGCCCTTCAGTGTGAACAGGCTCTTCATGATCTTTTGCTTTTATGAACATGATGTCTTCATCAGGGAAGTCAAATCTCATAGGCTAGTAATCATTAATGGGTTGCTCAGCGAGATAATCAGACAATACACTGCCTTTGATGGCCTTCTGAGATGTGTACTGAAATTCATACTCTGTGAGGATCATTTGCCATCTTGCAACCGTCCGGTAAGTGTTGGCTTCTCAAAAATGTACTTAACTGGATCCATCTTTGAGATCAATAAAGTAGTGTGGGTCAACATATACTGCCTTAGTCGGCGAGCAACCCACGCTAAAGCACAGCAAGTTTTCTCGAGCAGTGAATAACATTGTTCACAGTCGGTAAACTTTTTGCTTAGGTAGTATATTGCATACTCTTTTCGACCAGACTCGTCATGTTGGCCCAACACACACCCCATTGACTCTTCTAATACTGTCAAGTACATGATTAGAGGTCTTCCTTCAACTGGAGGCATAAGGATTAGAGGCTCTTGCAAGTATTACTTGATTTTGTCAAAAGCCCTCTGGCAGTCTTCGTTCCACCTGACCGTTTGTTCTTTTCTTAACAGTTTGAACAAAGGCTCACAGGTTGCTGTAAGTTGAGATATGAACCTTGAAATGTAGTTCAATCTACCTAGAAACCCCCGAACTTATTTTTCAGTCTTTGGTGCAGGCATTTATTGAATGGCTTTAACTTTATCAGGGTCAACTTCAATCCCTTTTTCACTTACAATAAATCCCAGCAGCTTACCAGATCGCACCCCAAATGTGCATTTGTTGGGGTTCAACTTCAATTGGTACTTCCTTAGACGCTTGAATAGTTTCAGCAGGTTCACCAGGTGATCTTCTTCTGTGAGGGACTTGGCAATCATGTCATCAACATAACATTCAATTTCTTTGTGGATCATGTCATGGAACAATGTTACCATAGCCCGTTGATAAGTTGCACCAGCATTCTTCAGTCCGAATGGCATCACCTTATAACAAAATGTGCCCCAGGGTGTGATGAAAGTGGTCTTCTCCATGTCTCCAGGTGACATCTTGATCTGATTGTATCCTGAAAATCCATCCATGAAGGAGAATACCGAGAACTGATCCGTATTATCAACCAATACATCAATGTGAGGTAAAGGGAAGTCATCTTTCGGGCTGGCTTTGTTCAGGTCCCGGTAATCCACACACATCCTCACCTTGCCATCTTTCTTAGGCACTGGTACAATATTAGCGACCCACGGCGGATAGCTAGTCACAGCAAGGAAACCGGCGTCCCACTGCTTTTGCACCTCTTTCTTTATCTTCATTGCCATATCTGGGCGAGTACGGCGCAACTTCTGTTTTACTGGTGGGCAATCTTCTTTCAGAGGCAGCTTGTGCGTGACAATGTCGGTGTCCAACCCTGGCATATCCTGATAAGACCAAGCAAAAACATCCACGTATTCCCGAAGCATATCAATAAGTTGTTCTTTTACTGAATCTTGCAGACGGGCCCCGATCTTAACTTCTTTCAGGTCTTCTTCTGTACCAAGATTAACCGTCTCAACCTCCTCCTGATGAGGAATGATAACCTTCTCCTCTTGCCTTAACAACCTGGCTAGCCCTTCAGGTAGTTCATAATCTTCTTCAACCCCTTCATCAGCTTGATTGATTGGATTGTCAAAGTCATACGAAGTCATAACAGTGTTGTTGTCGGTGCAATCTGGAGGGCACTTTCTGCAAGGGTTTAGATTGGTTTATTTTAGTGATCAGTTTTATCTTATTTAGAAAAAGTGAAAAATGAAGTTATTTTATTCTGAAAAACATTGCCATTTTATTTTTGTACAAAAAGTGAAAAATGAAAGACAGTGAGCGGAAAAGAAAAGACTCATTTGCAAAAGATGTCCTGATATTCATTAATTGATCTTTGCACAAAATACAAGATGGCCCGATTACAAAATGAGTCTTGACATCTTGGGCAAGATGCAAGACTTGATGCATGCTTTCAAAATACAGGAAATAATAATTACTCTGCAGGAGTAACCCTTATAATTTCCTAGGAAGACCAGTTAAGGACATGGCTCCCCGGGATCCTTGGACGTATCCAGCTCTCCAGGTTGCGGTCGCTTTCCTACTCGTCTTCCAAATTGTTCACAGCATCCGGGGTGAGCATTCCCCTGCTGACAAAATTGGGCTCTTTGGCAGCCTCTGATTGATCTTGTTGAGTTGGCTTGTAACCCAACCCAAATCGTTCTTCTTTCTTTTCCACGGGCAGCAACTTGCCCCAGCGTTGGGCGTTACCCTCTTCAACAACCTTCCGGGCTTGCTGATATGACGTTATGGAAGTTCCCAGTACATCAGATGATTCATTAATGTTCAGGGCCTCAAACCCTTGGCTCATGGTTTCATGGATTTCTCCATCCATTTCTATGTACTTATACGTAGCCAGATGTGTAACAGCCCGGGCCCCTCGCAAGGCAATCCCGGCACTGCCACCTCACGATCTTCTCTACTCCCCTCACTAGTAGAGTTTTTGCCTTCCGTGGGAATCGAACCCTGTACCCTGGGGTTCAAGTACATGTTCATTCCATTCCCACTACCAACTGAGCTAGTAGCTCAAGTGGTAGTGGGAATGGAATGAACATGTACTTGAACCCCAGGGTACATGGTTCGATTCCCACGGAAGGAAAAAACTCTACTAGTGAAGGGGGTAGAGAAGATCATGAGATGGTAGTGTCGGGATTGCCTTGCGAGGGGCCCGGGCTGTTACAAAAAAAGGCGCCTTTTATTGTAACAGCCCGGGCCCCTCGCAAGGCAATCCCGGCACTGCCACCTCACGATCTTCTCTACTCCCCTCACTAGTAGAGTTTTTGCCTTCCGTGGGAATCGAACCCTGTACCCTGGGGTTCAAGTACATGTTCATTCCATTCCCACTACCACTTGAGCTACTAGCTCAATTGGTAGTGGGAATGGAATGAACATGTACTTGAACCCCAGGGTACATGGTTCGATTCCCACGGAAGGCAAAAACTCTACTAGTGAAGGGGGTAGAGAAGATCATGAGGTGGTAGTGTCGGGATTGCCTTGCGAGGGGCCCGGGCTGTTACAAGATGGCTAACAAAGATGTTTTCCTCCCCAAAGATGGTGATGATCTGGCCTTCCCACTCGAATTTCAACTTCTGGTGAAGGGTAGACGTAATAGCGCCAGCGGCGTGGATCCAGGGTCTACCCAACAGACAACTGTAGGTCGACTGAATGTCCATCACATAGAAGGTAGTTTTGAAGGTCTGCGGGCCAATCATCACAGGTAGATCAATCTCTCTGAGCACTGATCTTTTAGAGCCATCAAATGCTCTCACCACCGAATTACTTGGACGTAGTGCCAAACCATCATACTCCAGCTTCACTAAGGCTTTCTTTGGTAGAACATTGAGTGATGACCCAGTGTCCACCAGTACATGAGATAGAACAGCACCCTTGCATTCCAAGGTGATATGCAAAGCCTTATTATGGTCGTGTCCCTCTGTTGTTAAGTCATTATTGGTAAAGCCCAGTCCGTGACTGGTGTTGACATTTGCAACCACAGTTTCTAGCTGATTAATAGTAATCTCCTCCAGTACGTATGCCGCGTGCAGGACCTTCAACAGTGCGTTCCTGTGAGCTTCAGAACACATCAACAGGGATAATATGGAGATTTTTTAGGGAGTTTGGTGAAGCTGATCCACCACCTTGTAATCACTTCTTTTTATGATTCTCATGAACTCATCTACATTTTGTTCAAAAGATGTCTTCTGAGTTTCTTTGACAGTTGGCTCTTCAGGTACCACACTCTTTCCTTTTGCTTTGGCAGCAGCTTCTGCTTCAACATTAGGTCTCTGTATTGGTGAGGCAAAAAGGCGTCCGCTTCTGGTGAAGCCTCCGCCTCCCCCAACATTATCAACTTGTGGAGAAGAGGTTGATGAATCCAGAGTGATTTTCTCCCCGTTGCAGTAGAGATCAGAGCCATAATGCCAAGGTATGGCATTACTGCTTTCATAAGGAACTGGTCCACGCACCGTAATGGTGACCGGACTGATTGCTGCAGAGGAGGGTACTGTAATGGTGTGTGGATCGTAGTAAATTGTGACTGGCAACCTGGCAGGAGGTGCCACTGTTTGTTGTTGGAAATTGCTGCTGGGAGGAACCTCTGATGGGTCATAGTAAATTATAACTATTGAAACATCTTCGTTAATTTTTGCTGGCGTTGTAGAAGATTCTGCTAATAAAATGGATGCTGATGTTGTAGAAGAAATGGTCGTTGAAATCTGACTTGTTGAAGTGATGGACGGAGCCATTGTTGATGATATTGATGAATCGGTAGGAATGATTGTTGCTGCTGTTGTAGAAGAATCAGGAATTGTTGTTAAAGGAATTGCTGGATTTGTAGGCGCCGTTGTTGAGATCTGAAGGATTCCATCCTTAATAAGACCATCTATGCCACTTCTCAAATTTTTACACCCGTTGACTGCAATATTGCAATACCCACAACCGAGCTCACACCCGGGGAACACTTGGCACTCTAGAAGCTGAGCTTTAATTTCGACCAGAGGTGTTTGAATTTGTACAACACTGGTGATAAAAGTAAATGGTTTGTCTTCCTCAATGGCATTAATCCTCGGCCCGCCATGATTAGGCATAGGATGCTTGTTGACATTCGGAGGAGGTGCGAAGTTAAGGGCTTTGGAATCCACCAGATCTTGGACTTTCATTTGTAAGGCCCTGCATTTTTACGTATTGTGACCAGGTGCATTGGAGTGGAAAGCACACCTGGCGTTGACATCATAATTCCTTAGGAGATTGAGGGGATCTGGTGGTGCCAATGTCCTTAACTCAACTAAGTTAAGCTTCAGGAGTTGTGGCAATAAGGCAGCATAAGGCATAGGGATAGGGTCAATCACCCTGTTTGTCTGTGATGGTCTTTGCTGGAAGGGTCGTTGTTATTGATTGCTATTGTTGTTGTTGTAGGTTCTCTATGGAGGATACTGAACTTGTTGTTGATATTGTGGTTGTTGTTGTTGTTGATATGCTGATTGCTGAGGAATCGGAGCTGGAATGGTGACAGCTGCTACTGATCTGTGAACATACTGAGGTCTGCCCCTGCTGGCATGAATGGCATTTGTCTCACCAGTCCTTCGGGGTCCCACAAAAGGCTTCCTAGGATTACTGGATGAACTTGCACCATTATCAGAAATTTTGCCCATTTTTAGCAGACTTTCAATCCTTTCACCAGCTATAACTACGTCTGCAAAGCTGGTAGAAGAAAAGGCCGCCAATCTATCAATATAGGTTCCTTGCAAAGTATTCATGAACATGTCAGCCATCTCCCTTTCTGACATGGGTGGTTGGACAGCAGCAATAAGCTGTCTCCACCTTTGGGCATATTCCCTAAAGCTTTCTCTGGAATATTGAGACATTCCCATCAGAAGGGTCCTGTTAGGAGCCATGTCCAGATTGTATTGATATTGTCTGATGAAGGCTTCAGCTAGGTCCTTCCAGCATCTGATGGTAGCTCTAGTCAGGTGTGAATACCACTCTCTTGAAGCTCCAGTCAAACTGTCTTCAAAGTAGAACATCCACATCTTTTCATCCATGGTATATGCTTTAAGTCTCCCCAGAAAAGACTGCAGGTGAGTTCGTGGACAAGAGGTTCCATTGTATTTCTCAAAGCACGGGGGTTTGAATTTGTGGGGAATTCTCACCCCATCCACTAGCCCCATATCCATTACATCGAAACCCAAGGAGTTTTGAGACTCCAAAGATCTCAACTTCTCAGCAATTTCATCAAACCTCCTATCATAGACTTCGTCTCCAGCTCCCTTGACAGTAAATTGCTCTTCTTGGGGATCCTCTTGCAAGATTCTCCCCCAGCAGTATTTCCTTGCACATTTCCCGGGATGTTGACTTCCGGATCTAAATGAGGTCCAAATACTGGTGGATTAACATTAGGCTGACCCCGCTCATTATTACTAGTTCCTCCAGTTCCAGGATGAGGTTCCTCGGGAGTTTGTCTTTCTACCAATGCCCTTAACCTTTCTTGGCTCTGGGCCAAGCCAGTCATCACAGCCATGAATTGGGTCATTTGGTTTCTCATCTACACTCTTTCATTAGCCATCTGGGTTCTGACCTCAGTCAGGTCCTGCTGTACTTGCTCCATTTGGATACCAGGAAGGTTGTTGCGAGTAGGATACCGGTGCGTACGGTTGACAGGGAACACCCGACGACGAGCAATGTTTCCTGAGATGATAACAGAGGTAGAAACAAATAATAATGAAACCTACAAAACAAAAACAAGGTTAGTATGTAATGCAGTATGCTTATTTGTTTTCCAAGGTATCCGGCTTGGTTCTTGGTTTTCACCTTTCCAGACCTCGAGGAAGATGCTTGATATTGTTGAGAAAAGAAACCCAATGAAAGCAAACTAATATATTACAAATATTGAACAATACATAGTCTGTTTTACAATACATGCCCATGGAGGGTCAGAATACATCAAAAAGAAAAAGTACATCAAATGAAAACAACAACAAACAAAAAGTCAGACATCTAGTCCAAACTCATCTTCCTTGACCTCCTTCAGAAGTGCCTCAGTCACTGGACCAGCTGGATGCTCTGTAATGGTCCTAATGAGGAGGTTCTTGGTGGCAATGGCAGTGGTCAGCTTCTTGTGCCTGTCCTGATCCTTTGATCTCTTCAACCCAACCCTAAGCTTCAACTCTGAAATCTCCTTCTGGGCTGCCAGCAAAGCTTCCTGCTGCTTCTTTTCATTGGCCTATAACTGTTCAATCTTGTCCTGAGTTCTCTGATCTTCTTGTTTCTGGGCTTCAGTGATCCTGACCCACCTAGCCTGACTTTCTTGCAGATAGAGCTCAGTCCTAGCCTTCTGAATCTTGGCCTCTTTACAGGCATTCTTCAATATTTGTTCCCCAGCTCTTGCTTTTCTGATGTAGTCCTCTGTTTTCTCAATCTTGGTCAGATGCTCCACCCTAAGCTTCTCCAACCTCTCAATGTCCAGACGACCATCACTCCTTTCCCAAAGGGTTTTCTTCAAAGCTTGAGACAGATTCTCATTCCTTTCCTTCAGCTTCTCAAATTCTTCTAGGGTGACAGTTGCTGCAGGTTGTACTGTAGAGGGTCCAGGTATGTCCTCCAAGGTGAAGGGCATTCCAGTAATCTGAGCTCTAGCATAGGACCAGTCATAGTACTGAGCTGAAGCAACATTATTACACCTCCCAAGAATAGCCATCCCTTTTGTCTGGATGTTGTCCCAAGCCCAGGATGCTTGTCTGACAACAGCTGAATCAGGTTTTACTTCACAATACAGGGTCTCAGCTAAATCTTGCACTCTAGGAGGGTGAACCAAAGCATAGCCCAGTTGTCTCTTAAACAGCAAAGGATTGTAATTTATGCAACCCTTTACTCCTATCAGAGGTACATTTGGGTATTGTCCACAGCTGGTGATAATGTCTTTGCCTTTGGTGCTCTGGGTGCACCATCTGATATCATCTGAAGTCAAAGCAATGAGCCTCTTAGCCCAATTCTTCTGCTGGTGAGGGATCAAGAAGGCATCTGTTTTAGGCAGGTGTTTGAGCAGCCAGGTGTAAAACAAAGGAGCACAGCATCTCACCAACTTCCCTCTTTGTTTCTCATTCCTCTGATGAATGGAGTAGTAAAAATCTCCCAGCAAAGTGGGTACTGGGTTCCTCAGAAGAAAAAGATGAATGGCATTCTTGCTGACAAATTTGGGCTCATCTGCAAACAGTATAACCCCATATATTCTGAGGGCTAACAGTGCACAGACTGCCCTCCATTCTCCCAAGGAGGCCTTCAGGATGGCCTGAGAAGTCAAGAAGTCCAAGTGCAAACCAGGGATCCCCGCTTTTGTTGTCATGCTTTGCTCAATCAAGGCAGGCTCCAAGTGCAGTGCTTTTGCCACTTCTCCATTGCTGGGAGAAGTCATTTCTGGGTTGAAAGGGACTCCACCCCTGATAGGTACTCCAATCAATGATGAAAATTCCTCCAGCAGAGTGTAAACACCCCAAATTTGCCTTCACCCATTCACACCATGGATTGTGATCATTTTCATATGCATAAACTCAACTATAGCATCCCATATCACAATTTTGATTCACTGCATAGATTCTAAGTCATCTGCATCTAGGGTTTGTGATCTGAGCAATCCCAAGGCTTCTTGAGCCACTCCAAAGGTCATCAATCACTTCAAAGGGGTCCATGTATGTTCAAACATCATATTATATCCTCTCAAAGTCAAGAATGTCAAAAAATCACAAGAATTGAGAATGGTATGGAAGTAGAGCCAGGCTTGACTGCACAGATGACCTTGAATTAGGGTTTTGGTTTCAGAGGCCATAACCCCAAATTTTTTGGTCATTCTTGTTTCTATTGGTCTTTATATGGTATGGGGAGTATGCATATCAATTTTCATGAAGAAATTCCATGAGGAAGTCATCTGATCAAGAGTTGACTTTTCAAGCAAGTCAGTGCAAAATCAGGGCATCTGAGGCCCCCAATGACCCAACCAAAGGATGTTCTTCATCATTTTGATTGTATATGATCTTTATTTAATCATAGAAGAAGTTGGAAGTTCACAAAATTGAAGAATTTCAAGTCTTTTGCAAAGTTGACTTTTTGGGAAAGTTTGACTTTTAAAGAAAATGCCATTTTAGGCAACTTTTTCAACCTTTACTTTTTGATTCAATAAAGCTTCAAATGGAAAAACTTTGGTCATGAAAGTTGTAGAATGGATCATTCCCTTTTCAAAAAGTACAAGAACATGACCTAATTCATTTTGGATCAAAAGTTATGGCTTGTCAAAGTTGGCAAAAATCACAAAATTTCAAAGTTCCCACCAAAAAGGCAAAGTTGCAAATTCACTTCTCAAAGCAAATTAAGTCATCAAATGGACTTCTAAACTTCACAACATGATCACACAACATTTGAAAATCAGAATGGGCCAAGGGATCATTCATTTTTGTGGCTTATGGAGCAAGATATTTCATAAAGATCAAAAGCAAGGCAAGTTGCAAAACTCATCATAGTTTATCATCTACTTGCTTGCTAGCTTGCTGAACCATCCTAGGCCTTTCCCCACATCCTGCTGCGCAGGACACACTCTTTGTACTTGGCTAGAAAGTAGCCCATACCTCTCTTACACCAACATTGACATTTTGGCAACTTGAGCCATACCTATCACAAAAGCACACATCACTTCTTCTGACCAATCACTATAGTTTATACACATCAAAAGCAAGCCAAAGCAGCAAGAACACAAGCCTGAAACACTCCATAGCACAACATTCTCATTTTCACCCCAACTTGCAAAAGCTTTCGAAACTGCTCATTCAAGCTACAAACTCACAAACAAACTTCACAGAACATATCACCACATCCTCCTGATCATTTCCCTGCCTTCATTTACCCTTGAAACCTCACATAAGCCAGATACGATTTCTGCCCCCCTTTGAGCAGAACTCAAGCAAACTCTCAAACCAGCCATTGTAAACTTCAAACAAACCTTGCAAGCTTCTTAGGAGGATCAGTGGAGTAGATTTGAGCCAAAGAAACAGCCTGAAAGCTCTGGAATCGAAAGCTCAATCTCAGGTATCATCCAAAAACATTTTTCCAGAACTTGTGTTTTGAGTTACAAACTGATTCTATGTGATGTGCTGATCATTTTAAGCTTTGAATCATTGAAAATGGTTGCGTGTGTAGGATGTATTTGATCTCTGAAATTTTTGTTTTGTTTTCCGTTTTGATTCGTGTCTCATGATTCAGTGGAAATGAATGGATTTTGGGGTGGGGTTTAGGTTTAGGGATGATTAATGATTGATTCTGGAGAGTTTGGCACGATTTCATGGCGTTTTGAGAGAGTTTGAAAGATGAGATAGCCGGAGAAGACGACCGGAACAGTGTTCCGGTCGCCTGAAAGTGATTAGGGCAGGATTAGGGCTTAATTATTTAATTAGCCAGGTTTGAATTTCCACCCTTGGATGTGGCGCCAAGTCCATTCCCGCGCACGTATGTTTGAATCTAAGCCCTTGGATGTGCTGACTTTTCCCATTTTCAGTTTAATTCATTTTATTTTTCTTTTTAATTCATTTGTTTTCTCCATTTTATAAAAAATAGTAAAACAATTTTAAAAATTCTGAAATTATTTGTACAAACTTTTATTAATTTTCAGAAACCAAAAACATTTTTATTTTATTTTTTTGCATAAAACTTTTTTTTAAATCATTTAAGAGTTTCTTTTTAATTAATTAATGAGAATTAATTAATTAAAAATCCTTTTAAGTATTTAAAAATCACCAAAAAATTCATGAAACCTTTAAAATCATTTAGAAACATTTTCCAACCCTCAAACCAAATTTCTTTTTTGATCTTGATGCACTTTGATAATTTTCCATGGAATTAATTCATTTTCAAAGCATTATTTTGATCCAAACTTCAAAAAATCATTTTTGCCTAACCATTGAGAGTTGGACTTTGATTCTTTTTGCATTGTGTTTTGCATATCATGTAGTTTGTGAGATTAAATTGGCATGATTTGGTCTTTCATTTTCAATTTGTTTGGCATTTTTCTTGTTAAGATACCCCAAAACCCTAGAAATTTTAGGAAATTCATAACTCTAATTAGGTTAAGAGTTGGAACCTCTCCTTTGGGCAGTGAGTTTGTGTAGGGTTAGGGTTCTTTGGAATGCATTTTCAATTTTTTATCTTGTTGTTTGCTTCTGATTTTGGTTCTTGTTTGTTGCATTGTTCATGAACCCTAATTTGGGCTTCCATATGCATCCATCTTGCATTTGCTTGCATACCATGACTTGCCATAGTATTTTGTGCATACATTTGATTCATTTGACATCTTAAGACATATTGTAAGCATGTTTTATCATTGCATCTTGCATTTGCCATGTTGTATGCCATTTGCATTCCATAACTTTTCATGTATGTTCATGTTTCTAAACTTGCTTCATTTGCATCCATAAGTTTGTATGATCATCCCCATGCTTTGTTTCATGTTTGCATCATCTCATAGCATCATTAACATCATGTATGTGCTTCTGGTTTTGATTTGCATCATGCCATTTCATCTCATGTTGCATTGCATTGCATTTCTTTCACTAACTTTTCAGGTGGTAAGCAACTTTGAGAAGTGAATTTGCCTTCACTTCTCACAATTTCTTTTCATCTCTCCTATGCATCATTGCTTAATTTTACTTTGTGTGTGAGATTGAGCTTGCTCCTTCTTTTTCTTCTCACTCTCTTTTCTCAAGTGACTTGTCTTCTTGAATGAAGCAAGTTGCTTTGCTTCTCCTTGCTCCTTTCATCTGCTTCCTGGTGGTTCCTTTGAAGGCTTCTCTTGTAAACTTCACAAACCTTAGGAACAACCAAGCATGACAATAATTAGGGTTTTGATTAGTCCCCCATTTAGATTTTACCTTTGTGTCTCATTGAGTCTTCTCTCCTCATCTCATAATCAGGGACTAAACCATAAAGGCTTTAAGGCTTTGTGATTAAGCTTATGCCTGCATCCTTCTATTAGGATGAAGTGTATACCTTTAATCCTAAGTGTTAAACCCTTAATGTGTTTAAATCCTTTAATCAATCCATCTAATAATCATCAAGACATCACACTTGTAACTTGGGCCTTGCATTAGGGTTCTAATTCTTCCTTAATTGGTTAAGAAGGACTAACCCTAGTGTTAATGGACAAGTCCTCCTCAAGTTGTCTTACAAATCATAAAATCCACTTCATCATCATATCATTAACTAAAATCCCCTTAACAAAGGCTTTGTTTTGTCATGAGTTTAATCCCTAATCATGGATTAATTTGAGGAGCTTTCCTCAGCTTAAACATTCTCATCTATTATCCTTCTATTAGGATGGTGTAATGAGTCTGTTTAATCCCTGATTATGGCTTAATCTCATTACTTAACACTAAACAAAAACATCAAAAACATCTAAATAATCACAAGTAGGTTAGTGATCTTAATCCTACACCAAAGGTGATTAAGTGTGAGAAGCTGACTTCACACTTAAGGTATTCTCATTACCCCTAATCAGAGGGAAGATGTGATGAGTTTGATAACCCATTGGTTTAGGCTTAGGCTCATTAACTTATGACAAAATTCAAAAAGCAATAAAAGGCTGAAAACTCAAAAACAAACAATAATCGTCTCCTCCGGGATTCTTTTCTCATCTCATTCACTCATAAACGAGAACTTGCTTCTTCCGTCTAATGCAAGACAGTTTGCACCTGAGCCAGACAGGTCATACACTTGAGCATAGGCAAGTAAGGAGTTCACAAGTCAATTTATCTTTCAGTCTCTTTGGGTCGAACTACGGTGTTCTGACTTCCTCATTGCACGAGAGGATACGTAGGCATAACTTAACAGTTATCGAACAAAAGTCTCTGTATATTCCCCCTCCTTCTAGCTTTATTCTTTAGCCTCATTATCATGAGCATTTCTTCCTTGTTCTTACACTGACACTGTACATACTACACTTCACACTTCTTTCACACAGACACCTGTACATCCTGTTCCAGCTCTTTTATACACAAACTGCACTGACACTACCCCTTTAAAACACAAATCTTTTAAGCATGGATCCCGTCGAGTACGGCGGACAATCTGGGTGCTAATACCTTCCCAGGTTGTAACCAACCCCCTTTCTCAGTCTCTCTGGTTCGCAACCGTCTTATCCATGTCTTTCTAGGTTTATGCAGCATTACCTTTCCTCCGGGATAAAAATGCCTAGCTGGCGACTCTATTCATTCCCTGTGGGTTCACTCCTGTGTGTTCTCACATCCCTCTTTCGCCGACCGTTCGCGTTTGTACCCTATTTGACCCGGCTTCATTTAGTGGGAGCGACAGCTTGGCGACTCTGCTGGGGATCCTTATACTGTAACCAGGGCTTCTGGTTCTTTTTGTGGGTTCCTCCTAGCGCTTGATTGATTTGTGTTTACTGGGGTGTTATGTGCTGTTTGTGCTTGTATTTGTATTTATTTTTTGCTTTATGTACAGTTTGTTTTATTGCTTTCTTTATAGCTTTACATATATCATACTATCATACTGTGCTGGCTGGATCTGTTTTGTTGCTTTGGTGGGTGGGTGTTCTATTGAGAGTTGAGGTCCTATACCTGGGACCTGAGTGACACCTAGGCTAGAGTGGTTCATGTTCTTTCCCATTCCATTTCGGTCTGGTGCGGGAATATGAAACACAGTTCAGATATGGGTTTCTTCTTGAGAACTCTGTGCTACAGATTTCCTGTAGTGCTAGGGCTATCTGGGAAGCCTGCTAAGTCTGGATGACCTTTAGTATTGACCTTCAGAAACTGAGGTGAATTAGAGGAGGATCTTTTATGGTTATTGTAAACACTGTACCTCCGGGTTAGAAGTGTTTACACTTCTCATAACTGATCCAAGTCTGAGGATCTTTGTTTTAGAACATCACCTGTGAGGGGGTTGGGCTGTTTACAGGTTTGCAGGTACCCTTGACCTCAGCATACCCTGTTACTTTGATTAAGAGTACTCCATGTTGGAACAGTTCTTGTGATTTTTAAACCCTGGACATGTGACTCTTTATTTGAGTCCCCCACCTTGGTTACTGGACTTATGAACCTCCATCTGGGTTTCTTGAACATACATGGACTTATATCAGAGCACTTGATCAGATCCAGCTCAGTCACAAACCATTGCATATCATTTGCATACATCATCATTGCATCATTTTAACATTTGCCTATTTGTTTTTCAGGGTATCCATACTACATTTTGGCTTGGTTTTGACCCCTTCATCAGCATAGACCTATTTTCATCAGTGCTTACTTCAGCTATCAGCTACCTGCTTCAGTCACCTGCATCACCAGTCTCAGCCTGTCAGTGGCCCATCTTCAGTGTTATTCTCAGCATCTGTCTCAGCTCTTCTTCAGCAACATGGCACCCAAGAAGAGCAACATCTCCTATCACTTCTTTGAGCCTGAGCTAGCTGGCATCAGGAAGGTCCAGGCCTTGATTACTCCAGACCATATGCCACTTTTCAGAGAACATTATGGAGGAATCCTTGATGTGGTTATGGATTTGGACCCTTCACAGAGGAGCTTAATTCATACTTGCCTGCAGTTCTATGATCCCCCTCTCAGGTGCTTCACCTTTCAGGATTTTCAGTTGGGACCTTTATTAGAGGAGTATTCATCACTGGTTGGTGTACCTATCAGGGGTGGAGTCCCTTTCAACCCTGAGATGGGTTTTCCTAGTAATGAAGAAGTAGCAAAGGCATTATATCTGGAACCAGTTCTGATTGGGCAGAACATGACAGCCAAGGCTGGAGTCTCTGGTCTGCACTTGGATTTCTTGACTTCTCAGGCCACCCTGAAGGCCTCCTCAGGAGAATGGAAGGCAGTCTGTGCTTTATTGGCCCTTAGCATATATGGGATCATATTATTTGCAGATGAGCCTAGGTTCATTAGCAAGAGTGCAATCCATCTTTTCATCCTGAGGAACCCAGTGCCCACCTTGCTGGGAGATTTCTACTACTCTGTCCACCAGAGGAATGAAAAGCAAAGGGGAAGATTAGTGAGATGCTGTGCTCCTTTGTTCCACACTTGGCTGCTCAAACATTTGCCAAAGACTGATGCATTCTTGAACCCTCACCAGCAGAAGAACTGGGCTAGGAGACTTGTTGCTTTAACCTCAGATGATATCAGGTGGTGCACTCAGAGCACCAAGGGCAGAGACATCATTACAAGTTGTGGGCAGTTTCCCAATGTACCTTTGATAGGAGTGAAGGGTTGCATCAATTACAACCCTCTGCTATTCAAAAGACAACTGGGCTATGCATTGGTCCACCCTCCCAGAATACAAGATCTAGCTGAGACCCTTTATTGTGAGATCAAGCCTAATCTGGCTATTGTCAGGCAAGCATCCTGGGCTTGGGACAATGTCCAGACTAAAGGAGTAACCATTCTTGGAAGATGCAACAATGTGGCCTCAGCTCAGTACTATGAGTGGTCTCATGCCAGGGCTCAAATTTCTGGGATGCCCTTCACCATTGAGGATGTACCTGGACCTTCCACATCACCACCCCCAGCTACTGTCAGCTTAGAGGAGTTTGAGAAATTGAAAGAGAGGAATGAGAATCTGACTCAGGCTCTACAGAAGACCCTCTGGGAGAGGAGTGATGGTCGGTTGGACATTGAAAGGTTGGAAAAGCTAAAGGTGGAGCATCTGGCCAGGATTGAGAAGTCAGAAGACTACATTAAGAAGTCAAGGGCTGGAGAGCAGATCTTGAAGAATGCTTGCAAAGAGGCCCAATTCCAGAGAGCTAGGACTGATTTGTATCTAAAGGAGAGTCAAGCTAGGTGGGTCAGGATCACCGAAGCTCGTACTCAGGAGGATAGGAGGACTCAGGACAAGATTGAGCAGCTGGAGGCTAGTGCAAAGGAGCAACAAGAAGCCATGGTAGCAGCCCAGAGGGAGATCTCAGAATTGAAACTCAGAGCTGGTGTAAAGAGGTCAAAAGACCAGGGCAGACACAAGAAGCTAACTGCAGCTATTGCCACCAGGAATCTTCTCATCAGGAATCTCACAGAGCATCCAGCTGACCCTGTGACTGAAGCACTTCTAAAGGAGGTCCAGGAGGATGAGTTTGGTCTTGGTGTCTGACTTTTTGCTTGTTGTTGTTTTCATTTCTTTGTACTTTTTCTTTTTTGTATTTTTGACCCCTCAGAGGGCATGTATTGTAAAAAACAAACTATGTATGTTTTCCTTTTGTAATATATTTACTAGTTTGTTTTTATTTGAGTTCTTCCAAGCAACATCAAAAGCATCTTCCTCAAGGGTCTGGAAAGGTCAAAACCAAGTGCCAAGCCGGATACCTTGGAAACAAATAAGCATACTGCATTGCATACTAACCTTTTGTTTTGTTTTGTAGGTTTTGTTTCGTTTTTGTTACTAACTCTGTTGTGATCTCAGGAACTATTGCTCGACATCAGGTGTTTCCACTCAACCGTCCACACAAATATCCAACCCGCAACAACCTTCCGGGTATACAGATGGACCAAGTACAACAGGACCTTACAGAGGTCAGGACTCAAATGGCCAATGAGAGACTAGAAATGAGGAATCAGATGACTCAGTTTATGGAGGTGATGAATAATATGGCTCAAAGCCAAGAGAGATTAAGAGCACTGGTAGAGAGGCAGAATCAGGAAGACCCCCATCTAGGGACTGCTGGGACAAGCAATAATGAGAGAGTTCAACCCCATGCTAATCCTCCAGTCTATGGACCCCACCTTCATCCAGAGATCAACATTCCTGCTAATGTGCAAGGGAATGCTACTACAGGTAGAGTGCTGCAAGAAGACCCCCAGGAAGATCAGTTCACAGTGATGGGAGCTGGGGAGGAAGCCTATGACAGAAGGCTAGATGAGATTGCTGAGAAACTGAGATCCCTGGAGTCCCAGAATTCTTTGGGCTTTGATGTTATGGACATGGGCTTAGTGGACGGGGTCAGGATTCCCCACAAATTTAAACCTCCGTGTTTTGAGAAATACAATGGAACTTCCTGTCCCCGAACCCATTTACAATCCTTTCTGGGGAGGCCGAAGGCATATACCATGGACGAAAAGCTATGGATGTTTTATTTTGAAGATAGCTTAACAGGAGCTTCAAGGGAATGGTACTCTCACCTGACTAGAGCAACCATCAGATGTTGGAAGGACTTGGCAGAGGCCTTCATTAGACAATACCAGCACAATTTGGATATGGCTCCCAACAGGACCCTCCTGATGGGAATGTCGCAGTCATCCAGAGAAAGCTTCCGGGAGTACGCCCAGAGGTGGAGACAGCTTGCTGCTGCTGTCCAGCCACCCATGTCAGAGAGGGTGATGGCTGATATGTTTATGAACACCCTCCAAGGGACATACATTGATAGGCTAGCTGCCTTTTCTTCTACCAGCTTTGCAGATGTCATTATAGCTGGGGAAAGAATTGAGAGCCTATTAAAGATGGGTAAGATTTCTGACAATGGTGCCAGCTCATCCAGCAACCCAAGAAAGCCTTTTGTGGGCCCAAGAAGAACTGGTGAGACCAATGCTATCCATACCAGCAGGGGCAGACCCCAATATGTTCATAGGTCTGTGGCAACAGTCACCATTCCCGCTCCAGTTCATCCACAACCAACTTATCAACCACAGCAACAAAATTACCAGCAACAAACTCAGTATCCTCCTCAGAGAAATTATAACAACAACAACACCAACAACAACAATCAGCAAAGACCATATCAACAGAGACCTTCTCAGGCCAATAGGGTGATCGATCCGATCCCTATGCCTTATGCCACATTATTGCCACAACTCCTGAAACTCAACCTGGTTGAGCTAAGGACATTGGCACCTCCAGATCCTGCCAGTCTGCCCAGAAATTATGACGCCAGCGCCAGATGTGCTTTTCACTCAAATGCACCTGGCCACAGTACAGAGAAGTGCAGAGATTTGCACATGAAAGTGCAGGATTTAGTGGATTCCAAAGCTCTAAACTTTGCACCACCACCAAATGTTAACAAGAACCTTATGCCACACCACGGAGGACCCCGAATCAATGCTATTGAAGAGGATAAGCCGTCTTACTTGATAACCAGTGTGGGTCAGATTCGGACACCTTTGGTAGAGATTAAAGCTCAACTCCTTGAATGTCAAATGTTCCCGGGATGTGAGCTAGGATGTGCTTATTGCAACATTTCAGTGAATGAGTGTGATAACTTGAGGGATGGCATAGATGGTCTCATCCAGAGTGGCTTGCTTCAAATCACAACATCAATACCTACCAACCCAGCAACAACCATTGTTCCAAACAACTCTTCAATCTCATCAACAAATGCTTCATCTGTTACTTCAACGGACCAGATATCAACAAACATCCCTTCTACAACTTCAGCACCCCTTCATTCAAAGTCTCCTACAACAACAACACCCATCCAATCAACAATGTCTCTTACAACATCAACAGCAAACAATGAAAGTGTCTCAACAGTTACAATTTATTATGATCCTGCAAATGATTCTGCCTACAACTCACAAAATGCCACTCCTATCAGAGCACCAGTCACAATATACTATGATCCACAGACTATCATGGTCCCTTCTGCAGCTGCCATCAGTCCAGTCACTATCACAGTGCCTGGGCCAGTACCTTATGAAAGCAGTAATGCCATCCCTTGGCATTACGGCTCCGATCTATACTGCGAAGGACAGAAAATCACTTTTGAATCATCAACTTCTTCACCACAAATAGACAATGTGGGGGGAGGTGGAGGCTTCACTCGAAGCGGACGTCTCTTTGCCCCGCAGATTCCAAGACCCACTGCTGAAGCAGAAGCTGCTGCCAAGGCAAAAGGGAAGAGCATGGTGCAAGAAGAGCAAATTGTTAAAGAAGCTTTGAAAACCCCGTTTGATCAAGAGGTTGATGAATTCATGAGAATCATCAAGAAAAGTGATTACAAAATAGTGGACCAGCTTCACCAGACGCCTTCCAAGATCTCCATTCTATCATTAATTATGTGCTCCGAGGCTCATCGAAACGCACTGCTAAAAGTCTTGCACGCAGCTTATGTGCCAGAGGAGATTATCGTCAATCAGTTGGAAGCTGTGGTTGGAAATGTTAATGCTAGTAATGGACTAGGATTTACCAACACTGATTTGACTTCGGAAGGTCGCAATCATAACAAGGCTTTGCACATTACCATGGAGTGTAAGGGTGCCGTTCTTTCCCATGTGCTGGTAGATACATGGTCATCCCTCAATGTCTTACCTAAAAAAGCCCTTGTGAAGCTGGAGTATGAAGGATTGGCATTACGTCCCAGCAACTTAGTAGTGAGAGCCTTTGACGGTTCTAAAAGATCAGTTCTGCGAGAAATTGAGTTGCCTATAACGATTGGCCCACAAACTTTCAAAACGGCCTTCTACGTGATGGACATTCAGCCGGCCTACAGCTGTTTGTTGGGTAGACCATGGATTCATGCCGCTGGCGCAGTTACGTCTACCCTTCACCAGAAGTTAAAATTCGAGTGGGAGGGCCAAGTCGTTACTATTTGTGGAGAGGAAGATATTTTTGTCAACCATCTGGCTACATACAAATATATTGAGATGGATGGGGAGATCCACGAAACGATGAGTCAAGGGTTTGAGGCCTTGAATATTAATGAAACATCTGCTGTACTTGGGACTTCCATGACATCCTACCAGCAAGCCAGGAAGGTTATTGAGGAGGGGAATGCTCAAGGCTGGGGCAAACTGTTGCCTGTGGAGAAGAAAGAGGATAGATTTGGGTTGGGTTACAAACCAACTCAACAAGATCAGGCAGAGGCTGCTAAGAAGCCCAACTTTGTTAGTGGGGGGATGCTCACCCCTGATGTTGTCAACAACTTGGAAGATGAGTCGGAAGATGAGCGCAACCTGGAGAGCTGGATACGTCCAAGGATCCCGGGGAGCCGTGTCTCAAACTGGTCTTCCCAGGAAATTATAAGGGTTACTCCTGCAGAGTAATTATTATTTCCTGTATATTTTAAGCATGCATCAAGTCTTGCATCTTACCCAAGATGACAAGACTCATTTTGTAATCGGGCCATCTGTAATTTTTGTGCAACAAGATTAATCAATGAAATATCAGACATCTTTTGCAAATAAGTCTTTTTCTTTTCCGCTCACTATTTTTCCATTTTTCTTTTTGTAAAAAAAATAAATGGCAATGTTTTCAAAATGACAACTTTATTTCACTTTTCTAAACAAGATTAAAATCAATCACTAAAATGAAGAAACTGAACCCTTGCAGAGAGTGCCTTCCAGACCGCACCGACAACAACACGGCTATGACTTCGTATGACTTTGACAATCCAATCAATCAAGCTGATGAAGGGGTTGAGGAAGATTACGAGCTTCCTGAAGAGCTAGCCAGATTGTTGAGACAAGAGGAGAAGTTTATCACTCCTCATCAGGAGGAGGTCGAAACGATTAATCTTGGTACAGATGAAGATGTGAAAGAAGTTAAAATCGGGGCCTGCTTACAAGACTCAGTGAAGAAACAACTGATTGACCTGCTTCAGGAATATGTGGATGTGTTTTCTTGGTCTTATCAAGATATGCCAGGGTTGGACACCGACATTGTTATGCACAAGCTACCTTTAAGAGAAGATTGCCCGCCGGTTAAACAGAAATTGCGCCGCACTCGCCCAGACATTGCAATGAAAATCAAAGAAGAAGTGCAAAAGCAATGGGACGCCAGATTCCTTGCTGTAACTAGCTATCCACCGTGGGTTGCTAATATTGTGCCTGTGCCTAAGAAAGACGGCAAAGTAAGGATGTGTGTTGATTACCGGGACCTGAACAGAGCCAGCCCAAAAGATGACTTCCCATTACCTCACATTGATGTATTGGTGGATAATACGACTCAGTTCTCGGTATTCTCCTTCATGGACGGATTTTCAGGATACAACCAGATCAAGATGTCACCTGAAGACATGGAGAAGACAACCTTCATCACCCCCTGGGGCACGTTCTGTTACAAGGTGATGCCATTCGGACTAAAGAATGCTGGTGCGACATATCAACGGGCTATGGTAACATTATTCCACGATATGATCCATAAAGAAATCGAGTGTTATGTGGATGACATGATTGCCAAGTCCCTTACAGAAGAAGACCACCTGGTAAATCTGCTGAAGCTATTCAAGCGTCTGAGGAAGTATCAACTGAAGCTGAACCCCAACAAGTGCACATTCGGGGTGCGATCTGGTAAGCTGCTGGGTTTTATTGTGAGCGAGAAAGGGATTGAAGTGGACCCTGATAAAGTCAAAGCCATTCAAGAAATGCCTGCACCGAAGTCTGAGAAAGAAGTTTGAGGGTTTCTAGGTAGATTGAACTACATTTCTAGGTTCATATCTCACCTTACTGCAACCTGTGAACCCTTGTTCAAACTGTTAAGAAAAGAACAGACGGTCAGGTGGAACGAAGACTGCCAGAGGGCTTTTGACAAGATCAAGGAATACTTACAAGAGCCTCCCATCCTTATGCCTCCAGTTGAAGGAAGACCTCTGATAATGTACTTGACAGTATTAGAAGAGTCAATGGGGTGTGTGCTGGGCCAGCATGACGAGTCTGGTCGAAAAGAGTATGCAATATACTACCTGAGCAAAAAGTTTACCGACTGTGAACAACGTTATTCACTGCTCGAGAAAACTTGTTGTGCTTTAGCGTGGGCTGCTCGCCGACTGAGACAGTATATGCTGACCCACACTACTTTATTGATCTCCAAAATGGACCCAGTCAAGTACATTTTCGAGAAGCCAGCTCTTACCGGACGGGTTGCAAGATGGCAAATGATCCTCACAGAATATGACATTCAGTACACATCTCAGAAAGCCATCAAGGGCAGAGTATTGTCTGAATATCTTGCTGAGCAACCTATTGATGACTACCAGCCTATGAGATTTGACTTCCCTGATGAAGACATCATGTTCATAAAAGCGAAAGATCATGAAGAGCCTATTCACACTGAAGGGCCTGACCCGGAAGAAGAATGGACTATGATGTTTGAAGGGGCTGTTAATATGAATGGTCGTGGTGTTGGTGCAGTACTCATTACACCTAAGGGAGTTCATATGCCTTTCTCGGCAAAACTCACCTTCAACTGCACTAACAACGAAGTTGAATACGAAGCTTGCATTATGGGTCTTGAGGAGGCCATCGACCTCAGGATCAAGACATTGACTGTATTCGGAGATTCAGCTCTGGTAGTTAACCAAACCATTGGCAAATGGTACACACATCAGTATCATCTGATACCTTACAGGGATTATACAAGGAGGTTATTGACTTTCTTCACAACGGTCAAGCTTGAGTATATCCCTCGGGACGAGAATCAGTTTGCAGATGCTCTGGCTACCATTTCATCAATGATCAAAGTTCAGGCTGCCAACTTTGTACCTCAGATTTCAGTGTCCAGACTTGACAGACCGGCATATGTGTTCGCAGCAGATGTTGTCAAAGATGATAAGCCTTGGTTCCATGACATTAAGTGCTTCTTGGAGGATCAAACTTACCCACCTGGGGCATCTTCCAATGACAAGAAGACTTTAAGAAGGCTTGCTGGTAGTTTCTTCCTGAATACTGATGGTTCCTTATACAAGAGAAACTTTGATATGGTACTCCTCAGATGCGTTGATAGAACAGAAGCAGACTTGTTGATGCACGAAGTGCACGAAGGATCCTTTGGTACCCATGCTGGAGGGCATGCCATGGCCAAGAAGTTGCTAAGATCAGGCTATTACTGGATCACAATG
The DNA here is from genome assembly GCA_963966055.1 of Lathyrus aphaca. Taxonomy (NCBI): domain Eukaryota; kingdom Viridiplantae; phylum Streptophyta; class Magnoliopsida; order Fabales; family Fabaceae; genus Lathyrus; species Lathyrus aphaca. The sequence continues at coordinate 432,477,582 of OZ014524.1, read as the reverse complement.
GATGCAGACTGTTGTGCCTATGCCAGAAAATGCCATAAATGCCAGATTTATGCGGATAAGGTGCATGTACCTCCCAATCCTCTGAATGTGATGTCTTCACCCTGGCCCTTTACTATGTGGGGAATTGATATGATTGGCAAGATCGAGCCGACTGCTTCAAATGGCCACAGATTCATCCTGGTTGCCATTGACTATTTCACCAAGTGGGTCGAAGCAGCTTCTTATGCAAACGTTACAAGACAAGTGGTAGCCAGATTTCTGAAGAAAGATATCATCTGTCGATACGGAGTTCCCGAGCGAATCATTACTGATAATGGTTCCAACTTGAACAACAAAATGATGGTTGAGCTATGCCGGGACTTCAAGATCCAACACCACAATTCTTCTCCTTACAGGCCAAAGATGAATGGCGCTGTTGAGGCAGCTAATAAGAATATCAAGAAGATTGTGCAGAAGATGGTAGTTACGTACAAAGACTGACATGAGATGCTACCATTTGCCTTGCATGGGTACCGCACGTCAATCAGAACATCCACTGGGGCAACACCGTATCAGCTTGTGTATGGTATGGAGGCAGTCCTACCTGTTGAAGTTGAATTACCCTCTCTACGGGTATTGATGGATGTTAAGCTGAACGAAGCGGAATGGGTTCGGTCCCGATACGAACAACTAAGTCTGATCGAAGAGAAGAGATTGGCTGCAATCTGTCATGGGCAGTTGTATCAGAAAAGAATGAAGAAAGCCTTTGATCAGAAAGTCAGGCACCGAGAGTACCAAGTAGGAGACCTTGTGCTGAAAAGAATCCTCCCTCCGCATACAGATCACATGGGCAAGTGGACTCCAAACTATGAAGGACCATTCGTGGTAAAGAAAGTTTTCTCTGGTGGAGCACTAATGCTCAGCACCATGGATGGTGAAGACTTCCCGTCCCCTGTGAATTTAGATGCAGTTAAAAAATACTTCGCATAAAACGACCCGCTGGACATAAAAACAGAATGTAAGTCCAGGCAAAAATAGGGCATCCCGGCAAGTCAAAAACAGAATAAAAGACTTGGGCAAAAATAAGGGAAATAAATAAAAAAATGTACACCCGCTGAGTTGAAAAGCCGCATTGGACAACTCAGGCAAAAATGGGTATCCCGATGGATTGAAAACCCGAAAGGGCGATCCATGCAAAATAAGGGAATAAGCGAACAACTGCAATCTGAATTCGTCTGTATCACCTACAACTTGGTAAACCTCGAAAGGATCAAGCCTCACTCAGAATCAGCCTTCTTCAGAAAGCAAGACGAGAAGAACGTCAAAAGTCATACAAGTCATAGCCAAGGGAAGCTCCTTGAAGCGTCGTCAACATTGCCAGCATTTTGTTTCTCAATTTGTAACAATCTCCTCATTTCAGGAGATATGTTTCTTTGACCGTATCTTGCTAATTCAGGGCATATGAATTAATAAAAACAGATTTTCAGTCAAGTTTCACCTCGTATACTTCATTTTATTTGCAAAAAATGTCTGATATCTTTAAAATACTGATTGCATGAATACAGATGCTTATCCTCAAAAAGATAAAAACTACGTGCCTGCAGGACATATACTTACTCTCGGGAGTGTCTCACTCCTATGACGGAATCCGGTAAGGGATGCCTCGGGATTACTTGTGCGTTTCTCTGTCTTTGCAGGATTGCAGGTATTCAAAAGCGCAACATGGGGCATGTAAGCTTCACCCCAGCAAGCTGGAAAATCAACACTCACCCAGTCTTAGCACTCAAAGTGTTTTCTCCTCAGCTGAGTTTCCACTTGTTGCTTCGCCCAGCCGAGTTGCCAATCATTCTTCCCCAGCCAAGTACAAAAGTCAGGGAACCGCTTCCCCACAGAGTTCCAGCCTCTATTCAGAAAAGTAACGCACGAAGGAATCACAACAGAGTGACGAAAGCTTCTACAGACCCCAACTGGGTCCCTCATTACCCAGAATAGGTCTATCATCGACCCATTTCCCCAAGCAGATACATCTTATCAGATCTACCAATGATCTCATCCCCAGCTGGGATGTCCACTTCAAACAGATCGACCAGAGATCTTCGCAGCATTGGGATCCGAATCCCGGATCGGTATCTTTTGCATAATCATGGCATTCGCATCATATTCACCCCGCAAAGCGTAGCATTCCGTTTAATACGGAGCATTACGGCAAAAATCAAACATGTTGCATAATCATAAGTCATGGTCTGAATCAAACACTTGTGAATAATGACAATTCATCAACAATATAGAGAATACCCCCCAGATTCCCCAGCAAAAGCAGTTGCCTCACATTCACAAACATCAGTATATACTCCTTGTGGCACCCGTCCGTGTCATATCCCCGGCAGAAGCCAAAGCGTCCTCTTTGCACTCACAGATACATACATACACAATTCCTTGACACCCGTCCGTGTCACCTTCCCCAACATAATTACTTAAACACTTTGTATATCAGATACTTGTTTATACTATACTCTTCTCCTTTTGACACTCGTCCGTGTCACTCTCCCCAGCAGGTCGAATACTCAAATATACACCAATCATGCTTATACAGATACTCGTCCGTATCTTGTATGCACCATTTATATATCCCCGCAGATTCAGCACTCGTCCATGTTCTTTGTTAACTAGTTGATACTCGTCCGTATCATCATCTCAGAACATGCGTCAAGCGTTTGTTTCTACCTGATACTCGTCCGTATCATAGTCTTAAGGATGCTCGTCCGCGTCTTTAATCCATACACGTGTCAAACACTTGTGTCTTCTTGAATATAGACACTAGTCTGTGTCTACTATTCCCCAAAAGAGTCCCCTCAGATTCAACACTCGTCCATGTTCCTTGTTAACCAGTTGATACTCGTCCGTATCATCATCTTTGAACATGTGTCAAGCGTTTGTTTCTACCTGATACTCGTCCGTATCATATTCTTAAGGATGCTCGTCCGCATCTTTAATCTATACACATTTAAACACTTATACCTTTTATTTCTTGGATATAAACACTCGTCCGTGTTTACCATTCCCCGGTAGATCGCCCGCAAAGCATCTTTCCTTTTTATCTGACATTCGTCCAATGTTATGATAAACCTTGAGAGCAGCCGTACCCTGCTAGGTGGTCGTCCTCCACCTCTTGATGATCGTCCTTCATCATGCTCATCCGATGGCCGTCCCCATCGTTGACCTTTCTATCCGACATTCGTCCTATGTCGTGATATTTAGCAGCCGTCCCCTGCTAGGTGATCGTCCTTCACCTTTTGATGATCTTCCTTCATCATTTTATCCAATGGCCGTCCCCATTGTTGATTTTGGTTATCTGACATTCGTCCTATGTCATGATAAACCTTGAGAGCAGTCGTCCCCTGCTAGGTGGTCGTCCTCCACCTCTTGATGGTCGTCCTCCATCATGCTCATCCGATGGTCGTCCCCATCGTTGACCTTTTATCCGGCATTCGTCCTATGTCGCGATATTTTCGGCAGCCGTCCCCTGCCAGGTGGTCGTCCTCCACCTTAGATAACCGTCCTTCATCTTAACCCTTACAGAGCAGCCGTCCCCTGCTAGGTGATCGTCCTTCACTTTTTATGACCGTACCTCATCATCTGTTTATTTCATTTATTCTTTAACCCGATGGCCGTCCCCGTCGTGGTCCCTTTTCTTTTTAGCCCGATGGCCGTCCCCATCGTTGGTAACTTTACTTTATGAACTTGATGGCCGTCCCCATCATTTTTCATTAATCCCCAGAGAATCTTACAGCTTTACTTGATGGCCGTCCCCATCATAATCCCTTTTATCCCCAGCATGTCGGCCGTCCCCGTCATTGCTTTATTTCCCGCACTTTTCCCAGCATGTCGGCCGTCCCCGTCATTGCTCTTTCCCAGCAGTCGTCCTCTGCTCGACGGTCGTCCTCCGTCGCCCATACTTTACAATATACTTTATTTTCTTTTACAATCTATATCCCTTTTCTTCTTCATTCTGTGAGTGCAAAATTTGGACTGTCTTTGGTATTCAACCACAAGTTATCTTGTTAGCCTGTTAAGCCGTTGCTTACATCCTGCACAGCTAACTCATGTTTGAATAGGGGCAGCTGTAAACACCCCAAATTTGCCTTCACCCATTCACACCATGGCTTGTGATCATTTTCATATGCATAAACTCAACTATAGCATCCCATATCACAATTTTGATTCACTGCATAGATTCTAAGTCATCTGCATCTAGGGTTTGTGATCTGAGCAATCCCAAGGCTTCTTGAGCCACTCCAAAGGTCATCAATCACTTCAAAGGGGTCCATGTATGTTCAAACATCATATTATATCCTCTCAAAGTCAAGAATGTCAAAAAATCACAAGAACTGAGAATGGTATGGAAGCAGAGCCAGGCTTGACTGCACAGATGACCTAGAATTAGGGTTTTGGTTTCAGAGGCCATAACCCCAAATTTTTTGGTCATTCTTGTTTTTATTGGTCTTTATATGGTATGGGGAGTATGCATATCAATTTTCATGAAGAAATTCCATGAGGAAGTCATCTGATCAAGAGTTGACTTTTCAAGCAAGTCAGTGCAAAATCAGGGCATCTGAGGCCCCCAATGACCCAACCAAAGGATGTTCTTCATCATTTTGATTGTATATGATATTTATTTGATCATAGAATAAGTTGGAAGTTCACAAAATTGAAGAATTTCAAGTCTTTTGCAAAGTTGACTTTTTGGGAAAGTTTGACTTTTAATGAAAATGCCATTTTAGGCAACTTTTTCAACCTTTACTTTTTGATTCAAGAAAGCTTCAAATGGAAAAACTTTGGTCATTAAAGTTGTAGAATGGATCATTCCCTTTTCAAAAAGTACAAGGACATGACCTAATTCATTTTGGATCAAAAGTTATGGCTTGTCAAAGTTGGCAAAAATCACAAAATTTCAAAGTTCCCACCAAAGAGGCAAAGTTGCAAATTCACTTCTCAAAGCAAATTAATTCATCAAATGGACTTCTAAACTTCACAACATGATCACACAACATTTGAAAATCAGAATGGGCCAAGGGATCATTCATTTTTGTGGCTTATGGAGCAAGATATTTCATAAAGATCAAAAGCAAGGCAAGTTGCAAAACTCATCATAGTTTATCATCCACTTGCTTGCTAGCTTGCTGAACCATCCTAGGCCTTTCCCCACATCCTGCTGCGCAGGACACACTCTTTGTACTTGTCTAGAAAGTAGCCCATACCTCTCTTACACCAACATTGACATTTTGGCAACTTGAGCCATACCTATCACAAAAGCACACATCACTTCTTCTGACCAATCACTATAGTTTATACACATCAAAAGCAAGCCAAAACAGCAAGAACACAAGCCTGAAACACTCCATAGCACATCATTCTCATTTTCACCCCAACTTGCAAAAGCTTTTGAAACTGCTCATACAAGCTACAAACTCACAAACAAACTTCACAGAACATATCACCACATCCTCCTGATCATTTCCCTGCCTTCATTTACCCTTGAAACCTCACACAAGCCAGATACGATTTCTGCCCCCCTTTGAGCAGAACTCAAGCAAACTCTCAAACCAGCCATTGCAAACTTCAAACAAACCTTGCAAGCTTCTTAGGAGGATCAGTGGAGTAGATTTGAGCCAAAGAAACAGCCTGAAAGCTCTGGAATCGAAAGCTCAATCTTAGGTATCATCCAAAAACATTTTTCCAGAACTTATGTTTTGAGTTACAAACTGATTCTATGTGATGTGCTGATCATTTTAAGCTTTGAATCATTGAAAATGGTTGCGTGTGTAGGATGTATTTGATCTCTGAAATTTTTGTTTTGTTTTCCGTTTTGATTCGTGTCTCATGATTCAGTGGAAATGAATGGATTTTGGGGTGGGGTTTAGGTTTAGGGATGATTAATGATTGATTCTGGAGAGTTTGGCACGATTTCATGGCGTTTTGAGAGAGTTTGAAAGATGAGATAGCCGGAGAAGACGACCGGAACAGTGTTCCGGTCGCCTGAAAGTGATTAGGGCAGGATTAGGGCTTAATCATTTAATTAGCCAGGTTTGAATTTCCACCCTTGGATGTGGCGCCAAGTCCATTCCCGCGCGCGTATGTTTGAATCTAAGCCCTTGGATGTGCTGACTTTTCCCATTTTCAGTTTAATTCATTTTATTTTTCTTTTTAATTCATTTGTTTTCTCCATTTTATAAAAAATAGTAAAACAATTTTAAAAATTCTGAAATTTTTTGTACAAACTTTTATTAATTTTCAGAAACCAAAAACATTTTTTATTTTTATTTTTTGCATAAAAAATATTTTTAAATCATTTAAAAGTTTATTTTTAATTAATTAATGAGAATTAATTAATTAAAAATCCTTTTAAGTATTTAAAAATCACCAAAAAATTCATGAAACCTTTAAAATCATTTAGAAACATTGTCCAACCCTCAAACCAAATTTCTTTTTTGATCTTGATGCACTTTGATAATTTTCCATGGAACTAATTCATTTTCAAAGCATTATTTTGATCCAAACTTCAAAAAATCATTTCTGCCTAACCATTGAGAGTTGGACTTTGATTCTTTTTGCATTGTGTTTTGCATATCATGTAGTTTGTGAGATTAAATTGGCATGATTTGATCTTTCATTTTCAATTTGTTTGGCATTTTTCTTGTTAAGATACCCCAAAACCCTAGAAATTTTAGGAAATTCATAACTCTAATTAGGTTACGAGTTGGAACCTCTCCTTTGGGCAGTGAGTTTGTGTAGGGTTAGGGTTCTTTGGAATGCATTTTCAATTTTTTATCTTGTTGTTTGCTTCTGATTTTGGTTCTTGTTTGTTGCATTGTTCATGAACCCTAATTTGGGCTTCCATATGCATCCATCTTGCATTTGCTTGCATACCATGACTTGCCATAGTATTTTGTGCATCCATTTGATTCATTTGACATCTTAAGACATATGGTAAGCATGTTTGATCATTTCATCTTGCATTTGCCATGTTGTATGCCATTTGCATTCCATAACTTTTCATGTATGTTCATGTTTCTAAACTTGCTTCATTTGCATCCATAAGTTTGTATGATCATCCCCATGCTTTGTTTCATGTTTGCATCATCTCATAGCATCATTAACATCATGTATGTGCTTCTGGTTTTGATTTGCATCATGCCATTTCATCTCATGTTGCATTGCATTGCATTTCTTTCACTAACTTTTCAGGTGGTAAGCAACTTTGAGAAGTGAATTTGCCTTCACTTCTCACAATTTCTTTTCATCTCTCCTATGCATCATTGCTGCATTTTACTTTGTGTTTGAGATTGAGCTTGCTCCTTCTTTTTCTTCTCACTCTCTTTTCTCAAGTGACTTGTCTTCTTGAATGAAGCAAGTTGCTTTGCTTCTCCTTGCTCCTTTCATCTGCTTCCTGGTGGTTCCTTTGAAGGCTTCTCTTGTAAACTTCACAAACCTTAGGAACAACCAAGCATGACAATAATTAGGGTTTTGATTAGTCCCCCATTTAGATTTTACCTTTGTGTCTCATTGAGTCTTCTCTCCTCATCTCATAATCAGGGACTAAACCATAAAGGCTTTAAGGCTTTGTGATTAAGCTTATGTCTGCATCCTTCTATAAGGATGGAGTGTATAACTTTAATCCTAAGTGTTAAACCCTTAATGTGTTTAAATCCTTTAATCAATCCATCTAATAATCATCAAGACATCACACTTGTAACTTGGGCCTTGCATTAGGGTTCTAATTCTTCCTTAATTGGTTAAGAAGGACTAACCCTAGTGTTAATGGACAAGTCCTCCTCAAGTTGTCTTACAAATCATAAAATCCACTTCATCATCATATCATTAACTAAAATCCCCTTAACAAAGGCTTTGTTTTGTCATGAGTTTAATCCCTAATCATGGATTAAGTTGAGGAGCTTTCCTCATCTTAAACATTCTCATCTATTATCCTTCTATTAGGATGGTGTAATGAGTCTGTTTAATCCCTGATTATGGCTTAATCTCATTACTTAACACTAAACAAAAACATCAAAAACATCTAAATAATCACAAGTAGGTTAGTGATCTTAATCCTACACCAAAGGTGATTAAGTGTGAGAAGTTGACTTCACACTTAAGGTATTCTCATTACCCCTAATCAGAGGTAAGATGTGATGAGTTTGCTAACCCATTGGTTTAGGCTTAGGCTCATTAACTTATGACAAAATTCAAAAAGCAATAAAAGGCTGAAAACTCAAAAACAAACAATAATCGTCTCCTCCGGGATTCTTTTCTCATTTCATTCACTCATAAACGAGAACTTGCTTCTTCCGTCTAATGCAAGACAGTTTGCACCTGAGCCAGACAGGTCATAAACTTGAGCATAGGCAAGTAAGCAGTTCACAAGTCAATTTATCTTTCAGTCTCTTTGGGTCGAACTACGGTGTTCTGACTTCCTCATTGCACGAGAGGATACGTAGGCATAACTTAACAGTTATCGAACAAAAGTCTCTGTATATTCCCCCTCCTTCTAGCTTTATTCTTTAGCCTCATTATCATGAGCATTTCTTCCTTGTTCTTACACTGACACTGTACATACTACACTTCACACTTCTTTCACACAGACACCTGTACATCCTGTTCCAGCTCTTTTATACACAAATTGCACTGACACTACCCCTTTAAAACACAAATCTTTTAAGCGTGGATCCCGTCGAGTACGACGGACAATCTGGGTGCTAATACCTTCCCAGGTTGTAACCAACCCCCTTTCTCAGTCTCTCTGGTTCGCAACCGTCTTATCCATGTCTTTCTAGGTTTATGCAGCATTACCTTTCCTCCGGGATAAAAATGCCTAGCTGGCGATTCTATTCATTCCCTGTGGGTTCACTCCTGTGTGTTCTCACATCCCTCTTTCGCCGACCGTTCGCGTCTGTACCCTATTTGACCCGGCTTCATTTAGTGGGAGCGACACAGAGGTCCTAGCTGAAAGTCTCGGAATGTGAAGCATCTCAAAGGAGGGTCATAAAACTGCAAGCATGTGTGGATCATGCTCCTCTGAGAAGGGTCTAGGTCCATAACCATATCCAGGATACCTCCATAATGCTCTCTGAATAATGGGATGTGGTCAGGGGTGATAAGTGACTGGACCTGCCTGATACCAGTCAACACAGGCTCAAAGAAATGGTATGATATATTGCTCTTCCTGGGAGTAGCCATGAATGCTGATGAAGAGCTGAAGATAAGTGCTGATGAAGATCAAGACTAATACTGGAGATGAGCTACTGATAGGATGATGCTGGTGATGGTGAGAATAGCTGAGGTAGACAACTGATGAAGACAACTGAAGCAGAGGTCTATGCAGAAGAAGGGGTCAAAAACCAAGCCAGATATAATGTGGATACCCTGAAAAACAAATAAACAAATGTTAAATGATGCAAATGATGAGTATGCAAATGATATGCAAGGGTTTGTGATCAAGATGGATCTGATTATCTGTCTTGATATAAAGCCCATGTATGTTCAAGAAGTCCAGATGGAGGTTTAGAAATCTAGTAACCAAATAGAGAGTCACATGTCCAGGGTTAAATCACAAGAACTGTCCAAAATGAGGTACTCTTAAACCAAATAGTAACAGGGTTGTATGTGGCCAAGGGTACCTGCAAACCTACAAACAGCCCAACCCCCTCACAGGTAGTGTTCTAGAACAAAGATCCTCAGACTTGGATCAGTTATGAGAAGTGTAAACACTTCTAACCCGGAGGTACAGTGTTTACAATAACCATAAAAGATCCTCCTCTAATTCACCTCAGTTTCTGAAGGTCATAATAAAGGTCATCCAGACTTAGCAGGCTTCCCAGATAACCCTAGTACTACAGGAAATCTGTAGCACAGAGTTCTCAAGAAGAAACCCATATCTGAACTGTGTTTCATATTCCCGTACCAGACCGAAATGGAATGGGAAAGAACATGAACCACTCTAGCCTAGGTGTCACTCAGGTCCCAGGTATAGGACCTTAAACTCTCAATGAAACCCCACCCACCAAAACAGAAAACCAGATTCAGCAATGATAATGACAGTATGAAATATGAAAAGCTGTAAAGGAAAGCAATAAATAAAGTTGTACATAAAGCAATAAATAAAGCAAATAAACACAATTAGCACATAACACCCCAGTAAACACAAATCAAACAAGCGCTAGGAGGAACCCACCAAAAGAACCAGAAGCCTTGGTTACAGTATAAGGGTCCCCAGCAGAGTCGCCAAGCTGTCGCTCCCACCAAATGACACCTGGTCAGAAGGGGTACAGACGCGAACGGTCGGCGAAAGGAGAGGGAATGAATAGAGTCGCCTGGCTAGGAATTTTTATCCCGAAGGAAAGGTAATGCTGCATAAACCTAGAAAGATATGGATAAGACGGTTGCGAACCAGAGAAATTGAGAAAGGGGGTTGGTTACAACCTAGGAAGGTATTAGCACCCAGATTGTTCGCCGTACTCGACGGGATCCACGCTTAAAAATTTGTGTTTTAAAGGGGTAGTGTCAGTGCAATTTGTGTATCAGAGCTGGAAAAGAATGCAAGTGTCAGTATAAAAGAAGTATGAAGTGAAATAAAGAAGTGTCAGTGTAAGAACAGGAGTGAAATGCTCAAGACAATGAGGCTAAAGAATAAAGCTGAAAGAGGGGGGAATATACAGAGAGTTTTGTTCGATAACTGTTAAATTATGCCTACGTATCCTCTCGTGCAATGAGGAAGTCAGAACACCGTAGTTCGACTCAAAGAGACTGAAAGATAAATTGACTTGTGAACTGCTTACTTGCCTATGCTCAAGTGTATGACCTGTCTGGCTCAGGTGCAAACTGTCTTACATTAGACGGAAGAAGCGAGTTCTCGTTTGTGACTGAATGAGGTGAGAAAAGAATCCCGGAGGAGACGATTATTGTTTGTTTTTGTGTCTTCAATCTCTTATTGCCTTTTGAAGTTTGTCATAAGGAAATGAGCTTAAGCCTAAACCAAGGGTTAGTAAACTCATCACATCTTCCCTCTGATTAGGGGTAATGAGAATACCTTAAGTGTGAAGTAAGCACCTCACACTTAATCACCATCATGTAGGATTAAGATCATTAACCTACTTGTAATTACTTAGATGTTTTTGTTGTTTTTGTTTAGTGTTAATTAATGAGTTTAAGCCATAATCAATGATTTAATGGACTCATTACACCATCCTAATAGAAGGATAATAGATGAGAACATTTAAGTTGAGGAAGGCTCCTCAACTTAACCCATGATTAGGGATTAACCTCATGACAAAACAAAGCCTTTATTAAATGGATTTTAGTTAATGATAAGGTTAAGAAATGGATTTTATGGTTTGTGAGACAGCTTGAGGGGGACTTGTCCATTAACACTAGGGTTAATCCTTCTTAACCAATTAAGGAAGAATTAGAACCCTAATGCAAGGCCCAAGTTACAAGCTTGATGTCTTAGTGATTATTAAGTGAATTGATTAAAGGATTTAAACACATTAAGGGTTTAACACTTAGGATTAAAGTTATACACTCCATCCTAATAGAAGGATGCAGGCATAAGCTTAAACACAAAGCCTTAAAACCTTTAAGGTTTAGTCCTTGATTATGAGGTGAGGAGAGAAGACTCAAAAGATGACACAAAGGTAAAACTAAATGGGGGACTAATCAAACCCTAATTGTGATCATGCTTGGTTTTTCCTAGGGTTTATGGGTCTTTCAAAAGATCTCCAGGAGAAAAGCCACCAGGAATGAAACAGATGAAAAGGAGGAGAAGCAGAAAGAAATAAGACAACTTGTTTCACCTAAGAAGACAAGTTGCCTGAAGGAAGAAAGTAAAAGATGAGCATGAATGAGCCATCCCACTCTAATACAAAGATAAAATGCAGCAATGATGCATGAGAGATATGAGAAGAGATTGTGAGAAGTGAAGGCAAATTCACTTCTCAAAACAACTTACCACCTGAAAAGTTAGCAAAAGAAAATGAAATGACATGGAAATGAAATGAATATAAAGGTGCAAACCAAAATCAGAAGCAAAAACATGATGTTAATGATGCTAAGAGATGATGCAAACATATGTCAAGAGTTGTGGATGATCATACAAGGATGAGGATGCAAATGAAGCAAGTTTTGAACCATAAAGATTCATGAAAATTTATGAAATGATATGAATGCATAACATGGCAAATGAAAGATGCAATGATCAAACATGATTCTAATATGTCCTAAGATGTCTTATATGTCATATTGATGCATAAAATGTCATGGCAAGTTCATGTATGCAAGCAAATGAGAGATGGATGCAAAGGGAAGCAAGAATTAGGGTTTACATACAATATGCAATGCAAAAATTCAAAATCAGAAGCAAATGACATGACAAAAAATTGAAAATGGGATCAAAGGAACCCTAACCCTACACAAGTTCACTGCCCAAAGGAGGAGACCTAAATCTAAACCTAATGGGAGTTATGATTTTTCTAAGTCAACTAGGGTTTCAAGGCACCTCAAAAGGAAAAATGCACATCAAATTGAAAATGAAAGATAAATTCAAACCTATTTTACTCTAAATACTACATGCTATGAAGGATGCAATGCAAGAAGAACCATCATCAAACTCTTCATGGTTAGGCAGAATGAATTTTTTCAAGTTTGAACAAAAATATTTCCTTTAAACAACTTTTATTCCAATGAAAATTGTCAAAATACATCAAGGACCAAAAAGAAATTTGTTTTGAGAGTTTGATAATGTTTCTAAATGTTTTAAAATGCAATATGAATTTTTGTGTGATTTTTAAATACCTAAATGCATTTTTAATTAATTAATTTCCATTAACTAATTAAAAATAAACATTTAAATAATTTAAAAATAATTTTTAATGCAAAAAATAAAAATAAAAATATTTTTGGGTTCTGAAAATTAATAAAGGGGTTGACAAAAACGTTTAGAATTTTTTAATATGTTTTGCTATTTTTAAAAATTCGTGAAAGTTAAATATAAACAAAATGAATTAAAACAATAAAAATGAAAAAGTCAACAGATCCAAAGGCTATGGTTTGAATGGATTTGGAGGGAATTGACTGGCGCCAGATCCTATGGCCCAGATTCAAACTGGCTAAATTAAAACTAAAACCTAATTAATTAACTTAATGACGTGGATTAGGGCTAAATGGGGTAATCTGAGCCATTGGACACGCGCGGGAAACACCATCGTACGCTCCACATTTAAACTGAACCCTAATCACAGATTAAACCCCTAATGACATTCAGGTCACCGGAGAAGAGCTTCGGTCGTCTTCTCCGGTGACATCCCTCCCTGAAAATTGCTATCTCCCTCAAAACCTCACCCCAAGCCCCCTAAAGCTCCAGAATCACTCAGCAAACATCAAGGAACAAGAATCAAACATCAAATTTCATTTATTTTTCATCAACAACATGATTCGAACAAGAAATCAAAAACTGAACAAAATTTCAGAACACTCATACATCCTCAATACTCAACCATTTTTCATCATTCAAGGTTCATTGTGACCAGTGGGACATGCTTTATCATTCTATAACCAAAGAAACAATTTCTGGAAAAAAAGTTTCAAAGGGATACCTGAGATGGAGCTTTTGCTTTTGGAGCTTTCAGGCCAGTTCCTTGCTTCAAAGTCCCTCCAATGATCTCCCTGAAGATGCTTTGAGGCTTAGTTGGAATGTATTGTAGCTGGTTTTTGAGATTGATGAAGTTCTGACCAAGGGGAGTGAAAAATCGTATTTTTGTTTGTGGGCTTTTCAGGGCAAGATGAAGGGTGGTTTATGCTCTATGAAGCTTTTCTGAATGAATGGTGAAGTTGGTTTTGAGGTTTGATGATTGTGTGATGAGATTCGAATGAAAATGCATAAAGAGGGATTTTGTGAATGCTGACTTGTGGGAGAACTCAGGTTGTGTTGTGTGGTGTGTTGAGTTGCTTTTGGTCCATGTATCAAGTTGGGATAGGTCAGAGAGTTGTTGCTGGCCTATGTTGATTGGTATGGTCCATTTTGCCAAAAGTCAATGTTAGGTGTCCTTTGAGGTATGGGTCATGGCAGGCCAAGGACAAGGGCATGTCTTGTGCAGCTGTGATCAAGGAGAACCATGGAAGTGAGATTGAGGCAAACCAGCAAGTGGATTGAAGCTTATGGGGGTTTTTGCAATTTTCATGAAGTTTGGCCCTTTTGAGATTTCTTAAAGCATAAGTCATGAAACTTGGAGATTCTTTGGTGCATTCTGAATTTTAGGTCATGACTTATGTTTGTGCAATGGTTAGAAGTCCATTTGAAATCACAATTAGCCTTGGCATGAAGTTTTGCATCTTTGCTCTTTTGGTGCAAAAGTGATATTTATGTGATTTTGTCCAACTTTGACAAGCCATAACTTTTGATCCAAAATGAATTAGAATGAGTTCTTGTACTTTTTGAAAATGGGAGGATCCATTCTACAACTTTCATGACCAAAGATTTCTCATTTGAAGCAATTTTGAATCAAAAAGAGGAGGTTGAAAAACTTTCCCAAAATGGCAAGTTTTCATTACAAGTCACTTTCCTAAAAAGGCAAATTTGCAAATGGCTTGAAATTCTTCAATTTTGTGAACTTCTAACATCTTATATGATCAAATAAAGATCATACACAATCAAAATGATGGAGGACACCCTTTGGTTGTGTCACTAGGGGCCTCAGATGCCCTGATTTTGCACTAACTTGCTCAAGAAGTCACCTCTTGATCAGATGCCTTCCCCATTGAATTTCTTCATGAAAATTGGTATGCATGACCCTCATAACATATAGAGACCAATGGAACCAAGAATGACAAAAAAATTTGAAGTTATGGCCTCTGAAACCAAAACCCTAATTCTAGGTCATCTGTGCAGTTAAACCTGGCTCTACTTCCATGCCTTTCTCAGTTCTTGTGATTCTTTGACTTTCTTGACCTTGTGAGGATATAATATGATGCTTGAACATTCATGGACCCTCTTGAGATGATTGAAGGCCTTTGGAGTGGCTCAGATGGCTCATGGATTGCTCAGATCACAAACCCTAGATGCAGATGACTTTGAAACAATGCAGTGAAGCAAAAATGCAATAAGAGATTATATGATTGAACTTATGCACATGAAAAGATCACAAGCCATGGTGTGAATGAGTGAGGGCAAATTTGGGGTGTTTACACCAGTCACTGGGTAGGAGTGAGGCAAATAGCTTGAAAAGAAGGAATACCGACTATTACTGAGTAATAGAAAAAAAAGGAAACCAACTAAAAAGAGAGAAATATTATCTACTACCTGTCACTGGGTAGAAAATATGTAGATAATAGACTCGCAAGGAAAGATTACCCACTACCATATGAGTGATACCTTAATTCCAAAGTAATCATATATCATTTATAATTATCGATATCTCACCCTTTCCGTTTGAATGTTGCCCTCTGTTGGTAACGTGAAGGTAGCTTGCAGGAAGATGGTTATCTTCATTAGTTCGAGTCGGTGTCGGTGCTCTGATACGTAACACTCGGGGAGTGGACACTTAGTTGTTTTGTGTTGTTTTCAAGTTGTTTTAGTTTAGATATGTTGTTACTAGGTTGTTTTAAGTTGAATAACATGTTATACCATATTTAGTTGAATAATTTGAAAATTTGTTGCATAGTTGTAATAGTTGAATTGGTTTCATAATTGAATAAAAAGTCATTGTTTTAGTTTCTTTTGAATCAATGGTGTAATGTATCAATTTTCTTGAGATTAAATGAAGTTTTTATAAGTTGAAAAATGCACCATCCTATTTGTGTACTTGCTGGTTGAATTTTATTACTCTGATTTTCCTTTTAAACTGCTGGCTAGAAATGGGGTGTTGCAAGGAGCACTTGCTATTACTGCATTAGATTTTGCTTCTTCCTCTTTGTAAAGCCGCCAGATGGCTTCTTGGCGGTTTCTTACTGAGAAGTACTGGGGATCTTTCCTATTTTCAGCCCGTTCTCGATACATTCCCTAATAGCCACAATGTCAGAAAAATTTGAAGACAAACTACCAACCATCTTCTCATAGTATAATTCTTACAAAGTGGCCAAGAAAATGTCAACCAACTCCGAGTCAGGCAGAACGGGTTGAACTCGAGAAGCCATTTCGCGCCATCTTTGCACGTATTCTTTATAAGTCTCGTTGTAAACATGCCCAAGTTGTATTTGTACTATTTTAGAAAGGCTTCAAACAAATCCATCCACAATCGAATCTTGTTACGTTCCAGACCCATATACCAGTCTAGAGAAGCCCCAAACAAGCTATCTTGGAAGCAGTGTACCAATAGATCATCATTGTCTATATGAGAAGCCATTTTTCTGCAATACATTGTAACGTGACTTCTCGGGTAGCTCAAACCTTTATATTTTGGTAAATCTGGGACTTTGAACTTTTGTGGCAACACGACAATTGGAACTAAGCACAAATCCTCAGTGTCGACACCAAAAGCTGAGAAGATTTTGATTGCTCAAATTCTCTCATCCAATAGCTTGTAATCATCAAGTTTATTTTGATTAGGAACAGGGAGGATCTCATTAGTAGAATTAATTTACAGATTAGTGAAGTATAGAGCTACTTGAGTGGGCACTTGTGGTGAGGCGAATTTTGAAGGACGCTTTATACTAGTGTAGTAGTGAAATCATGAATGTAAGCTATTGCTTAACTTAACTCATGGTAAATAGAGTCACCACCACACTTTTATTTTATTCCAAATGGAAAAGGAAAAAAGAGCGAATAAATCCTAAAATGAATCTAAAAGCAAAGAGCTTAAGAAACAAGCATAGAAAGGGTAAGGGGGTTGGTTACAAAATGGGAAGGTATTAGCATCCAAAATGTTTGTGGTACTCTACGGGAATCCTTTGAAAACTATATTACTTTTGGTTTGAAAATGGTTTGGTAAATGAGAGTGGGGGGGGGGTGAGAAACGAATTAATTTTTAATGATTTTGTGTCTGCAGAGGGTTACCACCTAATGCCTACGTACCCACAATATGTAATGTAAGATCAAAACCTCGTAGTTCGTGGTACAAATAGTGAAAATTGGTTGGTTTTGATTGATTTTAAGAAGTGAAGACAATTTTTCATTTTCAAGTGGATAGCCTCATAAATCTACCATGAGAATGAGGGCATTTACTCATACATCATTATGGGGAGGGTGCCAACTCGGATAAAATCGACGAGTATGCCATTAAACCCCCATGGATTAAAAGAGACTCATTTTCATAAAACTACAACCATGAAGATTGATAGACTTGCACCCGACTAGAAAAAATGACTCATACTCTAAACTTGCGAAGAAAAAAAAAGGTGCACAAAGGCACAAAACAACTTGAATGAGTTTGGTTCTTTTTAATTTTTGAATTGAATTCAAAATTATTAAGTTCATTTACATTTATTTAAATAAAAGAAGAAGTAAAAGCCACGTGACAAAAATTCATGGTTTGATTTTTAAAAAGATGGAGGTTTTTAAAACTTGAATCCTTTTAAAAAGGGAGGAAGTTTTGAAAATTGAAGAAGGGGGGAGATGAAGAGGCTATCCTAAAAAATAAAATAAAAGAGATAAAGGAGTGTCAAGAACTAACCAAACTAGATGATACTTCAAGGCATAAGAAAAAGAGTTCCATCCTTATAAGCATAATCTAGCAAATTGCCAAATAAAGGCTAAATTGCCAAATCTCCTTGTCGACTCACCATAATTAACAACGGTCCAACACTCTCCAAGTACATTCTAAACTCAGAACAATTGATCTAATTCCATTTAACAACTCCGAACATGGTTATTATATTCCATATCGATTCTTCTTACGGGATTCAATTCACTCAAGGTTTGTCGACACAAGGCCTCAATAAAAAACAATGTAGCACTATCACAAAACTTATAATCATCCTTAATGCACTGATGAGTTTCAATACAATACTCTATACATACATCTTTTAAGATCACAAAAATACTTGTTCAAATTCACTTCCCCCAAATATTTCATTCTTTAATGATCCAAGTTACATGCTTAACATCAGGACGTCTAAATCTCTTTCTTATTATGGAATGGTAACTTCCAAAACTCCATCCTTGAGTAAGACCTAATTGCACACATCTATATTACTTTCACAGAATCTCCAATTGATGCCAAGAACTCATGAGAATTAACGATACTAAAAGCTGACCAATTGTTCATATCTTACTTACACAATAATTCACATACCAAAATGTTCCTGGGAGATCAACACTTTGTGAGTCTCCTATAACACCGAATTTAAGGTCCTCAGTGGTCGCAACGACGACACACCAAACTCAAATTATTTACCGCTTACCACTCATGCTCAAGGAAAATATTTACACGCCATCTCTCAACACTTCAAACAGAAACTAAAATAGACTTACGGTTCGAAAGTTATGGGTTTCTAATATCCTTAAAAAATTTCACGTTAATCAATTACATATCTGAGGTTAATCGATTAACCACAATAGAACCAGTTTCTCTTGATACAAAACTATCCAAACTCAAAACCATCAATCCTGTTAACACTAACTTGCAAGATTATTCTCAACTCGCAGCTTCTAAACTTGCATAACATTCGCCAACCGTTCACAGCTCAAGATAACACAAAATAAGATACAACATATAGATGACATACTACAACAAGTGAGGAAGTAGAACTACCAATTTTGTTACGGTCACAACATAATTATTTAGCAAAATAGTTCGATTTCTACTAGTACAATGATGTAGCAGGAACACAACAGTGACAACACCAAAATGTTTCATCCACAAGCTCGCACTTGATTCAATCATAAGCATAATCCAACACACAATTATTATAGGACAACACTGAATAATGGACACCTCATTTCTATGTCACAACTCTTTCCTCCTATTCGATCTCTTGGGGAAATCTGAAATTACAACGTTCTTATTCCAACAAGGTAGATTTCAAATAATTAGATCTTCCATAATTACAAATTTTTTCCGATACTTAGAATTTGTAGGTAAAGCATCCTCTTGAGGAATCTTGCTATCTCTACATATACATTAATCGGGATTCCTTACCCTTCACGATCCAACGCACACCATATTTACATCAAAGTTGCTTATTGAAATTATCATAAATAATAGTCCTCATCGACTATCTGCAAAACCTTTCGGCATAAATCGTTCCATATTTACACTTAATCTATAACAAGCCTCAGTTGCTTCTTGTTATTTTACCATAATCTTATTTCTTAAAATACCATACTTACTACTCAACAAGGTAATCACTTAACATATGTATCGATGCTAAGAATCCATCACCCACACTTGTGACCATGGTGTTACTAATATGTTTCCAAATACCAAGGTGTAACGCCTTCCATTTAACGTCGTGCTATTAGAATCCTCACAGTTGAACCATCACGGGTTATACTTACTTAAATTTAGTTACAAAAGTACCACAATTGCTCTATTACACACTCGTCCAAAGTACATCTTGTTATCTCTTTCTCGTATCACAATTGTCATACCCTAAACTTTGACCCTAAGACATGTACATCATCAGAAGAAATCCACTAACCAAAGGATTGTGCCAGACTGGTTTGAATAGTATCCCCGTAATGGATCAGGATTCCTGAGTCCCTCAGAGGATTCAAGCAAAGGACCAATCATTAATACATAATATTTTAAACCTTTAAATAACTATCAAAGAGTTAAGGAATCTCAAATGATGAGAAATCTTTCAAAGACTATACAAAAGTCTCAGTGATCTCGTTCCCGAGCCATTACAATCGCCAATTAGGGTTTCAGCCAACTGATCCTTCTAGATGAAATTTTTCATGGGAAAAAGAGCCAAGGCCTCCACATATCATCACGAATGTTGACATGAACATGACAAGCCATTTACAAGTACAAAAGGTGCAAAGATAAAGACTGCAAGATTAGGGTTTCACAATGCCCAAATTAGGGTTTCTGACTAATCGAGGAACCAAAAGTCAAAATTTTCATCTGGACAAGAGCCTATACCTTAGGGAATGGTTTAAATATCTCATATACATCATGGAAGTATATTCATAAGGTCAAAATACCTCAGAGGATGTCCAGTCAAAAAATTAGAAATCCAGGGGTATCTAGTGTAATTTCCATCTGGACCAAAAAGTTAAAGTTTGACTTTTATACCCAAAATGATCCTCATGACCTATATTTCAAGAACATATGGTCCATGAATGCATTTGATCACAAACAATCATAAATTTGAAGATAACTTGTAAAAGGGGCAATCTTTGAAACTTAGAATTTTTTCTAAGTTATGGTAAAAAGTGTTTAAGTACCCTACTTCCAAGCATCATAACTTGTGATCCAAGAATCATATTTTGGTGAACCAAAGCTCAAATGAAAGATCTTGCTACAAACTACAAATGATTCAACTAGGAGAAACTCCAATTCCTTATAGATTTCAAGTTAAAGATGGATCAAAATCAAGAAAAATACTGATTTTCAACACTTCGAAAAAATCCGCAAAACATCAAAACTTGGAGGGATTTTTCACCAAGTTCCAAGTTGATTCAAATCCTTTTCAAAACACCAATGTTGTTGCAAATATTTCCAACAATTCAAAGAACCAATTGGCATGAAAATATCTTGCTTGTACATGAAGAAATCATGGATCAATGTGAGCATCTCAAGCTGTTTTGCAAAATCAGATTTTTCACAAACTTATGAAATCTGATATTTTGAATCAAAGTACAATGTCAAGTGGATTTAAGAATCTAAACAATGATTACAAGCCTGATCAAACTTGCAAATTCATGATTGCACCATGGAATTCATCAAAATGACATTCATAGAATTAAACATTATGCATTTTGATCCAAGGGTCATAAAGCTCCAAAATGGCATATTCTTGGATCTCTTGTTCAACACGAAATAGGTGGACACAATCCAAGTATCAAACTTCTGAGGAATGTGAATTTCGTTGCGGCATAGTTGAGCTATTTGAGAATTTCATCATTTCACATGTAAGAGATATTTTCATAAAACCATGACTTACCATTGTGACCTCATCATTTCAAATCTTGGAGGCCAAGTTTGTTCAACATATTTGCCTATAAATAGAGGCCTTATTCCATCATAAAAATTGCACCAAATCCTCTGATCACTAAGCTTTCTCTTCTTTTTCTCTCAAAGACTCAAAACTAAATATTTTGAGCAATCACTTCTGGCTTTTGAGTTTGAGCTAGCACAAGCTCAAACCAATTGCTCACACACATCACATATTACGTTTATGAGGTGTTCAAACACTTAGATCACCTCTGGAACACTTCCGACCCAGAATCACTCATCAAAACCTCAAAAAATCCTTATTTCTTCAACTTGAAGATCAGAAGTTGATTCAGCCATTTTTAATCAACTCCAAGTGTACAAACACCCTCCATATGGTGTAGGGAAGCTGTCCAGATCATCACAACATCTCTGTAACACCTCCAGCTCGAAATCACAACTCCAGCTGCAAGCTCTAGTTTAGGTAAACCTCAAACTAGGCCAAAGCATAATCCATGCATATTTCCTTGCACTATCTTTTTTCCATATGTGCTTAATCATATTCTAAGTAGTCCCCCTCAATCAATTTCACAAAATCAGCATCATGCAGAATTTCATGAGGCTCAGGCTAAATTAGGGTTCTTTAGTGTTCATCATTGATTTCTCACTCCACACATAAAATAAATGAAATTAATTGGCACCATTGGATTCATGGTATCAAAACGAGGAATTTTAATGTTTATTTCATCTCAAATGGATGTTTATTCCATGAGATACGATGAATTTTGCAAATTCTGGGCAAACTGCTTCACGCGTGTTCTTGTCCAAGGTGTTCTTGGCGCCTTTTTCAAATATTTCAAATTTTTAATTTTATTCGTTTTTTTTAATTAATTCAAAAATTAATAACTTTCTGATTCTTTTGAGTTTTTAAATGATTCTTTTTTCATGAACTCTAAAAAATGTTTAAATATTTATTCCATGAAAAAATCTCCCAAAAATATATTTTTTTAATATTTTTAATTATTTTCTTAAAGAATTAATTTTATTTGTTTCTAAACATTTTAAAAATCATTTCTTTCACTTGATTTTTCAAACATAAATGATATTCAAGTTGTCTCATGGATAAAACATAATTTTTCAATCATTTATCCAAGGTTTCAACTTGTTTTTCATTAGTGTTTGAAATTTATCAAATATTTTAATATTTTATTTCAAATAAATATTCAAAATTAGCGTTTTGACTTTCATACCCTCAAATTGACTTTTGTCACACTCTTGGGCCTCTATTAGAGTGTAAGACCCATCCCTTTTTGAAAAATGAACCATTAGGGTTCATCTGCTCCATTTTCAAAAAATTCGGCGTGATCACCTTTTTCACCGCATTAAGTTTACATCTTTGAATCTTTCTCTGTGAAAATCTTTGCACATAACCATTTATTTTCAAAAATAAATTGTCAAAATGTGTTATGAGGAATCCTTTATGTTTAGGACTCATTCTTTTTGTTTTAAACTTTCTCCGGTCTGTTTTAAAACTCTGTCAGGCTTCCGTATAAGTCTTTAACCCACCAATTGTTTCTTAAACGGTTTTCAATCTCTTATATAGAGGTTATGAGCATTTTCTTACAAATATCATTTCCTTTTATTTTTTCATCTTTATGACTAAAGATCTAATACACCAACAACTAAACTGAGCTTCACTCCGGTGAACTACTTTCTAGGCTGTAAGCAACTTTTCAGCACCCAAGTCCTACTCTGTGTATGAAATAATTAGATAATTAATCAAAAAACAAATTCCATAAGAATCCTTATGTTTAAGCCCTATAAATTCCATAAGAATCCTTTTGGTGGCAATCTTCCCTCTAAATTTATACACTAAAAAACAAATATTTTCCTCTAAACTTTATTAAAAGAAATTTAATATAAATTTTTATATACCCAATTTCTATATACTTATGACAAGTTATTAAAATTAGATTTTATTATATTTTAAAATAAATTTAACATTGAACATTTTTCTTTTAATTTTAAAATTAATATTAAATATTATATTTTCGTTACTGATACATTGTATGAATTTAGAAGTATTCCACATAATCTTATATCTATGAAAACCAAGGTAAATTGGATTGATTTTAATATATATATATATATATATATATATATATATATATATATATATATATAATAGAAAAATAAAAAAAACTATACACTTGTCATCCCAAACAGATCAACTCATTCATATCTATTATTCTATTATACACGTTTTAGAATTAAATATATAAAAACAATTGAAAAAAGAAAAAAAATTGAAAAGGAAAACGAGGGGTTCTCTTCTTCAAACTACCCACCGCCGGATCACATCCATAACCCGCCCTCTGCTCTCACCATCACCAAACAAGCAACCACCTCCGACGAATTTCCCCAATCTTCAACAGTTGACTATGACATCTTACCCTCTTCCCGCATCAAAACCGCTCACTCTAACCCCGCTCGTTGTGCCACCTTTGAGTCCATCGATATTACCGTCCTTTCTTCTAACGACGACGTATTCCATTCCATCTGTTTTAATATTTATTACAATTGCATTTTCATTTTATCATTTTCTGATTCATTCTCTCTAGGTCATTCTTGCGAGCAACGTCTTCGTTTTCACGGTTAAATCTTAATTAGGTATTTCTTTTATTTTAGAGTGGTTTGAGAAAGAAACGTCGTATTTTTATTGACCAGCTTCATTGTTTTTGTTGTAGTGAAGAACGTTATGTTGAAATTGAAGTTTGACTAACGACATGCTTTTGGTTTTTATTGTTGCTGGAATCAAGTTGAAAGGTCTTTAGGTAATGGAATTCACTCATTTTCACCTTCATTTTTGCATATAGAGTTTAAATTATTATTATCATTATTAGATATGTGTCGCTCCTGGGATTTTCATCCTAGTACAAACGCAAAAGTGGCGCGGAAAAGGTAGAGTCTCCAGCTAGGCATTTTTATCCCGAAGGAAAAGGAAAGGTAATGTTGCACAAACCTGACGAATAAGGAAAGGACACGGTCCTACGAAGCAATGATATGGGTTTGGGAGTCGGTTACGACCTGGAAAAAGAGAACGAAAAGGAAAAGGAAAAATGTAGGGAAAATAAAGAGTGTGCTCAAATGGACCCTACCCCGCTGCCTACGTACCTCATCGGGAAAATGAGGATCATAGTCGATGTAGTTCGCCTAACTAAGGCGGGAACAATTTTTGTGTTTTTTAGAGCTAAACTGCGTATGTCTATGCCTAGGTGTTGCAGGCTCGTCTGGTACGAGTGCGTTACCGTCTTGCAAATGAGACAAGTTTTCGTGAGTTCACGCTGAGAGTGAATGAGGTGAGAAAAGAATTCCCGCAGGAAAAGATGATTCTTCTTTGTTGTTTTGTCTTTTAAAGAAGTGTTTTCTAAGATTGTTGTTTGTGAACTTTCTCATACTAAGACCTGTTCATCGTGGTAGATGACTTACACCTCGCCCCGAAACAAGACATGTATAAGTAACCCACGACAAAGTCTCGTGTTGTACGAGAAGCTCAACCTTTATTAGGTGTTTTTTATTATTTTCTTTGAGGTGAGAAAGAAATCAAAAGCAAACCAAAGGCAAAAAGTCTAAGGGGAAAACTAAAATCCTAGTGTTGTCATGCATGGATGAACCTAGGTTAGTGCGATTTCTAATCCTAATGCGAAAAGGAAAAGAAAAGGGAATTAGAGTACAACTTACTTCCTAAGGAAGCTAAGTTGATCCTAAAGGGGATTAGTATGAAGTTGTGTAAAAGTAAGCAAAGGAATGCTAAAAACACACACACTTTGAAAGCATAAAGAATGTAAAAGGATGAAGTTGTGTGAACTTACCTTTACCTCCCTACAAAACAAGGGTTAGCATGATAAACATGAATAAGAAATGAGGTAAGAAAACCAAACAATTCCTAAGGGATCTAAGACCTAAACTAGACTCAATCCTAAGTTTAAAGGACCTAAAAAATGCAAAGCAAAAATCCAGCAGCCTATTACAGCTCACTAATGCACAAACAAAAAATGAAATGCAATTCACAATGCACACAACTTTTTTACAGCTAACAATCAACATGCAAAATAGGTGTAAAAAGTGTAAAAATGCAACACTCATAATACATTTTACAGCTACGGCATCAAAATACAACTATGGAAAGTGTCACAGATTTGGCTTATTTTCAATAATGCACAAAGTGAATGGCAAATAATGCACAAATATCACAAAGCATGATTAAATGGAATCAACATGCAGGATTAAATGAACATGATTATTTCTAATGAATGCTTATGAAAGAATGCACAAAATTAACAAATATGCAACAAGTATGCATTTTCAAGAATTGGCAAATAAGCACCTAAGCATGAATTAGAGAGTGTGTCAACAAACATCAAAAAAATTAACATATAACTTGATGCAAACATCATAATTGGATTATCATGAAAATGTAATCAAAGATGCAAACAAAATTCAAGAATGGGCATATGTGATCATGTTATCAAGCAAAATGCAACATGCAAATATAAACGAATATGCAATGCGATTATGTGTTCAAATTAACGAAACATGCATGGATCATGAAAGTGAAGCAAAAACAGAACCTAAAACATATGTAGGCATGTTAGAAAAGAGTTTGATCACGGCAACAAACATTCACAAGTCATTTTATACACCAATAACAAGTAAACGCAAAAATATGTAAAAGTGACAAATACGCGTGTCGAAACGACTCAAAACGATGGGATTATGCACCTAAAATGCTCTTAAAAATTCTCTAAAATCGTAATCTATTGCTAAATGTATAATCAAGAAACAATGAAACGCAAACATACAATGAAAACAAAAGATTTTTCAAAGTCATAACAGCGTTAACCGGTTAACGCTATAGGTGAATCGGTTAACGCCCTTAAATTTTAAAATCCAGGGCAAATTACAACATGTTAACCATATGCGTTAACCGGTTAACACTGAACAGAATGCAAAAATTCAACTATGTAGAAGCACTTTTGGTCTTAAATCTACTTCTAAAAACCTCTAACACATACATGAACATGCTAACACGAATTTGTTGCTTAACTAGGGTATTCTAACACATATTAGCAACTAGAATAAGCTACAAATCTAGCTTCTAACAATCGAAATACAAAAATCGCAATCAAATCATAAAACGGCCAAAATGCAATCAAATGATAAACAATCGAAGAATTCCATACGGCGAGATGAAGAGAATAAATTAAACGCGAAGTGGTTTCGAATTACCAACCTACAAAGCGGGGGATTTCTTTGGTGAGTGTTTCTATGTCGATCGAAATGCAAGTGAAGAAGAAAACTGAAGATCCTTGAACACGCAAAATAAATGCGATTGATGATGCTTCTTGATGAACACTTGCACAATCACTTCCAATAAGCCAAAACCAATCCAAAAACAGAAGCACTTCTTCAATAAGCTATGGATTTGATGTTCGATGAAAGTCTAGCTTCAAGTTCTTCAAGTTTCAATGAAAAAACTTGAAGAACTTCTATGGAGAAGCTTTGGAGAATTTTGAAATGGAAGAGAATTGAGAGAGAAATGAGATATTTGGAAAGTGAAATGCTGAAAAATGAAGTTGGAACCCCTTTCTTTGGAGTGATTAGGACTTATATAGAGGGTAGGCTTGGCATGAGGCTTGGGTATGGAGATAGGCTTGGATCCTAAGCTAAGGATAGGAGTTAGTTAAAGTTGGTTAGGGTTTAGGTTATATTCCATGGAATATTCCTTGGAAGAGTGTGGAAAGGTCTAGAATGTGGTAGAAGTTTCAAGTCTAAATGGAGTGAAGTAAAATGTGAAAGAGTGAAACAAGGTGGAAAAACATGAGGGAATAATGTGGAGGGAAATATGAAAAGCAACCAATTTTTGAAGGTTTTGCCAAAAATTCGCCCCCGTTAACCGGTTAACCATATGCGTTAACCGGTTAACGGACAAAAAAATTGATTTTTCTTCCTTTTCCATGGGTTAACTTGGAAATTCATTGGATTATTTTTTTGTGATATTATTTTCTCTTGAGCTCCATTGATTGACAAGCCTTGCTCGATCATATGCCTCATGCACATGCAAATGATGATGATTTATTTATTATTTTTGAATGTGATTTGATGCTTGGACGATCATGCAAAAATGAAGCATAAACCACTTGAGGTTGGCAATAAATTAAGAGGGAAAATTTTAGGGTATTACAACTATCCCTATTCAATCATCTGTAGACCTAAATGGATGATAGTGATAGCTTTCAGACGTTCAAGATATGGAGTGATTGAATACCCGAATAAACCGGAGAATCTGCACTTTGTGGGAAGTGAGAGGTTTTGATAAGAGTACCATCCTTTGATGATAACTTACAAAAGATCCTCAGATCTGACACAAAACCATCCTCGAATGGAGACGCAACAGTATATCGGCCTCAGTCGAAAACCAGGAACACAAAGACTAAACTCAAGCAGACTATGCAAAGGGAAATATATTGACCTCAATCAAAACGGTTCACCATCCTCGAATGATAGCCACAAGAACAAGACCAACCTCAGAAGGAATTGAAGAAGAGAATGCCATCCTCGAATGACAACTCAACATAAGATCCTCGGATCTAACACGAAACCATCCTCGAATGGAGACGCAACGGTATATCGGCCTCAGTCGATAACCGAAAACAAAGACTGACCTCAGACAGACTTTGCAAAAAGAGACATATTGACCTCAATCAATAGGCTCAAAATGGTCTATCATCCTCGAATGATAGCCAACAACAAGACCAACCTCAGAAGGACTTGAAGAAGAGAATGCCATCCTCTAATGACAACTTAACATAAGATCCTCGGATCTAACACGAAAAAATCCTCGAATGGAAACGCAACGATGTACCGGCCTCAGTCGATAACCAGAAACAAAGACTGACCTCAGACAAACTTCACAAAAGAGACAAACTGACCTCAATCAATAAACTCAAAATGATATATCATCCTTAAATGATAGCCAACAACGAGACCAACCTCATAAGGACTAGAAGAAGAGAATAACATCCTCGAATGACAACTCAACATAAGATCCTTGGATCTAACACGAAATCATCCTCTAATGGAGAAGCAATGGTGTACTGGCCTCAGTCGATAACCAAAAACAAAGACTGACCTCAGATAAACTTTGCAAAAAGAGACATACTGACCTCAATCAATAGGCTCAAAACGGTCTACCATCCTCGAATGATAGCCAACAATACCAACCTCATAAGGACTTGAAGAAGAGAATTCCATCCTCAAATGACAAATCCACAAAAGATCCTCGGATCTAACACAAAACCATAATCGAATGGAGACGCAACGGTGTACCGGCCTTAGTCGATAACCAGAAAGAAAGACTAACCTCAGACAAACTTCGCAAAAGAGACAAAATAACCTCAATAAATAAGCTCAAAGTGGTATATCATCCTCGAATGATAGCCAACAACAAGACCAACCTCAGGAGGACTTGAAGAAGAGAATTCCATCCTCGAATGACAACTTGCAATATGAAACCATTGTACTCAAAGGGAATCGACTAGGGATAACAAACGAGACTTGATAGAAATAAATCACATCAGGGAATGGACTTGGCATTCTGTGGGGAATACTTCGTCTGATTGAAGAAATACTGTTTTGGGCTTTTGTGCAAGGTACCAAAACTGGTTTATGCTTCGTATGCATATGTTTGAATTTTTCCATGGCATAATGCTCCATAAAGATGGAAATGCTATGCTTTTTTAGGATGAAAATTTAATGATTATTACTAAATGCAAATACAAAGATAACTCCTGATGAGGAGACAACGAGTATCCTTGACAGCTTCACTGGGGATGAACCAAATTTTGCATTAATTGTGATGAATCCCTATGAGGAAAAAACAACTTTATGGGGATGGTATTAATGATAAACTGCCCTGAACTTCTGTTCTTGCCAAAAATAAATTGGACTTCGAGATTAGAGAGCCAAGACCTTTTTGGCGATGAACTTGATTTGGAAGGAACGCCAAACGCTGAACTCCGCTGGGGGAAGTGATATTCCTCTGACCTGGCTGGGGAATCAGACACGTTGGTACTCTGGTGAGGAAGAGACCTGCTGGGGGAATCCCTCAGGTGCACCCTTCTTCCTGGGGAAGAGATATGCTGGGGACTCCTCAAATACACCCCCTTCCGCTTGGGGAAGAGATGCTAATGAGGATTCGACTTCATTTGACGAATCCGCTGGGGAAAATGGCGAATACTGTCGGGTAGGGAAGAGAACTCTCGGGCTATTTTATATCTTCACCTCTGCTGAGGAATGATGAATTTTCACGTGCTACTTGAATATAAAAAGACTCTAGTGGGGAATATTACTTTGTTGAAGGAGGGCTCTCTACTTGGGGAGAACATCCACATCTTTCCATTGTTATGCTGGGAAAGATTTCCATTTCCAAACCTGTTGGGGAGGATGGAGAACTTCGTTGGGGATATTTCTTGCTGGAAATAAGACTTTGCTCATCTCTTGCTAGGAGTGAGTGACAGGATGTGTCTCATGCTGGGAATGACAAGTAGAAGGCGTCCTCCACTAGGGATAAGAGATAATGATGTCCTTCTGCTCAGGAAGTATTATCCTCTTTGTTGTTGCTCTGTTGGGGAGGCGATGGTCTGACGAGACTTGCTAAGGAGTCACACTTCCGGATCTTCCAAGGAAGAGGCTTCCCGAAGCTCTGTGTTGGCAATGGCTTTGTTGACAACGCCTGTACCTGCATGTTAATGAACATTACTGATAGTACATGCGAAATGAGAGTTAGTTTAGCCTGCATGCCCCTAGGGTCATGGTCTGAATCCATCCCAGTTACTTAACACATCAGATATGTGTCAAATTTGTTTACTCTCCTGCACGTGTTATATGGCATTCATGCATTCATAAAGCAATATTTATCATAATTTGTTGGACGTTTTTGCAATCAAACTGTGGTAGATGAAAAAGAAAAACTCACGGAAACAAATTTGACTGAAATTGCGCTATTATATATTTGAGGAATGGCCATGAATAGGAATTACACGGGAAGCAATCCCTGGAAAGAGGAAATTGCACAAAAGGAAATTAAACTATCCTAATGGCAATTTGGAAAACAAATTCTCATCAAGCTCTGACCCGACTATGACTTGTATGTCCTTAAGACTCTCCACTCGCTTCCCTTTTGAGGAAGATGATTGAATTGATCTTCAACCTTTGGATTGCCTTTAATTGCTAATGACGAATCACAGATCTCGTAGGTCGTAGTTGTTCGCTTTAGTCCCTCTTTTGCGTGGATCGTCCTTTCGGGTTTTCAATCCACCGGGATACCCTTTTTTGCCTGAGTTGTCCAATGTGGCTTTTCAGCTCAGCGGGTGTACATCTTTTCAGATATTTCCCTAACTTTTGCCCGAGCCTTTTATTCTACTTTTGGCTCGCCGGTATGCCCATTTTTTACTAGAGCTTTATTCTGTTTTTAACAGGCGGGTCTATTACACAAAGTATTTTCTAACTGCGTCTGCATTGACTGGGGATTGTAAGTTCTCCATCCATGGTTGTTAACATCAAGGCTCCGCCCGAGAAGATCCTTTTAACCACGAATGGACCTTCATAGTTGGGATTCCACTTACGCCTATGATCATGATTAGGAGTAAGAATCCTTTTCAGCACCAATTCGTCGGGTATGTACCGTTGAGAGCATACTTTCTAGTCAAAAGCCTGTTTCATTCGCCGTTGATACAACTGTTGATAACACAAAATTTCACCGTATTTCTGACTCCGATTTCGCATGCATTCTTAGCTTTTATTGTTATTTTGTTATGTTATTACTTTTTTTTTCATTATTTTCAGGTTTTCTATGTAATCAGGGCTTAAATCGAGAAGAGGAGCGAAAAAGGAGTGGAAACGGACGAAAACCAAGAAATTCAAATTTTTACACTTACGGCATCCGCCATGGCTGGCGCCATGGGGTCTGCCATGACGTGGCCACGTCTCAAGACCACTCCACAACTGCCAAGACCCACGATCCCCACTTAATTCTTCCATTTGCTCTCATGGCGGGCGCCATGGCCTTATGGCGGGCGCCATGGCCTTGTGGCGGGCGCCACAAGGAAAAAGTGGTTCCCTCCACTTTTTAGTGGATGGGGCATCCTGGTCATTTCCCATTTAAGATTTGCCTATAAATAGGACTTTAGAATTTCGTTTTCTTCATCCAAACTTAGAATCTCATAGGCATATATCAGTTTTAAAGTAGTTATCATTCCACATCAGGGTGTTACTGCAATCGAGTGATCGAGTCTGTATACGTCTGTGTGATCGAATTTTGGAGCACTCTGGGAGGAAGTTAATCCTGCCGCAATTTTAATTCCAGTTTGTATTTTATTTTTCCGCATTGCTTTAATTTTATTTATTTTCCGCATTGCTTTACTTTTAATTATTTCCCGCACTCGTTTTACTTTATTTATTTATCGCACTCGCACTACTTTCATTTATTTTCTGCACTCGCTTTAAATACCTTTATTTCTCGCACTCGCACTACTTTTATTTACTTTTCGCACTCGCACTACTTTTATTTACTTTCCGCACTCGCACTAATTACTTCTATGAAAAATTATAAAAAGAACTTTTACTTTACCATGTCTAACTAAATCCATAAACGTTAGAATGTAAGGATCGTAATTGAACCAGTAATCCGTACAATTGTTTGTAGAAACACTTAAGGGCTATTTTAACTTTCAATATAAGTTTAATTGTTTTTAACTATTTCAAAAACAGCCAAAAGCGATTTTTCTAGTTCATTAGGAGTTCTTAGATTAAAAAGAAAAGGGATTTTAAAACGATTTTCGGACGCGTTAAGAAGTTTAGAGTCTGGTTCATGAGAACCTCTTTTTGCTAAGAAATCCAGGTTAAAGTACTTTTCAACTTAGTTAAGATACTATATTTCTTAAAAATAGGTGTACTACTCTAACACAGTACGCACCTTTTTATCCGTGACAATAGGAGGGGTTGATTAGAGAGTACAACTTGGTTTTGAATACACGAAAGCGAAAGTTCCTATTAAATTAGTTCTTTTCAAAGCAGAAAACATTGCCTAAAAGTAGTTCTATTAACAAGTACCGGAATATCTATTGATTACGTGAATTACATTCGAGCCTGTCTTTATTAATTGTTTAAAATTATTATTTTATTTACCATTGTGCACTCCTTAACACCCTTATATTCAGTTGCCTTAGATACACACCATAACAACAGGTACGATAGATTGACATTTGGTCTCTGTGGATTCGACAATCTTTTATATTACTCTGACGTGTTCGTACACTTGCGAAAAACATGCATCAAGTTTTTGGCGCCGTTGCCGGGGACTAATTTCGTCAAATTTCATACCCTGTAGTTATACCGTTTAGACTAAGGTTGTTGCCTTCAGGTCAATGTGAAAGACTCGGAGTGCCAGAAGCTTAGTAGACCCTCTAGCTGAACCTGAACGTTACGCTCGCGCACGTGTGTTTTTCCATAGGAATAGGGGAGCTATGGCCGAAGATCAAAACCGAAGACCTCTTAAGGACTTCGCCCAACCATCAAACGAGGAACCTAGTTCTAGTATAGTAAACCCCGCTATCACAGCCAATAATTTTGAACTTAAACCATCCCTACTGCAATTAGTGCAACATAGACAATTCGCAGGTCTTGCTACTGAGAACCCAAATCAACATTTAAAAAACTTTCTTCAGTTAGCAGACACCTTTAAAACCAATGGAGCTCCTCCTGAGGCGATACGCTTAAGATTATTTCCCTTTTCCCTCAGAGATAAAGCTCTATCATGGTTAGATTCCCTTCCACCCAATTCCATAACAACTTGGGAAGACCTTAGAAAAGTTTTCCTTGCTATATAGTTTCCCCCAAGTAAGACCGCTCTTCTTCGAAACCTTATAACCAGATTTACCCAACACCAAGGAGAGTCGTTGTTCGAAGCCTGAGAGAGATATAAAGAGCTATTAAGAGCATGTACACATCATGGCTTAGAGAATTGGCTAATCATTCAAACCTTCTATAATGGACTTCATTATAACACTAAGATGACCATCGACGCTGCCGCTGGTAGCGCACTGATAAACAAACCTTACCCTGAAACTAGTGCCCTTATCGAAGACATGGCCCAAAACCATCAATCACGGGGAGTAGAACGAGCGACAGTGGAAAAGAAGGAATCCCAAGGAGGAATACATGAGCTAAGCTCTATGGACATGATGTAAGCTAAAATGGACGCGTTGGCCCTTAGAGTCGAACATATGTGTACAACCCCGAATACTGTAGCTGCAGTTTTGCCGAATTGTGAGATATGTGGGACGCAAGGACACCAATCCGCCGAATGCAATCTGTTAAATGAGACCAACCCTGAGCAAGTAAACTACACTCAAGGGAACCCATTTTCAAACACATACAACCCTGGATGGAGGAATCACCCAAACTTCTCCTATAAAAATAATAACCCTATTCAAAATACCGCACCTCCGACGAGACAACAAGGTTACCAAGCCCCAAGAATAAATCAACCTATGAAACTTATACCACCAAGTCCGAGCCTTGAGAAATTTGTGGAAAATTTTATCACCGCTCAAACACAACAAAACAAAGAGTTCATGAACCAAAACGTCCATGTTAACGAACTAATTACCCAGTTAGGAACCAAGGTTGACCAGATTATTACTCATAATAAGATGCTTGAAACCCAGATCTCTCAGGTAGCTTTAAACCAAGCCCCTCAGACTACACCTGGAGGACAGTTCCCTGGACAACCTCAACAAAACCCAAAAGGGCAAGCAAATGTCATTACTCTACGAAGTGGAACCGCTTATAAGGAACCTTCAAACCCTAGATTAAGTGATCCCGAAACTTCTGAGAGAAATGAGGAAAAGGAACCAGAGGAATCTAAAAACCCGGAAAGTCAAGAAAAAGGAGAAGAACCTAAAATCAAAACCTATGTACCACCACCGCCATACAAACCACCAATACCATACCCTCAAAGACTAAAGAAAACCCATATCGATAATCAGTATCAAAATTTTGTTAAGGTTATAGAAAAACTTCATGTAGAAATCCCCTTTACATAAGCCATCACTAAAATACCTTCTTACGCTAAGTTTCTCAAAGATATACTTACAAATAAACGTAGACTTGAAGATCCGAAACCCGTGGAATGTAATTCTATTTCTGAAAATAGGTTAGCAAAGAACGATAAAGATCCCAGAAATTTTTCCATTCCTTGTATTTAGGAGCTAGTGTGAGCTTAATGCCTTTAGCAGTTTGTGAGAGATTAAACTTAGGAGAATTACAACCTACTAAGATGTCACATCAATTAGCCAATAGATGCGTTAAATACCCTATAGGCATACTTGAAGACGCCCCTGTTAGGATAGGTCAGCTGTTTATACCTACTGATTTTGTTGTCATGGACATTAAAGAAGATGACGACATACCAATCCTCCTAGGTAGACCGTTCTTATCGACTGCTGGAGCCGTAATAGATGTTAAAAAGGGAAACTAACCTTCGAGGTAGGTGACAAGAAGATAGAACTTGTACTCTCGAAATTTCTTATGGCACCTGTAATAGGAGATGCTTGTTATGCCTTAGATATCATTGATGAATGCATTAGGGAATTAGAACAAGAAGAAGAAATTGAATCTATAAAATTGCCATCAACCCTTATTTGGGAAGATGACGGTTATAAAAAACCCTACATTGATGATAACCTTCACGAATGTTTATCTCTTACCCCAGATCCTATGCCATGCTCTATAAAACCAACCGTAAAACTTAAGGAATTGCCTAAGAATCTGAGATACAAATTTCTTGATGAAGAAATGAACCATCCAGTTATAGTCAGTGCTACCTTAGACCAAGAGGAAACCAACCAATTATTAGATGTTTTACGAAGGTACCCCTCAGCCTTAAGATATAAGATCTCAGATCTAAAAGGAATAAGCCCATCCGTATGCATGCATCGGATTTTGCTTGAAGAAGATTCAAAACCCTCCAGAGAACACCAACGAAGAATAAATCCTATGATGAGTGAAATAGTTAAGACTGAAGTTCTTATGTTACTAGAGGCAGGTATAATATATCAAATCTCGGACAGTAAATGGGAGAGTCCTGTGCATGTAGTAACTGAAAAGGGAGGCATCACAGTCGTGCAAAACGAGAAGGGCGAACCTGTAGCAAAAAGAACCGATAGAGGTTGGCGTATGTGCATAGATTATAGAAAATTAAATAAAGCAACTAAGAAGGACCATTTCCCATTACCATTCATAGACCAAATGTTGGAGCACCTAGCCAGACACTCTTACTTTTGTTACCTAGATGTATATTCAGGATTCTTCCAAATACCTATTCACCCCGAAGATCAAGAAAAAACTACCTTTACATGCCCTGTTGGAACTTTTGCCTACAGAAGAATGCCTTTTGGACTCTGTAATGCCCCTGCCACTTTCCAACGCTGCATGATGTCTATCTTTGCAGACTATTTAGATGGAATCATGGAAGTATATCTGGACGATTTCTCAGTTTGTGGATCTGATTTCAAAAATTGTCTTATCAACCTTGAGAAAATCCTGGAAAGATGTGTAGAGGTAAACCTTGTGCTAAATTGGGAAATATGTCATTTCATGGTCACCGAAGGGACTGTTTTAGGACATATAGTTTTCGAAAAAGGTATAGAGGTAGATAAAGCTAAAATAGAAGTCATAGAGAATCTAAAACCGCCGAAGACTATCAAGGAGATAAGAAGTTTTCTTGGACATGCCGTATTTTACCGACGTTTTATCAAGGACTTCTCCAAAATAACAAAGCCCTTAACTGGTCTTTAAATGAAAGATGCTGAATTCATCTTCGATGAAAAATGTACTGAAGCATTTAATCTTCTGAAGCAAGCTCTGATTTCAGCACCTATAATGAAACCCCCTGATTGGTCAGAACCGTTTGAGATAATGTGTGACGCTAGTCACTATGCTGTAGGAGTCGTTCTAGGTCAGAGAAAAGATAAAACGTTACACGTAATTTATTATGCCAGTAGAACCCTAGACGCTGCACAGCTTAACTACGCAACAACCGAAAAAGAGCTCCTAGTTGTAGTTTTCGCCATAGACAAATTTAGATCTTATCTAGTAGGAGCCAAAATTATAGTTTACACCGACCATGCTGCCATTCGGTACTTACTAAGTAAAAAGGATGCCAAACCTAGGTTACTTCGATGGATTCTATTACTGCATGAGTTTGATTTAGATATCCGTGATAAGAAAGGCACAAATAATGTAGTAGCTGATCACCTTTCTAGGCTAGAATACCTGAAAACTGACTCAGTACCCATAAATGAAGATTTTGCCTATGATAGACTGATAGCCCAACTAGAAACTATTGAAGATGATAACCCATACCCACATCAGCATTCTCATAAATCCTTAGCCGTAAGTAATGTACCTTGGTATGCAGACTTTGTTAATTACCTAGCCGCAGACTTTGTTAATTACCTAGCCGCTGACATCATACCCCCTGATCTAAATTACCACCGGAAGAAGAAATTCTACAGTGATGTGAGAAACTTCTATTGGGACGAACCATTTCTTTTCAAGAGAGGTAAAGATGGCATTTTCCGCTGTTGCGTTCCAAAAGAAGAGGTACATAATATAATTGAGCATTGTCACTCTGCACCCTATGGTGGACATGCAAGCACATCTAAGACCTACGCCAAGATTCTTCAAGTTGGCCTATTCTGGCCTACTATGTTGCGTGATGTCCATGCTTTCATTGTCAAATGTGACAGATGCCAACGTACAAGAAATATTTCAAGACATAATGAAATGGCTCTGAGAAATATCCAAGAAGTAGAACTTTTCGACGTATGGGGTATATACTTTATGGGACCGTTCCCACCATCTTTAGGAAATCAGTACATCTTAGTAGTTGTTGACTACATGTCTAAATGGATTGAAGCTATCGCCGCACCCACAAATGACACCAGAGTAGTCATCAAATTGTTTAAAAACTACATATTTCCCAAGTTTGGAACCCTCCATTTAGTCATAAGTGATGGAGGATCACACTTCATATCGAGACTATTTGATAAAATTTTGAGCAAGTATGGAGTTAAGCATAGAGTAGCAACACCATACCACCCACAGACTAATGGACAAGTGGAAGTATCTAATAGGGAGATCAAAAAAATTCTTGAGAAGACTGTCTCTATATCTAGAAAAGATTGGTCGCAGAAACTTCAAGAAGCATTATGGGCCTATTGAACCGCTTTCAAAACCCCTATAGGAACAACCCCTTATCAATTGGTCTATGGAAAATCATGTCACTTACCTTTTGAGTTGGAGCATAAAGCCTATTGGGCCATCAAAACTTTGAATTTGGATTACCTAACTGCTGGTGAAAAACGTATCCTTGATATCCAAAAATTAGAAGAGCTCAGACAATCTGCCTACGAAAATGCCATCATATACAAAGAAAGAACAAAAGCTTGGCATGACAAAAGAATCATAAGTAAAGACTTCAAAATAGGCCATCATGTTCTCATGTTCGATTCTAGGTTACGACCTTTTCCAGGGAAGCTTCGTTCGAGATGGACTGGCCCTTTCGAAGTATCTAAGATTCTAAGATCTGGTGCTATTGAAATCAAGAACCAAACATGTAAACCGTTCATCGTCAATGGACAGAGGTTGAAGTCCTACGAAGGAGGTGACATCCCAACAACATACATATGCCATAGTCTGAGTGATCCACCATATCCTTCAAATGATGTATAAAATCCGGTCGTCGAGCTAATGACGTTAAACAAGCGCTGCATGGGAGGCAACCCATGGTTTTCTTATTTACGTACTTTTTATTTATTTTTATTTATTTTTATTTGTTTACTTTATTATTCTGTCAGGACTAACGATTGAATGTTTTATGTGATTTCAGGACTTGTTTGCTAACCTTGTGCAGAATGCAGAACCCCGATGACATGCACGTGGCCTTTAGAGACGACGCACAGAGAGAGCGTTACTATGTCCACATGAGACGCCCTATGGCACCTACGAGGTACCCTGACCAAGATTGCATGGATGCCTTGGGGATAGAGCCAAGCGTCAGATTCTTATGCCACCAACTCCAGTGGGACCAATTTGACGATATGAACAACACTTACAAGAACTTGACTCTAGATTTCCTCAACTCGTTTGACTATGATCCTTGGGATGGACCCGATGGACATGCTGTTTTCAGGTTGTTCGGGACTGACTACTCCTTCTCTCACAAAAAGTTTGGTGATTTACTAGGTTTTCAGACTACTCCTGATGTTATTCCAGAGACACCGATGGGGTATTTTATGAGCAGAGAAGTGGAAAAGTTTTGGTCTAACATCTCAGGTGGAGGGAGCCAAGATCCTTCCACTCAATTTTCTCAGGTAATCCACGACCTTGCGTTAAGGTACTTCCAGATGATTCTAACACACTCTTTCCTCGGTTTGCCAAATACAGAGACTTTGCTGAGTGAAGAGGAGATTTTCTTACTGTTTTGTGCGACTCAGTCACGCCCAGTTGCTTGTGGCAACTTCCTGTTGAAGGGCCTTGCCAGTGTCGCCAGAACATCTGTAGGCATTATACATGTCGGTGGGATTGTTACACGGATAGCTACTGCATTGGGTTTGTCTCGCAAATTATTGCACCTCAGGACCTTCTGCTGCTACACCACCCTAGATGTTGACTTTTGTCTTGACAGGGGACTGATGAGGAGGGCCTCTTTTGAGCCCAACACTTTTAGATTATTGATCGAACGACGAAGTGATACATTACTTTACATTACCAGACCCGCTGATGACCAGTGTCTACGACCCTACTAATTGGAGTTATGCTTTAGAGGGTTATGGAGAGACTGTCGAAGAGCCAAAATCACCTCCCGCCGCTGAGTACACTCCTACACCTCTTTCTCCCCAAATCACTGTTATGTCTAACAATATGTCTTTGCAGCCGCCTGATCCAAACTCAGATTTATGAGCTCCGCAAGGAGACTGCCCTGCTCAAGCAGGAAGTAGCGGACTTGGAATTACAGATTGAGGTATCTGATCTCACTCATGCCTCAGAGGCCGATGCTCTATATCAAGAGATTGAAGAGCTTCGGAGGGAGATAATTGAGATTCGTGGATCAAACCAGGAAGAAAAGCCTACCACATGATTCGTTTTACACTGACGTTATTACCCTAGTATTTAATTTCTTTTTCATTCTTTATTTTATTTCTCGCATATCCAAACATATTTTATATTATTGCATCTATTACATTTTCTTTTTCATGTACTTTGATTTTATCTTATATATTATTTCATGCACTAATCTCATTTTTTCTCTTTTCTTTTAATTTATTTTATTTTTGTCGAATAAAAAAAATATAAAGACAAAAATATTTTCATTTTTGTCTTCATAAAAAATATGCAAGCTTCATGCCTTAGAAGAGAGAAGAAAATGCTATCCGGACTCCCCGAAGACCGAAGGTGCAAGAGGGCCCAAAAGAAGAATTGAAAATCCAAGGCCCAACAGAAATTGGCCTTATGGAGGGCGCCATACCCCCTGTGGCGGGCGCCACACCGTCCTACAACAAATACGGGGCTGATTCCCCATTTCCACCATCTTCACACCTTCAAAGCTCAAAACCCCATTTTTCCAACTTCCAAAACCCCCATTGAACCTCGTTAAAGCTCCCTCATTTCCAAAACATTCACCATCTATAAAACCTATCCAAAATCCATTTTCATTTTCATCCACCATAAACCATAAAAATCCAACCTTTATCATTTCTCTCATAAACCATTTTTCACCACTTTTCACTTCTCAAGGAGCAACAACATTGGAGTTCGATGGATATCTTCTTCGCGATGGAAGACCGGGTGATAGGCAAAGGAAAATTATTCAAAGGCTTCAGAGTCGGGAAATTCTCTCGACTAGGTACGTCGATGATAACTGTCTTTATGCTTTGGGTCTGTATCATAGTGTTTTTCATTTATTAGATTTTTTAGGCTTGCATGATATTTTTGTTAACCAGGAATCTACCTATGAGAGGCTGACAATTGAGTTTTTAAGTTCATTGATATACACTGTCAGTCCTAACACTGCTAGCACAGTCGGTACTGTTAATTTTAGACTGTTTGGAATTGAATACAAATACAGTACCGACGAACTAACAGGCTTGTTAGGAATCCCTCATAGGGAAGGTGCTATATGTGAGGCACCTTTGGATGCGGAATGGTCGGCCGAGGTATTTTCCTTCAGGCAGAGGCTGTCAAGTACTTCAATAAATTCTTTTGAAGGAATACTTGCGTCGACCATCGATAATCCGTCCATAAGAGTTTTCAGATATCTTTTGGCATGTACTATTTTTGGCCGGGAGTGTCCAAATAAGGTAAACGCTAAAGAGCTCCTATTTTTGCAAGGATGCCTCACTAATACCCATATCAATCCGGTCCTGTTTATGCTTGCACACATGGCTTTAACTACTAATAAAACAGGACCGATTATTTTTGGAGGACTTGTTACGTCTATTGCTCGGGCTCTTGAGCTGAACAATGAGATAGCTACACTTGAACCACTACCTCCTCGCACAATTAATTTAAAATTTCTAAAAGACATGAAATTGTGCCGAACGAGGAGAGCAGGTGGTTATGAGTTGATGGTTCATGGGGTAGCTATCCCATCTGTTGCTTTACCTTGCAGTAGACGTACTGATGTACGTAATGAAAGGAACTAGACCTATGATCTGAATGCTCCACCTGTTTTGGGTCCACTTCCTCCTAATATTCCTGATGGGGAGGCACATGACACTGATGAAGAATATGATCGGAGAGAACAATCTCCCGTACCTCACATGTCCCTCCATCGTCCTTCACAGTCACACACCGCACCATCTTCCTCTAACCCTGTTGGAGGTGCTGCTCCTGGATTCTATGTCACTGAGGAGATGTGGCGTGATATGACGGCTAGAGAGGAAAGGTGAGACGACCTACTCTCTAGTATTTCACAACAACTGACGGATAACATGAGCTTCATGCACCAATCGCGATCGGTATCGGATCGTGCCTACAGTAATGTTTGTCGTGCCTTGACCGACATCACAACAGAGCAGGCCCGTCAGCGAGAAGTCAATCGCCGGCTCTACCAGCTTATGGAGGCCACTCAGGGTTCCATCCTAGGTAACCTTCGAGAGGTTCGGGGTGCCCAGGCTACCTTATCGGCACGACTTGACCGGAGGGACCAGCAGCGCAGTAGATCCCGTCGTTCCAGACCATCACAGCAGGACGGCGAAGGCACCAGTGCTCCTCCACAGTAGTTTTCCAGGTTACTCTCCTTACCTTATTTTGAAACATTGGGGACAATGTTCGATTTAAGTGTGGGAGGGGATTTTATTTGCCTTCTGTTATTTCCCTTTCTAGTAAGTTATCTAGTTTAACTTTTCTTAGATAATGCATGTGTCTGACGAGTCACCAGTATAGTGTATTTTTAGTACATCCTCATTTTTTCCCAATTCTTTAGCCTTACCAAAAAAAATTTAAAAAAGAAAACAATGTTGTTTCACATGTTTTTTGGGCTTTGAGACAGGTTTGGATTAGGATGTGGTGACTTAGCTCAACTTTTTGAAACATCAGTACCATTGTAGCACCATAGACCTCTTGAATATAGGAATCACACCTAAACCCCGCACACCATGGCCTTTATTATCATTCAAAAAATTGTCCTAAGTAGTTTATTCTAGCAGTCAGCTCCGACCTAAGCATGCTCTACGTAGGGGGGCGATGAAAACATAAGTGAATGATCCAGTGCTAAATAAAAAAGAAAAAGGCAAACTCTGGGATAGATGACCCTTACAAAGTCATTTAAACCGGAAAAAGAGAAGAAAAATATTTTTGCCACAAAAAGAAAAAAATTGCAATCACCTATTGTTAGTTGGTTCAGAGGTATCTGGCACTGAACTTGGTAGGGCGAATTACGATCTGATCCCCCGCAGCTACATTTAGGCAAAATAAAAACGGGTTTACACATGCTTATGTGCCAGAAACCTTATGTTATGGATCAGAATCACTAACCAGTCACTCTACTATGAAGCATGTACGGATAACGGGCTTAATATGATTACGCCTGAATGAAAAGGACCCAAAAAGAGATGAGAAGAAAGGCCTAGGTATTGTGGGATGACATGGGGTGGTTAATATAGGATTGAAGTTTGTGTCTGTGTTATTATGGTACCCTTGGTTCACTTAGTTAGTACCTGTCACTGCATCCTGACTTGAACTTAGAAGCCCTTTAGCCCAAATCACATGTTGACACCAATTTTCTTCATTTTTGAGCTTTAAATGTTTACTTGAGGACAAGCAAAGGTCTAAGTGTGGGAGGATTTGATAACACTAAATTTCACCGTATTTCTGACTCCGATTTCGCATGCATTCTTAGCTTTTATTGTTATTTTGTTATGTTATTACTTTGTTTTTCTTTATTTTCAGGTTTTCTATGTAATCAGGGCTTAAATCAATAATAGGAGCGAAAAAGGAGTGGAAACGGACGAAAACCAAGAAATTCAGCTTTTTACACTTACGGCATCCGCCATGGCTGGCGCCATGGGGTCTGCCATGACGTGGCCACATCTCAAGACCACTCCACAACTTCCAAGACCCACGATCCCCACTTTCTTCTTCCATTTGCTCTCATGGCGGGCGCCATGGCCTTGTGGCGGGCGTCATAAGGCAAAAGTGGTTCCCTCCACTTTTTAGTGGTGGGGGGCATCCTGGTCATTTCCCATTTAAGATTTGCCTGTAAATAGGATTTTAGAATTTCGTTTTCTTCATCCAAACTTAGAATCTCTTAGGCATATATCAGTTTTAAATTAGTTATCATTCCATATCGGGGTGTTACTGCAATCGAGTGATCGAGTCTGTATACGTCTGTGTGATCGAGTTTTGGAGCACTCTAGGAGGAAGTTAATCCTGCCGCCATTTTAATTCCAGTTCGTATTTTATTTTTCCGCATTGCTTTACTTTTATTTATTTTCCGCATTGCTTTACTTTTATTTATTTCCCGCACTCGTTTTACTTTATTTATTTCTCGCACTCGCACTACTTTCGTTTATTTTCCGCACTCGCTTTAAATACCTTTATTTCTTGCACTCGCACTACTTTTATTTACTTTCCACACTCGCACTACTTTTATTTACTTTCCGCACTCGCACTAATTACTTTTATGAAAAATTATAAAAAGAACTTTTACTTTACCATGTCTAACTAAATCCATAAAGGTTAGAATGTAAGGATCATAATTGAACCAGTGATCCGTACAATTGTTTGTAGAAACACTTAAGGGCTATTTTAACATTCAATATAAGTTTAATTGTTTTTAACTATTTCAAAAACAGCCAAAAGCGCTTTGTCTAGTTCATTAGGAGTTTTTAGATTAAAAAGAAAAGGGATTTTAAAACGATTTTCGGACGCGTTAAGAAGTTTAGAGTCTGGTTCGTGAGAACCTCTTTTTGCTAAGAAATCCAGGTTAAAGTACTTTTCAACTTAGTTAAGATACTATATTTCTTAAAAATAGGTTTACTACTCTAACGCAGTATGCACCTTTTTATCCGTGACAATAGGAGGGGTTGATTAGAGAGTACAACTCGGTTCTGAATACGCGAAAGCGACAGTTCCTGTTAAATTAGTTCTTTTCAAAGCAGAAAACATTGCCCATAAGTAGTTCTATTAACAAGTACCGGAATATCTATTGATTACGTGAATTACATTCGAGCCTGTCTTTATTAATTGTTTAAAATTATTATTTTATTTACAATTGCGCACTCCTTAAAACCCTTATATTCAGTTGCCTTAGATACACACCATAACAACAAGTACGATAGATTGACACTTGGTCTCTGTGGATTCGATAATCTTTTATATTACTCTGACGTGTTCGTACACTTGTGAAAAACACGCATCAATTGTCCATGGCATACAACTTCTAGGCGTTTCTCTTCAATAAGGCTCAGTTGATTGTACCTGGATCAGAGCCACTCAGCATCGTCAAGCTTGACGTATATCATTAATCTCAACGAAGGGATCTCGACTTCAACCGATAGGACTGCCTCCATACCGTACACAAGTGAGAATGGGGTTGCCCCTGTCGAGGTGCGCACCGACGTCCGGTACCCATGCAGTGCAAATGGTAGCATCTC
Source organism: Lathyrus aphaca (assembly GCA_963966055.1). NCBI lineage: Eukaryota > Viridiplantae > Streptophyta > Magnoliopsida > Fabales > Fabaceae > Lathyrus > Lathyrus aphaca. The sequence continues at coordinate 432,433,238 of OZ014524.1, read as the reverse complement.
ATGACAATCTTTGTATGTCACAACCATCTTTTGAACGATCTTCTTGATGTTCTTGTTGGCTTCCTCGACGGTGCCATTCAACTTCGGGCGATACGGCGAATAGTTGTGATGCTCAATTTTTAAATCCCTCCACAATTTTGAGATTAGAACCATTATCAGTAATGATTCTCTCGGGAATTCCATATCGGCATATGATATCCCTTTTGATGAATCGGGCTACCACCTGTTTGGTAACATTGGCATAAGACGTCACTTCAACCCACTTCGTGAAATAGTCTATGGCAACTAGGATGAAGCGGTGACTGTTGGAAGCAGTCGGCTTGATCTTGCCAATCATATTAATGCTCCACATGGCGAATGGCCAAGGTGAAGACATGACGCTCAGTGGATTTGGAGGTACATGGACCTTGTCAGCATAGATTTGGCACTTGTGGCAATTATGGGAGTATTTACAGCAATCGGATTCCATGGTGATTCAATAATACTCCGATATGAGAAGTTTCTTTGCCATAGTATACCCTCCAGCATGGGTACCGAAGGAGCCTTCGTGAACTTCTTGCTTCAACAGGTCTACTTTGTGTCTATCCACGCATCTGAGCAAGACCATGTCAAAGTTCCGTTTATAGAGCACATTATCTTGGTTTAAGAAGAACCCGCCTGCCAACCTCCTAAGAGTCTTTTTGTCTTTGCTTGATGCTCCTGCCGGGTATTCCTGGGACTTCAAAAATTTCTTGATATCATAATACCAGGGTTCACTATCATCAGTATTGTCAATTGCAAACACGTATGCCGGTCTTTCAAGATGAGATATGTCAATTTTGGGCACATATTTCTTTTGATGAACCTTGATCATGGAGGATAAGGTTGCAAAGGCATCAACGAACTGATTCTCGTCCCGAGGTAATAGTGCAACTTGACCTTTGTGAAGAAAGTCAACAACCTTATGGTATAGTCCCTATACAGAGTCAAATGAGGTTGATGAACCAGCCATTTTCCATTAACTTGGTTGATGACCAGGGCTGAATCGTTAAAGATATCGAGGTTCTTGATTCTCAAGTTAATTGCTCCCTCGATCCCCATTATGTTGGCTTCATACTCTGCTTCATTGTTAGTGCATTCGAATGTCAGTCGGGAAGTGAATGGCATATGGATCCCTTCCGGAGAGATAATAACGACACCAACTCCACTTCTGTTCATGTATACGGCTCCGTCAAACATCAGACTCCATTTGGATTCGGGGTCTGGCCCCTCCTCCGAGAGTGGTTCTTCATAGTCTTTCGACTTGAGGAACATAATGTCCTCATCCGGAAACTCGAACTTCATCGGTTGGTAATCATCAATGGCTGCTGGGCCAGATAATCCGACAATACACTTCCCTTGATAGCTTTTTGTGAAGTGTACTGGATATCGTATTCTGTCAGAATCATTTTCCAACGGGCTACTCTTCAGGTTAGAGCTGGCTTTTCGGAGATGTATTTACAGGATCCATCTTTGAAATCAACAGAGTGGTGTGAGTTAGCATGTACTGTCTTAGTCAGCGAGCAACCCATGCCAAAGTGCAACAAGTTTTCTCGAGCAGTGAGTAGTGGGTCTCACAGTCGGTAAACTTTTTGCTAAGGTAATATATTGCATGCTCTTTTGGACCATACTCGTCCTATTGACCAAGCACAAAACCCATTGATCCTTCAAGCATAGTGAGGTACATGATTAGAGATCTCCCTGGAACCGGTGGCATGAGAATTAGAGGTTCTTGTAAGTACTCCTTGATTCGGTCAAAAGCTTGTTGGCAGTCATCATTCCAAGTATGGCCTGATTCTTCCTCAAAAGTTTGAAAATAGGCTCGCACATGGTTGTTAGGTGAGAGATGAACCTTGTAATGTAGTTTAAACTTCCTAAGAAGCCCCGTACCTCTTTCTCGGTTCTCGGCTCAGGCATCTCCTGAATTGCTTTTACTTTCGTGGGGTCAACCTCAATCCCCCTTTTACTGACGATGAAGCCCAGCAGCTCTCTAGAATGTACCCCGAATGTGCATTTGTTCGGATTTAACCTCAGTATGAACTTCTGAAGCCTGTCAAACAGCTTGGCTAATTTGACTAGATGTTCTTCTTCTGTCTATGACTTCGCTATCATGTCATCGACGTAGACCTCAATCTCGTGATGAATCATGTCATGAAATAGAGTCACCATTGCTCGTTGGTATGTAGCTCCAGCATTTTTCAAACCAAACGAAATCAATTTATAATAGAAGGTGCCCCATGGGGTAATAAATGTAGTTTTCTCCATGTCATATGGCGACATTTTGATTTGATTGTAGCCTGAGAAGCCATCCATGAAGGAAAACACGAAAAATTGGGCAGTATTGTCAACAAGCACATCAATATGCGGTAGTGGGAAATCATCTTTGGGGCTTGCCTGATTCAGGTCCCGATAGTCTACGCACATCCTGACTTTACCGTTCTTTTTAGGGACGGGCACAATATTCGCAACCCATGGAGGATGGCTCGTCACGGCCAAGAATCCGACGTCAAAATGCTTTTGAACATCTTCTTTGATTTTGGCTGCCATGTCAGGGCGAGTTCTTCTCAGTTTCTGTTTCACTGGCGGGCAGTCTTCTCTGAGTGGAAGCTTCTGGACTACAATATTAGTATCCACCATTGGCATGTCCTGGTAAGACCAAGGGAAGACGTCGACGTACTCTCAGAGCACGGAGACGGATCTTGACAGGTTCCTCCAACGCGGCCCCGATCTTGACCTCTTTTTTGTATTCCTCTGTACCCAGGTTTACCACCTTAATGGCCTCCTCATGTGGCTGAATCATCTTCTCCTCTTGCTTAAGCAATCTGGCTAGTTCTGCGGGTAGTTTACAATCATCTTCACCTTCCTCGTCGGCTAGGTAAATTGGATTATCGTCATACTGAGCCATAGCAAGGTCGTTACTAATGAGACCCGATGAGGAGCATCTTAATGAATGATGATTCATGATAGATTTTAGAAGAAGTGGGGGACATAAAAAAGCATTGCCATTTATTTTTATTTTATTAAACAAAAAACAAAAAAATGAAAGACAAGGAACAACATGATTGAATGCAAAAACGTCCACTTTATTAATGATTATGATATTGCTTTATGAATAATGAGCCCTTACAATGAGCTGTTATGCCCCGGGAAAGGCATAGAGCTAGATAATAGGAGAATAGAAACATAAAACAATTACTCTTCTGGCTGAATGATGGAGATGATCGCTTTGACCGACCAGTTGTTGAGTTGCATCCTCGAAGCACATGGCTTTATCCACTCATCTAGTTCGTAATCACTATCAACCACTTCTTCATGTACTACGCAGACGTTGCCGTGATCAAACCATCCCACACTAGTGAAGGTAATTGGGCCTTTCCGACCTCTAGAACTTTTCTCTGGTGTTGACTGAACAGGCTGGTAGCCAACCCCGAAAATATCCTTCTTCTATGGGACTTCAATCAGCTTACCCAAGCCTTCCTTTGCACCTGACTCTACAACCTCTAGAGCTTGCCTGTAGGAGGTTATGGAAAGTCCTTTCTTTGTATCCTTTGATAAGGTAGATGACAATGATGCACTTGCAGTTTTGATGGGATCGAAGGCTTGGCAAGGGGTTTCGAGAATCTCCCCATCCATCTCTGCATACTTGAACGAGGTCAGGTGGCTGATGAAAATATCATCCCTACACATCATCACAATCTGTCCTTCCCAGACAAATTTAATCTTTTGATGAAGGGTAAAAGACACGGCGGCATGTATCCAAGGTCGTCCTAACAAACAACTGTAGGCCGGCTGGATGTCCATCACGTAAAAGGTAGTATTAAAAACCTGTGGCCCTACCTTGATTCGTAGTTCTACCTCTCCGAATACTGAACTTTTCGAACCATCGAAAGCTCGGACGACCAAGTCACTTGGCCTAAGCACAACCTGTCATAATCCAGCTTGATCAGTGCTTTCTTTGGCAATACATTCAATGACGACCCTATGTCTACCAGCACATGGGAGAGCATAACACCTTTGCATTCTACGGAAATGTGTAGAGCGCGGTTGTGGTTGCGTCCCTCAAATGTAAGGTCCATATCCGTAAATTCCAACCCATGGCTGGAATTTCCACTTGACACTACAGTCTCTAGCTAATTCACGAATATGTCTTGTGGAACGTACGCATTGTTCAAGATCATTAAAAGAGCCTTCTGGTGTGAGTCCGAACACATCAATAGGGATAAGATCAAAATCTTAGAAGGAGTCTGCTGTAAGTGATCAACAATCTTATAATCACTCTTCTTGATTATTCTCAGGAACTCTTCTACATCCTTATTGAAGGTCATGTTAGGCTCTGTCATAGGCACGGGTGCATCATTGGTCATAGGCTTCTTGCCCTGGCTTGAGCTTCAACATTTTCATTTGGTGGCAACACATTACTTCTCGGTGTCTCTGGAGCAAATAGTCTACCACTTCTAGTGAATCCTCCGACCCCGACATTCTCAAATTGGTGCGGAGATGAACTGGAAGCAACGATGTCTTGCTTCTAACCATTGTAATAAACGTCTCCCCCATAGTTCCATGGGATAGCTTTATCACTCTGGTACGGAATTTGTCCAGAAGTAGTAATGGCTACCGGTGCCACCCTTGCTGGTGCAGAAACATGTGTCGGGTTGTAGTAAATCGTAACAGTTGATATCTCGTCCTCTTTCATGACCTTGTCAAACTGTATACTTCCTTCGTCCATCATTTTATGTATTCCTGATCTCAATCAGAAACAACCATCGACAAAATTGACACAGTCTGAACAGTCCATTTCACAACCTGGAAAGATGTCCTTCTTAGCCAGGCAAGCCTTTATAGCCAATAATGAAGTCTTCAGGTCATTGACGTTAGATACGAGGTTCAAACATTCCCCACTATCAACCGCTCCTACGGTCCTTCCATGGTCAAGCATGGGATTCTGTAACACATTTGGAGTTGGAGCGAAGTTGATCGCTTTGGAATCTATTAGGTCTTGGACTACATGCTTCAAAGCCTTGCAATTCTCGGTGTTATGGCTTGGAGCCCTGAAATGGAATTCACAATGAACATTACCATCGTAGCCTTCAGGAATTTGCCCCGGCCTCGGAGGCTACAGAGTTCTCAATTGAACCATCTGAAGTTGAAGCAGATTCTGTAAAAGCTGAGAGTAAAGCATGGGAGGAGCCCCGAACTGTCTATCCCTTGGCTTGGGAGGATAGTATGGACAGGGAGCCCTTTGTTGTTGATAACTTTGTTGGCGTTGTTGTTGAGGTTACTGAACCTGTTGCTGGTTAGCTGGAGCAGCAATAGTGAAAGGCGCTGCATAAGCACTTCGATTCCCCCTCTTCTTCTGAGCATATACGGCCCTAGCTTCTCCTTCCTTGCGCTTCACGAAAGGCTTCTTAACCCCAGAGGTTGATGCTCTGCCTCTCTGAATCTTGCCTAGTCTCATCCAAATCTCGATTCTTTCACCCGTCAGAATGATATCAGAAAATCCACTAGAGGAAAAGCCAACTAACCTCTCCATGAAGTGCCCCGGGAGGGTGTCGATGAAGAGATCAACCATCTCCCTTTCCAACAACGGTGGTTGAACTCTGGCCGCGACCTCGCGCCATATCTGCGCATAGTCTTTGAAACTTTCAGAACTCTTCTGAGACAGGCTTTGAAGTTGTGTTCGGCTGGGAACCATGTCAATGTTGTATTGGTATTGTTTGAGAAAGGCCTCCCCAAGCTCCTTCTAGTTGTTGACAAAATTCTTCTCCAGCTTTATGTACCACTCTAGCGAGCCCCCAAACAGGCTATCTTGGAAGTAATACATCCAAAGCTTCTCGTCTTTGGTATGTGCAGCAATCTTGTGATAGAAGGCTTAAAAGTGAGTATTAGGGCAAGAGTTGCCATTGTACTTGTCGAAAGTTGGAGGTCAGAACTTTGGAGGGATAACCACCCCTGAAACCAGTCCCATATCAGACACGTCAATACCAAGAGTATCTTTGCATTCCAGAGCTCTCACCTTCTCGGCCAGCATTTGGAAATCCTGATTGTTAGCTCCAGTACCAAACCCCATATCTTTGTTGACCAGGGTGAACTGGTCTTCCTTCCGGTCTATCACATGCACAGGAATTGGGCCACCATCTACTGGATCTGGAGGTCTGTTCACTACAGGTGGAACAAAAATGTCGTTGACTGGATTGCCTTAAGCGTCCAAGGTAACCACGGGAGGATCTTTTTGTGGGGGATTAAGACTTTGCATATCAGCCCTCATCTCTTGCTGCCCTAGGCCCATACCTTGCATCATTTTCATGAACTCCCTAATTCGGGTGCGAAGATCGTTCAGTTCTGTCTGTACAGTATCCATGAAATTCCTATGATTTCGACGGGTGGCGTACCAGTGCGGTGGAATATTTTGTCTGAGAGGACGAGTCTTCGAGGCTCTCACAATCTTTCCTGAAAATAGATAAGTTAAGAACCATGGATAACCTGCAAAAAGAAAAAATGCAAATGACATGAATAAATGCAATGCTGTGTATTTTTCATTCTTAAGGGTTTTTTACAGTCCTGTTCCGGTATTCGAGAATTCAGAAAGCTCTTTCAGATTTTTAGGGAAGATGACTTTGCATGATGTTCAAACTAGATGTTATTCGTGGAGAAATGGTGTTCATTACCCCGTGTCAGTGTAAGAGATAACAACCAGAGATTCAAACCAAATCAAACATATCATAAACTAGGATCTAAATATAACAACTCCCCCGAAGGGTGCCAATTCATAGATCAAAGAGTAGAAAAGCAAAGTAAAGAGGAATCCCACAACAAGCCTGTGGGTAATCCAGGTACAAGAGTATGAGACTAAACCCTAGGAAGCTCCATGTTCTGCAGCCTCCAGCTAAGAAACTTGACGACTTGGAACAGCTGGGCAATTTCCGGATGATTCGGCTCCTGGATGAGCTTCTGAATAAGACGATCCCTTAGATCAAAGGAAGCGTGTAGTTCGTTGCTCTATTGTAGGAATACCTCCTCCCTTTCTTTGCTAGGACTCGGCTCAGTCTTGAGCTTCTTAACATCAGCCAGAAGCTTCAATTCTTCTAACTCCTTCTAGATGTTGGCCATCTTCTAAAGGTGGTCTCTTCGTTGCTGGTGGGCTTTCTGATGCAGCTCCCCTTGCTCCACCAGAGTCTCTTGAAGGCCTTTGATCTTTAGCTTGTACTTGACCTCTGCCTCTTTCTGCTTTCTCAGATGGTCCTCCCACTTCTACTGCCAGAGGGTCACAACTTCGTTAGCTTCATCTAAGGCTTTCTTATCCTTCTGGCGATGACATGTCCTGTGGATCTCAGTTAAACTCCTCTTCTTGAAGTAGAGCTCTCGTTCTTCGAAGTCTTTCTGCTTGAGCCTGACTAACTCTTCAGCTTGATAAGCTCTCTCTTCTAGCTTCTGGTTCTGAATCTTCAGCTTCTAGAAGAATTATGAGCCTCCTGATTTTCAGCCCTAAGTTGTTTGACCAAAGCCTCCAGCTCCTGGTAGTCTCCCAATTGCATTGTTGCAGAAGGTAGAACTGGTGTGGAGAAAGGGATTAGGGACACTTGAGCTTTCTCCCTTATCCAAGCTTCGAACTCGGGGAACATTTGATTGTTGCTTTTTCCCAAGCGCTCTAAACCCTTCCTTTTGATGAGTTTTCAGGCCCCTGCAACTTCTCGAACCAAGGGAAGATTATCTTTTACAGAGAAATAGAAGGTTTGAACTAGCTTTGATTCTTTGGGAACAATCTTGAGTGCATATCCCAATTGTCTTCTCAGGAGTATGTGGTTGTAATTGATGCCCCCAACTACTCCCAAGAGTGGAAGATTGGGATAACCTCCACAACTGGAGATGAGATCCTTCCCTTTTAGCCTTAAGGTGAACCATCTAATATCTTTAGCTGACAACGTGCTTAGCTTTTGCGCCCAAATCACCTTAGGATTCATAAAAGCTTCAGTAATAGGGAGATGCCTCATAAACCATCTGTAGAAGAGAGAGGCACAACACTTAACCAAGCCCCCCCGTCTTTTCTTGTTATTGTAATGCACTAAATAATAAAGATCACCCAAGAGGGTGGGCACCAGATTCTTCAGTACAAAAAAATGAATGGAGTTCATGTCCACAAATTTATCCATATTAGTGAACAGGATGATCCCATATATGCACAATGCTAGGATGGCACAAACTGAATCCCACTGATTTGTCGCAGCAAGTTCTCCAGCTCTTCTTACCAGAAACTCTAGAGAGAAACCAAGCACCCCCACTTTGGTAGCAATCAGATTATCATTCACTTCAGATAAGCTCAAATAAAGATCCTTGGCAATATCAGAATGAGTCGATCTGGTCATCTCTGAGTTGAAGGGAATCCGATCTTGGATTGGCACCCCTAGAATCTCAGCATACTCTTCAAGTAAAGGGCCTAACTGAAAGTCGTGAAAGGTGAATCACCTGAGCCGTAAGTCATAGTACTGTAACAAAGTAAGAATGGTGCTCCTTTGAGAACTATCCAAATCAACTACCAAATCCAGAATATCACCTTATTTCTCCTTAAAGTATCCCAAAAGACTCGGGGTAATAAGAGACACCATCTGGTTTTTCATATCCACTTTGGTGTCAAAGAATTTGTAGTGCATAGTCCTTTTTCTGACATCTTCCATTCTGAAGTAGTAACATGACCAGGAATCGGGAATAATATGAACCCTGAGAAGGGAAAAGAACACAAATGATTAATGATGTTATGATGCTTATGCAATTCAAGGCATGTGTTTGGTGACATGTTTATGTTATGTCAATCATATATTCATGTGTCTGTGCAAAGTCACAATAGCAATAACAGTTCTTCTGAACAGGAATCCCAAATCTCAGAACCAAAGAACCAGATCACAATATTAAATAATACTGGCAAAGTGGGTATGTTGGAAGTTTTAGGATTCCTACAAACCTGTAAGCCCCTCTCATCTCACGGGTGTCCTACTCGTGTCAACATCACAGACTTTCAAAGCCGAGCAACAATAATACGTTCACCATCTCCGATAAATGGTTCATGACCAAATCAGGGAACTAGTTAGGCATTATGTCCTACTCAAGGAGGTCTCAGCTGAGTCCAAGGAAACAAGCATCCCTCATAAGTCCCTAACTTCAAGCACTGAATCGAGAAACAATAGTACATTCAGCCCTTTGGATACAATACTATCATCATACAAACAATTTTCTTTAACTGGATTCCTATGAGAGAACCAGGCCATCCTATGCGAGTTGCCAACAAATGTGGTCTGCCACTGTCATCACTAGAGAGAGGTGTTTCCACTAAGGTCCTCGAAGACCGGTCACTAGATGCACATAATTATCAAGGTCGTACCCTGAAGTGGGGAAGAACCCCCACACAAAATAGTTCCAAGACGGTCACAATCTGGGTGTGGAACACATCGCCACTCATCATGGTGAGATACCATGGGAGTACAATGCCTGTCCACGCTAATTCTATGGTGCACTCAAGCCGGGTAGTTGGCTTACACAGTAACTCCTAACCCACAGAAAAAATGTAAACCAACACAACCAGATAGTCCAATATATACGATGCATGGAAAATAAATACTGAAAGCAGTAAATAAATGCAATAGAGTAAAATTTGTAAAAAGAAGTAAAGCTATACTAAAGCACACAGCAGAATACAGTTAAACACCGAAAGAAACAGAGACAAATAGGCACTAGGATTGACTATTAAGGGGAAACCAAAGATTCTGGGTTCGGTCCCCAGCAGAGTCGCCAGTTGTCGCTCCCGGGATTTTCATCCTAGTACAAACACGAAAGTGGCGCGGAAAAGGTAGAGTCGCCAGTCAAACATTTTTATCCCGAAGGAACGGGAAAGGTAATGCTGCACAAACTTGAGGAAGAAGGAAAAGACACGGTCCTGCAAACAAAAGATCTGGGTTAGGGAATCGATTACAACCTGAGAAGGTATTAGCACCCTAGACCGTCCGCCGTACCTGACAGGATCCACGCTTGTTAGCCTATTTCAAAGTGTGAGAAATAAGATTGCTGCTGAATAAAAACCTCTACTGGAACTGGAATGAGAAAGGGAACTGGAAATAGAGAACGAAAATGAAAAGGAAAAATGTAGGTAAAATAAAGAGTGTGCTCGAACGGCCCCTACCCCGCTGCCAACGTACCTCATCGGGAAAATTAGGATAAGAGTCGACGTAGTTCGCCTAACTAAGGCGGGAATTATTTTTTTGTTTTTTAGAGTTGAACTGCGTATATCTATGCTCAAGTGTTGCAGGCTCGTCTAGTACAAGTGCGTTACCATCTTGCAAATGAGACAAATCGTCGCGAGTTCGCGTTGAGAGTTAATGAGGTGAGAAAAGAATTCCCGCAGGAAAAAACAATTCTTCTTTGTTGTTTTGTCTTTTAAAGAAGTGTTTTATGCGATTATTGTTATGAACCTTCTCATACTAAGACATGTTCATCGTGGTAGATAACTTACACCTCGCCCCGAAAAAAGGACGTGTATAAGTAACACACGACGAAGTCTCGTGTCGTACGAGAAGCTCAATCTTTATTAGGTGCATTTTATTATTTTCTTTGAGGTGAGTAAGAAATCAAAAGCGAACCAAAGGAAAAAAGTATAAGGGTAAGACTAAAATCCTAGTGTTGTCATGCATGGATGAACCTAGGTTAGTGCGGTTTCTAATCCTAATGCCAAAAGGAAAAGAAAAGGGAAGTATAGTACAGCTTACTTCCTAAGGAAGCTAAGTTGATCCTAAAGGGGATTAGCATGAAGTTGTGTAAAAGTAAGCAAAGGAATGCTAAAAACACACACACTTTGAAAGCATAAAGAATGTAAAAGGATGAAGTTGTGTGAACTTACCTTTACCTCCCTAAAAAATAAGGGTTAGCATGATAAACATAAATAAGAAATGAGGTAAACAAACCAAACAATTCTTAACGGATCTAGGACCTAAACTAGACTCAATCCTAAGTTTAAAGGACCTAAAAAAAATGCAAAGCAAAAATCCTGCAGCCTATTACAACTCACTAATGCATAAACAACAATGAAATGCAATGCACAATGCACATAACTTTCTACAACTAACAATCAACATGCAAAACAAGTGTAAAAAGTGTAAAAATGCAACACTCAACATACATTTTACAGCTACTGCATCAAAATACAGCTGTGGAAAGTGGGACAGTTTTGGCTTATTTTCAATTATGCACAAAGTGAATGGAAAATAATGCACAAATATCACAAAGCATGATCAAATGTGTAGAAGCATACTTCAACCTAAAGCTTTTGATGAAGACAATAAGATTCAAGTTCAATCTGTGTTTGCAAAAAGTTGAGCTTTCAATAAGATCAAGAACCAAGGCTATGTATCCCTCAATGGAAATGTCATCATGCAAATCAAGCTACGGATGCAATTGCTCGTATTTATCAAGACTTGGACACAAGACTTAGGTATATAAAAACTCACATTTAAATTGATATACAAGTGTTCAAATATAGGTTATCATGATAAGCATTGCATATACCTCTTTTAGAATTGAACTAGAACTGGTTTAACACTTTAAACTTAATTATTTTTTCTGTGTTTTTACAGTGTTAACCGGTTAACCAAATAGGTTAACCGGTTAACGGTTCAAAATTTTCAATTTATTGGGTTAACGTTACAGCGTTAACTGGTTACCCAAAATGGTTAACCAGTTAACACTGAACAAATTTTTGAAAAATCATTTCTTTTCATTTGAAATACTTTTTGAAATTTATACTTTTTCATAAATTGTTTCATAAACATTTCATACCTTTTTGAATGGATGTTTTTGAAACATATATAATCTGATTTTTTCAAATATGAAAAAATACCTCCTAACAATCTTTCATAAAATTTCTAAACAATCAAAGTCACTCTTTTTGAATATTGTCAAATATTTCAAAGTGTTCATATTGTTCATCTTTCTCATACTCATAGAAGTTGAACACTTGCATTGATATTGAAAAGTGAATTTGATTAAAAATGAGAAGATCAATATATCATTGATATTATACAATTCATTTCTTTCTCAAAACAATATATAGAATTATTTCTATTTCCAACTTACGATCCAGGATTGTTGGACGTAAGGGTTAGTGCTTGCAAGAGGATTGTTCTTGCACACTGTTGGTGTATAGTTTGTAGATAGTAGGACTTACCGGTTTATGGTGTGATAGGTTGTACGATCTAAACTATAGTGAAAATCTCTTACGAGGTGTAAGGGGACTGGATGTACCTTCGGATTATGAAGGGAACCAGGATAAACCTTTGTGTTCTTTTACTTTCCGTATTACCGCTTTCATTTCTTAAACACTTAAAAGAAGAAAAATCCATCCACCAAGAAAATTTCATATAACCTAATTCATCCCCTCATAGGCTATCTTTGTAGCTACAATTGGCATCAAAGCAAGTTATAGGTAACTTATTCCTAGAAGATCCAGCATGGCTTCCGCAAGTACAAATCTAGTTTTCAAAGACGGTGGAAGTAGTAGTAAGCCCCCAATATTCTCCTGCGAATATTTTGATTTTTGGAAAATCAGAATGAAAGCACATCTTGAAGCCCAAGGAGAAGGCATATGGGAAGCAATCGAAGAAGGTCCACACAATCCTGAAAACGTGATCAATGGTGTTGAAACCGCGAAGTTGAAAAGCACATATGATGAAGACCATAAGAAAAATATTCTAAATGAGAAAAAGGCAATAAACATACTTCAAAGCGCCCTCAGTATAGACGAGTTCTTTCGTGTATCACAATCGGCAAAAGAGATTTGGGACACCTTGGTAGAAACGCATGAAGGAACTACTGAAGTAAAAAGATCGAGGCTAAACACATTGAGTCAAGAATATGAGATGTCCCGTATGCAGCCCGATGAATTTATTGTTTCCTTGCAGAAGAGATTTGTCCATCTAACAACCCATTTGATTGCTCTCTGGAAAACCTTCACCAATGATGATCTCAACCTGAAGGTCCTAAGATCTTTGATAAGGGAATGGCAACCGAAAGTGACCGTTATTTCGGAAAAGAAGAGTATCTCAACAATGACATCCGCGTCCTTATTTGGTAAACTTCAAGAGCACGAATTGGAACTCGGAAGGCTCGAGAAGCATGAAATCCAAGAAAAGAAATCCAAGGGAATTTCCTTGAAGGTTGATTCAAAAAATGGCAAAGATGATGAGACGTCCGAAGATGAGAACTTTATGCTTCTTGTTAAGAAGCTTGGTAAGGTTTTTAATAAAAATAAAAATTCCTCTTATCCTAACAAGAATAAACATTTCAGGTAAAAGGAAACATCCACATCAATGCAAGACATCACTTGTTACGAATGTGGAAAGCAAGGTCACATAAATCCGGATTGCCCGAAACTTGCAAAGAAAGGAGGATTCAAAGGCAAGAAGGATTTCAAGAATAAGAAGGCTTATGTTGCTTGGGACGATAATGAGATAAGTTCCTCATCGGAATCGGAAAGCGATGAATGTCCGAATATGGCTCTTATGGCTTCACATCACTCCGATGAAGAAATCGATGAGGTTAGTAGCAATTTTTCAATTTATGAGAATGATGCACAAGAAGTTATAGATGAAATTCTAAAAGAATGCAAGACTTTGTATAAAAGCATTTCATCACAAAAGAAACGAATTTCATCTTAGAAGAACAAAATATCGCTTTTGAAAAATATATTGAAAGTTAAAAATAAAAATTGATGGATGAAAAACAAAGTCTTGTATGCAAAAATTGTGAGTCCTTATCCTTTCAAACTGTTCAACTTAAAAGAGTTTTAGAAAGATATGAAAAAGGTCAAATTGGCTTGGAGGAAATTCTTAGGCATCAAAGATATCCTAATGATAAAAGTGGGTTAGGATATTCTAAGTTTTCCAAACCAAGCACAAATGAGACCGTTTTTGTGAAATCAAGTGAACAAGTTGTTAAGGAAAAGGCAACTAATTCTAAAAGTGTGCATCAAAGTCATAAAAAGAAAAGATTGTTAAGAAAAAGAGTTATGTTCCTAGATATAAAAGTCACTTACAACCTACTTGATTTTATTGTGGAATCAAAGGGCATACACCTAATGCTTTCTATGTGCGCCACATTGGCGTTACTAAAGGGCATTATGTGTGGGTTGAAAAGGGTACTATCTATCAAGGACCCAAAGAAATTTGGGTACCTAACAATACTTGATTTTGTTTTGTAGGTATGCTTGAAGACAACGTCTAATCAATGGTATCTTGATAGCGGTTGTTCAAAGCATATGACGGGTGACATCAACAAATTTTCAAATCTATCTTTAAAGGCCAAAGGATACGTTACTTACGGTGATGATAATAAAGGAAAAATCCTTGGAGTAGGAACCATTGGTGCATCTCCATTTACAATCATCGAAGACGTTTTTTATGTTGAAGGCCTTAAACACAGCCTACTTAGCATAAGTCAATTGTGTGACAAAGGGTTCCGAATCAACTTCATAAAGGATGAATGTTTGATAGAAAATGAAGTCACCCACGCCATTTTTCTAAAAGGTAAAAGAATAAATAATATTTTTATGATTTCTTTTGATGACTCTTCCTTGAAGGTAAAATGATTATTGGCAAACAACAATGAGGCGTGGCTATGGCATAAAAGGTTTGCTCACATTCACATGGAGCACCTAAACAAGTTGATAAAGCATGACCTAGTTGTTGGTCTTCCAAAGATAAAGTTTATTAAGGATAAGCATTGTGACGTATGTTAAAAGGGAAAGCAAACCAAGACAACTTTCAAGTCCAAGAAAGTGGTGTCCACATCAAGACCACTTCAGTTATTGCATATGGATCTCTTCGGTCCATTAAGAACGAAAAGCTTCAAAGGTAATCTTTATGCTTTAGTTATTGTTGTTGATTTCTCTAGATATACGTGGACATTGGTTTTAGTGTAGAAAAGTGATGCTTTCAAAGCATTCAAAAAGTATGAAAAGAAAATACAAAATGAGAAGTCACTCACTATAACCTCCATTAGAAGTGATCATGGTGGAGAATTTCAAAACTCATCCTTTGAAGAATTTTGCGAAGAGCATGGAATTTCTCACAACTTTTCTGCACCAAGGACTCCTCAACAAAACGGTGTCGTAGAAAGGAAGAATATGTCATTGGAGGAGCTTGCAAGAACAATGCTTAGCGACTCAAATCTTCCTAAGTATTTTTGGGCGGATGCGGTTAGCACAGCTTGTTTCGTAAGCAACCGTGTCAACATTCGACCAATTCTCAAGAAGACTCCGTATGAGTTGTTCAAGGGTAGGAAACCGAACATATCATTCTTTCACATATTCGGATGCAAATGTTTCGTTCTCAACAACGACAAGGACAATCTCGGTAAGTTTGATGAGAAGTCCGACGAAGGTATATTCCTTGTTTATTCCCTCTCTAGTAGAGCTTTTAGAATTTTCAATAAAAGAACTCTTACTATTGAAGAATCTATTCATGTTTCGTTTAATGAGACTAACCCCTCGAAAGAGGATAATATTATTGTGGATGATGATGATATAATAGATACGCCACAACAATAAAAGGAGATATCAAAGGATCTAGTAATACCACAAGAAGATGACTCACAAATCATTGAAGATCATCAAGATCTTCTGAAGGAATGGAGAACTCATAAAGATCACCCGATAGATAAAGTTATTGGTGATATTAGCCAAGGCGTTGCAACTCGACTAAATCTCAAGGATGTTTTTCTCAACATGGCTTTTGTGTCTCAAATTGAACCAACCAAAATTGATGAAGCCTTAGGCGACGATCAATGGATAGTAGCTATGCAAGAAGAACTCAACCAATTCGAAAGGAATCAAGTTTGGAGTCTTGTACCAAGACCGAACAACAAACATATCATAGGAACGAGATGGGTGTTCAAGAACAAACATGATGAGAATGGAATCATAGTTCGTAACAAGCAAGATTGGTTTCTCAAGGCTACAACCAAGAAGAATGAATAGACTTTGAGGAAACATTCGCTCCGGTAGCAAGGTTAGAAGCAATTAGATTATTAATTGCTTACACTTGTTCCATGAATTTTCAGTTGTACCAGATGGATGTCAAAAGCGCTTTCCTGAATGGCTACATCAATGAAGAAGTCTATGTCAAACAACCTCCGGGCTTTGAAGACTTCAAGAATCCCTCTCATGTCTATAAGTTGAAGAAGGCTCTTTATGGCTTAAAGCAAGCACCAAGAGCGTGGTATGACCGCCTTAACAACTTCCTATGTGAGAAGGGTTTTACAAAAGGAAAGGTTGACAAGATGTTGTTCATAAAGAATTTCAAGGGTAACACATTATTGGTTCAAGTCTATGTCGACGACATGATCTTCGGTTCAACAAACAAAGATCTTTGCGAAGAATTTTCACTTATGATGAAAGGAGAATTCGAGATGTCCATGATGGGAAAAATGAACTATTTCCTTAGACTTCAAATCAAGCAAACAAAGGATGGCATCTTCATCAACCAATCTAAGTATTGCAAGGAATTATTGAAAAGATTTTATATGGATAGTTGTAAGGTGATGTCCACTCCTATGGGATCCGAAACGTACGTTGATCAAGATGAATCCGACACTTCAATTGATATCACAAAGTATCGAGGTATGATCGGTTCATTATTATATTTGACGGCAAGCCATCCTGACATTATGTTTAGTGTTTGTTTGTGTGCAAGCTTTCAAGCAAACCCGAAGGAAACACATCTCACCGCCGTGAAGAGGATTAAGAAGTATCTCAAAGGAAAATGAATGTCGGACTATGGTATCCAAAAGGTAGTACATGTTCTTTAATTTGTTATTCTGACGCTGATTATGCAGGATGTAAGACCGATATAAAAAGCACAAGTGGCACTTGTCACATTCTCAGGAATGCACTAGTGTTGTGGGCATGTAAGAAGCAAGCATGTGTTGCACTTAGCACGGCCGAAGCGGAGTACATCGCAATAGGGAGTTGTTGTGCACATATCTTGTGGCTTAAGCAACAACTCCTTGATTTCGGTGTAGATCTTGGTTGCATTCCTCTCCGATGAGACAACACAAGTGCCATCAACATCACAAAGAACCCGATCATGCATTCAATGACAAAGCACATAGACATCCGACATCTTTTCCTTCGATATCACATGCTCAACAGAGATATAGATGTTACTTTCGTGGATACACACAACCAACTTGCCGACATATTCACTAAACCTTTGGCGAAAGAACCTTTCTTCAAGATCCGGTGAGAACTTGGCATTCTCGATGAAGGTGACATCTAAACTTAACCTAAAATTAATTGTTATATGGTGTAATTGCTTAAAATATGTGTATTCTCACTTTTATGTTACAAAATGCTAGCACTCCATTTTCGTCGTTTTTTATTTTTCTCTCTTTCGGATACCCGAAAATAATCGGTTTCAAAATATTTTTTGATCAAAAGTTGTGTTATGTCGTGTGCTAACACTTTGTGAAAAAAAATTGTGAAATTTTTTTCCTATTTTCTCTAAAACATGCTGCTGGTTTTTATGAAAAAATGATATTTTTTGTGCGTTAAACGGTTAATGGAATTGGTTAACTGGTTAACGCTTCCAAATTTTGGAATCCCAGGAACGCGTACATCAGTGTGCCTATTTTTTATTTTCTTTTCTTCTTTTTTTTTTGCTTTATGAATGTTTTATTATACTTTTAATACATTGCATGTATTCATTCTCATCTACATTCATAGCTTTTGCTCTTCATCTTCTTTGACTCATTAATCACCATTTATCATCTTCTTCCAACTTCCAACTCCCAACCATTCAAACCCCCATTAAAACCCACTCACTCCTAGTCTTTATAAACACCTTCACAAACCTCACTCCACTCATCTCACTCAAATCCGAAAATCAACTCTCACCCAAACCCTAACTCCATCACTTTTTCATGGCACCTCAAAGGAAAGGAAAGGAACATGCTTCAGTGTTAGAGGATGTCCCGGTTGAAGAAATACCAATGAAGTCAACAAAGAAGAGGAGGATGGACTTCAAGGTCAGAGTCAGACCACTACTAAAGGGTAAATATGTTCTCATGAAATCTTTCAAACCTCCAACATTTACTTTTCCTTGATTGCTAGAGGTTCAAGGAATTAGTGATTTTGTTGCGGATAACGGGAGAGTTTACCCGGATTTGGTTCAATCTTTTTTGCACAACTTCACTCTTAATATGGATAGGCATGGAAAACATAAGTTGTCTACTGTTGTTCAGAACTGCGAGATTAAGGAGGACTTAGGTGCTCTTGTTGTGGCGCTGAAAATTCAATTTTCCGGTGTCTTCCTCCACAAAGGCGTCAATCACAAAGACGACATTTGGTCCGACTATGACAAAATGGAGTACTATTACTCAATCTGCCGTTTTCCTAAGGAAGTCATTATGTCGGGACAACGCCCATCAAGGGTACTTTGCTATGCAAAAAATTTGCCGGTTGATGATAGAATGTTGCACTATGTTATCTGCTATGTATTGTTGCAAAAAGAATCGAATCACTCTCAAATTAATGATTTAGAGATGCAAGTTTTGTTCGCTATCAAGAACAAAGTGAAGGTTAATTGGATGCTAACAATGATGTATCACTTGAGACAACAATTCTCACTCAAAACAAGGCTTCCATATGCTCGGTTTATCTCTCGCATTATTGAACAAACCGATTTGGAATTTGGTAGAGAACCTTTCATCGCCATGAAGTCTACGACAAATGAGATCAACAAGATTACCATTGTGAAGAATACCAGAATTGTTCAATGCAATGATGGTTCATATGAGTATGCTGATGGCTCCTCCGCACCCACCTTTCCTATTCCCGATGGTGGCATTACCAACGAGTTTCTTTACACCACCATTAGGACTAACCATCGTGAAACAACCCTTGCTATCAAACACCTCCGGAAACTAGTGATAGGTTCCCACAACCAACCCGAAGAGGATGATGATAGTGAAGAGGGTAGTGAAGATGGCGAAGAGGAAAGTGATGGGATGTTTGATGATGAATAATTATACATGTCTTGTTGTTTTTTTTATTAAGTTTTAGTCTTAAAAATTCTGTTATAAGTCCTAATGATATTTAGGCACTTTTGGTTTATCGCATTTTTCTTGTTTCCGTTTTCATAAACTTCATGTAGCACTTGGTGCATGTTAATCAATTCTGGTTTTTAGTATGAGTGTTTGTGTCATATGCCTTGTTTACTTATTGCTTGCGTGATTGAATATATATTCCGATATTGCTTATTTTGTCTTGAAAGCCTCTTCCTTTTTGCTAATGATAAAGGGGGAGAAGTGTTTGGTTCGCTAATGTCTCTCTGTGAAGAATTTTTCCTCTGTTAATATAGGGGGAGGTGCTGAACATATGGGGAGAAGCATTACACATCGATCAAAGCTATCGCGCAAACTCTTTTGGTTGTCATCATCAAAAAGGGGGAGAATTTAGAAGCATACTTCAACCTAAAGCTTTTGATGAAGACAACAAGATTCAAGTTCAGTCCATGTTTGCAAAAAGTCGAGCTTTCAATAAGATCAAGAACCAAGGCTATGCATCACTCAATGGAAATGTCATCATGCAAATCAAGCTACGAATGCAATTGCTCGTAATCTTTCAAGACTTGGACACAAGACTTGGGTATATCAAAACTCACATTTAAATTGATATACAAGTGTTCAAATATAGGTTATCATGATAAGCATTGCATATACCTCTTTTAGAATTGAATTGGAACTAGTTTAACACTTTAAACTTAATTATTTTTTCTGAGTTTTTACAGTGTTAACTGGTTAACGATTCAAAATTTTCAATTTATTGGGTTATCGTTACAACATTAACCGGTTATCTAAAATGGTTAACCGGTTAACACTGAACGAATTTTTGAAATATAATTTCTTTTCATTTGAAATACTTTTTGAAATTTATACCTTTTCATAAATTGTTTCATAAACATTTCATACCTTTTTGAATGGGTGTTTTTGAAACATATATAATCTGATTTTTTCAAATATGAAAAAATACCTCCTAACAATCTTTCATAAAATTTCTAAACAATCAAAGTCACTCTTTTTGAATATTGTCAAATATTTCAAATTGTTCATATTGTTCATCTTTTTCATACTCATAGAAGTTGCACACTTGCATTGATATTGAAAAGTGAATTTTGATTAAAAAAGAGAAGATCAATCTAACATTGATATTATACAATTCATTTCTTTCTCAAAACAACATATAGAATTAATTCTATTTCTAACTTATGATCCAAGATTGTTGGACGTAAGGGTTAGTGCTTGCAAGAGGATTGTTCTTGCACACTGTTGGTGTATAGTTTATAGATAGTAGGCCTCACCGGTTTATGGTGTGATAGGTTGTACGATTTAAACTATAGTGAAAATCTCTTACGGGGTGTAAGGGGACTGGAAGTACCTTCGGATTGTAAAGGGAACCAGGATAAACCTTTGTGTTCTTTTACTTTCCGCATTACCGCTTTCATTTCTTAAACACTTAAAAGAAGAAAAATCCATCCACCGATAAAATAACCAAGAAAATTTCATATAACCTAATTCACCCCCCTCTTAGGCTAACTTTGTAACTAGAAAATGGAATCAACATGTATGATTAAATGAACATGATTATTTCTAATGAATGCTTATGAAAGAATGCAAAAAATAACAAATATGCAACAAGTATGCATTTTTAATAATTGGCAAATAAGCACCTAAGCATGAATTAGAGAGTGTGTCAATAAAGATCAACAAAATTAACATGTAACTTGATGCAAAAATCAGAATTGGTTTTAACATGAAAATGTAATCAAAGATGCAAACAAAATGTAAGAATGTACATATGTGATAATGTTATCAAGCAAAATGCACATGCAAATATGCGAATATGCAATGCGATTATGTGTTCAAATTAATGAAACATGCATGGATAATGAAAGTGAAGCAAAAACAAAACCTAAAACATACGTAGGCATGTTAGCAAAGAGTTTTATCATGGCAATAAACATTCATAAGTGACGAATACGCGTGTCGAAACAACTCGAAACGATGGAATTATGCACCTAAAATGGTCTTGAAAATTCCCTAAAATCGTAATCTATTGCTACATGAACAATCAAGAAACAATGAAATGCAAACGTCCAATAGAAACAAAAGATTTTTCAAAGTCAGAACAATGTTAACCGTTTAATGCTATAGGTTAACCGGTTAACGCCCTTAAATTTTCAAATCTAGGGAAAATTACTACGTGTTAACCGGTTAACCATATGCGTTAACCGGTTACCATTGAACAGAATACAAACATTCAGATATGCATAAGCACTTTTGGTCTAAAATCTACTTCTAAAAACCTCTAACACATACATGAACATGCTAACACGAATTTGCTGCTTAACTAAGGTATTCTAACACCTATTAGCACCTAGAATAAGCTACAAATCTAGCTTCTAACAATCGAAATACACAAATCGCAATCAAATCGTAAAACGTCCAAAACACAATCAAATAATAAACAATCGAAGAATTCCATACGGTGAGATGAAAAGAATAAATTAAATGCGAATCGGTTTCGAATTACCAACCTACAAAGCGGAGGATTGCATTGGTGAGTGTTGTTATGTCGATCGAATCACAAGTGAAGAAGAAAAACCGAAGATCCACGAACGCGCAAAATAAATGCGATTGATGATGCTTCCTGATGAACACTTGCAAAATCACTTCCAATAAGCCAAAATCAATCCAAAAACAGAAGCACTTCTTCAATAAGCTATGGATTTGATGTTTGATGAAAGTCTAGCTTCAAGTTCTTCAAGTTTCAATGAAAAAACTTAAAGAACTTCTATGGAGAAGCTTTGGAGAATTTGGAAATGGAGGAGAATTGTGAGAGAAATGAGAGATTTGGAATGTGAAATGATGAAAAATGAAGTTGGAACCCCTTGTTTTGGAGTGATTAGGACTAATATAGAGGGTAGGCTTGTCATGAGGCTTGGGAATGGTGCTAGGCTTGGATCCTAAGCTAAAAGGATAGGAGTTAGTTAAAGTTGGTTAGGGTTTAGGGAATATTCCTTCGAAGAGTGTGGAAGGGTCTAGAATGTGGTAGAAGTTTTAAGTCTAAATGGAGTGAAGTGAAATGTGAAAGAGTGAAACAAGGTGGAAAAACATGAAGGAAAAATGTGGAGGGAAATATGAAAAGCAACCAATATTTGAAGGTTTTGCCCAAAATTCGCCCCCGTTAACCGGTTAACTATATGCGTTAACCGATTAACAGAAGAAAAACTTGATTTTTCTTCCTTTTCCATGGGTTAACTTGGAAATGCCTTGGATTATTTTTTGTGATATTATTTTCTCGTGAGCTCCAATGATTGACAAGCCTTGCTCGATCACATGCCTCATGCACATGCAAATGATGATGATTTATTTATTATTATTTATTATTTTTGAATGCGATGCGATGCTTGGACGATCATGCAAAAAGGAAGCTTAAACCACTTGAGGTTGGCAATAAATTAAGAGGGAAAATTTTAGTGTATTACAATATGGTGTCGATACAGTAATTACGATTTACATATAGTCTATTTGCTGGAAATAATTTTTGAGATTATAGAGAATCCAGTAAGAACATAAATGCTTCACTAATTTTAGCTTATATATGTTGGGATAAATACATGGATTTTGGGTAAAATTTACTCAGACTAAACTAGGATACTAGGAAACTTTTAATTTTTTTTACTCAACTATTTTTGGAGTAGAACAAAAGGTGCTAAGTTATTATTGTCACCGATTCACGGAGATGTTTTCTGCAAATTGGCTACAAAATTGGTGTCTATGTTTTTTGTAAATTGAGCATTAAATTTGGAATATGGTGATTGGTAGACTAACAACCATCAAACCCAACTTTTCATATTCCCTGTTGGTAACACTTCAATACTACAAAATTTGGCTGTTGATTGAGTTCTCTTGTTCTGTTATGATGGATACTGCAATTTGATTGGTTATAGGTTAACATTTTTTGGGGGTTAAATATTATAATCAATTTAAGTTGCATTTCATAATTATTGTATTGACTTGCTTGCTAATGTAAGCCAAACTTTTACTAATATGAAATCGGAAAAGTTCCTACACGGTCATGTTGTTTAACCTTTTCCATTTATATCTTGGGTATGCCTATTGACACTAACTTTTCTTGTTCAATAACTTGTAGCTTCAAAAGAAACCTTGTTCAGTAACTTGCAACTTCAAAAGATACCTGGTGGAAGAAGATATATGAAGTGTAATACCCCGTAATTTATTTAACTCTCTGAATAATATTATTTAATGTCAATTGAATTTCGGGTTGCTCTGAGTAATTTTATTAAAGACTATTTAGAGCGAATGGGGAATTTAAATTGGTTAACTAATATTATTTGTTTCAGAGGTTTTATTAAATTAGTTTTACAGAGACATTTTTGGATACTCTCTAATTGGACCCGTCGGTAGAAGATATGTTTTCCCTTTTAAGACTTAAGTTTTCTTTTTAAGTTTTTATAGAAAGAGAAACATAGAAAAAGGAAAAAGAAGAAGTTAGTAAGGAAGAGGAAAAAAATGAAAGAGGACAAAGAAGAAGAAGTGAACCTTAAAGCTCCAATCCACCAATCTTCATCATTCGTCCGTCGAATGGATTCATTCTCTTTGCCAATCTTCATATTTCAAAGTGGGTTCTTAGTTAGAAGCTTTTGTTTTAGATTTTGGTTGAGTTTTAGAGTTTATGAGTTTTAGGGTTTTTGTTGAAAAATCAAAAAAATTGAAAGTTTAACGGTTAAAAATCGATTAAATCAAGAGTATGTTGGTTAGTATGTGATAATAATCATGTTTGATATTTGGTATCTCCGTTTTGGTGATTTTTGGTTGAGTTTGTGGCATTTGGATGAGGTTCCCGTAAGTTGTTATTTTGAAAAATCGCAGAGCTCGCTTAGCGAGCAGGTTATTTCTGCAGAAGGGCTTCTGTTTTGTCTTAGCTCGCTTAGCGAGTAAGGTTGCGCTTAGCGAGCCTGGAGGTTTTATGGTTTTTGTGTTTTTATTCCATAACTTTTGTTCCGGGTGTCCGTTTTTAGTATTCCGCATATCATTTTGAAGCTAAAAATATATACTATCACACGATGCTGAGAAATATTATTTTCACCCGACTTTTACCTGAATTTTTAAATAAAACAAAATTATGTTAAGTTAGGGAAATTGTGAACTAATGGAAATAAAAAGGGTACAACTTGTGAGGTATCTAGGATTCCTTTAGACTTGAGGTATCGTGTAACGAGACAGTGATAGTGGCTTGATTCGTGTAATATGCTAGGTCCTCCGTAAAATTCTGAGTAAGTCTTGAGGCGGGTTATTCTTAGTCCCACGGGAAGCATCCGTAAAGACTTGAGGTACGTATTGCATTGGGACCTCCGTAAAGTCCGAGTAAGTCTTGGGGTGCGTTATTCTTAGTCCCACGTGAAGCATTCATAAAGACTTGAGGTGTGTATGTTACTTGATCCTCTGTAAAGTATGAGTAAGTCTTGAAGTGGGTTATTCTTAGTCCCACGGGAAGCATCCGTAAAGGCTTGAGGTGAGTCCCTACACTGGTTTATGCAGGAAGTCTGAGTAAGTCTTGAGGTGGGTGATTCCTAGTCCCACGAGAAGCATCCTTAAAGACTTGTGGTATATGTTACACTTGTTGTGTATCGAGAGTATGTATGGATATTAGTTCCATTTTGGTTGCAGTTTCTTGTGAGAGAATGGTTATACTTTGAGAATGTTAGAACTGAACCCTTAGAGATGAGAGTACTCTACGATAGGGAGCTGATTGAGATGTTTTATCTCACCCCATGTTGATGTTGTTATGTCAGGTACTTCAGGTTCTGCAAAGGGTAAAGATAAGGCGACTTGATTATCTTTACTTGTTTGATGGCTTTTCTTCCGCTGTGGACTTTTGAGATCTTCAGATCTAGTTCTTAGACATTTTATTTTGTGAACATCTTGTACTATTTATAGCCTGTTGTATTAGTACCTTATGTTGTAGTCGCTATATTTATGCAATTTGTTACTAAGAACTTATTGTCTTTCAATACCAAACTTGAATTTATATATGAGAAATATGCTTTGATGTATGTCTTTTATATATGGGTATTACAGTTGGTATCAGAGAAGGTCGTATCCTTGACCTAGCCTTGGAATATTTTAGTGTTCTTTCCGTTCATATACGTAATCTTGCTATAGAACTAAATGTTATGTTTATTGTATTGAGCCTGATCAAATTAATCTTATTTTGATGACATTTAGGGATATGGCTAGTAGGCGTGGAACTCGTGGTCGCCCTAGTTCCACTCCTCCTATTAATGATCATTCGGGTGGTGATGGGAATGCTCTTATGTTCTAATTCATGCAGCAGATGGAGCAACAACAACACCAGTTTATGCAAGAGATGATGCATCAGATGAATGGGGGTCTTCACCCTCAGGTGGTTGCTCATGCAACTAGAGGTGGAGCTTTCCGTGATTTCTTCCGCATGAATCCTAAAGAATTTCATGGTGGTTTGGATCCGGTGAAGGCTCATGAATGGGTAACTGGAATGGAGAGGATATTTCAGATCGTGTTGTGTAGTGAAGAGGAAAAGGTGACTTTTGCGTCACATTTGTTAAAGGGTTCTGCTGCTAGGTGGTAGGAGAGTGCTTCTAACCTCATGATGGTGCAAGGAGTTCCGATAGTGTGGCAACAGTTTAAGATAACCTTTATGGAGAAATACTTTTCGAGTTCTTTGAGGAGCCAGAAAGAGTTTGAATTTCAAAAACTAAGGCAAGGAAGCATGTTTGTGGCTAGTTATGCCGGAAAGTTTGAAGACATGGTGGCCTATTTTAGGCCAGCTATGTATGCTTCTGATGAAAAATGGAAAATTGATCAGTTCTTGTTTGGTTTGAGGGCCGAAATTTCTCATAGTGTCACTCAGAGGGAGTTCACTACCTATTTCAAACTACTGAGACAATGTTATGTAGCTGAGCATAGTTTGAAGAAAATTCAGACCGAAGCTAGTGCTAGAAAAGTTGTTCAAAGTGATCGTGGAAGGGTGAATCAACCTTTTAGGCCAAGTGGTGAGTCTTAGATCTAGTGCTCCTCCCTCATGTTCCAGGTTCCATAAGAATCATTATGGAAGGTGTGATCAGAGTGGAGTGATTTGTTATTTTTGCTAGAAAGAAGGACATGTTGCTAGAGATTGTCTGTAACACCCTAATTTTTTCCCTAAGTTTCTTCGCATATCATTTGCATTTTGCATACAAACAAGATCGCACTGGCTTTCGAGTTTCTCCTCAGATGTGGGTCTATGCTTCGCAGGGGATCACCATTTATTTTTACTGTTTTATAGTTGTTTATATTTACTGACTTCTAACCAAAATACAAAAAAATATGTTGCATTGTTCTTCTTCTTCTCTGTGTTGCAGGTTTTCAAAGATAAAACAGTGATTTCATTCATATGCGTTTGTTCAGTCACAATTCGATTCAAATGGATGTTTGACCTAATATTGGGCAAACTATCAGATAAATTGTTTCGACTGCCAGTTGTGTGTGCCAGTAATTCATTCATCAGGCAATGCGTTTTCAAAGTGCAAAGTGGGTTTGTGTGACAGTTGTTTTCTGTGCAAAGTTTGGTTTGTTCATCAGTTATCAGGCAGTGTGTTACGGTTTGAATCTTCATTGTTTATCCGTTCATCGGTTCATTAATTCATCAACGATTCATCTGAGGATTTATTTTCCTCAGTTTGATTTCGAATTATCAGGGCTTGAATCAGACAGTTTTCAGATGACAGTTGTGGCTCGAGTTGCAATTTATTCAGTTGTTCAGTAGTTCTGTGATTGGCTGTATTCATTTCATCAGAGGCTTGTGCGATAAAAATCGAGATTTGGTGTGGGTTTGAGAACCAAATTCAATCCATTATTCACTTCATGATTAAACCATCTTATCCAAATTACCCGATTATCCATTTTTTTTATTATTCACAAAAATTCCAATTTCTAAATTTTTTTGATTCCCCTTTTCAAATAACCATTTTCCCAAATATTATTAATAATCCATTTCATTTTTTTTTATGACCACATTTTCTTTTATTCCTTTTCAATTTTCATTAAATAAATACCAAATCATTGTTTTTAGACCATGTTTCTATCTTTTAGAGTCCAATTAGTAATAATAAAAAAATAGTTAAATTAAACACGCTTAAGTCATTTTTTTTATTTGTTTTCTTTTCCATAATAATATTTTCCTAAGCTCACTATTCTTTCCCACAAGCCTCTTCCCAATGCCCTTTGACCCACACCTTGCTTTCCAACCCTTGCCTAAACTCCTAACTAAGCTGGCCCACAAACAAGAGAAAGCTACAAGCCTCAGCACAAGCTTTCCGCAGCTTATCCAATCCGCGCGTGCAAGCAGTTCATCCAGCCACAACAAAATCCAGCTTGCCAAGCCTTGCCCATGTGCTACTGCCAATTTCTTGCCGCAGCCAAATGCACTTCCAGCTTCATGCGCCAACAACAATCCAAGCACTTCAAGCTTCACAACACGCGTGTGACAAGCCAGGCCTAACAGCTTCCAAGCACAAACAAAGCCGTACCAAAGCCAAATCCAGCCACAGCTTCAACTCTGTCGAAAACAAAATAAATAATTGCAAGCATCAGCCGCGGTTTCACGCCGTATTCGCAAAACAAGCTTGCCCAAACCTGCAAAGCCGAAACAGTTGCAAAACAACAACTCCCAGCCCAAAACCGTAAGTCACCAGCAACAACAAACAGCTGCAAAACAAAAACAATAAGCCGTAACAGCATCCCGCGCAACAGCTTACGACAATAAGCTTCTCAAGCCTATCACTCCCAAGCCTCAATGCCTTTTCCCACAGCTGACCCCGCCTCCTTCACTTAGCCGTACGCCCGTCAAACTCAAGCCGTCCCGCACGAGCAAAGCACACGCAAATTACCTGAAAATAAAATATCAAAAACGCAAGCCATCACAATCAAAACGCAACTCAGAATGAAAAACTCAACGAACACACACAAGAATTTCGTGAAACCTCAAAACGCAATCACCTTCTTGATTCTTCCCCTATTTAAACAGCCACTCTCTCATTCCAATTTCAAGCTTCGAGAGCATACACAAACTCTGCCGAATCAATCCCAAACTCTCAAAATCCCTAATCCCGAATCTATCCCCAATCTAAAACCCTTTCAATCTTCAGTTTCCTTCCATGAATTTCATTCTTCACTCCAAAGCTTGAACCGAATTGAGAGAGAGAGATCGGAGAGTTGAAGAAGAAGAAGACGAAACTCGCGATAGAGGGGAAGAAGAAATTCACGCTTGAGAAAGAAGAAAAAGCCTTCGGTGTCGTTTGATCTTGAAGGTAGCCGCCGTGAGAACTCTTGATTGTTTCCGGTTTTGGTTTCGGCCGCCATTTTTACCTCTGTGTTGCGTGTGTTTATGAAGAAGAAGAACATTTCTTTGTTCTTGCTATTTTCTTTCTATTTATTTATTATAATTAGCTTATTGTATGTAAAATGGTATTGGTGTTTGGGCTTTCAAATTAGGTCCGTGTGGATCTATCCACATCTCACCCGCGGGTTCATTTCCCTCCCCCTCTTTTCTTTTGTTTTTTTTATTTTTCTTTCATATTATTTAGCTTTTAGTTTCTTTATCTTTTAATTTCAATTATTTTGATATAAAGAACAATTTAGAAAAAATGTTTTAGAAAAGAAATTTTTAGAAAGAGTTTTAAAAAATGATTTAAATATATTTCTATTTCTCTTTTATGGATCTATATTTTTTTTATCCATTTTCTTCATCTTCTTTTTTTAATTTTGGTCGATGACATTCCGATTCGGGATTGTTGATTTCCGATTAAGTTTAATCTTCATTATTTCAAATCTATGGATGAATGATCATTTGGATCATTCTCCATACTTTGAGATCGTGATAGGTTGCTTTTTGATGAAATTCAACGAAAATCTCGATTAAGATTAGACCTTCCTTTTTCTTTTAGTGTGGCATGTTTTCGGAGAATGATCCATTATATTGTTTCTCTAACATGTATTAACACGAATATTTTCCACTTTAATTAGTGGTGGCCGGCCTCATTTGTAGGGTAATTACTCCGTAAATTACTCGGCGATTACTTAACATAGACCTACAGTTGTCCCGATTCGATTAAAGATCCACTTGGATCCGGTTGCCTCGATTTTATTTTCCTTGTTGTGGTTGTGCTTGATTAAGTTCATCATACCACCTTATATTGTAAATATTATAACATTGTGAATATATAATTGTTTAAATTTAATCTCTCGCACCTTATCCTTTTATTTTAACCTCTTGCTCCCTTATCTCTTTATATTGCTTTATCATATTATATCATATATCATTTGTTTATATTCATATTGTGCTTGTTTTTATTTTGTCCATTTGGATATCAAAACACTTAATAAGGATTGAACACTTAAAAGACTTGTGACTTCTAATTGTGGACTATGGTTACTATCCCTTTGCTTTTGGAGAATGGACTTAGACTTTAAGATCTTCCCCTTTGCTCGAGTTGGAATGTATTAGAAACCTCGGCCTCAAGTTATTTCACTAGTCTTTGAAGATGGAAATCCGAACTTCGAAGAGTTGAGCATATTTTGGTTTGGTAACCTCTTTCCTTATCTTTTAATTCAAGCATTAGGACTAGTCTCTTCATCTCCTCCCTATTCTTTAATTTTCAAAACTTCTCCCTATTTCAAAAATATTCTTGTTTTCTAAACTTCAAACACTTTCATAAATAAACCTTGACTTCGGTCAAGCGATTTTTAATCTTTTCACTTTATTTTCTTAATCAATGTTAATTCATGTAAATATATTAAAAACCATTTTCTTACATACTTTAAAAAATGCAAACTCACTCAATTGTTTTTGTGCTTTGTGCACCCTTTTCTTTTTTTTTCACATGTTTAGATATGATTCATCTTTTCTAGCGGAATTATTCGCTAAAGGATGACGACTTATCTCTACATTCTAAAATCAATTCAACTCATTTGTTCTTTTCAAACTCTGTACCACGAACTACGAGGTTTTGATCTCGCATTGCACTTTGTGGGTACGTAGGCATAAGGCGTTAAAACCTTATCAAACACAAAATCATAAAAAAAATATTCTTCTCCTTATCTCTTCCATCATTTTAAACAAACCAATTTCAGACCAAAAAGCAATAAGTATTTCAAAGGGCTCCCGTGGAGTACCACGGATGAGTCGGGTGCCTAAAACCTTCCCGGTTCATAACCAATCCCCTTACCCAATCTCTGTTTATTTCTTCTAGCTTTTGCTTTTAGAATCCTAGGTTTTTATTCGTTCTTTTACCTTTTTCCTTTCGGAAATAAAGAAAAGCGCGGTGGCGACTCTGTGTTAATCGAGTTAAGTTAATCAATAACTTACACTCATGATTTTACCGCTACATTGTCCATAGAGAAAGAATCAAGTTCAAGGAAGAGTGTATACTATGGATGCTAGAAAGACCAAAGCCGACAACTCTCTTATTGTGAGTACATGTCTTGTTAATGAACATCCTTGTCTTGTTTTATTTGATTGTGGAGCAACACAATCGTTTGTGTCTACTAGTTGCGTGATGCGACTTGGGTTAGAAACGTTTCCCTTATCTCCTCCTATGGTGGTTACTACCATTATGGATGAAACCGTTAAGACACCTATCATGTGTGATAATTGTACTTTGTTTGTGGATGGTAGAGTTTTCCAGATTGATCTTATTTGTCTTCCCCTTAAGAAATTTGATGTTATCTTGGGAATGGATTGGTTGTCTACTAATTTTGTGTTTATTGGGTGTGAAGAGAAGTTGATCCTCATTCCATCCGTGGAAGCTCCTCCGAATGATGTATTGACAATATTCTTGGAAGGTACGGTTGGAATGGTAAACTTTTTATTTGAGAAAGAGAAGTCTGTCTTACTGGTCCTTACTAAAGAAGAGAGTAACGGCCAGCAAGTTTTGAATATTCCAATAGTTTGTGAATTTCCTGAAGTCTTTCCCGAGGATGTCACTTCCTTACCTTCCGTGAGAGAAGTTGAATTCTCAGTTGACCTGACACCAGGGACGGCTCCTATATCTGTTTCCCCTTATCGGATGGAACCACTTGAATTGAGAGAATTGAAGGATCAATTAGAGGATTTGATGGCGAAGCATTTTTTTAGACCGAGTGTTTCACAGTGGGGAGCTCCTGTTTTATTGGTATAGAAGAAGGACGGTGGTATGCGGTTGTGTATTGATTACCATAAGCTGAACAAGGTTACTATCAAGAACAAGTATCCTTTGTCAAGGATAAATGATCTCTTAGATCAATTGAAAGGAGCTTGTGTGTTCTCAAAGATTGATTTGAGATCGGGCTATCACCAGATCCGTGTAAATAGTTCCGATGTACCGAAGACTGCATCCAGAACTCGTTACGGTCATTATGAATTTCTAGTGATGCCTTTCAGAGTGACAAATGCTCCAGTCGTTTTTATGGATTACATGAACCGGATATTCCAAGCTTACTTGGATCAGTTTGTTGTAATCTTTATTGATGATATTATTATTTATTTTCGTACTCCGTAAGAGCACTGAGAACATCTAAGAATTGTCATATCGATACTGCAAGAGAAGCAACTTTTTTCTAAGTTTAGCAAGTGCGAGTTTCGGATATCGGAAGTCAAGTTCCTTTGACATGTTATATCTCAGGGGGTGTAGCAGTGGATCCGTCAAAGATTGAAGTTGTGATTAATTGGGAGAGACCGAGGAATGCTTCGAAAGTGAGAAGTTTCTTAGGTTTGGCAGGTTACTACAGGAGGTTCATCCAAGGTTTTTCTCAGTTGGCATTACCATTGACTAAGCTTACTAGAAAGGATTTTTCTTATGAATGGGATTTTGGTTGCGAGCAAAGTTTCTTGTATTTGAAAGAGAGATTGACTACTACCCCGGTGTTGATTATTCTGGATCCTGACAAGTCTTATGAAGTGTTTTGTGATGCTTCCAAGATGGTATTAGGAGGTGTTCTTATGCAGGAAGGTCAAGTTGTGGCTTATGCTTCTCGACATTTAAAGGCTCATGAGAGGAACTATCCAACTCACAATTTGGAATTAGCGGCCGTGGTGTTTACTCTGAAAGTGTGACAAAATTATCTTTATGGTGTGCGTTTTGAGATATTTAGCGACCATAAGAGTTTGAAGTATCTTTTTTATCAAAAGGAATTGAATATGAGGCAAAGAAGGTGGATGAATTACTTGAAAGATTATGACTTAGATTTGAAGTATCATCCCGGAAAAGAGAATTAAGTGGCGGATGCTTTAAGCAAGAAAGTGATTCATGATGCTGAGTTGATGGTGTTAGAGTACACATTGTTGGAGAAGTTTCGAGATCTTAATCTTCAGTTTGTATGGACTTCAAATGGCTTGATAATGGGAAATTTGAATATCAATTCTACATTGAGGGACGAAATTCAACAAGCACAAGTTCTAGATGGGAAGTTACAAGAAGGAGTATTGGTGGACCAGTATGAAAAAGGATATTGCGGTGTTTGTGTTGGAGTGTTCAGTATACCGACAAGTGAAAATCTAGCACCAAAGACCAGGTGGTTTGTTACAACCTTTAGAATTTCCAATTTGGAAGTGGGATAGTATTTCTATGGATTTTGAAGTGGGTTTACTGAGTACTCAAGGTGGTTATGATTCTGTTTGGGTGATTATGGATCGACTAACGAAATCTACGTATTTCTTAGCCGTTAAGACTACGTACAAGGCAAGTCATTTTGTGAGGTTGTTTATTGCTGAAATTGTGAGGTTGCATGGCGTTCCATCTAGCATTGTGTCGGATAGAGATCTGAAGATTAATTCGAGGTTTTGGAAAGTGTTACAACAAGCTATGGGTGCAAATTTACACATAAGCACTTTTAATAATCCTCAAACGGATAGTCAGATGGAGCGTACAATTCCTACAATAATAGTTACCATGTGAGCATCGGTATGGCTCCATAAGAGGCTTTATATGGAAGGAAGTGTAAGACACCTTTGTGTTGGTCGGAAGTGGGTGAAGATAGAATTTTGGGACCCGAGGTGATTCAAGAGACTACGAAAAAGATTTTAATGATTCAAGAGAAAATGAAGCAAGCCCAAGACTGTCAGAAGAGTTATGCTAACAATCTAAAGAGACCTTTGGAATTTGAGGAAGGTGATCACATTTACTTGAAAGTCACTCCGAGATTGAGTTTGAAAGGATCATTCAAGTCGCGCAAGCTATGTCCGAGATACGTAGGACCGTATCAGTTCTTAGAAATGATTAGTGAAGTTGCTTACAGATTAGCCTTACCACTCTCTCTGTCTGAAATGCATGATGTTTTTCATGTATCTCAACTTCGTAGGTTTGTTCTCGATCCTCTTCAGCCTATTCTGCCGGATTCTATCGAGATAGAAGAGGATTTGACTTTCGAACCCCAACCAAGCCGTATTGTTGGAAGAGAAACCAAGGTGCTAAGAAACAAAGAGATCACACTTGTTAAGGTACAATGGGATGTAACGCATCTGGGAGATGCTACGTGGGAGTTGGAATCGGAAATGCGGGAATTGTATCCTCACCTGTTCAGGCAATCTTTAAATTCGGGGACAAATTTCTATTTAAGGGGGGGATGTAATACCCCGTAATTTATTTAACTCTCTAGATAATATTATTTAATGTCAATAGAATTTCGGGTTTCTCTGAGTAATTTTATTAAAGACTATTTAGAGTGAACGGGGAATTTAAATTGGTTAACTAATATTATTTGTTTCAGAGGTTTTATTAAATTGGTTTTGCAAAGACATTTTTGGATACTCTCTAATTGGACCTGCCGGTAGGAGATATGTTTTCCCTTTTAAGACTTAAGTTTTCTTTTTATGTTTTTATAGAAAGAGAAACATAGAAAAAGGAAAAAGAAGAAGTTAGTAAGGAAGAGGAAAAGAAGGAAAGAGGAGAAGAAGAGGAAGTGAACCCTAAAGCTCCATTAAATCAAGAGTAAGTTTTCTTTTTAAGGTTTTTATTGAAAAATATTAGAAATTGAAAGCTTAACAGTTAAAACTTGATTAAATCAAGAGTATGTTGGTTAGTATGTGATAATAATCATGTTTGATATTTGGTATCGCTGTTTTGGTGATTTTTGGTTGAATTTGTGGCATTTGGAAGAGGTTCCCGTAAGATGTTTTTCTAAAAAATCACAGAGCTCGCTTAGTGGGAAGGTTGTTTCTACAGAAGGGCTTTTGTTTTGTCTTAGCTCGGTTAGCAAGTAAGGCCGCGCTTAGCGAGCCTGAATTTTTTATGGTTTGTGTGTTTTTATTCCATAACTTTTGTTCCGGGTGTCCGTTTTTAGTATTTTGTGTATCATTTTGAAGCTAAAAATATATACTATCACATGATGCTGAGAAATATTATTTTCACCCGACTTTTTAAATAAACCGAAATTATGTTAAGTTAGGGAAATTGTGAAATAATGGAAATAAAAAGGGTACAACTTATGAGGTATCTAGGATTATTTTAGGCTTGTGGTATCGCGTAGTGAGACGGGGATAGTGGCTTGATTCGTGTAATATGATAGGTCCTCCATAAGAGTCTGAGTAAGTCTTGAGGTGGGTAATTCTTAGTCCCTCGGGAAGCATCTGTAAAGACTTGAGGTACGTATTGCACTGGGACCTCCGTAAAGTTTGAGTAAGTCTTGAGGTGGGTTATTCTTAGTCCCACGGGAAGCATCTGTAAATACTTGAGGTGTGTACGTTACTTGATCCTCCATAAAGTCTGATTAAGCCTTGAGGTGGGTTATTCTTAGTCCCATGGGAAGCATCCGTAAAGGATTGAGGTGAGTACCTATACTGGTTTACGTAGGAAGTCTGAGTAAGTCTTGAGGTGGGTGATTCCTAGTCCCACGAGAAAAATCCGTAAAGACCTGTGGTAGATGTTACACTTGTTGTGTATCAAGAGTATGTATGGATATTAGTTCAATTTTGGTTCTGGTTTCTTGTGAGAGAATGGTTAAGCTTTGAGAATGTTGGAGCTGAACCCTTAGAGCCGAGAGAACTCTAAGATAGGGAACTCACTGAGATGTTTTATCTCACCCCATGTTGATGTTGTTATTTCAGGTACTTCAGGTTCTTCAAAGGGTAAAGATAAGGCGACTTGATTATCTTTACTTGTTTGATGGATTTTCTTCCGCTGTGGACTTTTGAGATCTTCGGATCTAGTTCTTAGACATTTTATTTTGTGAACATCTTATTAGTGTATAATTTCTTTCTGTCTTGGCCAATCAATAAAAGTTCAGTTACTATTTTTGTGAACATCTTATTAGGGAAAATTTTGTCATAATTATTAGTGTATAGTTTCTTTCTGTCTTGGCCATGCAATCAATAAAAGTTCAGTTACTATTTTTTAGATGTCTTATTATGCTAAGTAGTAGCTTTCTAAATAATTTATTTTGCTAATTAAAACTTAATTTAGGTACATTATAGTTTTATATTATTTTAGGTACAATATAGTTTTATATTATTTTTTAAAATAAAATTTTTTTTTTTTTTTGTTTCTGCAAATTGTTTTGTGATAGATATTCAATATTACAAAAACAATTATGGTGTATTTTGTTTTATTTTCTTATGCAGTAAGTTATCAATGAAGATGTTGAAATGGGTGATATATATGATTAAATTCAAGAGGACGACGTAGATGATGGATTTTAAGAGGACGTTGTAGGTGACGAATTTCAAGAGGACGACATAGATGTAGATGATGAATCTCAAGAGGACGACATAGATGGAGAATTTCTGGAGGACGACATTGATAAAGAACTTCTAGAGTCATACTTCAAAGTATTAAACTTATTATTATAAGTAATGTTATGTTAGATATTTTGTTTACGGGCTACTATCTTGAATTAAGGGACACTATAAAAACAATCCTCCTAATTCAGAAGGTGGGGTCACTGGAAAAACAATCCTCCTGAATTAGAAGGTGGGGAAACGATAAAAACCTGATTCAGATCTAAGACAACACTTATTAATTGTAGCTGCATTTGGTAACTCTTAAAAAGCCTCACCTCAGAGGCAAAGAATAATCGTCCCCTATTTATTTTATAGTAGCACTTAAAAAGCGTCGCCTTAGAGCCCACAAATAATCGTCCCCTATTCCCTTTGTTTAGGCGATGTATTTTAAAATCGTGCCCAAAGATCGTGAAAAAATGTCCCTTTATACAATAGGCAACGCTCGCACAGGAGATGCATGGAAAACATCGCCTATTCTTTTAGGCAACGTTTCCTGGAGTTCTGGCAACATTTTTCAATTGTTGCTGGAGAGCATAAATGATAGCTTCCCAAAGAAGGAGGCTATCACTTAGGTTTAGGTAATGGAAAATTAAAGAAATACTAAAATGAAAATAAAGTAAACTCTGAACGGAAAATATTCTTGGTGGCTTCGAATGGAAATTTGGCAGTAATTCAATGTAAAAATGAAGCTCTCCTTGGAACTGGTGGAAGTTGCTATTTATAGCTTCTATAACTTAAGTTTGTTGAGAATGATACAGATTCATATTTGCTGGGCCTTGGCCACTTGAGTTGGAATGAGGTTGAGTAGGGTTGAGGAAAAATCTTTGTTGAATGAGAAGAACACGCGTAACACCTATCTATGAATTTGAATGAACTGAGGCATATTTAGGTTTCTGATATAAGCCGTGTGACGATCGTCTTGGGCTCATGACGCTCGTCTGGAATTTGGGACGGTCATCACCATTCTGTGACGGTTGTCCTTCGGTAAAATACCAGAATCTTCATTTCTTCTGCAGTTTTGCCTCATTTCTTGTGCTAGAAGTCTTGTTTCTGTCTCATTTTCATTCTTTTCTTCCATAAGTCAAGTGTAACTGAATATCTGCAAAATAAACATAAACTTCACATAATATTATTCGAAATAAGGAAATTAATAACTTAAATGAACGGAA
The DNA here is from genome assembly GCA_963966055.1 of Lathyrus aphaca. Lineage (NCBI taxonomy): Eukaryota > Viridiplantae > Streptophyta > Magnoliopsida > Fabales > Fabaceae > Lathyrus > Lathyrus aphaca. Next base: position 432,396,167 of record OZ014524.1, on the reverse strand, counting down.
ACCATATTAAATAATCGATACAAATTCATGTTATCAGACTCCCCCAGACTTGAATCTTTGCTTTTCCTCAAGCAAACAATCAAATAGGTTTTGAAAAATATCCTTTAAATACAGACACGAAACACATTACCTATTTATACATGGTTGTGAGGTATTTTGCTAAATGAACTAATAGTGACTCAAACACTAAAGATACATTAGCGACACTAAAACATATAATGTTCATAAACCCCCTATACAAACAAGTCCGAATCATACTATCATAGTTCAACCTAAAGCTCTTGTTTCTGTTTCACCCGGTTTCACTATGATGCAATCAAATTAATGTTCATAAACCCCCTTTACCTTTACACGCGCATAGTGGAGTAACCTATTAGTGAGTTTGATCTTTTTCTCTAACACGTGGTCTGGTACACAAGTGCGGTAACCCTTTAACATACTGAGTGAAAGTTGTGGGGGATCAAATAGTAATTCGCCCTACCAAGTTCATAACCATATTCCTCTGAACCAACTAACATCAGACTTTTCCTTTTCCTTTTTCTCATATTTTTGCATTCTTTAGAATATGTGCAGCTTGATGTTTTACGAATGGCTTGCATAATCTTAAGATTCTTCTTTTTTCTTCTTTTTGGCATATTTGAGATCAATCACTTATTTGCATCGGCTCTCCATGTAGCTTGTGCTTCATCCGGTGATGACTGCTAATATAAACTACTTGAGGCTAGTTTATAACTAAAGCTTCATATTTCGGTATAAAAGGTATCCAAAATGATATCGCATATCTAAGGGTCTAAGGTGTCAAGATTGTATCAATTTTGTTAAGTCTTTTCTCAATTTTCTAACAAAGCATATCAACCTATATACTCGTAGGGTATGTTGACTGAAAGCATTCTAAAAGGAATAAAAAACTTTTGTTATAGCTAAAAATACTGGAGATAATTTAAATAGCTAAATACTTCGATTAATAATAAAGTTTCATACAAGGAAATGAAATTATAATTACCTTTCTCCCACACTATTTAGGACATTGTTCTCAATGTTGCGAGATATAGGTAAACTACAAAACAAAAGGGAAAAAAACAAAACAAAAAACAAACAATAAAAGAAAAACTAAACTAAACTACTGTTGTGGTCCTCTGCCTCTTTGTCTGCCTCTAAGGTTTCTTTGCCCGTACATTGCTACATGATCGGGTATGCCCACATGATGGATATAGTCACGAAGCTCATTGACCTCTTGTTTTACAAAACCTAATCCTTCTATAGCACTGTTGATTCTTCTGCCTTGTGTTGTTTGTTCAAGATGCATCTGCAACATCCACTCCATCATCTCAGTCTAGTGCCTCTGGTTCTGCTCATTATTCTGAACGATCGCCGCAAGGATGTAATGCATAGATGCAGGTTGTTGATTCTTACAACGGCGTCTGGTAGAGGTGTTAGTGTTGGAAAACACAGTTTCAGCGTATGTGTAGCTTCTTCATCATCCATAGCCTGCTGCACCTCATCTATTTTGTCATCTGGTTGTGCTTCTGGAGCAGTAGCACCTGGTGAAGGGGCATCAAGATCATAACACCAGTTGGCTCTGGTTCATGCGTGTATGACATGGCAGGATGATGCTTCAAACAATTCAGTTATGTACTACCAAATTTTATCTTTCATCAATCTGCTGCTTGATGAGGTGGCTCTTCTTGCAGTACTCCATGTAGAGAAACAAGGTGGGAGTGGCTTGCAAATGACCAAGACGATCACCTAGACCAAGCTTCAGCATGATGTCGGTGATCATCCCTCCCAAACAAAAAGGAGCCTTCCCTCTTGTAAAAGTGAGCTGGATGTTGGACAGTATGAAGGCCACTAGATTCACAAGAATGAAAAGAAAAGCACATCGAAGCAGAAACAACTCCCTCTGGTTCATCTTATGATTGTTGTATCTCCCAAAAACGATGTTGCTCAAGACCCTCTGAAAATAAAGGATGGCGGGGTTTTGGATGTGAGTAGCATAAAGCTCGTCCCATGTTGAATGTCGTTCACCTGACAAATCCTCCCAAAGTTGAAAAGCTTCTGACTGCAAATCTACGTCTCTTGGAAGGAAGAGGTGCACATCGTCGTCTTGTTGAAATCCAAACCACTCGCCGAAGGTCTCTTGAGTAACGGTATACTCTGTTCTGAGTAGTCAAAACATAACGTTACTGACCAGGTACTTTGTTGCATCGTTTGGATTATTATAACTGTAAGATCTTAGGAACTCCAGGGTCAGAGTGGCTTAAGTTAGACGGTTGCTTTTGCAAAGCGGTGTTAGACCGGTATTCGAGAGTAACCAGTTAACACTGTCGAGGAGCCCAAGTTGGGTTAGACACTCCTAGTCAATATAACGAGTTACTTCGACTATGCTTTCACGATAATCCTATTATATTAGGAAGACCTTTCTTAGCTACAACTGGAGCTATTATAGATATGAAGAAAGGTAGGCTAACATTCGAATTCAGAGAAGAAAAAGTCGAGTTTAATTTAACACAATTCTTATAAGAACCAGCAATGGATGACACTTGTTATCTTTTAGATGTCATTGACGAGTGCGTAAGAGAAATAGAAATGGAACCAACAACATACTCTGATATACTAAAATCCAGATCCCACCGATCTTTGAAGATGATAGCTGACGTGAACCTTATCAAGATGACAGTCTAAGTGAATGCTTATAACTTAGGCATTATCATATGCCTTTCCCAAAGAAACTAGCCCTAGAACTTAATGTCCTACCTAAAAATATGAGATATGAATTCAAACGTCCAGTGATAGTTAACACAGACTTAGGAAAAATAGAAATCGAATAACTACTTGATATCTTAATAAAATACCCAACTGTGTTAGGTTATAACATCTATGACCTTAAAGGAATAAGCCTTTGAATATGTATGCATCGTATTATGCTTGTTAAGGATTGTAAAACCTCCAGAGAACATCTAAGAAGGATAAATCCAATCCTGAGTATTGTAGTCAGGGATGAAGTGAAGAAGTTATTAGACGCTGGAATCATATACCCAATATCCGACGGTCAATACATTAGCCCTGTACATGTCGTACCTAAGAAAAGGGGAATTACATTTGTTAAGAATGCAAAAGGTGAGTCTATAACATAAAAAGTGGTAACTGGAAGTAGAATGTCCATTGACTACAGAAAATTAAACAAAGCTACCCGAAAAGATCACTTCCCTTTACCCTTCATAGGTCAAATGTTAGAAATACTAGCTAAACACTCTTATTTCTTCTATCTAGATGATTATTCAGGATACTTCCAGATCTCTATTCATCCTGATGTCCAAGAAAAAAACACCTTCACCTGCCCATACAAAACATTTGCTTACCGACGAATCCCATTTGGACTATGTAACGCTCCAGCAACCTTTCAACGATGTATGATGTCAATTTTCGCTGAATTCATAGATGACATCATGGAAGTATTCATGGACGAATTTTCCGTTTGTGGGAAGAGCTTCGAAGGATGTTTATCTAACCTAGAAATGGTGCTCAAAAGATGCATAAAAGTGAAGTAGGTACTTAACTAGGAAAAATGCCATTTCATAGTCAGACAGGGGATCATGCTAGGACATCCGATATCTGACAAGGGGATTGAAGTGGATAAAGCCAAAATCAAAGTTATAAAGGACCTTCAACCTCCAAAGACCCTAACCGGTTTCTATTGACGATTCATTAAGGATTTCTCAAAAATCACAAAACCTCTAACCGGTCTATTAATGAAAGACGCTGATTTCATTTTCTATGAAAATTTCCTGAACGCGTTTGAAAAACTTAAATCATCTCTTATCAAAACACCCATTATGAAACCTCCTGACTAGAGATTACCATTCGAAATAATGTGTGATGTGAGTGACTATGATGTAGGTGCAGTTCTAGGACAGAGAAAAGATAAGAGAGTCCATGCAATCGATTACGCTAGTAGAACCTTAGATCTTGCCCAAATGAATTATGCCACCAGAGAAAAAGAACTTTTAGTTGTCTTGTTCGCCCTCGATAAATTTCTTTCTTACCTGGTAGTGTCGCTCCCGATAAATGGGACAGGCCCAAATAAAGGTACAGACGCGAACGGTCGGCGAAAGGAGGATGTGAGAACACACAGGAGTGAACTCACAGGGAATGAATAGAGTCGCCAGCTAGGCATTTTTATCCCGGAGGAAAGGTAATGCTGCATAAACCTAGAAAGACATGGATAAGACGGTTGCGAACCAGAGAGACTGAGAAAGGGGGTTGGTTACAACCTGGGAAGGTATCAGCACCCAGATTATCCGTCGTACTCGACGGGATCCACGCTTAAAAGATTTGTGTTTTAAAAGGGTAGTGTCAGTGCATTTTGTGTACAAAAGAGCTGGAAAAGGATGTACAGGTGTCAGTGTAAAAGAAGTGTAAAGTGTAATATATACAGTGTCAGTGCAAGAAAAGGAATAAAATGCTCAAGATCATGAGGCTAAAAGAATGATACTGAAGGAGGGGGAATATACAGAGACTTTTGTTCGATAATTGTTAAGTTATGCCTACGTATCCTCTCGTGCAATGAGGAAGTCAGAACACCGTAGTTCGACCCAAAGAGACTGAAAGGTAAATTGACTTGTGAACTGCTTGCTTGTCTATGCTCAAGTGTATGACCTGTCTAGCTCAGGTGCAAACTGTCTTGCATTAGACGGAAGAAGCGAGTTCTCGTTTGTGAGTGAAGGTGATGAGGAAAGAATCCCGGAGGAGACGATTATTGTTTGTTTTTGAGTTTTCAATCTTTTATTGCCTTTGAAAGTTTGTCATAAGTTAATGAGCTTAAGCCTAAACCAATGGATTTAGTAAACTCATCACATCCTCCCTCTGATTAGGGGTAATGAGAATACCTTGAGTGTGAAGTCAGCTTCTCACACTTAATCACCATGGTGTAGGATTAAGATCATTAACCTACTTGTAATTATTAAGATGTTTTTGTTGTTTTTGTTTAGTGTTAAGTAATGAGATTAAGCCATAATCAGGGATTAAACAGACTCATTCACCATCCTAATAGAAGGATAATAGATGAGAATGTTTAAACTGAGGAAAGCTCCTCAACTTAATCCATGATTAGGGATTAAACTCATGACTAAACAAAGCCTTTATTAAGTGGATTTTAGTTAATGGTATGATGAAGAAGTGATTTTTAGGGTTTATAAGACAACTTGAGGGGGACTTGTCCATTAACACTAGGGTTAGTCCTTCTTAACCAGTTAAGGAAGAATTAGAACCCTAATGCAAGGCCCAAGTTACAAGCTTGATGTCTTGATGATTATTAGATGGATTGATTAAAGGATTTAAACACATTAAGGGTTTAAACATTAGGATTAAAGTTATACACTCCATCCTAATAGAAGGATGCAGACATAAGCTTAATCACAAAGCCTTAAAGCCTTTAGGGTTTAGTCCTTGATTATGAGATGAGAAGAGAAGACTCAATGAGACACAAAGGTAAAATCTAAATGGGGGACTAATCAAAACCCTAATTATTGTCATGCTTGGTTGTTCCTAAAGTTTGTGAGGTTCAAGAAATAAATCTTCAGAGGAACCACCAGGAAGCAGATGAAAGGAGCAAGGAGAAGCAAAGCAACTTGCTTCATTCAAGAAGACAAGTCACTTGAGAAAAGAAAGTAAGAAGGAGAAGAAAGAGCAAGCTCAATCTCAAACACATAACAAAATGCAACAAGGATGCATAAAAGAGGTGAAAAGAAGTTGTGAGAAGTGAAGGCAAATTCACTTCTCAAAGTGACTTACCACCTGAAAAGTTAGTGAAAGAAATGCAATGCAATACAAAATGAGATGAAATGGGATGATGTAAATCAAAACCAGAAGCACATACATGATGTTAATGATGCCATGAGATGATGCAAACATGAAACAAAGCATGGGAATGATCATGCAAACTTATGGATGCAAATGAAACAAGTTTAGAACCATGATCATACATGAAAAGTTATGAAATGCAAATGACATACAACATGGCAAATGAAAGATGCAATGATCAAACATGCTTCTAATATGTCTTAAGATGTCAAATGAATCAAATGGATGCACAAAATGCTATGGAAAGTCAAGGTATGCAAGCAAATACAAGATGGATGCATATGGAAGCCCAAATTAGGGTTTATGATCAATGCATCAAACAAAAACCAAAATCAGAAGCAAACATCAAGATAAAAAATTGAAAATTCACTCAAAGGAACCCTAAACCTATACAAACTCACTTCCCAAAGGAGAGGTTCTAACTCTTAACCTAATTAGGGTTATGAATTTCCTAAGATTTCTAGGGTTTTAGGGTACCTTAACAAGAAAAATGACAAACAAATGGAAAATGCAAGATCAAATCATGCCAATTTAATCCTACAAACTACATGATATGCAAAACACAATGCAAAAAGAATCAAAGTCCAACTCTCAATGGTTAGGCAGAAATGATTTTTTGAAGTTTGGATCAAAATAATGCTTTGAAAATGAATTAATTCCATGGAAACTTATCAAAATGCATCAAGATCAAAAAAGAAATTTGATTTGAGGGTTGGACAATGTTTCTAAATGATTTTAAATGTTTCATGAATTTTTTGGTGATTTTTAAATACTTAAAAGGATTTTTAATTAATTAATTCTCATTAATTAATTAAAATAAACTTTTAAATGATTTAAAAATATTTTTTAATGCAAAAAATAAAAATAAAAATATTTTTGGTTTCTGAAAATTAATAAAAGTTTATATAAAAATTTTCAGAATTTTTGAATAATTTTTTCTATTTTAAAATAAATGGACAAAAGAAATATAAAACAAATGAATTAAAATTAAAGAAAATGAAAAGTATTTCAATCCAAAGGCTGACATTCAAATCTGGGAGAAAGAGCTTGACTGCGCGCGTGAATCAAGGGTCAGGATTGGTTCTGGCTTAATTAATTTAATTATGATTTATTAAATTAATAAAACAGATTAGGGCTTTAATGATTCAATCTGGAGCACACAACTCTTAAACTAATCCGCATCCAATGGCTGAGAACGCATCTGGCAAATTAATTAGGGTTAGGGTTAATGACTTTCAGGTGACCGGAGGGAAGCTTCGGTCATCTTCTCCGGCGGGTTGGAAACCCTAAAACACGCTACAGGCCACCATTCATCAAATTGAAACCAGGGAAATGATCCTCTACCCAAACCCCATTCAAATCACCCCTCAAACAACATTTATAAACCAAGAACAGAGGGAATCGAAGCCAACAAGATTCACGGGTGAAATTTCAGAGAGCAACCAAATACTCATTTCTTCATTATTTTTGATTCTAAAGATACCATCATGATCAGCAAGACATGCACTTTCAATTTGTAACAAAAAATACAAGCTCTGCAAAGTTTGAGATTCGAAGCTACCTGAAGTGGTGAACTATGAATATGAGCTCTCCAGACCTTTCTTTGATGCAGGATGTCTCCTCTGAACCCCATGAAGCCAATGGAATGCTCACAATCCTTTGTGGGTGGCTAATTTGAGAGTTTGAGTTCTGATATGGCAGGTTTCACAGTCAGGATTTATGAGGTTTCAAGCTGTTTCAATGGTGGATTCTGGTTCTATGGAAGGTGTGTGATGCAATGGTGAAGAGAAAATGAGTGTTTGATGGCTGTAGAGAGAGATTCGAAGAAGAGGAGTTTTTGACAGATTTTTGTGAAAGCTGTGTTGTGTCCTGTTTCAATGGCCAATGAGTTGCTATAACACTCCCATGATGTGTGAGTAGCCTGTGGAGCAGGTCAGTAGAGGTGGCTGATCACTATTCCAAGAGTATGGGGGTTTTGGCCAAAAAGTCAAGTTGATTTGTACTTGCAGCATGGGCTATGGCAGCAGCAGTCTAAGGGCTTGTCTTGCTTCAGCTTGAGTCAAGGATGACCCTTGGATTGCTTGTGAAAGTCAGCTGCATTTGGATCATGAGTTGTGAGAGATTTTGCAACTTGCCCACTTGTGTTATTTCATGATTTTTGGTTATGCACATGAGATACTTCTTGCTGAATTTTGGTGTATGATGCTTCATTTGGTCATGGCAATGCATAGAAACCAACTAGTGATCACATAACTCCTTTGAGGATGATTTTGCCAAAAAACCCCTCTTTGCATCTTTATGAAAATGACTTATGGATTCTTGAAAATCAAGTCACACAAATGAGAAATTCCTTGGGCCAATTCTGATTTTATGTCATGTGTAGCATTGGTATGATGATTAGAGGTCATGTTGAAGTCACATAAAGGCTTGCCATGAGAAATTGCAAGTTTTCCATTTGGTGCAAAAGTGAATTTTTAATGATTTTGCTCAACTTTGCAAGGCCATAACTTTTGATCCAAAATGAATTAGGTCATGTTCTTGTACTTTTTCAAAAGGGAATGATCCATTCTACAACTTTCATGACCAAAGTTTTTCCATTTGAAGCTTTTTTGAATCAAAAAGTAAAGGTTGAAAAAGTTGCCTAAAATAGCAATTTCATTAAAAGTCAAACTTGCCCAAAAAGTCAACTTTGCAAAAGACTGGAAATTCTTCAATTTTGTGAACTTCCAACATCTTACATGATCAAATAAAGATCATACACAATCAAAATGGTGAAGAACACCCTTTGGTTGGATCATTGGGGGCCTCAGATGCCCTGATTTTGCACTGACTTGCTTGAAAAGTCAACTCTTGACCAGATGACTTCCCCAAGGAATTTCTTCATGAAAATTGATATGCATACTCCCTATACCATATAGAGACCAATAGAAACAAGAATGACCAAAAAATTTGGAGTTATGGCCTCTGAAACCAAAACCCTAATTTTAGGTCATCTGTGCAGTCAAGCCTGGCTCTGCTTCCATACCATCCTCAGTTCTTGTGATTCTTTGGCATTCTTGACTTTGAGAGGATATAATATGATACTTGAACACACATGGACCTCTTTGAAGTGATTGATGACCTTTGGAGTGGCTCAAGAAGCTCTTGGATTGCTCAGATCACAAACCCTAGATGCAGATGACTTTGAATCTATGCAGTGAATCAAAAATGTGATATGAGATGGTATGATTGAGATTATGCATATGAGAATGATCACAAGCCATGGTGTGAATGGGTGAGGGAAAATTTGGGATGTTTACAGCTGCCCCTATTCAAACATGAGTTAGCAGTGCAGGATATAAGCGACGGCTTATCAGGCAAACAAGATAACTTGTGGTTAAATACCAAAGACAGTCCAAAATTTGCACTCACAGAATGAAGAAGAAAAGGGATATAGATTGTAAAAGAAAGTAAAGTATATTGTAAAGTATGGGCGACGGAGGACGACCGTCGAGCAGAGGACGACTGCTGGGTAAAGAGCAATGACGGGGACGGCCGACATGCTGGAAAAAGTGCGGGAAATAAAGCAATGACGGGGACGGCCGACATGCTGGGGATAAAAAGAATTATGATGGGGACGGACATAAAGATCATAAAGCAAAGCAAACAACGATGGGGACGGCCATCGGGCTAAAAAAAGAAAAGGGACCACGATGGGGACGGCCATCGGGTTAAAGAATAAATGAAATAAACAGATGATCAGGTACGGTCATCAAAGGTGAAGTACGATCACCTAGCAGGGGACGGCTGCTCTGTAAGGTTTAAGATGAGGGACGGTCATCTAAGGTGGAGGACGACCACCTGGCAGGGTACGGCTGCCGAAAATATCGCGACATAGGACGAATGCCGGATAAAAGGTTAACGATGGGGATGGCCATCGGACGAGCATGGTGAAGGACGATCATCAAGAGGTGGAGGACGACCACCTAGCAGGGGACGGCTGCTCTCGAGGTTTGTCATGACATAGGACGAATGTCAGATAACCAAAATCAACAATGGGGACGGCCATTGGATAAAATGATGAAGGACGATCATCAAAAAGGTGAAGGGAGATCACCTAGCAGGGGACGGCTGCTAAATATCACGACACAGGACGAATGTCGGATAGAAAATCAACGATGGGGACGGCCATCGGACGAGCTTGATGAAGGACGATCATCAAGAGGTGGAGGACGACCACCTAGCAGGGTACGGCTGCTCTCGAATGTCAGATAAAAAGGAAAATTGCTTTGCTGGTGATCTACTGGGGAATAGTGAACACGGACGAGTGTTTATATCCAGGAAATAAAAGGTATAAGTGTTTAGATGTGTATAGATTAAAGATGCGGACGAGCATCCCTAAGACTACGATACGGACGAGTATCGAGTAGAAACAAATACTGACACGTGTTCAGAGATGATGATACGGACGAGTATCAACTGGTTAACAAAGAACACGGACGAGTGTTGAATCTGAAGGGACTCTTCTGGGGAATAGTGGACACAGACGAGGGTCTATATTCAAGAAGACAAAAGTGTTTGACACGTGTATGGATTAAAGATGCGGACGAGCATCCTTAAGACTATGATACGGACGAGCATCAGGTAGAAACAAACGCTTGACGCATGCTCTGAGATGATGGTACGGACGAGTACCAACGGGTTAACAAAGAGCACGGACGAGTGTCGAATCTGCGGGGATATAAATGGTGTATACAAGATACGGACGAGTATCTGTATAAGTAACATGAGTAGTAAGTATGAGTGATGTATAGATGAGTGTTCAACCTGCTGGGGAGACCGACACGGACGAGTGTCGAAAAGAGAAGAGTATAATATAAACAAGTATCTGACATACAAAGTGTTTACATTACTGTGCTGGGGAAAATGACATGGATGGATGTCAGGGAAATGTATATATATATAAGTATATGTGAGTGCAAAGAGGATGTCCTTGGCTTTATGCTGGGGATATAACACGGACGGGTGCCATAAGGAGTGTATACTGGTGTTTGGGAGAATGTGAGGCAACTGCTTTTGCTGGGGAATCTGGGGGGTATTCTGTATTTTGATGGATTGTTATTATTCACAAGTGTTTGATTCGGACCATGGCTTATGATTATGCTACATGTTTGATTTTTGCCGCAATGCTCCGTATTAGACGGAATGCTACGCTCTGTGGGGTGAATATGATGCGAATGCTATGACTATGCGAAAGATACCGATCCGGGATTCGGATCCCATTGCTGTGGAGGTCTCTGGTCGATCTGTTTGAAGTGAACATCCCAGCTGGGGATGAGATCATTGGCAGATCTGGTGAGATGGTTCTGCTTGGGGAAATGGGTCAATGATGGACCTATTCCCGTAAATGAAGGACCCAGCTGAGGTTTGTAGAAGCTTTCGTCACTCTGTTGTGATCCCTTCATGCATTTCTCTTCTGAATAGAGGCTGACACTTTGTGGGGAAGCAGTTCCCTGGATTTTGTACTCGGCTGAGGAAGAATGATCGGCAACTTGGCTGGAAGAAGTAACAAGTGGCAACTCAGCTGGGGGGACAACACTTTGGGTGCTAGGACTGAGTGAGTACTGATTTGCCTGCTTGCTGGGGTGAAGCTTACATGCCCCATGTTGTGCTTCGAATGCCTGCAATCCTGAAAAGATAGAGAAACGCACAAGTAATCCCGAGGTATCCCTTACCGGATTCCGCCAGAGGAGTTTAGACATTCCTGGGAATAAGTATATTTCCTGCAAGCACGTGGTTTTTATTTTTGAAGACAAACCTCTGTATTCATGCAATCAGTTTTTTAAGACATCAAACATTCTTTGCAAATAAGGTGTACAAGACGAAGCATGACTGAAAAAATCTGTTTTTATTAATTCATGTGCCCTGAATTGGCAAGATACATCAAAGAAACATATCCCCTGAAATGAGGAGATTGTTACAAATTGAGAAACAAAAGGTGTTGGCAATGTTGACGACGCTTTAAGGAGCTTCCTCTTTTGCTATGACTCGTATGACTTTTGACGTTCTTCTCGTCCTGCTTTCTGAAGAAGGCTGATTCTGAAAGAAGCTAGATCCTTTCGAAGCTTACCAAGTTGTAGATGATACAGACGAATTCAGAATGCAGTTGTTCGCTTATTCCCTTATTTTGCATGAATCGCCCTTTCGGGTTTTCAATCCATCGGGATACCCATTTTTGCCTGAGTTGTCCAATGCGGCTTTTCAACTCAGCGGGTGTACACGTTTTTTTTTTTTTTTTTTTTTATTTCCCTTATTTTTGCCCAAGTCTTTTATTCTGTTTTTGACTTGCCGGGATGCCCTATTTTTTCCTGGACTTATATTCTGTTTTTATGTCCAGCGGGTCATTTTTATGCGAAGTAATTTTTAACTGCATCTGAATTCACAGGGGACGGGAAGTCTTCACCATCCATGGTGCTGAGCATCAGTGCTCCACCAGAGAAAACTTTCTTTACTACGAATGGTCCTTCATAGTTTGGGGTCCACTTGCCCCTGTGGTCTGTATGAGGGGGGAGGATTCTTTTCAGCACAAGATCTCCTACTTGGTACTCTCGGTGCCTGACTTTCTGATCAAAGGCTTTCTTCATTCTCTTCTGATACAACTGCCCATGACAGATTGCAGCCAATCTTTTCTCTTCAATCAGACTCAGTTGTTCGTATCGGGACCGGACCCATTCTGCTTCGTTCAGCTTAACATCCATCAGCACCCGCAAGGAGGGTAGTTCAACTTCAACAGGTAGGACTGCTTCCATACCATACACAAGCTGATATGGCGTTGCCCCAGTGGATGTTCTGATTGACGTGCGGTACCCATGCAAGGAAAATGGTAGCATCTCATGCCAGTCTTTGTACGTAACTACCATCTTCTGCACAATCTTTTTGATATTCTTATTAGCCGCCTCAACAACGCCATTCATCTTTGGCCTGTAAGGAGAAGAATTGTGGTGTTGGATCTTGAAGTCCCTGCACAGTTTTGCCATCATTTTGTTGTTCAAGTTGGAACCATTATCAGTAATGATTCGCTCGGGCACTCCATACCGACAGATGATATCTCTCTTCAGGAATCGGGCTACCACTTGTCTTGTAACATTGGCATAAGAAGCTGATTCAACCCACTTGGTAAAATAGTCAATGGCTACCAGGATGAATCTGTGGCCATTTGAAGCAGTCGGTTCGATCTTGCCAATCATGTCAATGCCCCACATAGCAAAGGGCCAGGGTGAAGACATCACATTCAAGGGATTGGGAGGCACATGCACCTTATCCGCATAGATCTGGCATTTATGGCATTTCCTGGCATAGGCACAACAGTCAGCATCCATTGTGATCCAATAATAACCTGATCTCAACAACTTCTTGGCCATGGCATGCCCTCCCGCATGGGTACCAAAAGATCCTTCGTGCACCTCGTGCATCAACAAGTCTGCTTCTGTTCTATCAACGCATCTGAGGAGTACCATATCAAAGTTTCTCTTGTATAGGGAACCATCAGTATTCAGGAAGAAACTACCAGCTAGCCTTCTTAATGTCTTCTTATCATTGGAATATTCCCCAGGTGGGTATGTTTGATCCTCCAAGAAGCACTTAATGTCATGGAACCAAGGCTTATCATCTTTAACAACATCTACTGCAAATACATATGCTGGTCTGTCGAGTCTGGACACTGAAATCTGCGGTACAAAGTTGGCAGCTTGAACTTTGATCATAGATGAAATGGTAGCCAGAGCATCTGCAAACTGATTCTCATCCCGAGGGATATACTCAAGCTTGACCGTTGTGAAGAAAGTTAATAACCTCCTTGTATAATCCCTGTAAGGTATCAGATGATCCTGGTGTGTGTACCATTTGTCGTTGGTTTGATTAACTACCAGAGCTGAATCTCCGAATACAGTTAAAGTCTTGATCCTGAGGTCAATGGCTTCCTCAAGACCCATAATGCAAGCTTCGTATTCAGCTTCGTTGTTAGTGCAGTTGAAGGTGAGTTTTGCCGAGAAAGGCATATGAACTCCCTTAGGTGTAATGAGTACTGCACCAACACCACGACCATTCATATTTACAGCCCCATCAAACATCATAGTCCATTCTTCTTCCGGGTCAGGCCCTTCAGTGTGAATAGGCTCTTCATGATCTTTCGCTTTTATGAACATGATGTCTTCATCATGGAAGTCAAACCTCATAGGCTGGTAATCATCAATAGGTTGCTCAGCAAGATATTCAGACAATACACTGCCTTTGATGGCTTTCTGAGATGTGTACTGAATGTCATATTCTGTGAGGATCATTTGCCATCTTGCAACCCGTCCGGTAAGAGCTGGCTTCTCAAAAATGTACTTAACCGGATCCATTTTGGAGATCAATAAAGTAGTGTGGGTCAGCATATACTGTCTCAGTCGGCGAGCAGCCCACGCTAAAGCACAGCAAGTTTTCTCGAGCAGTGAATAACGTTGTTCACAGTCGGTAAACTTTTTGCTCAGGCAGTATATTGCATACTCTTTTCGACCAGACTCGTCATGCTGGCCCAGCACGCACCCCATTTACTCTTCTAATATTGTCAAGTACATTATCAAAGGTCTTCCTTCAACTGGAGGCATAAGGATTGGTGGTTCTTGCAGGTATTCTTTGATCTTGTCAAAAGCCCTCTGGCAGTCTTCATTCCACCTGACCGTCTGTTCTTTTCTTAACAGCTTGAACAAGGGTTCACAGGTTGTTGTAAGGTGAGATATGAACCTTGAGATGTAGTTCAATCTACCTAGAAACCCTCGAACTTCTTTTTCTGACTTCGGTGCAGGCATTTCTTGAATGGCTTTGACTTTATCAGGGTCAACATCAATCCCTTTCTTGCTCACAATAAAACCCAGCAGCTTACCAGATCGCACCCCGAATGTGCACTTGTTGGGGTTCAGCTTCAGTTGGTACTTCCTCAGACGCTTGAATAACTTCAGCAGATTTACCAGGTGGTCTTCTTCTGTAAGGGACTTGGCAATCATGTCATCCACATAACACTCGATTTCCTTATGGATCATATCGTGGAATAATGTTACCATAGCCCGTTGATATGTTGCACCAGCATTCTTTAATCCGAATGGCATCACCTTGTAACAGAACGTGCCCCAGGGTGTGATGAAGGTTGTCTTCTCCATGTCTTCAGGTGACATATTGATCTGGTTGTATCCTGAAAATCCGTCCATGAAAGAGAATACCGAGAACTGAGCCGTATTGTCAACCAGTACATCAATGTGAGGTAATGGGAAGTCGTCTTTCGGGCTGGCTCTGTTCAGATCCCGGTAGTCAACACACATCCTTACTTTTCCGTCTTTCTTAGGCACAGGTACTATATTAGCAACCCACGGTGGATAGCTAGTTACATCAAGGAACCCGGCGTCCCACTGCTTTTGTACCTCTTCTTTGATCTTCATTGCCATGTCTGGGCGAGTACGGCGCAGTTTCTGTTTAACCGGTGGGCAATCTTCTCTTAAAGGCAGCTTGTGCATGACGATATCGGTGTCCAACCCTGGCATATCCTGGTAAGACCAAGCAAACACATCCACATATTCCTGAAGCAGGTCAATCAGTTGTTTCTTCACTGAGTCTTGTAAGCAGGCCCCGATCTTAACCTCTTTCACATCTTCATCTGTACCAAGATTAATCGTTTCGACCTCCTCCTGATGAGGAGTGATAACCTTCTCCTCTTGTCTCAACAACCTAACTAGCTCTTCTGGAAGCTCGCAATCTTCTTCAACCCCTTCATCAGCTTGATTGATCGGATTGTCAAAGTCATACAAAGTCATAGCCATGTTGTTGTCGGTGCGGTCTGGAAGGCACTCTCTGCAAGGGTTCAGTTTGTTCATTTTAGTGATTGATTTTAATCTTGTTTAGAAAAGTGAAATAAAGTTGTCATTTTGAAAACATTGCCATTTATTTTTTTGTACAAAAAGAAAAATGGAAAAACAGTGAACGGAAAAGAGAAAAGACTTTATTTGCAAAAGATGTCTGACATTTCATTGATTAATCTTGTTGCACAAAAATTACAGATGGCCCGATTACAAAATGAGTCTTGTCATCTTGGGCAAGATGCAAGACTTGATGCATGCTTAAAATATACAGGAAATAATAATTACTCTGCAGGAGTAACCCTTATAATTTCCTGGGAAGACCAGTTTGAGATACGGCTCCCCGGGATACTTGGACGTATCCAGCTCTCCAGGTTGCGTTCATCTTCCGACTCATCTTCCAAGTTGTTGACAGCATCAGGGGTGAGCATTCCCCCACTAACAAAGTTGGGCTTCTTAGCAGCCTCTGCTTGATCTTGTTGAGTTGGTTTGTAACCCAACCCAAATCTATCCTCTTTCTTCTCCACAGGCAAAAGTTTGCCCCAACCTTGAGCATTCCCTTCTTCCACAACCCACCGGGCTTGCTGGTAGGATGTCATGGAAGTCCCAAGTACAGCAGATGTTTCATTAATATTCAAGGCCTCAAACCCTTGACTCATCGTTTCGTGGATCTCCCCATCCATCTCAATGTATTTGTATGTAGCCAGATGGCTAACAAAAATATCTTCCTCTCCACAAATAGTAACGACTTGGCCCTCCCACTCGAATTTTAACTTCTGGTGAAGGGTAGACGTAACTGCGCCAGCGGCATGAATCCATGGTCTACCCAACAAACAGCTGTAGGCCGGCTGAATGTCCATCACGTAGAAGGTCGTTTTAAAAGTTTGTGGGCCAATCGTTATAGGCAACTCAATTTCTCCCAGAATTGATCTCTTAGAACCGTCAAAAGCTCTCACTACTAAGTTGCTGGGACGTAATGCCAATCCTTCATACTCCAGCTTCACAAGGGCTTTTTTAGGCAAGACATTGAGGGATGACCCTATGTCTACCAGTACATGGGAAAGAACTGCACCCTTACACTCCATGGTAATGTGCAAAGCCTTGTTATGATTGCGACCTTCCGAAGTCAAATCCGTGTTGGTAAATCCTAGTCCATTACTAGCATTAACATTTCCAACCACAGCTTCCTACTGATTGACGGTAATCTCCTCTGGCACATAAGCTGCGTGCAAGACTTTTAGTAGTGCGTTCCGATGAGCCTCGGAGCACATAAGCAATGATAGAATGGAGATCTTGGAAGGCGTCTGGTGAAGCTGATCCACTATCTTGTAATCACTTTTCTTGATGATTCTCATGAATTCATCAACCTCTTGATCAAAAGGGGTTTTCAAAGCTTCTTTAACAACTTGTTCTTCTTGCACCATGCTCTTCCCTTTTGCCTTGGCAGCAGCTTCTGCTTCAGCATTGGGTCTTGGAATTTGCGGGGCAAAGAGACGTCCGCTTCGAGTGAAGCCTCCGCCTCCCCCCACATTGTCTATTTGTGGTGAAGAAGTTGATGATTCAAGAGTGATTTTCTGTCCTTCGCAATATAGATCAGAGCCGTAATGCCAAGGGATGGCATTACTGCTTTCATAAGGTACTGGCCCAGGCACTGTGATAGTGACTGGACTGATGGCAGCTGCAGAAGGGACCATGATAGTATGTGGGTCATAGTATATTGTGACTGGTGCTCTGATAGGAGTGGCATTTTGTGAGTTGTAGGCAGAATCATTTGCAGGGTCATAATAAATTGTAACTGTTGAGACATTCTCATTGCTTGCTGCTGATGTTGTAGGAGATATTGTTGACTGAATGGATGTTGTTGTTGTAGGAGACTCTGAATGAAGGGGTGCTGAAGTTGTAGAAGGGATGTTTGTTGATATCTGGTCTGTTGAAGTAACAGATGAAGCATTTGTTGACGAGATTGAAGAGTTGTTTGGAACAATGGTTGTTGCAGTTGTAGAAGACTCGGGAACTGTTGTTAAGGAGATTGCTGGATTGGTAGGTATTGATGTTATGATTTGAAGCAGGCCACTCTGGATGAGACCATCTATGCCATCTCTCAAGTTATCACACCCATTCACTGAAATGTTGCAATAAGCACACCCTAGCTCACATCCCGGGAACATTTGACATTCAAGGAGTTGAGCTTTAATCTCTACCAAGGGTGTCCGAATCTGACCCACACTGGTTATCAAGTAAGACGGCTTGTCTTCTTCAATAGCATTGATTCTGGGTCCTTCGTGGTGTGGCATAGGGTTCTTGTTAACATTTGGTGGTGGTGCAAAGTTCAGAGCTTTAGAATCTACCAAGTCCTGTACTTTCATGTGCAAAGCTCTGCACTTCTCTGTACTGTGGCCAGGTGCATTTGAGTGAAAAGCACATCTGGCGCTGGCGTCATAATTTCTGGGTAGACTGGCAGGATCTGGAGGTGCCAATGTCCTTAGCTCAACCAGGTTGAGTTTCAGGAGTTGTGGCAATAATGTGGCATAGGGCATAGGGATCGGATCGATCACCCTATTGGCCTGAGAGGGTCTCTGTTGATATGGTCTTTGCTGATTGTTGTTGCTGGTGTTGTTGTTGTTATAATTTCTCTGAGGAGGATACTGAGTTTGTTGCTGGTAATTTTGTTGCTGTGGTTGATAAGTTGGTTGAGGATGAATTGGAGCGGGAATGGTGACTGCTGCCACAGACCTATGAACATATTGGGGTCTGCCTCTGCTAGTATGGATAGCATTGGTCTCACCAGCTCTTCTTGGGCCCACAAAAGGCTTTCTTGTGTTGCTGGATGAGCTAGCACCGTTGTCAGAAATTTTGCCCATCTTTAATAGGCTCTCAATTCTTTCCCTGGCTATAACGACATCTGCAAAGCTGGTAGAAGAAAAGGCAGCTAGCCTATCAATGTATGTCCCTTGGAGGGTGTTCATAAACATATCAGCCATCTCCCTCTCTGACATGGGGGGCTGGACAGCAGCAGCAAGCTGTCTCCACCTCTGAGCGTACTCCTGGAAGCTTTCCCTGGATGATTGAGACATCCCCATCAGGAGGGTCCTGTTGGGAGCCATATCCAAGTTGTACTGGTATTGTCTGATAAAGGCCTCAGCCAAATCCTTCCAGCACCTGATGGTTGCTCTGGTCAGGTGAGAGTACCATTCCCTTGAAGCTCCTGTTAAGCTATCTTCAAAATAAAACATCCATAGCTTTTCGTCCATGGTATATGCCTTTAGCCTCCCCAGAAAGGATTGCAAGTGGGTCCGTGGACAGGAGGTTCCGTTGTACTTCTCAAAGCACGGAGGTTTAAATTTGTGGGGAATCCTGACCCCGTCCACTAAGCCCATGTCCATAACATCAAAGCCCAAAGAATTCTGGGACTCCAGGGATCTCAGTTTCTCAGCAATCTCATCTAGCCTTCTGTCATAGGCTTCCTCCCCAGCTCCCATCACTGTGAACTGTTCTTCCTGGGGGTCTTCTTGCGGCACTCTACCTGCAGTGGCAGTCCCTTGCACATTAACAGGGATGTTGATCTCTGGATGAAGGTGGGGTCCATAGATTGGAGGATTAACATGGGGTTGAACTCTCTCATTGTTGCTTGTCCCAGCAGTCCCTAGATGGGGGTCTTCCTGATTCTGCCTTTCTACCAGTGCTCTTAATCTCTCTTGGCTTTGAGCCATATTATTCATCACCTCCATAAATTGTGTCATCTGATTCCTCATTTCCAATCTCTCATTGGCCATTTGAGTCCTGACCTCTGTAAGGTCCTGCTGTACTTGGTCCATTTGTATACCCGGAAGGTTGTTGCGGGTTGGATATCTGTGTGGACGGTTGAGTGGAAACACCCGACGTCGAGCAATAGTTCCTGAAGTCACAACAGAGTTAGAAACAATAAAACAAACCCCTACAAAACAAAACAAAAGGTTAGTATGCAATGCAGTATGCTTATTTGTTTCCAAGGTATCCGGCTTGGCACTTGGTTTTGACCTTTCCAGACCCTTGAGGAAGATGCTTGTGATGTTGCTTTGAAAGAACTCAGATAAAACAAACCAACACATATATTACAAAAAGTAAATGATACATAGTTTGTTTCTTTTTACAATACATGCCCTCTGAGGGGTCAAAAATACAACATAAAGAAAAGTACATGAAATGAAAGCAACAACAAGAAAAAGTCAGACACCAAGACCAAACTCATCCTCCTGAACTTCCTTTAGAAGTGCTTCAGTCATAGGATCAGCTGGATGCTCTGTGAGATTCCTGATGAGAAGATTCCTAGTAGCAACAGCTGCAGTTAGCTTCTTGTGTCGACTCTGGTCCTTTGACCTCTTCACACCAGCTTTAATCTTCAACTCTGAGACCTCTCTCTGGGCTGCTGCCAGGGCTTCCTGTTGCTCTTTTGCACTAGCCTCCAGCTGCTCAATCTTGTCCTGAGTTCTCTTATCCTCCTGAGTGCGAGCTTCGGTGATCCTGACCCACCTAGCTTGACTCTCCTTCAGATACAAATCAGTCCTGGCCTTTTGGAACTGAGCCTCTTTGCAGGCATTCTTCAAAATCTGCTCTCCAGCCCTTGACTTCTTAATGTAGTCCTCTGACTTTTCAATCCTGGCTAGATGCTCCACCTTTAGCTTCTCTAACCTTTCAATGTCCAGCCGACCATCACTCCTCTCCCAGAGGGTCTTCTGTAGAGCCTGAGTCAGCTTCTCATTTCTCTCTTTCAACTTCTCAAACTCCTCCAGGCTGACAGTAGCTGGAGTTGGTGCTGTGGATGGCCCAGGCACATCTTCAATGGTAAAGGGCATCCCATAAATTTGAGCCCTGGCATGAGACCACTCATAGTACTGAGCTGAGGCCACATTGTTGCATCTCCCAAGGATGGTTACCCCTTTAGTCTGGACATTGTCCCAAGCCCAGGATGCTTGCCTGACAATAGCCAGATTAGGCTTGATCTCACAATAAAGGGTCTCGGCTAGATCTTGTACTCTAGGAGGGTGGACTAATGCATAGCCCAGTTGTCTTTTGAATAACAGAGGGTTGTAGTTGATGCAACCCTTCACTCCTATCAAAGGTACATTGGGAAACTACCCACAACTTGTAATGATATCTCTGCCCTTGGTGCTCTGAGTGCACCACCTGATATCATCTGAGGTTAAAGCAACAAGTCTCCTAGCCCAGTTCTTCTGCTGGTGAGGGTTCAAGAATGCATCAGTCTTTGGCAAATGTTTGAGCAGCCAAGTATGGAACAAAGGAGCACAGCATCTCACCAGTCTTCCCCTTTGCTTTTCATTCCTTTGGTGAACAGAGTAGTAGAGATCCCCCAGTAAGGTGGGCACTGGGTTCCTCAGGATGAAAAGATGGATTGCACTCTTGCTAACAAACTTAGGCTCATCTGCAAAAAGTATGACCCCATATATGCTAAGGGCCAACAAAGCACAGACTGCCTTCCACTCTCCCAAATAAGCCTTCAGGGTAGCCTGAGAGGTCAAGAAACCCAAGTGCAGACCAGAGACTCCAGCCTTGGCTGTCATGTTCTGCCCAATCAGAACTGGTTCCAGATATAATGCCTTTGCTACTTCTTCATTACTAGGAAAAACCATCTCAGGGTTGAAGGGGACTCCACCCCTGATAGGTACACCAACCAGTGATGAATACTCCTCTAATAAAGGTCCCAACTGAAAATCCTGAAAGGTGAAGCACCTGAGAGGGGGATCATAGAACTGCAGGCAAGTATGAATTAAGCTCCTCTGTGAAGGGTCCAATCCATAACCACATCAAGGATTCCTCCATAATGTTCTCTGAAAAGTGGTATATGGTCTGGAGTAATCAAGGTCTGAATTTTCCTGATGCCAGCTAGCTCAGGCTCAAAGAAATGATAGGAGATGTTGCTCTTCTTAGGTGCCATGTTGCTGAAGAAGAGCTGAGACAGATGCTGAGAATAACACTGAAGATGGGCCACTGACAGGCTGAGACTGGTGATGCAGGTGACTGAAGCAGGTAGCTGATAGCTGAAGCAAGCACTGATGAAAATAGGTCTATGCTGATGAAGGGGTCAAAACCAAGCCAAAATATAGTATGGATACCCTGAAAAACAAATAAACACATGTTAAAATGATGCAATGATGATGTATGCAAATGATATGCAAGGGGTTGTGATCAAGCTGGATCTGATTAATTGCCTTGATATGAGTCCCTGTATGTTCAAGAAATCCAGATGAAGGTTCATAAGTCCAGTAACCAAGGTGGGGGACTCAAATAAAGAGTCACATGTCCAGGGTTAAAATCACAAGAACTGTTCCAAAATGGAGTGCTCTTAATAATGCAACAGGGTATGTTGAGGTCAAGGGTACCTGCAAACCTGTAAACAGCCCAGCCCCCTCACAGGTGATGTTCTAAAACAAGGATTCTTAGACTTGGATCAGTTATGAGAAGTGTAAACACTTCTAACCCGGAGGTAAAGTGTTTACAATAACCATAAAAGATCCTCCTCTAATTCACCTCAGTTTCTGAAGGTCAATACTAAAGGTCATCCAGACTTAGCAGGCTTCCCAAATAGCCCTAGCACTACAGGAAATCTGTAGCACAGAGTTCTCAAGAAGAAACCCATATCTGAACCGTGTTTCATATTCCCGCACCAGACCGAAATGGAATGGGAAAGAACATGAACCACTCTAGCCTAGGTGTCACTCAGGTCCCAGGTATAGGACCTCAACTCTCAATAGAACACCCACCCACCAAAGCGACAAAACAGATCCAGCCAGCACAGTATGACAGTATGATATATTTAAAGCTATAAAGAAAGCAATAAAACAACTGTACATAAAGCAAAAATAAATACAAATACAAGCAAAAATAGCACATAACACCCCAGTAAACACAAATCAAACAAGCGCTAGGAGGAACCCACAAAAAGAATCAGAAGCCCTGGTTACAGTATAAGGGTCCCCAGCAGAGTCGCCAAGCTGTCGCTCCCGATAAATGGGACTGGCCCAAATAAAGGTACAGACGCGAACGGTCGGCGAAAGGAGGATGTGAGAACACACAGGAGTGAACTCACAGGGAATGAATAGAGTCGCCAGCTAGGCATTTTTATCCCGAAGGAAAGGTAATGCTGCATAAACCTAGAAAGACATGGATAAGACGGTTGCGAACCAGAGAGACTGAGAAAGGGGGTTGGTTACAACCTGGGAAGGTATCAGCACCCAGATTATCCGTCGTACTCGACGGGATCCACGCTTAAAAGATTTGTGTTTTAAAAGGGTAGTGTCAGTGCATTTTGTGTACAAAAGAGCTGGAAAAGGATGTACAGGTGTCAGTGTAAAAGAAGTGTAAAGTGTAATATATACAGTGTCAGTGCAAGAAAAGGAATAAAATGCTCAAGATCATGAGGCTAAAAGAATGATACTGAAGGAGGGGGAATATACAGAGACTTTTGTTCGATAACTGTTAAGTTATGCCTACGTATCCTCTCGTGCAATGAGGAAGTCAGAACACCGTAGTTCGACCCAAAGAGACTGAAAGGTAAATTGACTTGTGAACTGCTTGCTTGTCTATGCTCAAGTGTATGACCTGTCTAGCTCAGGTGCAAACTGTCTTGCATTAGACGGAAGAAGAAAGTTCTCGTTTGTGAGTGAAGGTGATGAGGAAAGAATCCCGGAGGAGACGATTATTGTTTGTTTTTTATTTTTCAATCTTTTATTGCCTTTGAAAGTTTGTCATAAGTTAATGAGCTTAAGCCTAAACCAATGGATTTAGTAAACTCATCACATCCTCCCTCTGATTAGGGGTAATGAGAATACCTTGAGTGTGAAGTCAACTTCTCACACTTAATCACCATGGTGTAGGATTAAGATCATTAACCTACTTGTAATTATTAAGATGTTTTTGTTGTTTTTGTTTAGTGTTAAGTAATGAGATTAAGCCATAATCAGGGATTAAACAGACTCATTACACCATCCTAATAGAAGGATAATATATGAGAATGTTTAAGCTGAGGAAAGCTCCTCAACTTAATCCATGATTAGGGATTAAACTCATGACTAAACAAAGCCTTTATTAAGTGGATTTTAGTTAATGGTATGATGAAGAAGTGATTTTTAGGGTTTATAAGACAACTTGAGGGGGAATTGTCCATTAACACTAGGGTTAGTCCTTCTTAACCAGTTAAGGAAGAATTAGAACCCTAATGCAAGGCCCAAGTTACAAGCTTGATGTCTTGATGATTATTAGATGGATTGATTAAAGGATTTAAACACATTAAGGGTTTAAACCTTAGGATTAAAGTTATACACTCCATCCTAATAGAAGGATGCAGGCATAAGCTTAATCACAAAGCCTTAAAGCCTTTAGGGTTTAGTCCTTGATTATGAGATGAGAAGAGAAGACTCAATGAGACACAAAGGTAAAATCTAAATGGGGGACTAATCAAAACCCTAATTATTGTCATGCTTGGTTGTTCCTAAAGTTTGTGAGGTTCAAGAAAGAAATCTTCAGAGGAACCACCAGGAAGCAGATGAAAGGAGCAAGGAGAAGCAAAGCAATTTGCTTCATTCAAGAAGACAAGTCACTTGAGAAAAGAAAGTAAGAAGGAGAAGAAAGAGCAAGCTCAATCTCAAACACATAACAAAATGCAGCAAGGATGCATAAAAGAGGTGAAAAGAAGTTGTGAGAAGTGAAGGCAAATTCACTTCTCAAAGTGACTTACCACCTGAAAAGTTAGTGAAAGAAATGCAATGCAATACAAAATGAGATGAAATGGGATGATGTAAATCAAAACCAGAAGCACATACATGATGTTAATGAAGCCATGAGATGATGCAAACATGAAACAAAGCATGGGAATGATCATGCAAACTTATGGATGCAAATGAAACAAGTTTAGAACCATGATCATACATGAAAAGTTATGAAATGCAAATGACATACAACATGGCAAATGAAAGATGCAGTGATCAAACATGCTTCTAATATGTCTTAAGATGTCAAATGAATCAAATGGATGCACAAAATGCTATGGCAAGTCAAGGTATGCAAGCAAATACAAGATGGATGCATATGGAAGCCCAAATTAGGGTTTATGATCAATGCATCAAACAAAAACCAAAATCAGAAGCAAACATCAAGATAAAAAAAATTGAAAATGCACTCAAAGGAACCCTAAACCTATACAAACTCACTGCCCAAAGGAGAGGTTCTAACTCTTAACCTAATTAGGGTTATGAATTTCCTAAGATTTCTAGGGTTTTAGGGTACCTTAACAAGAAAAATGTCAAACAAATGGAAAATGCAAGATCAAATCATGACAATTTAATCCTACAAACTACATGATATGCAAAACACAATGCAAAAAGAATCAAAGTCCAACTCTCAATGGTTAGGCAGAAATGATTTTTTGAAGTTTGGATCAAAATAATGCTTTGAAAATGAATTAATTCCATGGAAACTTATCAAAATGCATCAAGATCAAAAAAGAAATTTTATTTGAGGGTTGGACAATGTTTCTAAATGATTTTAAATGTTTCATGAATTTTTTGGTGATTTTTAAATACTTAAAAGGATTTTTAATTAATTAATTCTCATTAATTAATTAAAAATAAACTTTTAAATGATTTAAAAATATTTTTTAATGCAAAAAATAAAAATAAAAATGTTTTTGGTTTCTGAAAATTAATAAAAGTTTATATAAAAATTTTCAGAATTTTTGAATAATTTTTGCTATTTTAAAATAAATGGACAAAAGAAATATAAAACAAATGAATTAAAATTAAAGAAAATGAAAAGTATTTCAATCCAAAGGCTGACATTCAAATCTGGGAGAAAAAGCTTGACTGCGCGCGTGAATCAAGGGTCAGGATTGGTTCTGGCTTAATTAATTTAATTATGATTTATTAAATTAATAAAACAGATTAGGGCTTTAATGATTCAATCTGGACCACACAACTCTTAAACTAATCCGCATCCAATGGCTGAGAACGCATCTGGCAAATTAATTAGGGTTAGGGTTAATGACTTTCAGGTGACCGGAGGGAAGCTTCGGTCATCTTCTCCGGCGGGTTGGAAACCCTAAAACACGCTACAGGCCACCATTCATCAAATTGAAACCAGGGAAATGATCTTCTACCCAAACCCCATTCAAATCACCCCTCAAACAACATTTATAAACCAAGAACAGAGGGAATCGAAGCCAACAAGATTCACAGGTGAAATTTCAGAGAGCAACCAAATACTCATTTCTTCATTATTTTTTATTCTAAAGATACCATCATGATCAGCAAGACATGCACTTTCAATTTGTAACAAAAAATACAAGCTCTGCAAAGTTTGAGATTCGAAGCTACCTGAAGTGGTGAACTATGAATATGAGCTCTCCAGACTTTTCTTTGATGCAGGATGTCTCCTCTGAACCCCCTGAAGCCAATGGAATGCTCACAATCCTTTGTGGGTGGCTAATTTGAGAGTTTGAGTTCTGATATGGCAGGTTTCACAGTCAGGATTTATGAGGTTTCAAGCTGTTTCAATGGTGGATTCTGGTTCTATGGAAGGTGTGTGATGCAATGGTGAAGAGAAAATGAGTGTTTGATGGCTGTAGAGAGAGATTCGAAGAAGAAGAGTTTTTGACAGATTTTTGTGAAAGCTGTGTTGTGTCCTGTTTCAATGGCCAATGAGTTGCTATAACACTCCTATGATGTGTGAGTAGCCTGTGGAGCAGGTCAGTAGAGGTGGCTGATCACTATTCCAAGAGTATGGGGGTTTTGGCCAAAAAGTCAAGTTGATTTGTACTTGCAGCATGGGCTATGGCAGCAGCAGTCTAAGGGCTTGTCTTGCTTCAGCTTTAGTCAAGGATTACCCTTGGATTGCTTGTGAAAGTCAGCTGCATTTGGATCATGAGTTGTGAGAGATTTTGCAACTTGCCCACTTGTGTTATTTCATGATTTTTGGTTATGCACATGAGATACTTCTTGCTGAATTTTGGTGTATGATGCTTCATTTGGTCATGGCAATGCATAGAAACCAACTAGTGATCACATAACTCCTTTGAGGATGATTTTGCCAAAAAACCCCTCTTTGCATCTTTATGAAAATGACTTATGGATTCTTGAAAATCAAGTCACACAAATGAGAAATTCCTTGGGCCAATTCTGATTTTATGTCATGTGTAGCATTGGTATGATGATTAGAGGTCATGTTGAAGTCACATAAAGGCTTGCCATGTGAAATTGCAAGTTTTCCATTTGGTGCAAAAGTGAATTTTTAATGATTTTGCTCAACTTTGCAAGGCCATAACTTTTGATCCAAAATGAATTAGGTCATGTTCTTGTACTTTTTGAAAAGGGAATGATCCATTCTACAACTTTCATGACCAAAGTTTTTCCATTTGAAGCTTTTTTGAATCAAAAAGTAAAGGTTGAAAAAGTTGCCTAAAATAGCAATTTCATTAAAAGTCAAACTTGCCCAAAAAGTCAACTTTGCAAAAGACTTGAAATTCTTCAATTTTGTGAACTTCCAACATCTTCCATGATCAAATAAAGATAATACACAATCAAAATGATGAAGAACACCCTTTGGTTGGGTCATTGGGGGCCTCAGATGCCCTGATTTTGCACTGACTTGCTTGAAAAGTCAACTCTTGATCAGATGACTTCCCCAAGGAATTTCTTCATGAAAATTGATATGCATACTCCCTATACCATATAGAGACCAATAGAAACAAGAATGACCAAAAAATTTGGAGTTATGGCCTCTGAAACCAAAACCCTAATTTTAGGTCATCTGTGCAGTCAAGCCTGGCTCTGCTTCCATACCATCCTCAGTTCTTGTGATTCTTTGGCATTCTTGACTTTGAGAGGATATAATATGATACTTGAACACACATGGACCTCTTTTAAGTGATTGATGACCTTTGGAGTGGCTCAAGAAGCTCTTGGATTGCTCAGATCACAAACCCTAGATGCAGATGACTTTGAATCTATGCAGTGAATCAAAAATGTGATATGAGATGGTATGATTGAGATTATGCATATGAGAATGATCACAAGCCATGGTGTGAATGGGTGAGGGCAAATTTGGGGTGTTTACAGGTAGGAGCAAAAATAATTATTTACACCGATCACGTCGCTATTAGATACCTACTGACCAAAACGGATGCCAAACTAAGACTTTTAAGGTGGATCCTACTCTTACAAGAGTTCAATTTAGAGATCAAAGATAAGAAAGGAACTGAAAACGAAGTTGCAGACCACTTTGTCGCTCCCTGGATTTCCCTCCTAGTACAAACGCGAAAGTGGCGCAAAAAAGGGTAGAGTTGCCAGCCAAGCATTTTTATCCCGAAGGAACGGGAAAGGTAATGCTGCACAAACCAGAAGAAAAGAAAAGGAAGGACAAAGGTCCTGCGAACCAAAGAGATTGGGTCCGGGAGTCGGTTACGACCTGGGAAGGTATTAGCACCCCATATCGCCCGCCATACCCGACGGGATCCATGCTTGCAAAGAAACTATTTCTAAGGGTGAAGAAATGAAAGTTGCTGCAAAACTAAAACTGAAACTGGATAAGAAAGAAAAGAAAGGGGGAAAATGTAGGGAAAATAAAAGAGTACTCGAACGGGTCCTACCCCGCTGCCTACATACCTCTTCTGGACATGAGGATCAAAGTCGTCGTAGTTCCCCTAACTAGGGGTGGAAAGGATTGCTTCTGTCTTAAAGCTTGAACTGCTTATGTCAATGCTCAGGTGTTGCAGGCTCGGAAGACGAGTGCGTAACCGTCTTGAAAAGTGACAAGTAGTAGCAAGTTCTTACATAAGGAGTGAAGGATATGAAAAAAGAAGTCCCGAAGGAGAGACGCTTATTGTTTGTTTGTGTTTTTTATGAGTTTTTTATGAGTGTGGCACAAGAAAGTGAATTCAAGTCCGTTTCCATGGAATGTGTACTTGCTACTACATTCCAAGATGGAATAATAGAACAAGCACACCCAAGTAAGGAGAATATCCCGAAAACTTGGTTCTAGAGATTAGGGCCTAAGCTCACTAACTCGTTAAAATTATTAAGTGTTTTTGTATTTTTTTTAATGAAAAAGTGTTTTTTATGATTTCCTTTGTGAAAATAGTCTCATGATCAGACTTGTGCATCATGCTAGACAAGCTTGTACTATCCCAAGATGGGAAAACTACAAGTGCCCCAAGGAATAAGGCTATACACAAGAGACTACTTCAACCACTTATTAAGTGTTTTTTAGGTTTTGTTAGAAGGTAAGAAGAGAGAGTACCACAAATGAGCTTAAAGGTAAAAAGACTAATGGGGAAAGTATACTCCTAAAGTTATCATGCAAAGATGGGCCTAGGTTAGTGAGGTTTGAATTCTATCCTAATGAAGATGAAGGAAAGAAGAAAAGAAGAAGAAGAGGAGAAGAAGAAAGCTAGAATACAACTTACTCCTCTAAAGGAGATAAGTTGCTTCCAAAGGGGGAAGAAATGAAGTTAAACAAGTGATAGTATAAGGAACATATTAATCACAAGTTAAGAAAACAATAAAAGGAAGAAGAGAAAAGAATTGGAGATGTGGGAATCACATCCACACCTCTTACTCACCATAGCCCCTGAAATGGTTAGAAGTATTCACAAATGATAAGAAAAAAAACTAATAAGACCAAATGAAATGAGGACAAGCAAATGATCATATAAATCCTCCACAACCAGAATGCAAACTTCATATACAAGTACTAAGACCAAACAAACAACATCACATAAGAAGTATAGCAAAAAGTCACAACCAAATAGCAAAGAAGAGTGGGAGAAATTAGATGAAGACATGAAATTAAGATGGGAAAGCAAAGCAAACCTTAATATATAAAACCATAACCAGAACCTAAACATGTTCAACAAATGCCTAAAAAGAAGGTCTAAACATCAATTGAAGCAAGCAAACACATGAGAAGTCAAGTGGGAGAAGCATGAAGAAGCTAAAGGTGAATTGAAGCATGCATAGGAATGTGTAACCTAAAGCACAAGCAACTCAAAGAAAACAAAGTTGTGATCCACATATCAATACCAGGGCATATACACATGTTAAATGAACCTCAAACAACCTATAGGATTTGGCACAAGTGCCCTCCTAACCTAATAAGCAGGCATATGCTAAGGAAGAACTCAAATTAGAGCAAGCAAGCAAGAAAATAAATATAAAAATGAAAAAAGCATCCAAAAATTCTACAAATAAGCGCAAAGGTTCCTTGGACCTATAAAATCAACATACCAAAAGGAGAGGTCCACAAATAGAAGAAAATAATGGTAATGGAAGGCATACATGGCAATTAGGGTTTTGAATCCTACACTCAAAGAAACTTGATAAAATCTTAATCATACAATTCCTAAAAATTATAATATAAATCATGCATAAACTTCATCATTTTATAAATCCAGAGCAAAAAGAACCAGATCTATACTCAAATCCATATTCAAGATAAAAATTATATAAGTCAGCATGTGAATTAAAAGAAATAGAAAGAGGAAATTAAACTACAAAATTAATTCAGACACGAAAATAAAAGATAAATGAAAAATAAAATTGTACAAAATTAAAGAAAACTCAAATTAATCTTCATGATTTTTTTGGTATTTTTTATAAGCTTCTAACTATTTTTAAGAATTCAAAATGAAATAATTAATAAAATAAAATAAAAAAACAAGAACAATTAGCATGAGGTGCAAACAACAAACAATTCAGTTCAAACTAATGGGCTTATGAAGGAGGGAGGTGCGAAGAGAAACATAAGGCCCAAATTGTCCAGCGCATTCTCATAAAGCTTATGGTGGAATTTCAAATAATCAGGAAAAAAAGAAAGCCATCAGATTCAAGCAATGCCTCAGATTAAGTCAAAGATCAGGCTAAGTCAACAGATCAACAACATAGCACGCGCGTGTACACTAGCTATCATGTGGTGCAAAACAAGTTGTTTAATTCATAAATAAAACATAAGAGAGAGGAACGTGATAGGGAGGGCTCATTTTTAATGCGTTGACGCACTATGAACCATCCAGATCTAACATCCTACGGCTGCAAACTCATCTTCCTCATATTCACATACAAAAACAATTCCAGAAACCAGCGATCGGAGCCCTAGCTCCGGCGCCGGAAAACGCATCCTCAAGAACAAAACAACACAAAAACAACTCATAATCTCCAGATCTAACAATTCACACATGCTGATTAAGAATATGAGCTCAATTTTTCAAATAGATCATCATACAAAGAAAATCAAAGTAAAACAAAATAATGGATCAAACTTTAAATCAACATTACAAGCTCAATACTCCCTCAAATTCAAAACCAAATAGATCAGTGTACTCAGGGAAGCATGAGGATAATAATGTGCACATTTAATTTTAGTTTTAGATCTGTGAATTTGGCACTCACCTGAAGACTGCAATGCACGAATTAAAGCAAGAGAAGCTTCCAAATAGTGCAGATCTTCCTCTTAGAACCTCTCCTTGCAAAATAAATGCAAGAGAGAGCTTGAGAACCTCTGTATCTAGCTTTTTTACCTCAGCACACTTGCACCTTAGGAAATATGGAGATTTAGCTTCAATGAGTGATAGATTTGTGATCCATGGAGCTTGAGGATGAAGAATATGCAATTTTTTTTGAAATGAGTGAGTGTATGAGAGAATTCTAAGAAAAATGCTTGTGATTCAAAAACTTGAGAGTGGTGAAATGAGGAGCAATTCTGATGATTCAAAGCCCTGGCTCTCTTATATATGATGCCAACTTGCACTGATTAGGGTTTAAGAGAGAGTGCACGTGAGAGGGGTGTGTATGGAGTGATTTTGCATTTGTGCATGAAAAGTGTGATCTCACTTTTTAATCGTGCTCTCCCTCCACTCTTTGCACATGCTGGTCCTATTTCAATCACTCTCCACCCTTGGATCAATCTTAGCCCTTGAATATTCATGATTCATGCTTTACTCATGCTTTTGCATTTTTGCACTTTATGGAATATCATGCATTCAATCCACGAATTTCTCAAATTCCCTCGAAAATGTTGCTTCTCATGTGATGTACTAAAGGATTATGATCACAAATGGTCCAAAGGATAGCTTTGAAATGAGTTACAATGCATTTTGTAACTTGGTAGAAAATGGCATTTCATGTAAAACCCTAAAATAAGCCAACTTCAAATGAGCATAACTTCTTAACCACAAAGGATATGGTGATGTTCTTGTACTTTTTGATAATGGGAGATCATACCCTATTGTAGCGGTAAAATCGTGAGTGTAAGCTATTGATTAACTTAACTTGATTAACACAGAGTCACCACCGCGCTTTTCTTTATTTCCGAATGGAAAAAGGTAAAAGAACGAATAAAAACCTAGAATTCTAAAAGCAAAAGCTAAAAGAAATAAACAGAGGTTGGGTAAGGGGATTGGTTATGAACCGGGAAGGTTTTAGGCACCCGACTCATCCGTGGTACTCCACGGGAGCCCTTTGAAATACTTATTGCTTTTTGGTCTGAAATTGGTTTGTTTAAAATGATGGAAGAGATGAGAAGAAGAATATTTTTTAATGATTTTGTGTTTGATAAGGTTTTAATGCCTTATGCCTACGTACCCACAAAGTGCAATGCGAGATCAAAACCTCGTAGTTCGTGGTACAAAATTTGAAAAGAACAAATGAGTTGTATTGATTTTAAGATGTAGAGATAAGTCGTCATCCTTTAGCGAATAATTCCGCTAGAAAAGATGAATCATATCTAAACATGTGGAAAAAAAAAGAAAAGGTGCACAAAGCACAAAAACAATTGAGTGAGTTTTGAGTTTTTTAAAGTATATGAGAAAATGGTTTTGATATATTTACATGAATTAACATTGATTAAGAAACAAAGTGAAAAGTTTAAAAATCGCTTGACCGAAGTCAAGGTTTGTTTATGAAAGTGTTTGAAGTTTAGAAAACAAGAAGGGTTTGAAATAGGAAGAAGTTTTGAAAATTAAAGAATGGGGAGGAGATGAAGAGACTAGTCCTAATGCTTGAATTAAAAGCTAAGGAAAGAATTTACCAAACCAATATGCACAATTCTTCAAAGATCGGAATTTCCTCTTCAAAGGTTAATGAAGTAACTTTAGGCCGAGGTTTCTAATCCATTCCAACTTGAGCAAAGGGAGATCCTAGGAGTCTAAGTCCATTCTCCAAAAGCAAAGGGATAGTAACCATGGTCCGCAAATTAGAAGTCACAAGTTTTTTAAGAGTTTAATCCTTTATTAAGTATTTTGATATCCAAATGGACAAAATAAAAACAAGCACAATATGAATATAAACAAATGATATATGATATAATATGACAAAATATAATAAGGAGATAAGGGAGCAAGAGATTAAAATAAAAGGATAAGGTGCGAGAGATTAAATTTAAACAATTATATTCACATTATTATAATATTTACAATATAAGATGGTATGATGAACTTAATCAAGCACAACCACAAAAAGAAAAATAAGATCGAGGCAACCCGGATCCAAGTGGATCTTAATTCGAATCGGGACAACTTTAGGTCTATGTTAAGCAATCGCCGAGTAATTTACGAAGTAATTACCCTACAAATGAGGCCGGCCACCACTAATTAAAGTGGAAAATATTCGTGTTAATACATGTTAGAGAAACGATATAATGGATCGTTCTCCGAAAACATGCCACACTAAAAGAAAAAGGAAGGTCTAATCTTAATCGAGATTATCGTTGAATTTCATCGAAAAGCAACCTATCACGATCTCAAAGTATGGAGAATGATCCAAATGATCATTCATCCATAGATTTGAAATAATGAAGATTAAACTTAATCGGAAATCAACAATCCCGAATCGGAAGATTGTCATCGACCAAAAATTAAAAATAGATGAAGAATAATGGATCCAAAAATAGATCCAAAAAAAAAGAAATAGAAAATATATTTTTAAATTCTTTTCTAAAAATCTCTTTTCCAAATATTTTTTCTAAATTGTTTTTCTAAACACTTTCTCTAATTCTATTTTCTAAAAGATATTCTAAAAACTCTTTTATCAAAATAAATTGTAATACTAATCTAAAGAAATAAAGAAAACTAAATTTTAAAAGTAAAAGAAAACAAAGAAAAGGGAGGGGAAAGAGCAACTCGGGTGGTGGTAACAGAAATGGATCCAAGGACCCAAGGGCCAAGCCATATTCATTAACATCAGTCTATAAAAAATTTAAAAGAAAAATTAAAAAAAAAACAAAAGGTAAATAAAATAAAGAAGCAAGAGCTTCTTCTTCACAAAACGCAGAAACAGGGCGCATAGACAGGGGAAGAGCAAAATCTCAGCGGCAGCAAACAACACACAACAACGAACCCTCTCTCAATGCTTCCAATTCTTCTTCCTTCTTCTTCAATTCTCACGGAATTTCCTTTTCAATCGCAACTCTCTCTCAATTCGGTTCAGTTTTTTTTTGGTGTTTTCGTTTAAAAATTGGAAAAGAGGAAAAGAAAGGGGTTTAGGGGTTTGATTGAGGGAAGATGAATTTCGGATTAGGGATTTGAGGTTTTGAAGCTGTAGAATTAATTTGGCAGAAATTTCTTGGCTATTGAAAGCTTGCCTTTGTGAAGGAGTGAGGCTCTGTTTAAATAGGAGAAGAGGTCAAGAAATCGTTGTCGTTTTGAGGTACTCACTGATGCGTTTTGGGAGGTCACAGTTATCTCGTGTGCGAAATGCGTTTTCTAATTCACTTGTTCATTTTGATTTTGCTTCTTGCGTTTGATACTGATTCGGTTTGCGTTTTGATTGTTTGATTCTCAGGTGTGTAACGCGTGATGACTTGGTGTATGCGTTTTATGCTTTGATGCTTGCGTTTTGTATTGGCTTTGTGAAATGGCTTGCGGGATGCGTGAATTTTGGAGCTGGCTTGAATCAGTTTGTTCTTGTTTGTAGCCGTGCGGTAAGCGTGACGGATTGTGTGGGAAGTGAAGCTGGGCGAGTGACGTGAAGGCTGTTGTGGCTGGGGAGAAGCTGAGTTGTTGAAGTTGATACTTGCTGTGTTGTTGTTGTTGCTTTGGGCCTGATGGTTCGGCTTGTATGCGGAAAGAGAAGCTGCTGGTTGTTGGGAAAAGGCTTAGCAGGCTTCAGCTGAGTTTGCTTGGGAGATTTGGAGTGTTTGGCCGCGTGAATTAAAGCTGGGCGTGAGGCATGAGGAGTTTGGCTTGAGGTTGGTGGGCCAGGCGTACGGACTTGCTTTTGTTGTTACGGATTGTTTTGCTTGCAGCTTGTAAGGCTTTACGTATTTGTGGGCCAGAGTTTGGCAAGGTGATGAGCGCGTGTTGCTTGGGTCTGGATGTTGATGTTGCTGGCTGAGGTGATAGGCAAAGGCATGCGTTAGGCTTTGAAAATTGAGGCTTTGGGCTAGTACGTATTAGGCTGCTGGGAATTGCAAGGTGGGGAGTTGCTTGTGGATTGAAATGGCTGTCTATTTTGTGTAAAGAAAAAAAATAAAATAAAATGGACTAAACCAAAAAAATGACATGGGTTTATTATATATTTTTTTCAATTATTTTTTAGATATAGGAATTAAAGGAAAAATGGGATTATTTTTGTGGTATATATATATATATAAAAAATGAGAATGGATTAGAAAGAAAAAGAATTATATTAAAAAAATGACTAATGGTTTTTTGTCTTAATATGATAATGGGAATATTGGGATTATATTAAAAAAATGGATATTATGGAGGTTTAGAATTTGAAAGAAAAATGAATTTGATAAAAATGGATATTTGAATAAAAATCGAGGATGAATAGAAATTGAATAATTTGGATATTGAATTGGAATTAAAAATATGGGAAAAGAAAATGATAATAGAATTTCTAAAAAGATGGGGAAAAAAATCGAAGTATGGATAATGGTCTAATTGGAAAGAAAATGGATAATGGATGGAATTTGATTTTCAAGCCCACAACAAATCTCGATTATTTCAACAAGCCTCTGAACACAGCCCAAATACTTTGCAACTTGCCAACTGAAAATTGTCTGATTATGATCTAATAAACCGAATTCATACTGAGGAAAATAAATCCTCAGATGAATCGCTGATGAACTGATGAATCGATGAACTGATAAACACTGAAGATTCAAGCCAAACTTCGCACAAAACAACTGCTCGATAACTGATGATTTTCACACTCAGCACCCTTTGAACTTTGAAAACGCATTGTTTGAGAAATGAACCATTGGCACACACAACTGGCAGTCAACCAATTTATCTGATAGTTTGACCAATATTAGGTCAAACATCCACTTGAAATCGAATTGTGACTGAACAAACGCATCTGAATGAAATTACTGTCTCATCTTCGCAAACCTGCAACACAGAGAAGAAGAAGAACATTGCAACATATTTTTTTGTATTTTGGTTAAAAGTCAGTAAATATAAACAAATATAAAACAGTAAAAATAATGGTGATCCTCTGCGAAGCATAGACCCACATCTGAGGCAAAACTCGAAACCAGTGCGATCTTGTTTGTATGCAAAATGCAGATGATATGCAAAATAATCTTAGGGCAAAAATTAGGGTGTTACAGCTGCCCCTATTTAAGTTTCTTCAATCCAGAGATATGAAGATTGACATCTTCGTCTCTACAAGATGGGAGAGACTTAAATACAGAATACCCAATTTTTGTCCTAAGAGAACAAATGATATGATATGAACATGATATGCAAACCCAAGATCTCTGTGGGGAAGATAATGACCACCAGAGAAAAGCAAAACTTGGGGACACAGAAGAAAATCCCGATGGGGAAACAAAAGACAACCAAAGAGTTACCAGGAAAATAAATCACTGGATAACAGACTCCACTTGGGATATGAAATAATCAAGATACAAAATCAACCAGGAAAAGGTAAACACCCTGCCAGGAATATCAACCAAACAAATATTTGAATCCAAGAAATGGAGAAATATTGTGTTGTAAGAATCATCAACTACCTGATTTACTGGGTAGGAAATATAACAGACTCGACTATCGATTTACTGGATAGGAGCGAAATACGGAGGGATAACCTTAATTACCTTTTTACTGGGCAAGAAATTCTCAACTACCTGATTTACTGGGTAGGAGGATATAAAGGACTCGACTATCGATTTACTGGATAGGAGTATGATCAACTACCTGATTTACTGGGTAGGACTCAATCAAATGGAAACAGTTTCTATTACCTTTTTACTGGGTAAGAAGAAGAAATATCGGCTATCGGATTTACTGGGTAGAAACTCAATCAAATTACCTTTTTACTGGGTAAGATGAAAATATTTGATTCTATCACCTTTTTACTAGGTAAGAGGAAAATATCTTGACTACCGGATCTACTGGGTAGAACAATTCTCAACTACCTGGTCTACTGGGTAGGAGTACAAGTACAAGAACTTGATCAAATCTGGTAATATTACCCACTATCGATTATTGATAGCTTAATTCCAAAGCAAAAATACTCAAGCTGGAGAAAATGTTGTCCACTATCAAACAGTGATAGCTTAGTTCCAAAGAAAATATACTCACAACAGGGGACCAAAGTTCAATCCAAGAACAAATTGGAAAGAAACGGTCAAACAAGACTCATCCCAAGGAGGAAATATCTCAACTGGGGAAAATCCATCCAGATAATAAACTGGGGAGGAAACTGAATCAACATCATCCACGAGAAACGAGCTCAGTGGGGAATTAGAAAGGATTGACACTTTCTGCTTAATGGTCGACACTCTAAACTTGAGAGGAAGACAACACACACACTCCGTGGGGAAAGTCCACACCAAAGAGCAGATAACAATGATAAACGCAAGAATGCAAGCAAACAATGATATGCTTATGCATATGAATATGATTATGAATATGCTGACAAAACAGACATAAAGATAAGAAACAGGGTGACATAAACACCACAACAACCGGATACTCGGCTAATCTCAAGGCAACAATGCAGGGAACAACTAGAGATTCAATCTTGAAATCTGCAGGGGAAAATCATAAGCCATCAAAGGAACAAAATCCTGCTACAAGGCTCAGATCATGATGAAACAACATCTGCTAGGAATATCATCCTGCTGAGGAAAGGTAATAATCTGCTGAGGATGAAAATATTCTTGATAAAAATCAAACTTCACGAGGAATAACTGTCATACAACTCCTGCTCCACCTGGGGATAGAGTGCAAGACCTGCTAAAAATCACATAGGAATCTGCTGGAAATCAACACATGCAGACCTACTGGGGATCCATATGGGGATATCAGAAGTTAACATCATAGCCAAAACACAGTTACGAGGGATTTTAAATCAATACCCAACATCAGGTAAAAGAAAACCTCTAAACTGACTGCTATATCAATACTTCTATATTCAAGGATGCAAACAATCAAACTGAGGAACCAGAGCTCAGCTGGGGTTCCCAATACTTCTCAATTCAAAGATAACATGCTGAGGAAAAGGTCAACACTCAGCTAGGGATTCTGAACATTCCTTCCAACAACTCTTCTGGGGAATACATACAACCTCCATTCAACATCATTGTTGGGGAACAAAACATCATTAACATCAATCGGTCAAGACTATCCAGGAACTTTGCATGGACACAACCGAATCAAACCCTGATTTGGGAGAGACGAGTTACACACATCCAGACTTTACCATTCTTGGAGGCACTATTGACATCCTTTATTTGTTCATGTATCAAAAGAAAAATGTTTTTTAAAATCTTCAAAAATTAAATTTATTAAATTTGTTTCAAAAATCATCATTAACAATAAATTGAAATTTTGTAAACAGAAGCAATATAAATAATTGCAAACAATTGGATAAAAGCTCAAATTCATTGATAGAATGGTAGTCAGCAAATGGCATGACTCCATGGATCATTACAAGTTTGAAAAATGGTAAATACATGGAAAAGGGCTACATTGAGATACAATGATCACTATTCTCCCTATCAACTTTGAACTCCACTGTGTCCGAAACTTCAGTCAAGGATGAGTGAATAAGAATCTTTGATGAATAATTCTTCTGAGGAACAAGAATCTGAAATCCTCGATTACTACAAGTGATTCAGTCTGTCGACGCAGTTACTTGCCATGATCCCTAACTTTTGCCTAGATTGCCCTATCGGGTTTTCAATCTACCGGGACAATTATTTCTGTTTTTGTCTCTAATTTTTGCCTGGACCGCCCTTTCGGGTTTTCAATCCACCGAGACGCTCATTTTTGCCTAAGCCGCCCTTTCGGGTTTTCAACTTAGCGAGTTGTTCTTTTATTTTTTTAGGCGAAGTATTTCTTGACTACATCCGCATTCACAGGGCGAGTGATCTCCTCACCATCCATAGTTGCAAGAATTAATGAACTGCCAGAGAAGGCTTTCTTAACAACATATGGGCCATCATAGTTCGGAGTCCACTTGCCCCGAGAATCTTTAAGGAAAGACTGAATCTTTTTTAGTACGAGGTCGCCTTCTCTGAATACACAAGGTTTGACCTTCTTATCAAAAGCTTTCTTCATTCTTTGCTGGTACAACCGACCATGACACAAAGCTTTTATTCTCTTTTCTTCAATCAAATTCAACTGATCAAATCTACTTTGACACCATTCAGCCTCAGTCAACTTGGCTTCCATCAGAACTCTCATTGATGGGATCTCAACTTCGACGGGGAGCACTGCTTCCATACCATAAACAAGTGAGAAAGGGGTTGCCCCTGTTGAAGTGCGGACAGATGTACGATACCCATGCAAAGCAAACGGGAGCATCTCATGCCAGTCCTTGTACGTCACAACCATCTTCTGAATGATCTTCTTAATGTTCTTATTCGCAGCTTCAACAGCCCCATTCATCTTCGGTCTATAAGGAGAGGAATTATGGTGTTGAATCTTGAAATCTTCACAAAGCTCTTTCATCATCTTATTGTTCAAGTTCGAACCATTATCAGTAATGATTCTATTCGGAACACCATATCTGCAGATAAGATTATTCTTGATAAACCGAACCACAACTTGTCTGGTCACATTAACATACGATGCCGCTTCCACCGACTTGGTGAAGTAGTCAATTGCCACAAGAATAAAATGATGTCCATTCGAAGCCTTGGGTTCAATCATGCCAATCATATCAATTCCCCACATAGAGAAAGGCCATGGGGAAGAAATCACATTGAGATAAGCTGGTGGCACGTGAATCTTATCAGCATACACCTGACACTTATGGCACTTTTTCACATACTTGCAACAATCAGATTCCATTGTCAACCAATAGTAACCTGCTCTCAACATCTTTTTAGCCATTGCATGCCCATTGGCATGAGTGCCAAAAGATCCTTCATGAATTTCTCTCATCAACATTTCTGCTTCGTGTCTATCCACGCATCTGAGCAAGACCATGTCAAAATTTCTCTTATAAAGCACATTTCCATTCAGGAAGAAATTGCCTGCCAATCTTCTCAAAGTCCTCTTATCTTTACCAGATGCCCCAAGCGGGTATTCTTGACTCTGGAGAAAACATTTAATATCGTGGTACCAAGGCTTATCATCATGGACCTCTTCAACTGCAAACACATGAGCTGGTCTTTCAAGTCGATTCACACTGATTATGGGAACATCATTCCACTGGTGCACTTTTATCATAGAAGTTATGGTTGCTAAAGCATCTGCCATTTGATTCTCATCACGAGGAATATAATGAAACTCAACTTTGGTGAAGAAAGTTGATATCTTCCTGGCATAATCTCTATAGGGGATCAAGTGAGGTTGATGGGTTACCCACGTGCCCTGAATCTGGTTAATCACCAAGGAAGAATATCCATATACATCAAGATATTTAATCCTCAAATCAATAGCTTCTTCAAGACCCATAATGCAGGCTTCATACTCAGCTTCATTGTTGGTACAAGGAAAAGTCAATCTTGCGGCAAAAGGAATATGTGAACCATGGGGAGTAATGATCATTACCCCAATTCCTCTTCCACGTGCATTCACAGCACCATCAAAAACTAAACCCCATCGAGATCCAGGCTCCGGCCCTTCCTCAATCAAAGGTTCATCACAATCTTTTACTTTCAAAAACATCACATCTTCATCTGGAAAATCAAACTTGATAGGTTGGTAATCATCAATTGGTTGATGTGCCAAATAGTCAGCCAATATACTACTTTTTATAGCTTTTTGAGTTCGGTATTCGATATCATATTCTGATAATAACATTTTCCAACGAGCAATCCTCCCAGTCAAAGCAGGCTTTTCAAATATATACTTGATTGGATCCATTTTAGAGATCAACCAAGTCGTATGATTCAGCATATACTGGCGAAGACGCTTTGCAGCCCAAGCTAAGGCACAACAAGTTTTCTCAAGCATGGAATACCGAGACTCACAATCAGTGAATTTCTTACTCAAGTAGTAAATTGCATGTTCTTTTCTTCCAGTTTCATCTTGCTGACCAAGCACACAACCCATGGAATCTTCCAACACAGTCAAGTACATGATCATCGGTCTACCTTCCACCGGAGGAGACAAAATAGGAGGTTCAAGCAGATATTCTTTAATACTTTCAAATGCTTTCTGACAATCATCTGTCCAGACACAACCTTTATCTTTCCGAAGCAACTTGAAAATCGGAGCACATGTGGCAGTCATGTGAGAGATAAACCTCGAGATATAATTCAAGCGGCCCAAGAATCCTCTGACTTGCTTTTCGGTTCTTGGAGTAGGCATTTCCTGAATAGCTTTCACTTTATTAGGATCAACTTCAATACCTCTTTGGCTGACAATGAAACCTAACAACTTTCCAGAACGTACACCAAATGTGCACTTGTTCGGATTCAGACGAAGCTTATACTTTCTCAACCTTTGAAACAGCTTCAGCAAATGTTCAACATGATCTTCTTCAGTCCTTGACTTGGCAATCATATCATCAACATATACTTCGATTTCTTTATGCATCATATCATGGAAAAGTGTAGTCATAGCTCTTTGGTACGTCGCACCAGCATTCTTCAATCCAAAGGGCATCACTCTATAGCAGAATGTTCCCCATGGTGTAATAAATGTGGTCTTTTCCATGTCCTCGGGTGCCATCTTTATTTGATTATAACCAGAAAATCCGTCCATAAAAGAGAACACATCAAACTTAGCCGTATTATCTACCAACATATCAATGTGTGGCAATGGAAAATCATCTTTCGGACTAGCTTTGTTCAAATCTCTGTAATCTACGCACATTCGAACTTTTCCGTCTTTCTTCGGAACTGGAACAATATTGGCCACCCATTCGGGATACGTTGACGTCACAAGAAAACCTGCATCAATCTGCTTTTGAACCTCCTCTTTGATTTTTACTGCCATGTCTGGATGAGTTCTTCTGAGCTTCTGCTTTACAGGTGGACATTCAGGCTTCAACGGCAATCTATGCTCCACAATATTAGTATCAAGACCTGGCATGTCTTGATAAGACCAAGAAAATACATCAACATATTCTCTGAGAAGCTCTATAATCCTCTTCTTAACATCAGGATCCAGCAATGCTCCAACTTTGACTTCTTTCTTTTCTTCTTCAGAACCCAAGTTGACCATCTCTATAGACTCTCCATGAGGCTGAATAATCTTCTCCTCGTGCTCAAGCAACTGAGAAATTTCATCTGGAATCTCTTCATCATCCTCTTCCTCAGCTTCAAACACAGGGAATTCAAAGTTGGGAGAGGGCATAGGATCATTGTTTTCAATGGGTTTATCAATCAATCTGCACAATGATTTTATTTTTATTTTAGAGCATGAACAAAAGTGCAAACATTATGCAGATAAACAATTATTATTATATTTTGGGTTTTTTATGTTACCATTTTTCAGAATAAAGCAAAAAGAAAAAAAACACATATGGAAATAACAAAATAACATTTTATTGATGATGATAAAATCTGAAACAAAGCCCGACAAGCATCACTTTCACCTTGGGCAGAGTGAAAGGATTTTTTGAAAGAAAATAAAAACAAATTACTTTGAAGAGTGAACAATAAAAGGAACATCAACAGCGATCCAATTCTGGCAAATCTTTCCATGCGTAACAAAGTCTGGCATTTCTTCGTCTTCATCATCATCATCAATGATGGCAGCAGCGGAATGATCGTTGATAAATCCAGCACTTCGAAAGCCTTCTTGAATAGTCTTTGGATCTTTGATAACTGCACCTGGCACAAAGCCGATACCGAAACCTTCCTTGTTGTCGACAACATCAATAATTCTTCCCCAACCATCAGACTGACCAGCTTCCAGCACTCGCATAGCATCTTTGAAAGAGGACATGGGCATGGCATTCTTCTTAACAACACTATTCACAACAGAAAGAGCTTGAAATGACGTTCCCACCTCTTCCTCGGCATCAATATAAGAGAAAGAAGACAGATTGCTCACAAGCATCGCCCTCTCACCTTCAATGGTCACCAATTTACCTTCCCTCACGAACTTCAACTTCTGATGAAGAGTGGATGTTACAGCTCCTGCCTCGTGGATCCATGGTCTTCCGAGGAGACAATTATATGCGGGACGTATATCCATTACTTGAAAAGTAATCTTGAATATAAACGGTCCAATAAGAATGGGAAGATCCACCTCTCCAATCACTGTCTTCTTCGACCCATCAAACGCTTTCACTATAATCCCACTGTGCCTCATGGGAGCGCCTTGAAACGCAAGCTTTGACAAAGTCGATTTTGGCATAACATTCAGAGATGAGCCGGTATCAACTAGCACCTTAGATAAAGCATCTTCTTGACAATTCATCGAGATGTGCAACGCCAAGTTATGATTTCTTCCTTCTTCAGGCAGATCATCATCACAGAAGCTTAAATTGTTGCAAGATGTGATATTCGCTACAATACTATCAAATTGGTCGAGAGTCACATCATGGTCAACATAGGCTTGATCCAGAATCTTCTGCAATGACTTCTTATGAGCCTCAAAACTCATCAAAAGAGACAACACTGATATCTTCGAGGGAGTCTGCAATAACTGCTCAGAAATGTTATACTCACTCTTCTTTATCAACTTTAGTACCTCATCATCACTATTACCAGATTGGCTCGATTGGACAACAGCATCCATAATTTGCTTGCTTGCACTGGTATCTTCAACTCTCTTCGGAGGGTCTGAAGTATACACTCTACCACTTCGGGTAACCTTCGTTACATCAGCAATGCTAACCACAGACTTTGGAGTAGGAAGAGGAACTTCCCTACCATTCTCTATCATCGTAGCATTATACCGGTATGGAACAGCTTTATCAGACTCATATGGCATTGGACCAGGTACATTAATCACCAATGGAGTAACAGCAGTATTACGACTATCGAAAGAAATAACCACCCTCTCAGGAGCAACCCTCTCAGGAAGATTGAACTGAGGCATGATAACATTCACTTCATTCTCATATTCATCTCTCTTTGCTGTTACCTCGATCAGCTTATCGTCCATCATCTTTTGGATATCTCTTTTAACAATCACGCAACCACGAGGATTTACCGAGCAGATACAACAACTAGCATAGTCGTGATCAATATCGTGATATTCACTCAAGAAAGCATGCATTTCCACCAAAGATCTTCGGATATGACGGACTTCATAGATCTTGAACAGACCAGGACAACCAGCAACCATATTCACAGACGCATTACCATGCTTCGGCAACGGATTCTTCTGCACATTTGGATTAACATCATTAAAATACAGAACATTGTTCCT
The DNA here is from genome assembly GCA_963966055.1 of Lathyrus aphaca. Lineage (NCBI taxonomy): Eukaryota > Viridiplantae > Streptophyta > Magnoliopsida > Fabales > Fabaceae > Lathyrus > Lathyrus aphaca. Next base: position 432,351,668 of record OZ014524.1, on the reverse strand, counting down.
CATCAATTTCTGTACTTCAAACTTCAATGGATAACAATTATCAACATCGTGCCCCGGGGCACCTTGATGAAAAGCACAACGAGCCTCTGGCTTATACCACCATGGAATAGTCTCTGGAACTGGAGGTGGAGGACGAGTTTGTACAAGATTCTTTGCAATTAAAGATGGAAGCAAGTCCGCATACGGCACAGGAATAGGGTCAAAACTGGGCTTAGCCCAAGCTTGTTGATTACCACTTTGTTGCACAGAAGGTTGCTGATAACGGGGTTGATACTTTGGAATAGCTGGCACAGTTGGAGCCACGTTGATCATCGGGGTTACAGAAGCCACATGCTGCGAATGGTGATTCCCACGACTGTGAGGCCTTCTATAACTTTCACGGGATACTGCATTAGTCTCATTTTCTTTCTTTTTCCCAAAGTTGAACCTTCTAGAGCTTGAACTATTACCATTCTCTTGACTCAACCGTCCCTCACGGACACCTTCTTCTAAACGCATCCCCATGCTCACCATCTCAGTGAAATCGGAAGGAGCGCTTGCTATCATCCTCTCATAATAAAAAGAACCCAATGTCTTCAAGAAGATCTTCGTCATTTCTTTTTCTTCCAACGGAGGAACAATCTGGGCTGCCAGCTCTCTCCATCTCTGCGCATATTCTTTAAAAGTCTCTTTGTCCTTCTGGGACATAGCACGAAGTTGATCTCTATCAGGCGCCATATCAATGTTGTACTTGTACTGCCTCACAAAAGCTTCTCCCAAATCATTGAAGGTCTTGATTTGGCTATTATCCAGACTCATATACCACCTCATGGGTGCACCGGTCAAACTGTCCTGGAAATAGTGAATCAACAGCTTATCATTATCAGTCTGAGCAGACATCTTCCTTGCATACATGGTCAAATGGCTCAATGGACATGTGTTGCCTTTGTACTTCTCAAATTCGGGCAACTTGAATTTGTAAGGAACTTTAACATTCGGGACCAGACAAAGGTCATAAGCATCTTTTTCGAATAAATCCTTATGCTTCAAAGCTCTCATCTCCCTCTGGATCTCAACAAAGCGTCCCTGGAAGTCATCAAGTCTTTCAGCAACTCCAGCACCTTCATTGGGCTCAGCATGGTAAATCGTTTCATCATGGTGCGGAATATTATGCACAACAGGCGGTACAGTAGTCACAATTGGAGGAAGAGTAGTCCATACTGGTGGTGGGAGAGTATTAAATGCAGCATTCTCCTGATAACGAGGAGGACGATAACCAGCAGGAAAAAAGTCAACGGGCATGCCCCAAGGCGTGCTAGCAGGTATACGGTGGCGAGGAGAAATCACAGTCTCAACAGGAATTGATGCGGTAACAACCTCTGAGATGACAGTATTCTGAACAGGAGGACTAGGAGGTGGCTGATTCTGAGCAGCCATCAAATTTTCCATCATAGCAGTCACCCTTTCCAAGCTTTCCCTCAGATAAGTAACCTCTTCGCACAGCTCGCGATTCTCTTGTTGCAAAGTATCCATCACTATTCTTCGATTAGCTCGAGTATCAAAGCGGTGAGTCAGCTTGACAGGAACACTGGATGAAGACCAAGAAACAACAATAAGATCCCTGGAGAACACTCAAAAAGCAAGACAAATGCGAGTATGATGCATGCTATGTATATGCAAATGCAAAGATTTCAAAGGATTATAAGTTAACTTGCAATATTCATAAAGAGACATTTTTTGAAATACTTAAAAACTCATTCTCATTAAGATCAAAGTGAGGATTACAAATGAAGTACAAACATCAAAAATCCTAATACATAAGAGCAAAAGTAAACTAGGCCTAAGGAATTATATCCGAAGAAGCTCCGAATCCTGGCTGATACTTCATGTGAATCCTTTTGATCTCATTCTTGTACCGCTCTTCCATATCTTCCTTATCCTTCACCAATTTGTCCACAATGGCCTTCCAAGCACCGGAAGTAGGAGGAATAGTAGATGGAGTACTAGAGGAAAATAAATCCTCTCTCGGCCTCTTCGTGACGTGCCGCTCAAGTAGCTCAATAAGATCATCCTTCTCCTTAATCTGCTCCTGCGTAGTAGTCCTCTCAAGTAACCATTCTTCTTTTTCTTTCTTCATCTTCTCTAACTCTTCTTGAAGAACCAACTTCTCATCAACGGGAGGAAGAAAAGCAGACAAAGGCAATATGGGAAACATAGGCTCCTCAGGTGGATAAGGCATCTTGAGCTTGGAAGCTCTAGATCGAACCCACTGAATATAACAATCGGAAGGAGGAAAGTGTTGTCTACCCAATTGACCCTTCTCTTTCCTATGAACAGCATGCCAAGAATGAGCAATTCTTTTCTTCATCTCTATATGATCAGCACCATTAAGAAAGAAGAAACAGGATAAAGCAAGATTGTTTGGAACATCCTTCAAACAATAACCGAACTGTTGTCTAGACAAAATAGGGTTGTAGCTAATTCCCCCACGTGTACCAAGAAGAGGTACATTAGGAAATTCTCCACAACTATCAATAAGAACTCCAGTGTCATAATGAGAACTATACCATGTCATGTCCTTGTGAGAAAGCGACATCAACCTCTGAGACCATCTTCGATTCTCTCTATGGTCCTTGAATACATCCGACTTTGGTAGGTGCGAAATAAACCACCTATAAAGAAGAGGCGCACAACATACAATCTCTCCGTCACCTTTGGAGGTCCTATAGTGAAAAGCATGATACATATCTCCAAGCAAAGTAGGAATCGGGTTCTTCTTCAAGAAGATCTGAATAGCATTCTCATCCACAATACCATCCAAGTTAGGAAACAAGACAATCCCGTAAATGAGCAAAGCAAGAATAGCCTCAAATGCATCCTTATGACCCAAAATAAGTGAAGTAGAAGCCTTTCCCATCAAGAACTTAGCATTAATACCACGAACACTCCCCTTCAGAAGAAACTTCCCATTAAGATCGGACTCCTTAAGAAAAAGTGCTTTGGCGATGACCTTGATAGTAAGCTCCTTCTCTAAACCAGTGAAAAGAAACTCCTTGTCCAGAATAGGCAAACCTAACCAATGAGAATACTCCTCCAAAGTCGGCACAAGCTGATAATCCGGAAAGGTGAAACAATGGTGCAACGGGTCATAAAACTGAGCCAAAGTAGGGAGAATCCCTTCAGGTACATCAATGTCCAACATATACAAAAGCTTCCCATGACATCTTCGGAACTCTTGGGTATCAACAACCAAAGCTCCTAGCTTTCTCAACTCTACAACATTAGGATTCTTGAAAGTGTACTTCTTTGTGTTCCTCCTTTCAAAAGTCATAGCCATAGACATCTGAAATTTTGCAAAAGTTCCTTATAAGTCCTTTGAAATCTTACGAACAATGCTCATGAATGTTATGATGGCATGTATGCAACAAACACAAACAAGATCACACAAGGCACACGGGCTTAGGTTCCGAGTCACGAGCATGAAGTCAAGGTAACAGAACACCAACCCACACAGGTAAGTACTAAGGTTTTGTCTTCATTGTACCTGCAAGAAACCAAAAGGGTGCTAACAGAGGTGCCCGGAGTTAACAACCATCTTTAGAATATCATCGGTACGTTGGATTACTCCCCAACCGATAACATTCTTAAAATAGACCTCGTCCGAGTGTAGTATCGCGTGACAACCGCCTTAGATTTACATCCAGACAGCTTCCGCACTACGTTCCTAAATTGGCTTAGATGGGTTAAGGGTTCTAAGGTCCTCAGTATGATCAGCTCAAGGTCGGAAAATAATGCCACGTACGATTACTCGTCATGACATTGATAGTCCAAGAGAGCCTAACCGAATGGAGATTATCAAATTGATATTGCTTTGGACTACTCCATCACATATCGCTTCGAATATCTCCGTCCTATCATAAGTTTCAACTCAGATCCGGGTTAGAATCTATCTCACACAGAGGATCACCAAAACCAAAACGGAACAAACAAATAACAAAAAAGTCAAACCAAAGCAATAAATAAATCAAAGTAGGCTAAATCCGCTTAGAGATTACTCCCCAGCAGAGTCGCCACTTTTCTGTAGCGGTAAAATCGTGAGTGTAAGCTATTGATTAACTTAACTTGATTAACACAGAGTCGCCACCGCGCTTTTCTTTATTTCCGAATGGAAAAAGGTAAAAGAACGAATAAAAACCTAGAATTCTAAAAGCAAAAGCTAAAAGAAATAAACAGAGGTTGGGTAAGGGGATTGGTTATGAACCGGGAAGGTTTTAGGTACCCGACTCATCCGTGGTACTCCACGGGAGCCCTTTGAAATACTTATTGCTTTTTGGTCTGAAATTGGTTTGTTTAAAATGATGGAAGAGATGAGAAGAAGAATATTTTTTAATGATTTTGTGTTTGATAAGGTTTTAACGCCTTATGCCTACGTACCCACAAAGTGCAATGCGAGATCAAAACCTCGTAGTTCGTGGTACAAAATTTGAAAAGAACAAATGAGTTGTATTGATTTTAAGATATAGAGATAAGTCGTCATCCTTTAGCGAATAATTCCGCTAGAAAAGATGAATCATATCTAAACATGTGGAAAAAAAGAAAAGGTGCACAAAGCACAAAAACAATTGAGTGAGTTTTGAGTTTTTTAAAGTATATGAGAAAATGGTTTTGATATATTTACATGAATTAACATTGATTAAGAAACAAAGTGAAAAGTTTAAAAATCGCTTGACCGAAGTCAAGGTTTGTTTATGAAAGTGTTTGAAGTTTAGAAAACAAGAAGGGTTTGAAATAGGAAGAAGTTTTGAAAATTAAAGAATGGGGAGGAGATGAAGAGACTAGTCCTAATGCTTGAATTAAAAGCTAAGGAAAGAATTTACCAAACCAATATGCACAATTCTTCAAAGATCGGAATTTCCTCTTCAAAGGTTAATGAAGTAACTTGAGGCCGAGGTTTCTAATCCATTCCAACTTGAGCAAAGGGAGATCCTAGGAGTCTAAGTCCATTCTCCAAAAGCAAAGGGATAGTAACCATAGTCCGCAAATTAGAAGTCACAAGTTTTTTAAGAGTTTAATCCTTTATTAAGTATTTTGATATCCAAATGGACAAAATAAAAACAAGCACAATATGAATATAAACAAATGATATATGATATAATATGACAAAATATAATAAGGAGATAAGGGAGCAAGAGATTAAAATAAAAGGATAAGGTGCGAGAGATTAAATTTAAACAATTATATTCACATTATTATAATATTTACAATATAAGGTGGTATGATGAACTTAATCAAGCACAACCACAAAAAGAAAAATAAGATCGAGGCAACCCGGATCCAAGTGGATCTTAATTCGAATTGGGACAACTTTAGGTCTATGTTAAGCAATCGCCGAGTAATTTACGAAGTAATTACCCTACAAATGAGGCCGGCCACCACTAATTAAAGTGGAAAATATTCGTGTTAATACATGTTAGAGAAACGATATAATGGATCGTTCTCCGAAAACATGCCACACTAAAAGAAAAAGGAAGGTCTAATCTTAATCGAGATTATCGTTGAATTTCATCGAAAAGCAACCTATCACGATCTCAAAGTATGGAGAATGATCCAAATGATCATTCATCCATAGATTTGAAATAATGAAGATTAAACTTAATCGGAAATCAACAATCCCGAATCGGAAGATTGTCATCGACCAAAAATTAAAAATAGATGAAGAATAATGGATCCAAAAATAGATCCAAAAAAAAAAGAAATAGAAAATATATTTTTAAATTCTTTTCTAAAAATCTATTTTCCAAATATTTTTTCTAAATTGTTTTTCTAAACACTTTCTCTAATTCTATTTTCTAAAAGATATTCTAAAAAATCTTTTATCAAAATAAATTGTAATACTAATCTAAAGAAATAAAGAAAACTAAATTTTAAAAGTAAAAGAAAACAAAGAAAAGGGAGGGGGGAAAGAGCAACTCGGGTGGTGGTAACAGAAATGGATCCAAGGATCCAAGGGCCAAGCCATATTCATTAACATCAGTCTATAAAAAATTTAAAAGAAAAATTAAAAAAAAAACAAAAGGTAAATAAAATAAAGAAGCAAGAGCTTCTTCTTCACAAAACGCAGAAACTGGGCGCATAGACAGGGGAAGAGCAAAATCTCAGCGGCGGCAAACAACTCACATCCTCACCTTCGAAATCAAATAACACACAACAACGAACCCTCTCTCAATGCTTCTGATTCTTCTTCCTTCTTCTTCAATTCTCACGGAATTTCCTTTTCAATCGCAACTCTCTCTCAATTCGGTTCAGTTTTTTTTTTGGTGTTTTCATTTAAAAATTGGAAAAGAGGAAAAGAAAGGGGTTTAGGGGTTTGATTGAGGGAAGATGAATTTCGGATTAGGGATTTGAGGTTTTGAAGCTGTAGAATTAATTTGGCAGAAACTTCTTGGCTATTGAAAGCTTGCCTTTGTGAAGGAGTGAGGCTCTGTTTAAATAGGAGAAGAGGTCAAAAAATCGTTGCCGTTTTGAGGTACTCACGGATGCGTTTTGGGAGGTCACAGTTATCTCGTGTGCGAAATGCGTTTTCTAATTCACTTGTTCATTTTGATTTTGCTTCTTGCGTTTGATACTGATTCGGTTTGCATTTTGATTGTTTGATTCTCAGGTGTGTAACGCGTGATGACTTGGTGTATGCGTTTTATGCTTTGATGCTTGCGTTTTGTATTGGCTTTGTGAAATGGCTTGCGGGATGCGTGAATTTTGGAGCTGGCTTGAATCAGTTTGTTCTTGTTTGTAGCCGTGCGGTAAGCGTGACGGATTGTGTGGGAAGTGAAGTTGGGCGAGTGACGTGAAGGCTGTTGTGGCTGGGGAGAAGCTGAGTTGTTGAAGCTGATACTTGCTGTGTTGTTGTTGTTGCTTTGGGCCTGATGGTTCGGCTTGTATGCGGAAAGAGAAGCTGCTGGCTGTTGGGAAAAGGCTTAGCAGGCTTCAGCTGAGTTTGCTTGGGAGATTTGGAGTGTTTGGCCGCGTGAATTAAAGCTGGGCGTGAGGCATGAGGAGTTTGGCTTGAGGTTGGTGGGCCAGGCGTACGGACTTGCTTTTGTTGTTACGGATTGTTTTGCTTGCAGCTTGTAAGGCTTTACGTATTTGTGGGCCAGAGTTTGGCAAGGTGATGAGCGCGTGTTGCTTGGGTCTGGATGTTGATGTTGCTGGCTGAGGTGATAGGCAAAGGCATGCGTTAGGCTTTGAAAATTGAGGCTTTGGGCTAGTACGTATTAGGCTGCTGGGAATTGCAAGGTGGGGAGTTGCTTGTGGATTGAAATGGCTGTCTATTTTGTGTAAAGAAAAAAAATAAAATAAAATGGACTAAACCAAAAAAATGACATGGGTTTATTATATATTTTTTCAATTATTTTTTAGATATAGGAATTAAAGGAAAAATGGGATTATTTTTGTGGTATATATATATATATATATATATATATATATATATATATATATATATATATATAAAATGAGAATGGATTAGAAAAAAAAAAGAATTATATTAAAAAAATGACTAATGGTTGTTTGTCTTAATATGATAATGGGAATATTGGGATTATATTAAAAAAAATGGATATTATGGAGGTTTAGAATTTGAAAGAAAAATGAATTTGATAAAAATGGATATTTGAATAAAAATCGAGGATGAATAGAAATTGAATAATTTGGATATTGAATTGGAATTAAAAATATGGGAAAAGAAAATGATAATAGAATTTCTAAAAAGATGGAAAAAAAATCGAAGTATGGATAATGGTCTAATTGGAAAGAAAATGGATAATGGATGGAATTTGATTTTCAAGCCCACAACAAATCTCGATTATTTCAACAAGCCTCTGAACACAGCCCAAATACTTTGCAACTTGCCAACTGAAAATTGTCTGATTATGATCTGATAAACCGAATTCATACTGAGGAAAATAAATCCTCAGATGAATCGCTGATGAACTGATGAATCGCTGATGAACTGATGAATCGATGAACTGATAAACACTGAAGATTCAAGCCAAACTTCGCACAAAACAACTGCTCGATAACTGATGATTTTCACACTCAGCACCCTTTGAACTTTGAAAACGCATTGTTTGGGAAATGAACCATTGGCACACACAACTGGAAGTCAACCAATTTATCTGATAGTTTGACCAATATTAGGTCAAACATCCACTTGAAATCGAATTGTGACTGAACAAACGCATCTGAATGAAATTACTGTCTCATCTTCGCAAACCTGCAACACAGAGAAGAAGAAGAACACTGCAACATATTTTTTTGTATTTTGGTTAAAAGTCAGTAAATATAAACAAATATAAAACAGTAAAAATAATGGTGATCCCCTGCGAAGCATAGACCCACATCTGAGGCAAAACTCGAAACCAGTGCGATCTTGTTTGTATGCAAAATGCAGATGATATGCGAAATAATCTTAGGGCAAAAATTAAGGTGTTACACCTATAACTTTAATGTTTGAAGAAAATTCATTTGGAGTCATCTTTATCATGAAAGAAGCCTTTGAAGATTAGGGCACAACTTGCCAAAAATGGAAACTCTTCCAAAATCTCTTGATTCTTTATTTTTGACACCAACAAAGCCTTTCTTTGACCTTAAGAAGATCCCTTGACTTGAAAAATGGGATTGGAACCCTTGAATTCTCACAGTTGACTTTTTAATTGCACAGTTGACCAATTTCTTCATCTGCAAGCAACTGATGAAATACCTGACTTCCTCAATGAGTTTTCTTACCAAATTTCAAAAATAAGCTTCAAATATCATATAAAGGACTTTGAACACAAGAATTGGTATAAAAAAACAAGAAATATTTGCCCAAATGCAAAACCCTAATTCAAAATTCATTTTGTGTAGGAGATTGTTGTTTCCTTGATCTTCTGATGATCTCTCACCCTTCTTGGCTTTTGTAGATGACTTTGTGCTTGTATAGGATATTAGGACACCTTGTGGAACTTTTTCACTGTCACTTGGAACTTTTGAACTGTCACTTGGCCTCTTGACTTGACTTGTAGAACTTCAAATTTCCAAATGATTGATCATATGCCCTATGCTAGAACATGTGAGTGTCATGCTTCATTTTTCTAAGCTAAATGTTGGAATATGGTATGCTTATGCAATGCTCATGATATGTGAATGATGATAAAAAGGAGAGGGAAAATTTGGGGTGCTAAAACTGCCCCTATTCAAGCAAATGTTAATCTGAAAAGGACGAAAGCAACGGTTATCAGCAGTTCGAGATGAATTGTGATTGAATACCAAAAAGACCCTGAAATTTGCACTCTACTAGAGAAACAAATTGGGAAATAAACCCAACCAAGGAGAACTACTACAAATCCTGATGAGGTAACAAGTAACTAGTAACTAAGAGGATGTCTTTTAAACGACGCCGGGTAACTACTGGCTTGCCACAACGATGGTGGACATGGAAATCCTGTCTTTTGAACGACGCCATACGACTACGGGTTTGCCACAACGACGATGGACTTTAGTGGCGTTACAATTTCGAGTGATTTGCAACCCAAAACAAGATCAAGCAAACTAATATGGGAATGGTATTAAGTGATCCATAACCATGAAGATGAGAATGTAATATCAAGCGGTTTACGACTCAAACACAGAGGAGTAATATCAAGCGATTTACAACTAAAATAAGAACAAGTGATTTGTTAAGGAAATGGTATCGAGCGATCCATAACACGGAAAACGAGAACGTAATATCAAGCGATTTACAACTCAAACAAAGAGGAGTAATATCAAGCAATTTACAACTCAAACGAGATCGAACGATCTGCTAAGGAAATGGTATCGAGCGATCCATGACCAGGAAAATGAGAACGAATCACACCAACAAGGAGTAACATCAATCAATTTACAACTCGGATAAGATCAAGCAATCTAATAAGGGAATGGTATCGAGCGATCCATAACCAGGAAAATGAGAATGTAACATCAAGCAATTTACGAATGGGAAAAATTAAGCGATATGATTATGAAAATGGTATCAAGTGATCCATAACAAGGAAGACGAGAACGTAACATCAAGCGATTTACGAATCAAACAAAGAGGAGTAATATCAAGCGATTTACAACTCAAACAAGATCAAGTGATCTGCTAAAGAAATATTAACGAGCGATCCATAACCAGGAAGACGAGAACGTAACAAACAACGAGGAGAAACATCAAGCGATTTACAACTCGGACAAGATCAAGCAAACTGATAATAAAAATGGTATCAAGCGATCCATAACCAGGAAAATGAGAACGTAATATCAAGAGATTTATGATTCAAACAAAGAGGAGTAATATCAAGCGATTTACAAATCAAACGAGATCTAACGATCTGCTAAGGAAATGGTATCGAGCGATCCATAACAAAGAAAATGAGCACAGCTCAAACAACGAGGAGTAACATCAAGGGATTTACAACTCGGACAACATCAAATGATTTGCTTGGGAAATGGTATCGAGCGATCCATAACCAGGAATATTAGCACGACTCAAACAATGAGGAGTAAAATCAAGCGACTTACAACTCAGACAAGATCAAATGATCTGCTAAGGAAATGGTATTGAGTGATCCATAACTAGGAAAATGAGTAAGGCTAAAACTACGAGGAGTAACATCAAGCGATTTACAACTCGTACAAGATCAAGCGATTTGCTAAGGAAATGGTATCGAGCGATCCATAACCAGGAAAATGAGCACGGCTCAAACAGCGAGGAGTGACATCAACTCGGACAAGATCAAGCGATCTGCTAAGGAAATGGTATCGTGTGATCCATAAGCAGGAAAATGAGCACGGCTTAAACAAAGAGGAGTAACATCAAACGATTTACAACCCAGACAAGATCAAGCGATCTGCTAAGGAAATGATATCGGGCGATCCATAACCAGGAAAATGAGCACGGCTTAAACAAGAGGAGTAACATCAAGAGATTTACAACTTGGACAAGATCAAGCGATCTGCTTACGAAATGGTATCGAGCGATCCATTACCAGGAAAATGAGCACGAGTCAAACAACAAGGAGTAACATCATGCGAATTACAACTCGGACAAGATCAAGCGATCTGCTAATGAAATGGTAACAAGTGATCCATAACCAGGAAAATGAGCATGACTCAAACAACGAGGAGTAACATCAAGTGATTTACAACTTGGACGAGATCAAGAGATCTGCAAAGGAAATGGTATCGAGCGATCCATAACCAAGAAAATGAGCACGGCTCAAACAACGAGCAGTAACATCAAACGATTTACAACTCGGACAAGATCAAGCGATCTGCTAAGGAAATGGTATCAAGTGATCCATAACCAGGAAAATGAACACGACTCAAACAACGAGGAGTAACATCAAGTGATTTACAACTCGGACAACATCAAACCATCTGCTAAGGAAATGGTATCGAGCGATCCATAACCCGCAAAATCAGCACGACTCAAACAACGAGGAGTAACATCAAGAAATTTAAAACTCGGACAAGATCAAGCGATACGCTAAGAAATGATATCGAGCGATCCATAACAAGGAAAATAAGCACGGCTCAAACAATGAAGAGTAACATCAAGCAATTTACAACTCGGAAAAGATAATGTGATCTGCCAAGGAAATGGTATCGAGCGATCCATAACCAAGAAAATGAGCACGACTCAAACAACGAGGAGTCATATCTAGCAATTTACAACTGGGACAAGATCAAGAGATTTTCTAAGAAAATGGTATCGAGTGATCCATTACAAGGAAAATGAGAACGACTCAAAAAACGAGGAGTAACATCAAGCAATTTAAAACTCGGACAAGATCAAGCAATCTGCTACGTAAATGGTATTGAGCGATCCATAACCAGTAAAATGAGAACGGCCCAATCAACGTGGAGTAACATCAAGCGATTTAAACCTCAGACAAGATCAAGCGATCTTCAAAGGAAATGGTATCGAGCGATCATAACCAGGAAAATGAGCACGGCTCAAACAACGAGGAATAACATCAAGCGATTTATAACTCGGACAAGATCAAGAGATCTGCTAAGGAAATGGTATTGATCGATCCATAACAAGGAAAATGAGCATGTCACAAACAACGAGGAGTAACATCAAGCGATTTATAACTCGAACAAGATCAAGCGATCTGCTAAGAAAATGGTATTGAGAGATCCACAACCAGTAAAAGGAACACGACTCAAACAACAAGGAGTAACATCAAGTGATTTACAACTCGGACAAGATCAAGCGATCTGCTAAGGAAATGGTATCGAGCGATCCATAATATGGAAAATGAGCACGACTTAAACAAAGAGGAGTAATATCAAGCAATTTACAACTCAAACAAGATCGAACGATCTGCTTAGGAAATGGTATCGAGAGATCCATTACAAAGAAAATGAGCACGACTCAAACAACGAGGAGTAACAACAAGGGATTTACAACTCGGACAACATCAAACAATTTGCTAGGTAAATGGTATCGAGCGATACATAACCAGGAAAATGAGCACGGCTCAAAAAAACGAGGAGTAAGATCAAGTGAGTTACAACTCAGACAAGATCAAATGATCTGCTAAGGAAATGGTATCGAGCGATCCATAACCAGGAAAATTAGCACGGCTCAAACAACGAGGAGTAACATCAAGCGATTTACAACCGGACAAGATCAAGCGATCTGCTAAGGAAATGGTATCGAACGATCCATAACATGGAAAATGAGCACGACTCAAACAACTAGGAGTAACATCAAACGATTTACAACTCATACAAGATCAAGCGATCTGCTAAGGAAATGGTATTGAGCGATCCATAACCAGGAAAATGAGCACGGCTCAAACAATGGGGAGTAACACCAAAAGATTTACAACTCGGACAAGATAAAGTGATCTGCTAAGGAAATGGTATCGAGCGATCGACAACAAGGAAAAAGAGCACAACTCAAACAACTAGGAGTAACATCAAACGATTTACAACTCGGACAAGATTAAGCGATCTGCTAAGGAAATGGTATCGAGCGATCCATAACATGGAAAATGAGCATGACTCAAACAACTAGGAGTAACATCAAATGATTTACAACTCGGATAAGATCAAGCGATCTGCTAAGGAAATGGTATCGAGCGATCCATAATATGGAAAATGAGCACGACTTAAACAAAGAGGAGTAATATCAAGCAATTTACAACTCAAACAAGATCGAACGATCTGCTAAGGAAATGGTATCGAGAGATCCATTACAAAGAAAATGAGCACGACTCAAACAACGAGGAGTAACATCAAGGGATTTACAACTCGGACAACATCAAACAATTTGCTAGGTAAATGGTATCGAGCGATACATAACCAGGAAAATGAGCACGGCTCAAAAAAACGAGGAGTAAGATCAAGTGACTTACAACTCAGACAAGATTAAATGATCTGCTAAGGAAATGGTATCGAGCGATCCATAACCAGGAAAATTAGCACGGCTCAAACAACGAGGAGTAACATCAAGCGATTTACAACCGTACAAGATCAAGCGATCTGCTAAGGAAATGGTATCGAACGATCCATAACATGGAAAATGAGCACGACTCAAACAACTTGGAGTAACATCAAACGATTTACAACTCATACAAGATCAAGCGATCTGCTAAGGAAATGGTATTGAGCGATCCATAACCAGGAAAATGAGCACGGCTCAAACAATGGGGAGTAACACCAAAAGATTTACAACTCGGACAAGATAAAGTGATCTTCTAAGGAAATGGTATCGAGCGATCGACAACAAGGAAAAAGAGCACAACTCAAACAACTAGGAGTAACATCAAACGATTTACAACTCGGACAAGATTAAGCGATCTGCTAAGGAAATGGTATCGAGCGATCCATAACATGGAAAATGAGCATGACTCAAACAACTAGGAGTAACATCAAATGATTTACAACTCGGATAAGATCAAGCGATCTGCTAAGGAAATGGTATCGAGCGATCCATAATATGGAAAATGAGCACGACTTAAACAAAGAGGAGTAATATCAAGCAATTTACAACTCAAACAAGATCGAACGATCTGCTAAGGAAATGGTATCGAGAGATCCATTACAAAGAAAATGAGCACGACTCAAACAACGAGGAGTAACATCAAGGGATTTACAACTCGGACAACATCAAACAATTTGCTAGGTAAATGGTATCGAGCGATACATAACCAGGAAAATGAGCACGGCTCAAAAAAACGAGGAGTAAGATCAAGTGACTTACAACTCAGACAAGATTAAATGATCTGCTAAGGAAATGGTATCGAGCGATCCATAACCAGGAAAATTAGCACGGCTCAAACAACGAGGAGTAACATCAAGCGATTTACAACCGTACAAGATCAAGCGATCTGCTAAGGAAATGGTATCGAACGATCCATAACATGGAAAATGAGCACGACTCAAACAACTTGGAGTAACATCAAACGATTTACAACTCATACAAGATCAAGCGATCTAATAAGGAAATGGTATTGAGCGATCCATAACCAGGAAAATGAGCACGGCTCAAACAATGGGGAGTAACACCAAAAGATTTACAACTCGGACAAGATAAAGTGATCTTCTAAGGAAATGGTATCGAGCGATCCACAACAAGGAAAAAGAGCACAACTCAAACAACTAGGAGTAACATCAAACGATTTACATCTCGGACAAGATTAAGCGATCTGCTAAGGAAATGGTATCGAGCGATCCATAACATGGAAAATGAGCATGACTCAAACAACTAGGAGTAACATCAAATGATTTACAACTCGGACAAGATCAAGCGATCTGCTAAGGAAATGGTATCGAGCGATCCATAACCAGGAAAATGAGCACGACTCAAACAACGGGGAGTAACATGAAACGATTTACAACTCGGACAAGATCAAGTGATCTGCTAAGGAAATGGTATCGAGCGATCCATAACAAGGAAAATGAGCACGGATCAAACAACGAGGAGTAACATCAAGCGATTTACAACTCGGACAAGATCAAGCGATCTGCTAAGGAAATGGTATTGATCGATCCATAACAAGGAAAATGAGCATGGCACAAACAACGAGGAGTAACATCAAGCGATTTATAACTCGAACAAGATCAAGCGATCTGCTAAGAAAATGGTATCGAGAGATCCACAACCAGTAAAAGGAACACGACTCAAACAACAAGGAGTAACATAAAGCAATTTACAACTCGGACAAGATCAAGCGATCGACTAAGGAAATGGTATCGAGCAATCCATAACCAGGAAAATGATCACGGCTCAAACAACGAGGAGTAACATCAAGCAATTTACAACTCAGACAAGATCAAGCGATCTGCTAAGAAATGGTATCAAGCGATCCATAAACGGGAAAATGAGAACGGCTCAAACAACGAAGAGTAACATCAAGCGATTTACAACTCGGACAAGATCAAGCGATCTGCAGAGGAAATTGTATCGAGCGATCCATAACCAGGAAAATGAGCACAACTCAAACAACGAGGATTCACATCTAGCGATTTACAACTCGGACAAGATCAAGCGATCTGTTAAGAAAAAGGTATCGAGCGATCCATTACCAGGAAAATGAGCACGGCCTAAACGACGAGGAGTAACATCAAGTGAATTACAACTCGGACGAGATCAAGCGATATGCTAAGGAAATGGTATCGAGCGATCCATAAACAGGAAAATGAGCACGACTGAAACAACAAGGAGTAAGATCAAATGATTTACAACTTGGACAAGATAAAGCGATTTACAACTCGGAAACGATCAAGCGATCGACTAAGGAAATGGTATCGAGCGATCCATAACTAGGAAAATGAGCACGGCTCAAACAACGAGGAGTAACATCAAGAAATTTACAAGTCGGACAAGATCAAGTGATCTGCTAAGGAAATCGTATCGAGCGATACATAACCAAGAAAATGAGCACGACTCATACAACGGGGAGTAACATCAAGCAATTTATAACTCAGACGAGATCAAGCGATCTGTTAAGAAATGGTATCGAGCGATCCATATCCAGGAAAATGAGCACGGCACAAACAATGAAGAGTAACATCAAGCGATTTACAACTCGGACAAGATCAAGCGATCTACCAAGGAAATGGTATCGAGCGATCCATAAACAGGAAAATGAGCACAACTCAATCAACGAGGAGATACATCTAGTGATTTATAACTCGGACAAGATCAAGCGTTCTGCTAAGAAAAAGGTAACGAGCGATCCATTACCAGGAAAATGAGCTAGAGTAAAAAAACGAGGAGTAACATCAAGCAATTTACAACTCGGACAAGATAAAGCAATCTGCTAAGGAAATGGTATTGAGCGATCCATATCCAGGAAAATGAGCACGACTCAAACAACGAGGAGTAACATCAAGCGATTTAAAACTCAAACAAAATCAAGCAATCTTCTAAGGAAATGGTATCGAGCGATCCATAACCAGGAAAATGAGCATGACTCAAACAACAAGGAGTAACATCAAGCGATTTACAACTCGGACAAGATCAGGCGATCTGCTAAGGAAATGGTATCGAGCGATCCATAACAAGGAAAATGAGCACGACACAAACAAAGAGGAGTAACATCAAGCGATTTACAACTCAGACAAGATCAAGTGATCTGCTAAGGAAATGGTATCGAGCGATCCAAAACAAGGAAAAGGAGCACGGCTCAAACAACAAGGAGTAACATCAAGCGATTTACAACTCATACGAGATTAAATAATCTGCTAAGGAAATGGTATGAAGCGATCCATAACCAGGAAAATGAGCACGACTCAAACAACGAGGAGTAACATAAAGCTATTTAAAACTCGGACAAGATCAAGCAATTGTCTAAGGAAATGGTATCGAGCGATCAATGACTAAGAAAATGAGCACGGCCCAAACGACGAGGAGTAACATAAAGCGATTTAAAACTTGGACAAGATCAAGTGATCTGCTAAGGAAATGGTATCGAGCGATCCATAACCAGGAAAATGAGCACGACTCAAACAACGAGGAGTAACATCAAACGATTTTTAACTTGGACAAGATAAAGCGATTTACAACTCGAACAAGATCATGCGATCGACTAAGGAAATGGTATCGAGCGATCCATAACCAGGAAAATGAGCACGACTTAAACAACGAGGAGTATTATCAAGCAATTTACAACTCGGACAAGATCAAGTAATCTGCTAAGGAAATCGTATCGAGCGATCCATAACCAGGAAAATATGCACGACTCATACAACGAGGAGTAACATCAAGCAATTTACAACTCAGACAAGATCAAGCGATCTACTAAGAAATGGTATCGAGCAATCCATAAACCAGTAAAATAAGCACGGCTCAAACAACGAAGAGTAACATCAAGCGATTTACAACTCGGACAAGATCAAGCGATCTGCCAAGGAAATGGTACCGAGCGATCCATAAACAGGAAAATGAGCACAACTCAAACAACGAGGAGTCACATCTAGCGATTTACAACTCTGACAAGATCAAGCGATTTGCAAAGAAAAAGGTATCGAAAGATCCATTATCAGGAAAATTAGCGCGACTCAAAATACGAGGAGTAACATCAAGCAATTTACAACTCGACAAGATAAAGCAATCTGCTAAGGAAATGGTATCGAGCGATCCATAACCAGGAAAATGAGCACGACTCAAAGAACGTGGAGTAACATCAAGTGATTTAAAACTCAGACAAGATAAAGCGATCTTCTAAGGAAATGGTATCGAGCGATCCATAACCAGGAAAATGAGCACGACTCAAACAACGAGGAGTAAAATCAAGTTATTTACAACTCGGATAAGATCAAGCGATCTGCTAAGGAAATGGTATCGAGCGATCCATAACAAGGAAAATGAGCACGACATAAACAAAGAGGAGTAACACCAACCGATTTACAACTCGGACAAGATCAAGTGATCTGCTAAGGAAATGGTATCGAGCGATCCACAACAAGGAAAAGGAGCACGTCTCAAACAACGAGGAGTAACATCAAGCTATTTACAACTCAGAAGAGATTAAACGGTCTGTTAAGGAAATGGTATCAAGCGATCCATAACCAGGAAAATGAGCACGACTCAAACAACGAGGAGTAACATAAAGCTATTTAAAACTCGGACAAGATCAAGCAATCGGCTAAGGAAATGGTATCGAGCGATCAATGACTAAGAAAATGAGCACGGCCCAAACAACGAGGAGTAACATCAAGCGATTTACAACTTGGACAAGTTCAAGCGATCTGCTAAGGAAATGGTATCGAGCGATCCATAACCAGGAAAATGAGCACCGCTCAAACAACGGGGAGTAACATGAAACGATTTACAACTCGGACAAGATCAAGTGATCTGCTAAGGAAATGGTATCGAGCGATCGATAACCAGGAAAATGAGCACGGATCAAACAACAAGGAATAACATCAAGCGATTTACAACTCGGACAAGATCAAGCGATCTGCTAAGGAAATGGTATTGATCGATCCATAATAAGAAAAATGAGCATGGCACAAACAACGAGGAGTAACATCAAGCGATTTATAACTCCAACAAGATCAAGCGATCTGCTAAGAAAATGGTATCGATCGATCCACAACAAGTAAAAGGAACACGACTCAAACAACAAGGAGTAACATAAAGCGATTTACAACTCGGACAAGATCAAGCGATCGACTAAGGAAATGGTATCGAGCAATCCATAACCAGGAAAATGATCACGACTCAAACAACGAGGAGTAACATCAAGCAATTTACAACTCAGACAAGATCAAGCGATCTGCTAAGAAATGGTATCAAGCGATCCATAAACAGGAAAACGAGAACGGGTGAAACAACGAAGAGTAACATCAAGCGATTTACAACTCGGACAAGATCAAGCGATCTGCAGAGGAAATTGTATCGAGCGATCCATAACCAGGAAAATGAGCACAACTCAAACAACGAGGATTCACATCTAGCGATTTACAACTCGGACAAGATCAAGCAATCTGTTAAGAAAAAGGTATCGAGCGATCCATTACCAGGAAAATGAGCACGACTCAAACGACGAGGAGTAACATCAAGTGAATTACAACTCGGACGAGATCAAGCGATATGCTAAGGAAATGGTATCGAGCGATCCATAAACAGGAAAATGAGCACGACTCAAACAACAAGGAGTAACATCAAACAATTTACAACTTGGACAAGATAAAGCGATTTACAACTCGGAAAAGATCAAGCGATCGACTAAGGAAATGGTATCGAGCGATCCATAACTAGGAAAATGAGCACGGCTCAAACAACGAGGAGTAACATCAAGCAATTTACAAGTCGGACATGATCAAGTGATCTGCTAAGAAAATCGTATCGAGCGATACATAACCAAGAAAATGAGCACGACTCATACAACGGGGAGTAACATCAAGCAATTTATAACTCAAACAAGATCAAGCGATTTGCTAAGAAATGGTATCGAGCGATCCATATCCAGGAAAATGAGCACGGCACAAACAATGAAGAGTAACATCAAGCGATTTACAACTCGGACAAGATCAAGCGATCTACCAAGGAAATGGTATCGAGCGATCCATAAACAGGAAAATAAGCACAACTCAATCAACGAGGAGATACATCTAGTGATTTATAACTTGGACAAGATCAAGCGATCTGCTAAGAAAAAGGTATCGAGCGATCCATTACCAGGAAAATGAGCTAGAGTCAAAAAACGAGGAGTAACATCAAGCAATTTACAACTTGGACAAGATAAAGCAATCTGCTAAGGAAATGGTATTGAGCGATCCATATCCAGGAAAATGAGCGCGACTCAAACAACGAGGAGTAACATCAAGCGATTTAAAACTCAAACAAAATCAAGCAATCTTCTAAGGAAATGGTATCGAGCGATCCATAACCAGGAAAATGAGCATGACTCAAACAACAAGGAGTAACATCAAGCGATTTACAACTCGGACAAGATCAAGCGATCTGCTAAGGAAATGGTATCGAGCGATCCATAACAAGGAAAATGAGCACGACACAAACAAAGAGGAGTAACATCAAGCGATTTACAACTCAGACAAGATCAAGTGATCTGCTAAGGAAATGTTATCGAGCGATCCACAACAAGGAAAAGGAGCACGGCTCAAACAACGAGGAGTAACATCAAGCGATTTACAACTCAGACGAGATTAAACAATCTGCTAAGGAAATGGTATGAAGCGATCCATAACCAGGAAAATGAGCACGACTCAAACAACGAGGAGTAACATAAAGCTATTTAAAACTCGGACAAGATCAAGCAATTGTCTAAGGAAATGGTATCGAGCGATCAATGACTAAGAAAATGAGCACGGCCCAAACGACGAGGAGTAACATAAAGCGATTTAAAACTTGGACAAGATCAAGTGATCTGCTAAGGAAATGGTATCGAGCGATCCATAACCAGGAAAATGAGCACGACTCAAACAACGAGGAGTAACATCAAACGATTTTTAACTTGGACAAGATAAAGCGATTTACAACTCGAACAAGATCATGCGATCGACTAAGGAAATGGTATCGAGCGATCCATAACCAGGAAAATGAGCACGACTCAAACAACGAGGAGTATTATCAAGCAATTTACAACTCGGACGAGATCAAGTAATCTGCTAAGGAAATCGTATCGAGCGATCCATAACCAGGAAAATGTGCATGATTCATACAACGAGGAGTAACATCAAGCAATTTACAACTCAGACAAGATCAAGCGATCTGCTAAGAAATGGTATCGAGCAATCCATAAACCAGGAAAATAAGCACGGCTCAAACAACGAAGAGTAACATCAAGCGATTTACAACTCGGACAAGATCAAGCGATCTGCCAAGGAAATGGTATCGAGCGATCCATAAACAGGAAAATGAGCACAACTCAAACAACGAGGAGTCACATCTAGCGATTTACAACTCTGACAAGATCAAGCGATTTGCAAAGAAAAAGGTATCGAAAGATCCATTATCAGGAAAATTAGCGCGACTCAAAAAACGAGGAGTAACATCAAGCAATTTACAACTCGACAAGATAAAGCAATCTGCTAAGGAAATGGTATCGAGCGATCCATAACTTGGAAAATGAGCACGACTCAAAGAACGAGGAGTAACATCAAGTGATTTAAAACTCAGACAAGATAAAGCGATCTTCTAAGGAAATGGTATCGAGCGATCCATAACCAGGAAAATGAGCACGACTCAAACAACGAGGAGTAAAATCAAGTTATTTACAACTCGGATAAGATCAAGCGATCTGCTAAGGAAATGGTATCGAGCGATCCATAACAAGGAAAATGAGCACGACATAAACAAAGAGGAGTAACACCAACCGATTTACAACTCGGACAAGATCAAGTGATCTGCTAAGGAAATGGTATCGAGCGATCCACAACAAGGAAAAGGAGCACGTCTCAAACAACGAGGAGTAACATCAAGCTATTTACAACTCAGAAGAGATTAAACGGTCTGTTAAGGAAATGGTATCAAGCGATCCATAACCAGGAAAATGAGCACGACTCAAACAACGAGGAGTAACATAAAGCTATTTAAAACTCGGACAAGATCAAGCAATCGGCTAAGGAAATGGTATCGAGCGATCAATGACTAAGAAAATGAGCACGGCCCAAACAACGAGGAGTAACATCAAGCGATTTACAACTTGGACAAGTTCAAGCGATCTGCTAAGGAAATGGTATCGAGCGATCCATAACTAGGAAAATGAGCACGGCTCAAACAACGGGGAGTAACATGAAACGATTTACAACTCGGACAAGATCAAGTGATCTGCTAAGGAAATGGTATCGAGCGATCGATAACCAGGAAAATGAGCACGGATCAAACAACAAGGAATAACATCAAGCGATTTACAACTCGGACAAGATCAAGCGATCTGCTAAGGAAATGGTATTGATCGATCCATAATAAGAAAAATGAGCATGGCACAAACAACGAGGAGTAACATCAAGCGATTTATAACTCCAACAAGATCAAGCGATCTGCTAAGAAAATGGTATCGAGCGATCCACAACAAGTAAAAGAACACGACTCAAACAACAAGGAGTAACATAAAGCGATTTACAACTCGGACAAGATCAAGCGATCGACTAAGGAAATGGTATCGAGCAATCCATAACCAGGAAAATGATCACGACTCAAACAACGAGGAGTAACATCAAGCAATTTACAACTCAGACAAGATCAAGCGATCTGCTAAGAAATGGTATCAAGCGATCCATAAACAGGAAAACGAGAACGGGTGAAACAACGAAGAGTAACATCAAGCGATTTACAACTCGGACAAGATCAAGCGATCTGCAGAGGAAATTGTATCGAGCGATCCATAACCAGGAAAATGAGCACAACTCAAACAACGAGGATTCACATCTAGCGATTTACAACTCGGACAAGATCAAGCAATCTGTTAAGAAAAAGGTATCGAGCGATCCATTACCAGGAAAATGAGCACGACTCAAACGACGAGGAGTAACATCAAGTGAATTACAACTCGGACGAGATCAAGCGATATGCTAAGGAAATGGTATCGAGCGATCCATAAACAGGAAAATGAGCACGACTCAAACAACAAGGAGTAACATCAAACAATTTACAACTTGGACAAGATAAAGCGATTTACAACTCGGAAAAGATCAAGCGATCGACTAAGGAAATGGTATCGAGCGATCCATAACTAGGAAAATGAGCACGGCTCAAACAACGAGGAGTAACATCAAGCAATTTACAAGTCGGACATGATCAAGTGATCTGCTAAGAAAATCGTATCGAGCGATACATAACCAAGAAAATGAGCACGACTCATACAACGGGGAGTAACATCAAGCAATTTATAACTCAAACAAGATCAAGCGATTTGCTAAGAAATGGTATCGAGCGATCCATATCCAGGAAAATGAGCACGGCACAAACAATGAAGAGTAACATCAAGCGATTTACAACTCGGACAAGATCAAGCGATCTACCAAGGAAATGGTATCGAGCGATCCATAAACAGGAAAATAAGCACAACTCAATCAACGAGGAGATACATCTAGTGATTTATAACTCGGACAAGATCAAGCGATCTGCTAAGAAAAAGGTATCGAGCGATCCATTACCAGGAAAATGAGCTAGAGTCAAAAAACGAGGAGTAACATCAAGCAATTTACAACTCGGACAAGATAAAGCAATCTGCTAAGGAAATGGTATTGAGCGATCCATATCCAGGAAAATGAGCGCGACTCAAACAACGAGGAGTAACATCAAGCGATTTAAAACTCAAACAAAATCAAGCAATCTTCTAAGGAAATGGTATCGAGCGATCCATAACCAGGAAAATGAGCATGACTCAAACAACAAGGAGTAACATCAAGCGATTTACAACTCGGACAAGATCAAGCGATCTGCTAAGGAAATGGTATCGAGCGATCCATAACAAGGAAAATGAGCACGACACAAACAAAGAGGAGTAACATCAAGCGATTTACAACTCAGACAAGATCAAGTGATCTGCTAAGGAAATGGTATCGAGCGATCCACAACAAGGAAAAGGAGCACGGCTCAAACAACGAGGAGTAACATCAAGCGATTTACAACTCAGACGAGATTAAACAATCTGCTAAGGAAATGGTATGAAGCGATCCATAACCAGGAAAATGAGCACGACTCAAACAACGAGGAGTAACATAAAGCTATTTAAAACTCGGACAAGATCAAGCAATTGTCTAAGGAAATGGTATCGAGCGATCAATGACTAAGAAAATGAGCACGGCCCAAACGACGAGGAGTAACATAAAGCGATTTAAAACTTGGACAAGATCAAGTGATCTGCTAAGGAAATGGTATCGAGCGATCCATAACCAGGAAAATGAGCACGACTCAAACAACGAGGAGTAACATCAAACGATTTTTAACTTGGACAAGATAAAGCGATTTACAACTCGAACAAGATCATGCGATCGACTAAGGAAATGGTATCGAGCGATCCATAACCAGGAAAATGAGCACGACTCAAACAACGAGGAGTATTATCAAGCAATTTACAACTCGGACGAGATCAAGTAATCTGCTAAGGAAATCGTATCGAGCGATCCATAACCAGGAAAATGTGCATGATTCATACAACGAGGAGTAACATCAAGCAATTTACAACTCAGACAAGATCAAGCGATCTGCTAAGAAATGGTATCGAGCAATCCATAAACCAGGAAAATAAGCACGGCTCAAACAACGAAGAGTAACATCAAGCGATTTACAACTCGGACAAGATCAAGCGATCTGCCAAGGAAATGGTATCGAGCGATCCATAAACAGGAAAATGAGCACAACTCAAACAACGAGGAGTCACATCTAGCGATTTACAACTCTGACAAGATCAAGCGATTTGCAAAGAAAAAGGTATCGAAAGATCCATTATCAGGAAAATTAGCGCGACTCAAAAAACGAGGAGTAACATCAAGCAATTTACAACTCGACAAGATAAAGCAATCTGCTAAGGAAATGGTATCGAGCGATCCATAACTTGGAAAATGAGCACGACTCAAAGAACGAGGAGTAACATCAAGCGATTTAAAACTCAGACAAGATAAAGCGATCTTCTAAGGAAATGGTATCGAGCGATCCATAACCAGGAAAATGAGCACGACTCAAACAACGAGGAGTAAAATCAAGTGATTTACAACTCAGATAAGATCAAGCGATCTGCTAAGGAAATGGTATCGAGCGATCCATAACAAGGAAAATGAGCACGACATAAACAAAGAGGAGTAATGTCGCTCCCACTAAATGAAACCGGGTCAAATAGGGTACAGACGCGAACGGTCGGCGAAAAGAGGATGTGAGAACACACAGGAGTGAACTCACAGGGAATGAAAGAGTCGCCAGCTAGGCATTTTTATCCCGGAGGAAAGGTAATGCTGCATAGACCTAGAAAGACATGGATAAGACGGTCGCGAACCAGAGAGACTGAGAAAGGGGGTTGGTTACAACCTGGGAAGGTATTAGCACCCAGATTGTCCGTCGTACTCGACGGGATCCACGCTTAAAAGATTTGTGTTTTAAAGGGGTAGTGTCATTGCAATTTGTGTGTAAAAGAGCTGGAAAAGAATGTACAGGTGTCAGTGTAAAAGAGAGTGAAATGTGATAAGTATAGTGTCAGTGCAAGGACAGGAGTGAAATGCTCGTGATAATGAGGCTAAAAGAATAAAGCTGGAAGAGGATGGAATATACAGAGACTTTTGTTCGATAACAGTTAAGTTATGCCTACGTATCCTCTCGTGCAATGAGGAAGTCAGAACACCGTAGTTCGACCCGAAGAGACTGAAAGATAAATTGACTTTGATGAACTGCTTGCTTGTCTATGCTCAAGTGTATGACCTGTCTGGCTCAGGTGCAAACTGTCTTGCATTAGACGGAAGAAGCAAGTTCTCGTTTGTGAGTGAATGAGATGAGAAAAGAATCCCAGAGGAGACGATTATTGTTTGTTTTTGAGTTTTTCAGTCTTTTATTGCTTTTGAGAACTTGTCATAAGTTAATGAGCTTAAGCCTAAACCAATGGGTTAGTAAACTCATCACATCTTCCCTCTGATTAGGGGTAATGAGATTACCTTAAGTGTGAAGTCAGATTCTCACACTTAATCACCTTTGATGCAGGATTAAGATCATTAACCTACTTGTGATTATTTAGATGTTTTTGGTGTTTTTGTTTAGTGTTAAGTAATGAGATTAAGCCATAATCAAGGATTAAACAGACTCATTACACCATCCTAATAGAAGGATAATAGATGGGAATGTTTAAGCTGAGGAAGACTCCTCAACTTAATCCATGATTAGGGATTAAACTCATGACAAAACAAAGCCTTTGTTAAGTGGATTTTATTTAATGATGAGATGAAGAAATGATTTTTATGGTTTGTAAGACAACTTGAGGGGGACTTGTCCATTAACACTAGGGTTAGTCCTTCTTAACCAGTTAAGGAAGAATTAGAACCCTAATGCAAGGCCCAAGTTACAAGCTTGATGTCTTAGTGATTATTAAATGGATTGATTAAAGGAGTTAAACACATTAAGGTTTTAACACTTAGGATTAAAGTTATACACTCCATCCTAATAGAAGGATGCAGGTATAAGCTTAATCACAAAGCCTTAAAACCTTTAGGGTTTAGTCCTGGATTATGAGATGAGAAGAGAAGACTCAAAGAGACACAAAGGTAAAACCAAATGGGGGACTAATCAAAATCCTAATCATTATCATGCTTGGTTGTCCCTAAGGTTTTGTGAGGTTTACAATAGAAGTCTTCAATGGAACCACCAGGAAGCAGATGCAAGGATCAGGAGAAGCAAAGTAACTTGCTTCATTGAAGAAGACAAGTCACTTGAGGAAAGAAAGTAAGAAGAAAAAGAAAGAGCAAGCTCAATCTCAAACACATATCAAAATGCAGCAATGATGCATAAGAGAGATGAAAAGAAATTGTGAGAAGTGAAGGCAAATTCACTTCTCAAAGTTACTTACCACCTGAAAAGTTAGTAAAGGAATGCAAAGCAATGCAAAATGAGATGAAATGGCATGAAGCAAACCAAAACCAGAAGCATGTATGAGATGATAATGATGCTATGAGATGATGCAAACATGAAACAACACATGGGGCTGATCATACAAATTTATGGATGCAAATGAAACAAGTTAAGAACCATGAACATACATGAAAAGTTATGAAATGCATATGGCATACAACATAGCAAATGCAAGATGCAATGATCAAACATGCTTTCAATATGTCTTAAGATGTCAAATGGATCAAATGAATGCACAAAATGCTATGGAAAGTCATGTTATGCAAGCAAATGCAAGATGGATGCATATGGAGGCCCAAATTAGGGTTTATGATCAAAGCATCAAACACAAACCAAAATCAGAAGCAAACATCAATATAAAAAATTGAAAATGCACTCAAAGGATCCCTAATCCTATACTAACTCACTTCCCAAAGGAGAAGTTCCAACTCTTAACCTAATTCAAGTTATGATTTTCCTAAGTTTTCTAGGGTTTTAGGGTTCCTTAACAAGAAAAATGCCAATCAAATGGAAAATGAAAGATCAAAACATGGCCATTTATTC
Source organism: Lathyrus aphaca (assembly GCA_963966055.1). NCBI lineage: Eukaryota > Viridiplantae > Streptophyta > Magnoliopsida > Fabales > Fabaceae > Lathyrus > Lathyrus aphaca. The sequence goes on along the minus strand of OZ014524.1, from coordinate 432,324,547 downwards.
TCACAAACTACATGATATGCTAAACACAATGCAAAAAGAATCAAAGTCCAACTCTTTGTGGTTAGGCAGAAGTGATTTTTGAAAGTTTGGATCAAAATAATGCATCAAAATGATTTTAATTCCATGAAAAATTCTCAAAATGCATCAAGATCAAAAAAGAAATTTGGTTTGAAGTTTGGACAATGTTTCTAAATGTTTTTAAATGTTTCATGATTTTTTTGGTGATTTTTAAATACCTAAAAGTATTTTTAATAAATTAATTCTCATTAATTAATTAAAAATAAACTTTTAAATATTTAAAAATACTTTTTTAATGCAAAAAATAAAAATAAAAATATTTTTGTATTCTGAAATTAAATAATAACTTGTATAAAAAAATTCAGAATTTTTAAATTGGTTTTACTATTTTTAATAAAATATAGAAAACAAATGAATTAATATGAAAATAAAAAGGAAATTAAAGCTGAAAAAGAAAAGTAATCAGATCCAAGGGCCCTCATTTAAACTTGCTGCGCGCGCGTTTGACTTGGCGCCAGATCCCACGGCTGGAATTCAAACTTGGCTAATTAAGTGATTAAGCCCTAATCTTGCCCTAATGACTTTCAGATGACCGGAACAGTGGTTCCGGTCATCTTCTCCGGCGAGCTCAAATGCTAAATCATTCTACACGCTATGAAAATGAAAACCAACTATCCAGGAATCTTCCCCACCCTAAAACGAATCAAACCCCTCACTTAAACATCATTTATCACTCATAATCAGAGAGAATCGAAGCAAACAAATCCTAGGGCAAAAAGTTTCAGAAACGGATTAAACTCTCATCTCTCCACCATTTTCAAAACCAAAGACATCAGAGTGATCAGTGAACTACAAAGAACAACTTAGGAACTTTAAAAATCATTTCTGGAAAAAAAGTTCTTGAGCTACCTGAGTTTTGAAGCTTTCAACTTTGCAGCTTTCTGACCTCCCCTCTTTATGCAATCCACTCCTTTTGGTCCCTTGATGATGTCTGGATGCTTAGAAGGAGTTTGTGCTGGCTGGTTTGAGAGATTGAACAAGTTCTGTTCAAGCTCAGGTGAGAATCGTGTTTGGCTTATGTGAGGTTTCAAGGATGAATGAAGGCAGGGAAATGATCAGAAGGATGTGGTGATGAGTTCTATGAAGTTTGTTTGTGAGTTTGTAGCTTGTTTTCTGAGTTTCGAAAGCTTTTGCTTTTGAGAGTGAAAATGAGAAAGTTATGTTCTTGCTGGTTTCAGGCTTGTGTGTTATGTTGTTTGGCTTGCCATTTGTTTGTATAAACTAATCCTATTGGTCAGATGACATGACATGTCCTTTTGTGATAGGTATGGCTACTTTTGCAAATTTGTCAACTTTGTGTAAGAGAAGCATGGGTCATGTTCTAGCCAAGTACAAGGGGTGTGGGCTGCGCAGCATGGTGTTAGGGAAAGGCTAGGATGGTTCAGCAATGTAGCTAGCAAGTGGATGAAAGGTTATGATGGCTTTTGCAACTTGCTTGCTTTTGATCTTCATGAAAATATCTTGCTCCCAAAGGCCAAACATTATGAGAAACTCTTGGCCCAATCTGATTTTTAGGTCATGTGTGATCATGTGATGAAGTTTTGAAGTCATTTTGAAGTCAATGGAGTGCTTGGTACATGAATTTGCAAGTTTTCCATTTGGTGCATAACTTGAAATTTAGTGATTTTTGCCAACTTTGATGCACCATAACTTTTGATCCAAAATGAATTAGGTCATGTTCTTGTACTTTTTGAAAAGGGAAAGATCTATTCTAAAACTTTCATGACCAAAGTTTTTCCATTTGAAGCATTTTTGGATCAAAAAGTAAGGATTGAAAAGTTGCCTAAAATGACAAATTCCTTAAAAGTCAAACTTGCCTCAAAAAGTCAACTTTGCAAAAACTTGTAATTCTTGAATTTTGTGAACTTCCAACTTCTTCCATGATCAAATAAAGATCATATACACTCAAAATGATGAAGATCACCCCTTGGTTGGGTCATTGGGGGCCTCAGATGCCCTGATTTTGCACTGACTTGTCTGAAAAGTCAACTCTTGATCAGATGACTTTCCCATGGAATTTCTTCATGAAAATTGATATGCATACTCCCTATACCATATAGAGACCAATAGAAACAAGAATGACCAAAAAATTTGGAATTATGTCCTCTGAACCCAAAACCCTAATTTTAGGTCATCTGTGCAGTCAAGCCTGGCTCTGCTTCCATACCAATCCCAGTTCTTGTGATTCTTTGGCATTCTTGACTTTGAGAGGATATAATATGACACTTGAACACATATGGATCCCTTTGAAGTGATTGATGACCTTTGGAGTGGCTCAAGAAGCTCTTGGATTGCTCAGATCACAAACCCTAGGTGCAGATGACTTTGAAGTAATGCAGTGAATCAAAAATGCAATATGAGATGCTATGATTGAACTTATGCATATGAGAATGATCACAAGCCATGGTGTGAATGGGTGAGGGAAAATTTGGGGTGTTTACAGCTGCCCCTATTCAAGCATGATTTAGCTGTGCAGGATGTAAGCGACGGCTTAACAGGCAAACAAGATAACTTGTGGTTGAATACCAAAGACAGTCCAAAGTTTGCACTCACAGAATGAAGAAGAAAAGGGATATAGATTGTAAAAGAAAATAAAGTATATTGTAAAGTATGGGCGACGGAGGACGACCGTTGAGCAGAGGATGACTGCTGGGTAAAGAGCAATGACGGGGACGGCCGACAAGCTGGGAAAAGTGCGGACAGTAAAGCAATGACGGGGACGGCCGACATGCTGGGGATAAAAGATATCATGATGGGGACGGCCATCAAGGTAAAGTTGTAAGATTCTCTGGGAATTAATGAAACATGACGGGGACGGCCATCAAGTTCATAAAGCAAAGTAACCAACGATGGGGACGGCCATCGGGCTAAAAAGAAAAGGGACCACGACGGGGACGGCCATCGGGTGAAAGAATAAATGAAATAAACAGATGATGAGGTACGGTCATCAAAGGTGAGGGACGATCGCCTAGCAGGGGACGGCTGCTCTGTTGGGGTTGAGATGAGGGACGGTCATCTAAGGTGGAGGACGACCACCAGGCAGGGTACGGCTGCCGAAAATATCGCGACATAGGGCGAATGCCGGATAAAAGGGTCAACGATGGGGACGGCCATCGGATGAGCATGATGGAGGACGACCATCAAGAGGTGGAGGACGACCACCTAGCAGGGGACGTCTTCTCTCAAGGTTTATCATGACGTAGGACGAACGCCAGATAACCAAAATCAACAATGGGGACGGCCATTGGATAAAATGATGAAGGACGATCATCAAGAGGTGGAGGACGACCACCTAGCAGGGGACGGCTGCTAAATATCACGACATAGGACGAATGTCGGATAGAAGACCGACGATGGGGACGGCCACCGGACGAGCATGATGGAGGACGACCATCAAGAGGTGGAGGACGACCACCTAGCAGAGTACGGCTGCTCTCAGGGTTTATCATGACACAGGACGAATGTCAGATAAAAAGGAAAATTTGCTTTACTGGGGAATAGTAAGCACGGACGAGTGTTTACATTCAAGAAACAAAAGGTATAAGTGTTTAGGTGTTTGTGTATAGATTAAAGATGCGGTCGAGCATCCTTAAGACTATGATACAGACGAGTATCAGGTAGAAACAAAGACTGATACGTGTTCAGAGATGATGATACGGATGAGTATCAACTGGTTAACAAAGAACACGGACGAGTATTGAATCTGAAGGGACTCTTCTGGGGAATAGTAGACACCGACGAGTGTCTATATTCAAGGAGACGTAAGTGTTTGACACGTGTATGGATTAAAGATGCGGACGAGCATCCTTAAGACTATGATACGGACGAGTATCATGTAGAAACAAACGCTTGACGCATGCTCCGAGATGATGGTACGGATGAGTACCAACGGGTTAACAAAGAACACGGACTAGTGTCGAATCTGTGGGGATATAAGTGGTGTATACAAGATACGGACGAGTATCTGTATAAGTGAAATGAGAGTGAAAAGTATGAGTGATGTAACTGTTGGGGATGGTGGCACGGACGAGTGTCAAAAGGAGGAGAGTGTAGTATAAACAAATATCTGGTATACAGAATGTTTACATTACTGTACTGGGGAAAGTGACATGGACGGATGTCAAGAAAGCTATATATATACAAGTATCTGTGAGTGCAAAGGGGATGTCTTTGGCTTTCTGCTGGGGATATGACACGGACGGGTGCCACAAGGAGTGTGTATTTGTATTGGTGAATGTGAGGCAACTGCTTTTGCTAGGGAATCTGGGGAGTATTCTGTATATTATGGGGGGGTCGATAACATTCACAAGTGTTTGATTCAGACCATGACTTATGATTATGCCACATGTTTGATTTTTGCCGTAATGCTCCGTTTTAAACGGAATGCTACGCTTTGTGGGGTGAATATGATGCGAATGCTATGATTATGCAAAAGATACCAATCCGAGGTTCGGATCCCATTGCTGTGAAGATCTCTGGTCGATCTGTTTGAAGTGAACATCCCAGCTGGGGATAAGATCGTTAGTAGATCTGATGAAATGATTCTGCTTGGGGAAATGGGTCAATGATAGACCTATTCCTGTAATGAGGGACCCAGCTGGGGTTCGTAGAAGCTTTCGTCACTCTGTTGTGATTCCTTCGTGCGTTGCTCTCTGGATAGAGGCTGAACTCTGTGGGGAGATGGTTCCCTGGCTTTTGTAACGGATGGCAACTCAGCTGGGGGGAAGCAACAAATGACCACTCAACTGGGGAGAAGACACCTCGAGTGCTAAGACTGAGTGAGCGTTGATTTGCCAGCTTGCTGGGGTGAAGCTTACATGCCCCATGTTGCGCTTTCGAATACCTGCAATCCTGCAAAGACAGAGAAACGCGCAAGTAATCCCGAGGCATCCCTTACCGGATTCCGTCATAGGAGTAAGACACTTCTGAGGGTAAGTATATTCCCTGTAAGCACGTGGTTTTTATTATTTATTTTTTGGATAAGCATCTGTATTCATGCAATCAGTATTTTAAGGATATCAGACATTCTTTGCAAACGAAAATGTACAAGATGAAACATGACTGAAAAATCTGATTTTATTAATTCATGTGCCCTGAATTGGCAAGATAAAATCAGAGAAACATGTCTCCTGAAATGAGGAGATCGTTACAAATTGAGAAACAAAATGATGGCAATGTTGACGACGCATTGAAGGAGCTTCCCTCTTGCTATGACTTTTGACGTTCTTCTCGTCTTGCTTTCTGAAGAAGGTTGATTCTGAAAGAGGCTTGATCCTTTAGAGGTTTACCAAGTTGCAGGTGATACAGACGAATTCAGAATGCAGTTGTTCGCTTATTCCCTTATTTTGCATGGACCGCCCTTTCGGGTTTTCAATCCATCGGGATACCCATTTTTGCCTGAGCTGTCCAATGCGGCTTTTCAACTCAGCGGGTGTACACATTTTTTTTATTTATTTCCCTTATTTTTGCCCAAGTCTTTTATTCTGTTTTTGACTTGCCGGGATGCCCTATTTTTGCCTGGACTTACATTCTGTTTTCATGTCCAGCGGGTCATTTTTTATGCGAAGTATCTTTTAACTGCATCTGAATTCACAGGGGACGGGAAGTCTTCACCATCCATGGTGCTGAGCATCAGTGCTCCACCAGAGAAAACTTTCTTTACAACAAATGGTCCTTCATAATTTGGAGTCCATTTGCCCCTGTGGTCTGTATGAGGAGGGAGGATTCTCTTCAACACAAGATCTCCTACTTGGTACTCTCGGTGCCTGACTTTCTGATCGAAGGCTCTCTTCATTCTTTTTTGATACAACTGCCCATGACAAATTGCAGCCAATCTTTTCTCTTCAATCAGACTCAGTTGTTCGTATCGGGATCGGACCCACTCTGCTTCGTTCAACTTATCATCCATCAATACCCGTAGGGAGGGTAGCTCAACTTCAACAGGTAGGACTGCTTCCATACCATACACAAGTTGATACGGTGTTGCCCCAGTGGATGTTCTGATTGACGTGCGGTACCCATGCAAGGCAAATGGCAGCATTTCATGCCAGTCTTTGTATGTAACTACCATCTTCTGCACAATCTTCTTGATATTCTTATTAGCTGCCTCAACAGCGCCGTTCATCTTTGGCCTGTAAGGAGAAGAATTATGGTGTTGGATCTTGAAGTCCCGGCATAGCTCAGCCATCATTTTGTTGTTTAAGTTGGAACCATTATCAGTAATGATTCGCTCGGGAACTCCGTACCGGCAGATGATATCTCTCTTCAGAAATCTGGCTACCACTTGCCTTGTAACATTTGCATATGAGGCTGCTTCAACCCACTTGGTGAAATAATCAATGGCGACCAGGATGAATCTGTGGCCATTTGAAGCAGTTGGCTCAATCTTGCCGATCATATCAATGCCCCACATGGCAAAGGGCCAGGGTGAAGACATTATATTCAAAGGATTGGGAGGCACATGCACCTTATCTGCATAAATCTGGCATTTATGGCATTTTCTGGCGTAGGCACAACAGTCTGCATCCATTGTGATCCAGTAATAACCTGATCTTAGCAACTTCTTAGCCATGGCATGCCCTCCAGCATGGGTACCAAAGGAACCTTCGTGCACCTCGTGCATCAATAAGTCTGCTTCTGCCCTATCAACGCACCTGAGGAGTACCATATCAAAGTTTCTCTTGTATAGGGAACCATCAGTGTTCAGAAAGAAACTACCAGCAAGCCTTCTTAAAGTCTTCTTATCATTGGAAGATGCCCCAGATGGGTATGTTTGATCCTCCAAGAAGCACTTAATGTCATGGAACCAAGGCTTATCATCCTTAACAACATCTGCTGCAAATACATATGCTGGTCTGTCAAGTCTGGACACTAATATCTGAGGTACAAAGTTGGCATCTTGAACTTTGATCATAGATGAAATGGTAGCCAGAGCATCTGCAAACTGATTCTCGTCCCTAGGGATATACTCAAGCTTGACCGTTGTAAAGAAAGTCAGTAACCTCCTTGTATAATCCCTGTAAGGTATTAGATGATCCTGGTGCGTGTACCATTTGCCGTTGGTTTGATTAACTACCAGAGCTGAATCTCCAAATACAGTCAATGTCTTGATCCTGAGGTCAATGGCTTCCTCAAGACCCATAATGCAAGCTTCGTATTCAGCTTCGTTGTTAGTGCAGTTGAAAGTGAGTTTTGCCGAGAAAGGCATGTGAACTCCTTTGGGTGTAATGAGTACTGCACCAACACCACGACCATTCATGTTAACAGCCCCATCAAACATCATAGTCCATTCCTCTTCTGGGTCAGGCCCTTCAGTGTGAATGGGCTCTTCATGATCTTTCGCTTTTATGAACATGATGTCTTCATCAGGGAATTCAAATCTCATAGGCTGGTAGTCATCAATAGGTTGCTCAGCAAGATATTCAGATAGTACACTGCCCTTGATGGCTTTCTGAGATGTGTACTGAATGTCATACTCTGTGAGAATCATCTGCCATCTTGCAACCCGTCCGGTAAGAGCTGGCTTCTCGAAAATGTACTTAACTGGGTCCATTTTTGAGATCAACAAGGTAGTGTGGGTCAACATATACTGTCTCAGTCGGCGAGCAGCCCACGCTAAAGCACAGCAAGTTTTCTCGAGCAGTGAATAACGTTGTTCACAGTCGGTAAACTTTTTGCTCGGGTAGTAAATTGCATACTCTTTTCGACCAGACTCGTCATGCTGGCCCAGCACACACCCCATCGACTCTTCTAATACTGTCAGGTACATTATCAGAGGTCTTCCTTCAACTGGAGGCATAAGGATTGGAGGCTCTTGCAGGTATTCTTTGATCTTGTCAAAAGCCTTCTGGCAGTCTGTTCCTTTCTTAATAGCTTGAACAAGGGTTCACAGGTTGCCGTGAGGTGAGATATAAACCTTGAAATGTAGTTCAATCTACCCAGAAACCCTCGAACTTCTTTCTCAGTTTTTGGTGCAGGCATTTCTTGAATGGCTTTGACTTTATCTGGGTCAACTTCAATCCCTTTCTCGCTTACAATAAAGCCCAGCAGCTTACCGGATCGCACCCCGAATGTGCATTTGTTGGGGTTCAGCTTCAATTGGTACTTCTTCAGACGCTTGAATAGCTTCAGCAGATTTACCAGGTGGTCTTCCTCGGTAAGGGACTTGGCAATCATGTCATCCACATAACACTCGATTTCCTTATGGATCATATCGTGGAATAATGTTACCATAGCCCGTTGATATGTTGCACCAGCATTCTTCAATTCGAATGGAATCACCTTGTAACTGAACGTGCCCCAGGGCGTGATGAAAGTTGTCTTCTCCATGTCTTCAGGTGACATCTTGATCTGATTGTATCCTGAAAATCCGTCCATGAAGGAGAATACCGAGAACTGAGCCGTATTATCAACCAATACATCGATGTGAGGTAATGGGAAATCATCTTTCGGGCTGGCTCTGTTCAGATCCCGGTAGTCAACACACATCCTTACTTTGCCGTCTTTCTTAGGCACAGGCACAATATTAGCAACCCACGGTGGATAGCTAGTTACAGCAAGGAATCCGGCGTCCCACTGCTTTTGCACCTCCTCTTTTATCTTTATTGCCATGTCTGGGCGAGTACGGCGCAGTTTCTGTTTGACCGGTGGGCATTCTTCCCTCAAAGGCAGCTTATGCATAACAATATCGGTGTCCAACCCTGGCATATCTTGATAAGACCAAGCAAACACATCCACATATTCCTGAAGCAGGTCAATCAGTCGCTTCTTCACTGAGTCTTGTAAGCCGGCCCCGATCTTAACCTCTTTCACATCTTCATCTGTACCAAGATTAATCGTTTCGACCTCCTCCTGATGAGGAGTGATAACCTTTTCCTCTTGTCTCAGCAGTCTGGCTAACTCTTCAGGAAGCTCGTAAACTTCTTCAACCCCTTCATCAGCTTGATTGATCGGATTGTCAGAGTCATACGAAGTCATAGCTGTGCTGTTGTCGGTGCTGTCTGGAAGGCACTCTCTGCAAGGGTTCAGTTTGTTCATTTTAGTGATTGATTTTAATCTTGTTTAGAAAAGTGAAATAAAGTTATCATTTTGAAAACATTGCCATTTATTTTTTTGTACAAAAAGAAAAATGGAAAAACAGTGAGCGGAAAGGAAAAAAGACTCGTTTGCAAAAGATGTCTGATATTTGATTAATCTTGTTGCACAAAAATTACAGATGGCCCGATTACAAAATGAGTCTTGTCATCTTGGGCAAGATGCAAGACTTGATGCATGCTTAAAATATACAGGAAATAATAATTACTCTGCAGGAGTAACTCTTATAATTTCCTGGGAAGACCAGTTTGAGATACTGCTCCCCGGGATCTTTGGACGAATCCAGCTTTCCAGGTTGCGTTCATCTTCCGACTCATCTTCCAAGTTGTTGACAGCATCGGGGGTGAGCATCCCCCCACTAACAAAGTTGGGCTTCTTGGCAGCCTCTGCTTGATCTTCTTGAGTTGGTTTGTAACCCAACCCAAATCTATCTTCTTTCTTCTCCACAGGCAACAGTTTGCCCCAGCCTTGAACGTTTCCTTCTTCCACCACCTTCCGGGCCTGCTGGTAGGATGTCATGGAAGTCCCAAGTACAGCAGAGGTTTCATTAATATTTAGGGCCTCAAACCCTTGACTCATTGTCTCGTGGATCTCCCCATCCATCTCAATATATTTGTAAGTAGCCAGATGGCTAACAAAAATATCCTCCTCTCCACAGATAGTAACGACTTGGCCTTCCCACTCAAATTTTAACTTCTGGTGAAGGGTAGACGTTACCGCGCCAGCGGCATGAATCCATGGTCTACCCAATAAACAGTTGTAGGCAGGCTGAATGTCCATCACGTAGAAGGTCGTTTTGAAAGTCTGTGGGCCAATCGTTACAGGCAACTCAATTTCTCCCAGAACCGATCTCTTAGAGCCGTCAAAAGCTCTCACTACCAAGTTACTGGGTCGTAATGCCAATCCTTCATATTCCAGCTTCACAAGGGCCTTTTTGGGTAAGACATTGAGGGATGATCCTGTGTCTACCAGCACATGGGAAAGAACTGCACCTTTACACTCCATGGTAATGTGCAAAGCCTTGTTATGATTGCGGCCTTCCGTAGTCAAATCAGTGTTGGTGAATCCTAGTCCATTACTAGCATTAACACTTCCAACCACAGCTTCCAACTGATTGACCGTGATCTCTTCTGGCACATAAGCTGCGTGCAAAACTTTTAGTAGTGCGTTCCGATGAGCCTCGGAGCACATAAGCAATGATAGAATGGAGATCTTGGAAGGCGTCTGGTGAAGCTGGTCCACTATTTTGTAATCACTTTTCTTGATGATTCTCATGAACTCATCAACTTCTTGATCAAAGGGTGTCTTCAAAGCTTCTCTAACAACCTGTTCTTCTTGCACCATACTCTTCCCTTTTGCCTTGGCAGCAGCTTCTGCTTCGGCAGTGGGTCTTTGAATTTGCGGGGCAAAGAGACGTCCGCTTCGAGTGAAGCCTCTGCCTCCTCCCACATTGTCTATTTGTGGTGAAGAAGTTGATGATTCAAAAGTGATTTTCTGTCCTTCGCAGTATAAATCAGAGCCGTAATGCCAAGGGATGGCATTGCTGCTTTCATAAGGTACTGGTCCAGGCACTGTGACAGTGACTGGACTGATGGCAGCTGCGGAAGGAACCGTGATAATCTGCGGATCATAATATATTGTGACTGGTGCTCTGATAGGAGTGGCATTTTGTGAGTTGTAGGCAGAATCATTGGTAGGATCATAATAAATTGTAACTGTTGAAACACTTGCATTGTCTGTTGCTGATGTTGTAGGAGACATTGTTGGCAAGATGGGTGTTGTTGTTGTAGGAGTTTCCAAATGAAGGGGTGCTGAAGTTGTAGAAGGGACGTTTGCTGATATCTGGTCAGTTGAAATGACGGATGAGGCATTTGTTGATGAAGCTGAAGAGTTGTCTGGAACAATGGTTGTTGCAGTTGTAGTAGACTCTGGAACTGTTGTTAATGAGATTGCTGGATTGGTAGGAATCGATGTTGTAATTTGGAGCAGGCCACTCTGGATGAGACCATCTATGCCATCCCTCAAGTTATCACAACCATTCACTGAAATGTTGCAATAAGCACACCCTAACTCACATCCTGGGAACATTTGACATTCCAAGAGTTGAGCTTTAATCTCCACCAAGGGTGTCCGAATCTGACCCACACTGGTTATTAAGTAAGACGGTTTGTCTTCTTCAATAGCATTGATTCGGGGACCACCATGGTGTGGCATAGGGTTCTTGTTAACATTTGGTGGTGGTGCAAAGTTTAAAGCCTTGGAATCCACTAGATCCTGCACTTTCATGTGCAAAGCTCTGCACTTTTCCGTACTATGACCAGGTGCATTTGAGTGAAAGGCACATCTGGCGCTGGCGTCGTAATTTCTGGGCAGACTGTTAGGATCCGGAGGTGCCAACGTCCTTAGCTCAACTAGGTTGAGTTTCAAGAGTTGTGGCAGTAATGTGGCATAGGGCATAGGGATCGGATCGATCACCCTATTGGCCTGAGAGGGCCTCTGTTGGAATGGTCTCTGCTGATTATTATTGTTGGTGTTGTTGTTGTTGTAATTTCTTTGAGGAAACTGAGTTTGTTGCTGGTAATTCTGCTGCTGAGGTTGATAAGTCGGTTGAGGATGAATTGGAGTGGGAATGGTGACTGCTGCCACTGACCTATGAACATATTGGGGCCTGCCCCTGTTGGTGTGGATAGCATTGGTCTCACCAGTTCTTCTTGGGCCTGCAAAAGGCTTTCTTGTGTTACTGGATGAGCTTGCACCGTTGTCTGAGATCTTACCCATCTTCAACGGGCTTTCAATTCTCTCCCCGGCTATGACTACATCTGCAAAGCTGGTAGATGAGAAGGCAGCTAGCCTATCAATGTAAGTCCCCTGGAGGGTGTTCATAAACATATCAGCCATCTCCCTCTCTGACATGGGTGGCTGGACAGCAGCAGTAAGCTGTCTCCACCTTTGAGCGTATTCACGGAAGCTTTCCCTGGATGACTGAGACATCCCCATCAGGAGGGTCCTGTTGGGAGCCATATCTAAGTTGTACTGATACTGTCTGATAAAGGCCTCTGCCAGGTCCTTCAAGCATCTAATGGTTGTTCTGGTCAGATGAGAGTACCATTCCCTCGAAGCTCCAGTTAAGATATCCTCAAAATAAAACATCCATAGCTTTTCGTCCATGGTATAGGCCTTTAACCTCCCCAGAAAAGATTGTAGATGGGTCCTGGGGCAGGAAGTCCCGTTATACTTTTCAAAGCATGGTGGTTTAAATTTGTGGGGAATCCTAACCCCGTCCACTAGACCCATGTCCATAACATCAAATCCCAAAGAATTCTGGGACTCCAAAGATCTTAGTTTCTCAGCAATCTCTTCTAGCCTTCTGTCATAGGCTTCTTCCCCAGCTCCCATCACTGTGAACTGATCTTCCTGGGGGTCTTCTTGCAGTACTCTACCTGCTGTGGCAGTCCCTTGCACATTGACAGGGATGTTGATCTCTGGATGTTGGTGGGGTCCAAAGACTGGGGGATTAACATGAGGTTGGACTCTCTCATTGTTGCTTGTCCCAGCAGTCCCTGGATGATGGTCTTCCTGGTTTCTCCCCTCTACTAGCGCTCTTAACCTCTCCTGGCTTTGAGCCATATTGTTCATCACCTCCATAAATTGTGTCATCTGATTCCTCATTTCCAACCTCTCGTTGGTCATTTGATTCCTGACCTCTGTAAGGTCCTGCTGCATTTGGTCCATCTGTATGCCCGGAAGATTGTTGCGGGTGGGGTATCTGTGTGGACGATTGAGTGGAAACCCTCGACGTCGAGCAATAATTCCTGAAGTCACAACAGAGTTAGTAACAATAAAACAAAACCTACAAAACAAAACAAAAGGTTAGTATGCAATGCAGTGTGTCTATTTGTTTCCAAGGTATCCGGCTTGGTACTTGGTTTTGACCTTTCCAGACCCCTGAAGAAGATGCTCGTGATGTTGCTTGAAGAATTCAGATGAAACAAACCAACACATATATTACAAAAAGGTAAATGATACATAGTTTGTTTCTTTTACAATACAAGCCCTCTGAGGGGTTAAAAATACAACATAAAGAAAAATATAAAATGAAAGCAACAACAAGCAAAAGTCAAACACCCAGTCCAAATTCATCCTCCTGAACTTCCTTGAGAAGTGCTTCAGTCACAGGATCAGCTGGACGCTCTGTAAGATTCCTGATGAGGAGATTTCTGGTAGCAACAGCTGCAGTTAGCTTCTTGTGTTGACTCTGGTCCTTTGACCTCTTTATACCAGCTCTAATCTTCAACTCTGAGATCTCTCTCTGGGCTGCTGCCAGGGCTTCCTGTTGCTCCTTTGCACTAGCTTCCATCTGTTCAATCTTATCCTGAGTCCTTTTGTCCTCCTGAGTACGGGCTTCGGTGATCCTGACCCACCTTGCCTGAATTTCCTTCAGATACAAATCAGTCCTAGCTTTCTGGAATTGGGCTTCCTTGCAGGCATTCTTCAAGATCTGCTCTCCAGCCCTAGACTTCTTAATGTAATCCTCAGACTTCTCAATTTTGGCCAGATGCTCCACCCTTTGCTTTTCTAGCCTTTCAATATCCAACCTACCATCACTCCTTTCCCAGAGGGTCTTCTGTAGAGCTTGAGTCAGCTTCTCATTTATCTCTTTCAATTTCTCAAACTCCTCTAAGTTGACAGTTGCTGGAGGTGGTGTTGTGGAAGGTCCAGGCATATCTTCAATAGTGAAGGGCATTCCAGAAATTTGAGCCCTGGCATGAGACCACTCATAGTACTGGGCTGAGGCTACATTGTTGCATCTCCCAAGAATGGTTACCCCCTTAGTCTGCACATTGTCCCAGGCCCAGGATGCCTGCCTGACAACAGCCAGATTAGGCTTAATTTCACAATAGAGGGTCTCAGTAATATCCTGTGCCCTAGGAGGGTGGACCAATGCATAGCCCAGTTGTCTTTTGAATAGCAGAGGGTTGTAGTTGATGCAACCCTTCACTCCAATCAGAGGTACATTGGGAAATTGCCCACAACTTGTAATGATGTCTCTGCCCTTGGTGCTCTGAGTGCACCACCTGATGTCATCTGAGGTTAGAGCAGCAAGCCTCCTAGCCCAGTTCTTCTGCTGGTGAGGGTTCAAGAATGCATCAGTCTTTGGCAAATGCTTGAGCAGCCAAGTATGGAACAAAGGAGCACAGCATCTCACTAATCTTCCCCTTTGCTTTTCATTCCTTTGATGAACAGAGTAGTAAAGATCTCCCAGTAAGGTGGGCACTGGGTTTCTCAGGATGAAAAGATGGACTGCATTCTTGCTGACAAATCTAGGCTCATCTGCAAAAAGTATGACCCCATATATGCTAAGGGCCAACAGAGCACAGACTGCCTTCCACTCCCCCAAGGAAGCCTTCAGACTAGCCTGAGAAGTCAAGAAATCCAGATGAAAACCAGAGATTTCAGCTTTAGATGTCAAATTCTGCCCAATCAAAACTGGTTCCAGATATAATGCCTTTGCTATCTCCTCATTACTTGGGAAAGCCATCTCAGGGTTGAAGGGGATTCCACCCCTGATAGGTACACCAACCAATGATGAATACTCCTCCAGCAAGGGTCCCAACTGAAAATTCTGAAATGTGAAGCACCTCAGAGGGGGATCATAGAACTGCAGGCAAGTATGTATCAAGCTCCTTTGTGAAGGGTCCAAATCCATAACCACATCAAGGATTCCTCCATAATGTTCTCTAAAATGTGGTATATGGTCTGGAGTAATCAGGGTCTGAATCTTCCTGATGCTAGCCAACTCAGGCTCAAAGAAGTGATAGGAGATGTTACTTTTCTTAGGTGCCATGTTGCTGAAGAATGGGTGCTGATGATGATGACTGAGAATAATACTGAAGATGGGCCACTGATAGGCTGAGACTAAGGGTGCAGGTGACTGAAGCAAGTGGCTGATAGCAAGTGCTGATGAAGACAGGTCTAAGCTGAAGAAGGGGTCAAAACCAAGCCAAAATGATAGGATGGATACCCTGAAAAACAAATAAACACATGTCAAAATGATGCAATGAGGATGTATGCAAATGATATGCAAGGGTTTGTGACTGAGCTGGATCTGATTAACTGCTCTGATATAAGTCCATATATGTTCAAGAAATCCAGATGGAGATTCATAAGTCCAGTAACCAAGGTGGGGGATTCAAATAAAGAATCACATGTCCAGGGTTAAAAATCACAAGAACTGTCCCAACATGGAGTACTCTTAATCAAACAAAGTAACAAGGTATGCTGAGGCTAAGGGTGCCTGCAAACCTGTAAACAGCCCAACCCCCTCACAAGTGGTGTTCTAAAACAAGGATCCTCAGACTTGGATCAGTTATGAGAAGTGTAAACACTTCCAACCCGGAGGTACAGTGTTTACAATAACCATAAAAGATCCTCCTCTAATTCACCTCAGTTTCTGAAGGTCAATACTAAAGGTCATCCAGACTTAGCAGGCTTCCCATATAGCCCTAGTACTGCAGGAAATCTGCAACACAGAGTTCTCAAGAAGACACCCATATCTGAACCGTGTTTCATATTCCCGCACCAGACCGAGATGGAATGGGAAAGAATATGAACCACTCTAGCCTAGGTGTCACTCAGGTCCCAGGTATAGGACCTCAACTCTCAATAGAACACCCACCCACCAAAGCAACAAAACAGATCCAGCACAGACAGCATGACAGTATGATATATATGCACAAAGCTATAAAGAAAGTAGATAAACAACTGTACATAAAGCAAAAATAAATACAAATACAAGCACACATAACACCCCAATAAACACAAATCAAACAAGCGCTAGGAGGAACCCACAAAAAGAACCAGAAGCCCTGGTTACAGTATAAGGGTCCCCAGCAGAGTCGCCAAGCTGTCGCTCCCACTAAATGAAACCGGGTCAAATAGGGTACAGACGCGAACGGTCGGCGAAAAGAGGATGTGAGAACACACAGGAGTGAACTCACAGGGAATGAAAGAGTCGCCAGCTAGGCATTTTTATCCCGGAGGAAAGGTAATGCTGCATAGACCTAGAAAGACATGGATAAGACGGTCGCGAACCAGAGAGACTGAGAAAGGGGGTTGGTTACAACCTGGGAAGGTATTAGCACCCAGATTGTCCGTCGTACTCGACGGGATCCACGCTTAAAAGATTTGTGTTTTAAAGGGGTAGTGTCAGTGCAATTTGTGTGTAAAAGAGCTGGAAAAGAATGTACAGGTGTCAGTGTAAAAGAGAGTGAAGTGTGATAAGTATAGTGTCAGTGCAAGGACAGGAGTGAAATGCTCATGATAATGAGGCTAAAAGAATAAAGCTGGAAGAGGAGGGAATATACAGAGACTTTTGTTTGATAACAGTTAAGTTATGCCTACGTATCCTCTCGTGCAATGAGGAAGTCAGAACACCGTAGTTCGACCCGAAGAGACTGAAAGATAAATTGACTTTGATGAACTGCTTGCTTGTCTATGCTCAAGTGTATGACCTGTCTGGCTCAGGTGCAAACTGTCTTGCATTAGACGGAAGAAGCAAGTTCTCGTTGGTGAGTGAATGAGATGAGAAAAGAATCCCAGAGGAGACGATTATTGTTTGTTTTTGAGTTTTTCAGTCTTTTATTGCTTTTGAGAACTTGTCATAAGTTAATGAGCTTAAGCCTAAACCAATGGGTTAGTAAACTCATCACATCTTCCCTCTGATTAGGGGTAATGAGATTACCTTAAGTGTGAAGTCAGATTCTCACACTTAATCACCTTTGATGCAGGATTAAGATCATTAACCTACTTGTGATTATTTAGATGTTTTTGGTGTTTTTGTTTAGTGTTAAGTAATGAGATTAAGCCATAATCAAGGATTAAACAGACTCATTACACCATCCTAATAGAAGGATAATAGATGGGAATGTTTAAGCTGAGGAAGACTCCTCAACTTAATCCATGATTAGGGATTAAACTCATGACAAAACAAAGCCTTTGTTAAGTGGATTTTATTTAATGATGAGATGAAGAAATGATTTTTATGGTTTGTAAGACAACTTGAGGGGGACTTGTCCATTAACACTAGGGTTAGTCCTTCTTAACCAGTTAAGGAAGAATTAGAACCCTAATGCAAGGCCCAAGTTACAAGCTTGATGTCTTAGTGATTATTAAATGGATTGATTAAAGGAGTTAAACACATTAAGGGTTTAACACTTAGGATTAAAGTTATACACTCCATCCTAATAGAAGGATGCAGGTATAAGCTTAATCACAAAGCCTTAAAACCTTTAGGGTTTAGTCCTGGATTATGAGATGAGAAGAGAAGACTCAAAGAGACACAAAGGTAAAACCAAATGGGGGACTAATCAAAATCCTAATCATTATCATGCTTGGTTGTCCCTAAGGTTTTGTGAGGTTTACAAGAGAAGTCTTCAATGGAACCACCAGGAAGCAGATGCAAGGATCAGGAGAAGCAAAGTAACTTGCTTCATTGAAGAAGACAAGTCACTTGAGGAAAGAAAGTAAGAAGAAAAAGAAAGAGCAAGCTCAATCTCAAACACATATCAAAATGCAGCAATGATGCATAAGAGAGATGAAAAGAAATTGTGAGAAGTGAAGGCAAATTCACTTCTCAAAGTTACTTACCACCTGAAAAGTTAGTAAAGGAATGCAAAGCAATGCAAAATGAGATAAAATGGCATGAAGCAAACCAAAACCAGAAGCATGTATGAGATGATAATGATGCTATGAGATGATGCAAACATGAAACAACACATGGGGCTGATCATACAAATTTATGGATGCAAATGAAACAAGTTAAGAACCATGAACATACATGAAAAGTTATGAAATGCATATGGCATACAACATAGCAAATGCAAGATGCAATGATCAAACATGCTTTCAATATGTCTTAAGATGTCAAATGGATCAAATGAATGCACAAAATGCTATGGAAAGTCATGTTATGCAAGCAAATGCAAGATGGATGTATATGGAGGCCCAAATTAGGGTTTA
This sequence comes from Lathyrus aphaca, assembly GCA_963966055.1. Taxonomy (NCBI): domain Eukaryota; kingdom Viridiplantae; phylum Streptophyta; class Magnoliopsida; order Fabales; family Fabaceae; genus Lathyrus; species Lathyrus aphaca. Next base: position 432,306,358 of record OZ014524.1, on the reverse strand, counting down.
TGATCAAAGCATCAAACACAAACCAAAATCAGAAGCAAACATCAATATAAAAAATTGAAAATGCACTCAAAGGATCCCTAATCCTATACTAACTCACTGCCCAAAGGAGAAGTTCCAACTCTTAACCTAATTCAAGTTATGATTTTCCTAAGTTTTCTAGGGTTTTAGGGTTCCTTAACAAGAAAAATGCCAATCAAATGGAAAATGAAAGATCAAAACATGGCCATTTATTCTCACAAACTACATGATATGCTAAACACAATGCAAAAAGAATCAAAGTCCAACTCTTTGTGGTTAGGCAGAAGTGATTTTTGAAAGTTTGGATCAAAATAATGCATCAAAATGATTTTAATTCCATGAAAAATTCTCAAAATGCATCAAGATCAAAAAAGAAATTTGGTTTGAAGGTTGGACAATGTTTCTAAATGTTTTTAAATGTTTCATGATTTTTTTGGTGATTTTTAAATACCTAAAAGTATTTTTAATAAATTAATTCTCATTAATTAATTAAAAATAAACTTTTAAATATTTAAAAATACTTTTTTAATGCAAAAAATAAAAATAAAAATATTTTTGTATTCTGAAATTAAATAATAACTTGTATAAAAAAATTCAGAATTTTTAAATTGGTTTTACTATTTTTAATAAAATATAGAAAACAAATGAATTAATATGAAAATAAAAAGGAAATTAAAGCTGAAAAAGAAAAGTAATCAGATCCAAGGGCCCTCATTTAAACTTGCTGCGCGCGCGTTTGACTTGGCGCCAGATCTCACGGCTGGAATTCAAACTTGGCTAATTAAGTGATTAAGCCCTAATCTTGCCCTAATGACTTTCAGATGACCGGAACAGTGGTTCCGGTCATCTTCTCCGGCGAGCTCAAATGCTAAATCATTCTACACGCTATGAAAATGAAAACCAACTATCCAGGAATCTTCCCCACCCTAAAACGAATCAAACCCCTCACTTAAACATCATTTATCACTCATAATCAGAGAGAATCGAAGCAAACAAATCCTAGGGCAAAAAGTTTCAGAAACGGATTAAACTCTCATCTCTCCACCATTTTCAAAACCAAAGACATCAGAGTGATCAGTGAACTACAAAGAACAACTTAGGAACTTTAAAAATCATTTCTGGAAAAAAAGTTCTTGAGCTACCTGAGTTTTGAAGCTTTCAACTTTGCAGCTTTCTGACCTCCCCTCTTTATGCAATCCACTCCTTTTGGTCCCTTGATGATGTCTGGATGCTTAGAAGGAGTTTGTGCTGGCTGGTTTGGGAGATTGAACAAGTTCTGTTCAAGCTCAGGTGAGAATCGTGTTTGGCTTATGTGAGGTTTCAAGGATGAATGAAGGCAGGGAAATGATCAGAAGGATGTGGTGATGAGTTCTATGAAGTTTGTTTGTGAGTTTGTAGCTTGTTTTCTGAGTTTCGAAAGCTTTTGCTTTTGAGAGTGAAAATGAGAAAGTTATGTTCTTGCTGGTTTCAGGCTTGTGTGTTATGTTGTTTGGCTTTCCATTTGTTTGTATAAACTAATCCTATTGGTCAGATGACATGACATGTCCTTTTGTGATAGGTATGGCTACTTTTGCAAATTTGTCAACTTTGTGTAAGAGAAGCATGGGTCATGTTCTAGCCAAGTATAAGGGGTGTGGGCTGCGCAGCATGGTGTGAGGGAAAGGCTAGGATGGTTCAGCAATGTAGCTAGCAAGTGGATGAAAGGTTATGATGGCTTTTGCAACTTGCTTGCTTTTGATCTTCATGAAAATATCTTGCTCCCAAAGGCCAAACATTATGAGAAACTCTTGGCCCAATCTGATTTTTAGGTCATGTGTGATCATGTGATGAAGTTTTGAAGTCATTTTGAAGTCAATGGAGTGCTTGGTACATGAATTTGCAAGTTTTCCATTTGGTGCATAACTTGAAATTTAGTGATTTTTGCCAACTTTGATGCACCATAACTTTTGATCCAAAATGAGTTAGGTCATGTTCTTGTACTTTTTGAAAAGGGAAAGATCTATTCTACAACTTTCATGACCAAAGTTTTTCCATTTGAAGCATTTTTGGATCAAAAAGTAAGGATTGAAAAGTTGCCTAAAATGACAAATTCCTTAAAATTCAAACTTGCCTCAAAAAGTCAACTTTGCAAAAACTTGTAATTCTTGAATTTTGTGAACTTCCAACTTCTTCCATGATCAAATAAAGATCATATACACTCAAAATGATGAAGATCACCCCTTGGTTGGGTCATTGGGGGCCTCAGATGCCCTGATTTTGCACTGACTTGTCTGAAAAGTCAACTCTTGATCAGATGACTTCCCCATGGAATTTCTTCATGAAAATTGATATGCATACTCCCTATACAATATAGAGACCAATAGAAACAAGAATGACCAAAAAATTTGGAGTTATGGCCTCTGAAACCAAAACCCTAATTTTAGGTCATCTGTGCAGTCAAGCCTGGCTCTGCTTCCATACCAATCCCAGTTCTTGTGATTCTTTGGCATTCTTGACTTTGAGAGGATATAATATGACACTTGAACACATATGGATCCCTTTGAAGTGATTGATGACCTTTGGAGTGGCTCAAGAAGCTCTTGGATTGCTCAGATCACAAACCCTAGGTGCAGATGACTTTGAAGTAATGCAGTGAATCAAAAATGCAATATGAGATGCTATGATTGAACTTATGCATATGAGAATGATCACAAGCCATGGTGTGAATGGGTGAGGGAAAATTTGGGGTGTTTACAAGTAACACCAAGCGATTTACAACTCGGACAAGATCAAGTGATCTGCTAAGGAAATGGTATCGAGCGATCCACAACAAGGAAAAGGAGCACGTCTCAAACAACGAGGAGTAACATCAAGCGATTTACAACTCAGACGAGATTAAACGATCTGTTAAGGAAATGGTATCAAGCGATCCATAACCAGGAAAATGAGCACGACTCAAACAACGAGGAGTAACATAAAGCTATTTAAAACTCAGACAAGATCAAGCAATCGGCTAAGGAAATGGTATCGAGCGATCAATGAGTAAGAAAATGAGCACGGCCCAAACAACGAGGAGTAACATCAAGCGATTTACAACTTGGACAAGTTCAAGCGATCTGCTAAGGAAATGGTATCGAGCGATCCATAACCAGGAAAATGAGCACGACTCAAACAACGAGGAGTAACATCAAACGATTTACAACTTGGACAAGATAAAGTGATTTACAACTCGAACAAGATCATGCGATCGACTAAGGAAATGGTATCAAGCGATCCATAACCAGGAAAATGAGCACGACTTAAACAACGAGGAGTAACATCAAGCGATAGAATTCGCTACATGGCACTTTGCATGTTAACAATCTCTAAGAATTTTCCACGTATCTTCTACCAGACGATGTCGTTATTCATAAAAAAACTACCTTTTAACTGGCGAAACGGCGTATCTTCTTGTTATGTCGAGTTCATTTAAAATTCAATTAGTCCAACGTCTCCTTCGTCAAATCCTTGCCTCCATATCTCTTGTCTAAAACACGAGAGAATTTCCTAGTAGTGATGTGAAGAACTTCCTAAATGGAAACTCGTCCACTCTTTCGACAGACAATTGTTTGTCATATCATGAACCAAATCATCACAAACCTTCTCAAGATTCTGGAAATGTTTGGAAGAAAGAGTGATCTTATCATGTTGAATATCTTCACAGCCACGTACATCATTTATTCAAAGTATAATGAGATGAGGAGTGCTGAGAAACTGCCATGTCAGATAATGGTGACGTGTAGGGAACATAGTTGACAAATCCATCAGCTACTAAAACTCTCCTTTATCAAACCCATGGTGTCGAAATTGGGTGTATACAGAGCCAAAGAAGTAGGAGTTTTTCTTTCTCAAGAAAGTTAAAACCCTTATTCATAACCTGGGGCAGGGTAGTTACTCGGTTAACTCAATTATGCAAATTGTCTGTATTATACACAACTAATGATGGTTCCTTGTAATCACTAAGTTTAACAGTCAATATCTAGCAAAAGAAAAGCTCACTAAGTCAAAACCTATGAAGGAGACTTAGTAAAAATTGAGACGTCCCGCTGGCTGTAATTTTAAAACAAGCAGTTCAAGCAAAAAGAAGGGATAACAAAGTCAAAAGAAAAAAAGGTCACTATAAATCCTCAACAAAGAAAGATGATTGAATTTTCAAATAAATTTTTGGTTTCTGAACCATCACAAATGTCAGTGTTACAATTCCAAACTCCTTTGGAGCTTCAATGCATAAGTTAACCGAACATAGAACTGAAGAACATCACGAAGAATGGGTTGGGTACAAATAAATTTGAGTCTTTTATCCTTTGTTTCTTTAACCGTGAAACAGACCATGTTACAACCCTTTAAAAGTCCTAACTGAAGCATAGTTAGTTCGAAAGCGTACTGCTACAAAAATGTATCCTGACTCCTTTAGGACTTATTCTAATTCTTGAGTTAATATCACAGTTTTTTACAAACATTGTTTTACTAAAATAATTCTTTTCCAAAACTTCAAGACAAACATAAGTATTGCATTTTGAATATCATTGTTTGCATATGACTAAGTGTTTGACAACAGAGAAACTTACATGATGAACAGTCAATGAATCAAAGTCTTCCCGATAGACAAAGTTGCTTCCTGGATCAAAGTTAATGTATACAAAGGGGTATAATCACTATCTCCCAGTCAAGGGGGCATTCCATGTTACTGTCTAATTCATTTGGGGCAATCAAGTCAAGATTTAACTATGCTTAAGTAGCTAGGGGCAAGTATCCTCATCTATCTGAAGAACCAAAGGAAACATTACCAAGTTCATGATGCCAGGGGAATATTATTGTGGGGAATTTTGTTTGTTTCTCTTGAGGAAGCTTTTTCAAACACTGGCATTTTGGAACAAGTCATCTTCAACTCTGGGCAACGCTCTCTTTTCAAACAGATCAAATTCAGTTGCAAGCTCCTTAACCATTGACCAGGACGTACACGATACACCGCGGTCTGAAAACACATTCCTCTCGGAAATAGATTGTTTAGGCCAATAGTATTAGATGGTGTCAGTATCATGTCTTCAGATCCAACCATGAGAATTTCTAGGAAATTATTCAGGAAAGTTAAAAACCTCAGAAGCTCTAAATCCAATTGGTTATACACTTTCAAAGTTGAAACGATTATGTTTTCGAATTTAGGGTTACTTTTCCCCTTTTACTAAAGCGAGGAAAGTCTGTTGATTATGCTTGAATGTACATATGCTTTTGAATATGATTGATGTTTAGCAAAAATGCATAAAATACAATAATAGCATTTACTAAGAACGAGTGGAGGTAGGAATTCAACGAATCTTCGCCGGTTCATCCCCACAGAGTAATCTTTACGGATATTCTTACAGAATACTTCAAATAGTTTCATTTCAAATACGATATATTTCCGAAGAATTAATACTTGGTCAAATAAGTCTCCCATGGGAATGTCTATCTCTTTTATCCTCGGTCAAGATATTCAGGAAGTTAATCCTTCAATAAGAAATACGATGAACGAAAGCGGAAGGTTCTAAGTACGATATTCCAAGACGAAACGGGAACGAAGTCTTCATATTCCTCAACAACGAATCGGGATTTATTTTCCCCAGCCAGCAGTTGTTCTAAGAAGCTACTTATACGCCTCAACTACATAATTCATACATACATCATCATATCATATCATACGCATACAACATTCTCATAAGAACATTATCTTGCAAGGTATTATTGCATAGAACTAATTTTGTTTTTCAGGTTAATTCCTCAGCAGACGAATGTCATCAACAAATTATTCTTGGGTTTTTATATCCCCCAAGGGTTGCTTCAAACAATATCTTGGATTGTTAAATCCTCCAAGGCTACTTCAAACAAAATCTTGGATTGCTTTATCCTCAAGGAATATATCATCAAACCTTGGGTTGTTTTATCTTCCCAAAACCTATATAATCAAACCTTGGGTTGTTTTAACTACCCAAAAGCTATATCATCAAACATTGGGTTGTTTTATCTTCCCAAAAGCTATATCATCTAACCTTGGGTTGTTTTATCTTCCCAAAAGCTATATCATCAAACCTTGGGTTGTTTTATCTTCCCAAAAGCTATATCATCAAACCTTGGGTTATTTTATCTTCCCAAAAGCTATATCATCTAACCTTGGGTTGTTTTATCTTCCCAAAATCTATATCATTAAACCTTAGATTGTTTTATCTTCCCAAAAGCTATATCATCAAACCTTGGGTTGTTTTATCTTCCCAAAAGCTATATCATAAAACCTTGGGTTGTTTTATCTTCCCAAAAGCTATATCATCTAACCTTGGGTTGTTTTATCTTCCCAAAAGCTATATCATCAAACCTTGGGTTGTTTTATCTTCCCAAAATCTATATCATCAAACCATGGGTTGTTTTATCTTCCCAAAAGCTATATCATCTAACCTTGGGTTGTTTTATCTTTCCAAAAGCTATATCATCAAACCTTGGGTTGTTTTATCTTCCCAAAAGTTATATAATCAAACCTTGGGTTGTTTTATCTTCCCAAAAGTTATATCATCAAACTTTGGGTTGTTTTATCTTCCAAAAAGCTATATCATCAAACCTTGGGTTGTTTTATCTTCCCAAAAGCTATATCATTTCACCTTGGGTTGTTTTACTTTCCCAAAAGTTATATCATCATACTTTGGACTACTTTATTCTCCAAGAAGTATATTTGAAGAATTTTTCTCTGAATGGCATCTTTAAGCCCATTCAAGCAATACAACCAACCAACAGTATCATTCTACGCACCTGCGAGTGCAAATTTTTGGGCTTTTATGTTCAAACCCCTTCAACCTTCCAGACACGAATGGCGTGCATGTCAATCTAACTCCCCAGGTTTCAGAAAATTGAACATGGGAAGTTGTTGTACCAAAATATTTTCCATCCCACAATCAAAGCAATGTGTCCCAAGAGTTCTCTCAAGGTTCACAAGGTTCACAATTGGTCAAATGAATTGAGGGTTTCATCAGACAAAGCCTCATCCTGAACAATGGATCCATAATTAGGGTTTTGAGTTTCTACAAGCTAAATGGACTTCCAAGACCTCAAGTGAGCTTCATAACATCCCATATGCCTTCAAGAATCCCCATGTCAAGTTTCAGGGCTTTCCCAATAAGTATGACCAATCAGATGATCAGATATTCAAAAATCAGTCAAGTTGGTTAAAAAGTCAAACTGAGGTCAACTGTGGTCAAATTAAAGTCATACTTCAAGATTTTTTTGCTAACATCAAGATTATAAGGTAAAATTCATCATTTGATCAAGGTTTGGTTATGATTCATCAAGGAAATTTCAGATCATCAAGAATCAGGAGTTTCTAAATTAGGGTTTTCATATGAAAAGTCAACTGAACTTTGACTAGCCATAACTTTCACATAATTCATCAAATATTTCCCATCCAAATCTCATTTTGAAGGAAATTGAATTCTCTACAACTTTGTATCTCACAAGCCAAGCCTCAAAATGCTTCATTTGGAAGGTATGGGCTCAAACATTATAGGTCCTTTTGAAAGTCAACAAAAAGTCAACTTTTTCCAAAGCTCATAATTTTAAAATGGTAAATGATATGGATATGGGACCAAAAGGGTTTGTTAGAGGACTCTCTAAGCTTTCTAAAAAGTCCAATATCACTCTCATAGCCTTAAAATTGATGGAGTTGTGCCTTGTCAAAGTTGGGAAAATTTCAACGGGTGTATGAAGCAAAAAAGGCCTAAACTTCAAAATTTTCCAAATGGGCCCATCAAATTGCAACCCAATCTCAAAGATAAAGTCATGCACGACCCAGTAACCAATTATTCTGATTTTTATAATTTATTTTTTATTATTTTGAATTTTATTTGTTAAAATTCAATTTAAATAAAAATAAAATATAAAAAGTCAATATTTGGATCAAATATTTGTTCTAGAACCAAATATATTGCATGTAAACTGTTTGAAGATGTTCCAAATTCGTGCAAGGCATAATTGGCAAGGATATATTTGATTTTTGGATCATTATGAGTGATGGTTTTCTTCACACTCAAACAACCAAAATCCACAAACACAAAGCCCAATTTCTAATCTAAATGTGTTCTACTATAAGTGTATAAAGGAACCAAGGCATAGAGGAAGATTTTACAGGCCAAAGGTATAGGATTCAAACTTCAAAAATTTGTCAAAAATCATATATTCGGTTTTGGAATTTTGGACACTTTCAAGGCAAAATAAAGGTTGCAACCTCTTCCTGGATGACCATTGAACGAATCCTGATCTTTTGCATCATCAAAAGCATCACCATTTACATGAACTGAATTGAAGTTCTTGATTTTTTTTGCATTTTTCGGTTTCTATGATTCAATATATATAAATCGTTTTTAATGCATCAAGATTGTTCAAAATATATCATAAATTATTTCTGGATGTTTGGTTTTGAGTTTCATTGCAGGAATCACTTTCTACCATGATTAGGGTTTGTGTAGTGAAATTGGGGATTCTTGATTCGTAGACTTTCAAAGCTTTTTGATGGCATTTTTGGATCTTACTGGACTTAGGCATTGATTTTATGCATTAATTTTGGACTAATCGTGTTTGTTGCATATTGTGTAGAAACGCATGTCTATGGCTACACCAAAAAATCATCGCTAATGGTGTTATGAAAACCGTAGCTAAAAATCGCGTCTAGAGGTGGAAGACGACATAGTCCGCGCGCGAAAATCAAATTTCAAATTTTTGTTTTATTTTTTAATTAATTAGTGTGATATTTTGACACAGATGGAGCATGTGCCCTGGTGGTAGCGCGCGTACGTTGTAAGCTTTAGGGTGTGGATTCGAATCCACCCCTCATCATTTTTTTTAATTTGGTTTTCTCATTAATCTTATTATATAATGTTTGTCTCTCATTCATTGCTACCAGACGCACAATGGTTTAGTGGTGGAGATATAGGTTCAAATTCCTAAGGGCGTGGGTTCAAACCCAGCCTCAGGCCTTTTTTTTATATATTTCGTTTTATATTATAAATTTATTTTATATATAATTTTTTTCTAATATTGTTACCTGCGTACAGGTGTCCTAGTGGTTAGGGATGGGACTGGTGAAATGGAGGTCCAGGGTTCAAACCCTAGTTTTTGGTATTTTGCGGAAAAAACATGGGTTATTTCTTTTTTTTTCTCTAAACTTATCTAATTTCTTTATATTTTGTTTTTAATTTAATTAATCCTAAAAATTTTCCAAAAAAACTAATTTAAGCTAATTCTAATTTATTTTAAAAAATATTTTTTTTCTCTTCTTAAAAAACTCCATTAATATTTTTTATACAATTATTCAGTTTTCTTTAAATATTAATATTTTTTATATAATTGGATTAATTTGTAAATAAAAACAATAATTTAGTTAATATTTTCTAAAAAAAATGCTTAATAACTTTATTATATTTTAATTGAATCCCTAATTTTTATTATCTTTGTAAACCTTAAAGTTTTTATTCATTTCGCAACCTTTTTCTCGAATACTGATTATATATTTTCTTTATAAATTTAGTATATTCAATATTTTTTTTCTTTTAACCCTAAAATTTTCTTTAAACCATAACCTTTTCTTTAAACCATAACCTTTTCTTGAAACCTATTTTATCTCAAACCTTTAAAAATTCTCTCAAACCCTAAACCTCTTCCCTCTTTTTTATGTTATTCATAACCTTCCTTGTTATTGTTTCTCTATTGTGTTTCTTTTGCGCCATCATAATTGTGTAAATATTTCTCATCTGTATATTTTTTATTTTTTTAAATTATTTTTTGCCTTATTATTATGTAATTGCCCCAAAGCCTTGTAATAGCGTAGATTTATTTTTCCGTATTTTAATTTTATTATTATTGTTTATGGTTAGTAAATAGGGAGTGAAAACCTAATTGTAATCAATCGAATTTAGAAAATTAAATAAAAAGAATAAATATCTAAAAATAAATCATTCACACACGTAAGTTGATCTATGATCGTCATCTGCACTTCCTAGGGTTACCTCTCTTAATTCGCCTTTAAAATTGTCAAGTCCCTCGAAAGTAGGGTGTCTTAAGCAAAGTCCCTTCATTAAATAAATAATCTAGTCCCTCCCAGATTCTAAAAGATCAAGTCCCTACGAGGTTGCCTACGTTAAATGATCTTGTCCCTTCGGTTTAAAAGATGATAGTCCCTCCCAATTGCTAAAGACACCCTCTAGTTGCCTTCGTTGACCGTACGATGACCCTACGCCCGTCCCTTAAACAAATCCAAGATAATGACTACATATTCCTTAATAATAGGGATAGTCTTACCCTTGAAAGAATATAAAAGAACATGAATGACTTAGTCTAGGGTAGGTACCTCATAGTTACTTACTCACACTTTAAAAATACTTTTCACACCTCACTATTTTCAAACATTTTCAAACAAAGGCTTTGTATACATCCATACGAGGATCATTACAAAGTACTTAGACAAATTTCTAAACATACACTATATTTTCCTTTTTCAAAACAATTAAGTGAGCTAAGTAACTAAGAGCCCATGGATATAAAGGGTGCTAACACCTTCCCTTTATATAACCTACCCCCCGAACTCAAGTCTTTTAAAAATAGGTCTTTCTTGTTCTCTTATGTCCTTTCCACTTGGATAAAATAAAAGTCGGTGGAGACTCTTGCTATCCGCAAAATTTATAGAAAGTCAGTTCTCCCACTGTGTTACAGTCACGCTAATGGATTTCTGGTTGAATTAAGGGGAGTCTTGCGCCTTGTGTAACGTCGGGCGGTGCAAGGGGCGCATCACTGCTGAATGTGAAAAATCGTTGTTTTCCTTGTTGTTTCTTTGTTGTTTTCGTGTTATTTTCTATTGATGTGTTGACGAGTCCCTTTGATGCTAAGTTTTGGTGGATTATAAGGATGATACATGAATTTAAATGATTTATTTTATGGACATGAAATGATGATGCAATTTGATGATTATGTGGCAATTTTATTTCAGAAACTTCGAAAATTCATAACTCGAGTTGTGAATGTCCGATTGACGCGTAGTTTAGATCGTTAGAAAGCTGGTATAATATCATTTCTTATAAAAATAATTTTAGTACCAGAATTTCAATTGCTAACACGCTGGCAGTAGATTCACACACGTCGAGTTATGTTGTTTTGATGAAATATGTGTAGAGACTTGGTGTAATTGCAAAATGGTGATGTCTTATGTCCAATGATAGTAATAATGATGTTGATGGATTAGTTATGTTGACGTAGATGTATAGGTAATGTGATAATGTGGTTGTAGCAGTGTTCGATGATTAGATGATGATGATTGCGTGTTGGTGAACTAGATGATAACATTTAGGTATTAATGATTAAGTGACGATAATTATGTGTTGATGATTTTGTGATGATAACTATGTGTTAAATAATATATGATGATTATGTATTGATGCTTGAGTGATGATGATTATGTGTCGATGTTATTATGATGATTGCGACATGTGTTAGTGATGTTACCCTGTGATGTTTTTGTGAATTAAATTAATGATGTGCATGTGATGTTATACATGCTAGGTGAAGTATTATCATGAGTTTTGATGATGTTGTAATATATATTTGATGATTATTTGAATGATTATGCAACCCTTGATGAATTATGTTGATTAAGTTGATGTTGTTGCATCATGCATTCATGGTATACTATGTTGGGACTTCGGTCCAGTAATGATGTTGGGACTTCGGTCCAATGTTGGCTTCAATCTTGTTGTGTGGATTGGAGTGACTAAGTTGATTATGTTGATCGACATCGCATGCATGATTCTATGATGTTGCATTTCATATTAAGTGGCATTGCATAATTATGTATAATTGTTGTTGATGACATTATGATTTCTATGATGTTCTGATGATAATGGGGGTTTTCCTATCTATTTTCTTTTCGTTGTATCATTATAATGAATTATGATTACTCACTTTGCCTGTGTATGGTGATGCTTTATACGGCATCCTGCAGGTGATACTGACTAGATGTTATATGCGTGAAGATTTAGCACTTGGAGTCCTTATCTAGTTTTCCGTTGATTTAGATGGTGTCTTGCTTTGATATGTAACATCGGGTCGGGGACGTTCTGTTGCTTTGTTGTGTTTTATTTTTCTTTAAAATGATGTTGTTATGAGTTGATTGTTGTGACATGTTTCAAAAAATTTATTAATAAAATTATGATTTTTATTTTCGCTGCGTAGTAAATGAGTAACAATGTTGATAAAAGAACCTGTGTTACGGAGAGGGATGTTTTAATTGATGTAAAATGATGAAATGCGACACTATTTGTGATTTTACTCTGATATAATTATAGATAATTATTATGTATATTTTGTTATATTAGAAGGGTGTTACAACGAATAGCAGAAGGGAAAATGAATATGAAACACTGCAGAACTGAGAATCAGATTACAGATGTCATGACGAAGAGAATGCAGGTTAGAGTATTCAAGAAGTTAAGGTCTATGATGTGTAGACACCCCAAATTTGCCCTCTGGTTTTCCGGCTTTTCATTTTGCATTCATACGCATTTTGCATACCATTTGCATAAGCTCCTAAGACATGGGATCGCTATTTTCTGAAGAATTTGGGTTTCACGTTTTTATCTGTGGATTATCATAGAACTCAAGTTTTCGGTTGGCAGCCATCAGTGACATCATCCTCATATTACTTTTGTCACTGAATTAGGGTTTATTTCCCTGGGTAATGGTATTCATGGATTTCACGTCTGCAATGGTTGGTCACCGGTCCATTTGGCTCGTCACCATGGATTATCTTATTCGTCATGTCGTAAGGCTACTCATCTTTTCTCAGCATTTTAGAGGTTTCTTCAAGTGCAAGTTATTTGTTTCAGTGGGTTATCTGACCGTCAATGAGTATTCAAAATCAAGTTGTGTTGTGCGAGATCCATCAGTTTATCAAGTAGTGAGATTTAATTCAGACGAATTCAAAGATGATTCATGATTTACCTGACCAAGAGGTTCAGAAGATAATTAATTCAGATGATTGGTGTTTTAGTTGCAAATTATTCAGTAGCCTGAGACTTGTTCATTCGTTTTAATCAAGAGTTTGGTGAGGTATTCATTCACGTGATCGACTGGCGGGTTGAGATTAAATTTCAATATCTACTCATTTCACCTTAACCATTTTTTCCCGCATCCATAAGTCCATATTCTTTTATATATCCATTTTCAAATCCAATTCATTTTTTTTCTTCCCATAAATCATTTTTAACCCTTTATCCATTTCCATAATTCACATCTTGTGAACATTATTTTATTCTCCACATTATCTAATTAAACATTTTTCATAAGCCAAATTCTTGACCAATTTCATTCTAAATCCACTTAAATCTTTCTCACTCCATTAACCTTTTCAAATTAGTCAAATTTCTGTTTTTAATCTTTTTCCGATTTTATTCATTCATATCACAATATTAATATCTTATTTTACTTATCCACACTCCAATTATCAAGTTATTGATTCCTAATCCATAAAATTCATTTTTCTTAAGACAAACCCAAAGTCCAAGCCATAAGAGGCCCATGTTCATAAATACAAAAAAAAACAAAAAAATAAAGTCATGAAACACCAAGGCCCATTAAGTCACAAAGAGTAAATAAGAGTTGACCTAGCTTTAAATACAACTTGTTGATCCCAAAAAAGCATGAGACATTTTGCAGGAAGGCTGCGCCTCTTTCTCATATTTTTTTCAGTTTTTTTCACAAACTTTTTCTTAACTCACTCAACAAGACCTTCTTCATCAACTCTTAACAACCTGACCTGCCGTCTGTTCAACTCATTCAACAAGTCTTCCAAACACTCCTGGATGGCAACTTCTATCTCAAACACTCTAAGTGTTCCTTTGCTCAATGCTAACTAGTTTACCTTTGGCATATCATCTCAGTTGACGATGTACAACCAGAACCATAAAAAATACAAGCCATGGTGGAATGGCCACAACCAACCAATATCAAAGAACTTCATGGATTTCTTGGCCTAACAGGGTTTTATTGCAAATTCGTCAAAGGCTATGCATCAATTGCTGCACCCCTCACTGTCCTGTTACGCAAAGATGCCTTCATTTGGTCACCAGAAGCCCAAGCTGCCTTCAACCACCTCAAATTAACCATTCACAAACTCCCCAACTTCAATCACCTTCAAACATTCCTCAACATCAACCACCACAACATCACCGTAACAACAACGCAATCTGCAACAACATTTTTCCTCTTCATTTCCAAACAACAAACAACGAAACAAACCACATAACCCTTATCCCTCCACAACTGCAGGTCAACAACAACAACAAGCAAATCAAACAGAAAACCCACTTCATTACCACAACCATTACAGATACACAAAACAGAGAAGGAGATGAAGAGATTTGAGATTTAAAACCAAAACTCACCTTCAGTAAAGCGAACACAAACCCTCCCAATCTTCTTCAACAAACACACAAGCCGAGTCGGAGAAGAGGAGCTCGCAAGAGGCACACGATTTCTCGTTGTTTCGTCAAAATCGGAACCGCGATTTAAGTTGTGAAGCCGTGAGATCGAAGAATGGAGAATCTTTCAACCTTTTCGATGAAACCGATTCTGAGAAAGGGTTTCGTTTGTTCTACGCCGTGAAAGAGAGAGACACCGGCGACTGGAAGGAGGCCGCCGTGATCGAAATGAGGAAGCGATTCGAGAGGGAGACTCGCCGTGGGAAATGTTGATGCTGATGTTCATGGTTTTGGAGAGGAGAATCCGGCGCTGAACGTGGTTGACGGCGCTGATTAGGCGGAGGACGGCGGAAGTGCGAAGAGAGAAAAGAGGAATTGCTTTGCCCTGTTTTCATCTGGTTTGATTCTGATGTTTATATTTAGTTTTTGTGTTTATATTCTTATTTCGTTATTTTTATTTATTTTTTTGTTATTCTATTAATTTTGTTTTCTTGATAAGGATAAGTCAATGTGTGACTGTTGCTGGACCCAAGC
Source organism: Lathyrus aphaca (assembly GCA_963966055.1). Taxonomy (NCBI): domain Eukaryota; kingdom Viridiplantae; phylum Streptophyta; class Magnoliopsida; order Fabales; family Fabaceae; genus Lathyrus; species Lathyrus aphaca. The sequence continues at coordinate 432,291,308 of OZ014524.1, read as the reverse complement.
CCGTTTCCATTCGCCGTTTGCGCCACTGATGCACCCCACCTGTGATCATCTGCATTGAAACAGCCTTAAGCCCTTTGATTTTCGCGGACCAATAATACCACTCCAGCCGTCATCCTCCATTGCTTTTCTTTTTGTTTTAATTCCCAGTTTTGTTTTCTTTTAACAATTGTATTTCATTTTTTTATATAATTTTGTTAATACTTTAATTAGTTTTGTTTAATTATGAGCTAAGAATTTTAATACTTATGTAAGTTTAAATCAGAACTTTATTTTAATTGCGCTAGTTTTGTTTTATTCTTTATAAGTTTTAGTGTTAATTTCGTTTAATTCGTTTCAATAGGTTTTCGCGTTTAATAGTTAATTTTAGTTAATATTTGTTAGAAGTTTAGAGGTTTTGTTTTAGAATATAGTTTAGATTTTGATCTTAATTAATTTCGTTTCAATTATTAATCTAGACCAGATTTTAGTTATATCAATTTGGTTTGGTCGTGGTTTTAGTTTTTTGTTTTGTGTAGGTTTCGTAAATAATTTCGATGAAGGGGATGTAGCTTGGTGATCGCTTTGCGATTGACGGTTCGTTCATGGTATGTTGACTCGAATGTGTTCGTGGAGTTCTTGATGAAATTTATGAAGAATAATGGATTACTGCTTGGGCTTGAAGACTTGTTTTGATATTGACAATTGCACTTGACTGTTGAATCATTCTGGACTCGAAATTTCTTATTCTGGATTTCTTTTGCACGTATTGAAGAGGCAACGGACCTTCTCCGTTAGGTACAACTGGGTCCCGATTTTATTTATTGCATGCTGTTGCATCTGGAAGCCCTACTGGTGTAGGCTCTGTTTGTTCATTATTCATCTTATCTCCATTGCATTCTTCTTCTTATCTTTTTTTCCTCATCTTCTCTTATTCTTTCTCGACTTAAGGTGTGCTTAGGCCACCATGGAGCTTCTCCTTTCATCTTTCATCTTCTTCTTTCTTTCTTCTTTAGGATAGTGAGCCTCACTAACCTAGGACCAACCGAGCATGTGAATATTGATCAGTCCCCCGTGTAGATTCTACCTTTGTGTCTCTTTTGAGTCTTCTCTTCTCATCTCATAATCAGGGACTAAACCCTAAAGGCTTTAAGGCTTTGTGATTAAGCTTATGCCTGCATCCTTCTCTTAGGATGGAGTGTATAACTTTAATCCTAAGTGTTAAACCCTTAATGTGTTTAAATCTCTTAATCAATTCACTTAATAATCATCAAGACATCACACTTGTAACTTGGGCCTTGCATTAGGGTTCTAATTCTTCCTTAACTGGTTAAGAAGGACTAACCCTAGTGTTAATGGACAAGTCCCCCTCAAGTTGTCTTACAAACCCTAAAATTCACTTCATCATCATATCATTAAATAAAATCCACTTAATCAAAGGCTTGTTTTGTCATGAGTTTAATCCCTAATCATGGATTAAGTTGAGGAGCTTTCCTCAGCTTAAACATTCTCATCTATTATCCTTCTATTAGGATGGTGTAATGAGTCTGTTTAATCCCTGATTATGGCTTAACCTCATTACTCAACACTAAACAAAAACACCAAAAACATCTAAATAATCACAAGTAGGTTAATGATCTTAATCCTACACCAAAGGTGATTAAGTGTGAGAATCTGACTTCACACTTAAGGTATTCTCATTACCCCTAATCAGAGGGAAGATGTGATGAGTTTACTAACCCATTGGTTTAGACTTAAGCTCATCAACTTATGACAAACTTTCAAAAGCAATAAAAGACTGAAAACTCAAAAACAAACAATAATCGTCTCCTCCGGGATTCTTTTCTCATCTCATTCACTCATGAACGAGAACTTGCTTCTTCCGTCTAATGCAAGACAGTTTGCACCTGAGCCAGACAGGACATACACTTGAGCATAGACAAGCAAGCAGTTCACAAGTCAATTCATCTTTCAGTCTCTTTGGGTCGAACTACGGTGTTCTGACTTCCTCATTGCACGAGAGGATACGTAGGCATAACTTAACAGTTATTGAACAAAAGTCTCTGTACATTCCCCCTCTTCCCAGCTTCATTCTTTAAGCCTCATTATCATGAGCATTTCACTCCTATCTTTACACTGACACTGTACATTTATACACTTCATTTCTTTTACACTGACACTGTACATTTATACACTTCATTTCTTTTACACTGACACCTGTACATCTTTTCCAGCCCTTTATACACAGATTGCACTGACACTACCCCTTTAAAACACAAATCTTCTAAGCGTGGATCCCGTCGAGTACGACGGACAATCTGGGTGCTAATACCTTCCCAGGTTGTAACCAACCCCCTTTCTCAGTCTCTCTGGTTCGCAACCGTCTTATTCGTATCTTCCTAGGTCTATGCAGCATTGCCTTTCCTCCGGGATAAAAATGCCTAGCTGGCGACTCTATTCATCTCCAGTGAGTTCACGGCTGTGTGTCCTCATTGTCCCTCTCGCCGACCGTTCGCGTCTGTACCCTTATCTGACCTGGTGTCACTTATCGGGAGCGACAGCTTGGCGACTCTGCTGGGGATATTTCTTATATTGCAACCAGGGCTTCTGGTTCTTCTTGTGGGTTCCTCCTAGCGCTTGTTTGATTTGTGTTTACTGGGGTGTTATGTGCTTGTATTTATTTTTGTTTATTGCTTTATGTACAGTTACTTTACTGTTTTCTTTACTGCATTTGTATATATATCATACTGTCATTACTGCTGGCTGGATCTGGTTATTTGCTTTGGTGGGTGGGTGATTCATTGAGAGTTAAGGTCCTATACCTGGGACCTGAGTGACACCTAGGCTAGAGTGAATCATATTCTTTCCCATTCCATTTCGGTCTGGTGCGGGAATATGAAACACGGTTCAGATGTGGGTTTCTTCTTGAGAACTCTGTGTTGCAGATTTCCTACAATGCTAGGGCTATCTGGGAAGCCTGCTAAGTCTGGATGACCTTTAGTATTGACCTTCAGAAACTGAGGATAATTAGAGGAGGATTTTTTATGGTTATTGTAAACACTGTACCTCCGGGTTGGAAGTGTTTACACTTCCCATAACTGATCCAAGTCTGAGGATCTTTGTTTTAGAACACCACCTGTGAGGGGGTTGGGCTGTTTACAGGTTTGCAGGAACCCTTGACCTCAACATACACCCATTGCCAGTGCAGTCTTGTTTGATTCGGTCACTATGATCCTGAAGTTATTGATCTCTGGTTTTCAGTTACTATTTTGGGTTACTATACAGAGATCTTGTGGTTACAGACACTTGATTCTTGGCAGTATTCCAGATCCCAGACAGTTTCCAGCTGTGATCCCATGTCTTTGCATCTTTTGCATCATCATATTGCATTTTGCATTTGCATCTGCATTGCATTTTCTTCTTCCAGAGAGCTCATCCTTCCTCTTTTGTCCATGACCAGCTAGCTGATTTCCCGGTACTCAGTTTGAACAAGTGTTAACTGTTGGAAGACGACAGTGTTTGAAGGAAGATTGAGCAGTGTCAAGAGGTAAAGGGTCAGTTTGAAAGCCGTCAGTAGCCATGTCAGAGAACAACAGTCAGAATGTTGAGTTTCCACCTGGTTTCACTTCGATGACCAATCCTCTGTATGGTCTATCTCCTGATGAAGATCTTCCACAAGTGAGCAATCTTGCTCAAGCTCAACCCGTACAGACCCCGATCATGAATCAGAATGTACCTGAACCATCTGTTGTCCGAGGTGGACCTTCATCTTCGACTGATACTGCGAATTATCAAAGTTTTGCCTTCCCAATGCCAGACTTCCAAGGGGCAACCCCTCTTGTGAAAACCAAGGATCCACAAGTTATTGATCTTGCTGGAAGATTTCGTGTGTTGGATGAGCGACTCAAAGCCTTAACGGATCCTGATGCCTTCGGTTTTGATGCTCTAACCCTGTGTTTGGTGCCTGGTCTTGTCATTCCTCCAGATTTCAAGAATCCGAAGTTCGAGAAGTACACTGGTGTCAGTTGCCCGAAGCGTCATTTGGTGATGTTCTGTAGAAAAATGACTTCTCATGCCTGCAATGATAAGTTGATGATTCACTGTTTTCAGGACAGTTTAAGTGGGGCATCTTTAAGTTGGTACATGGATTTGGAAAGCAGTCATATCCGATCTTGGAATGATCTATCCAGAGCTTTCGTAAAGCAATACCAGTACAATATGGACGTGGCGCCCAATCGCACGCACTTGCAGAGCCTATCCCAGAGGAGTGGTGAATCTTTCAGAGAATATGCACAACGGTGGAGAGAATTGGCAGCCCAAGTGCAACCACCACTTTCAGACAGAGAATTGATTGACCTGTTCGTGGGCACCTTGCAGGGGCCATACTTGGAAAGAATGAGTAGCATTGGGATGACGAGCTTCTCTGATTTGATGATAGTTGGAGTACGCATTGAGAGCCTGCTCAAAAGTGGAAAGATCCAAGACTCTTCGAACATCCCAGCTAGTGAAAGTGAGTCTGTTGTTAGCTCCCAAGAGGAAGAATGGGATGACGTCAGTGCAGTCATGGCAAATATCGAATATTCTAGACCAACATCTTCTCAGAGATCATCTTTTCCTGAATCTGATTACTCTTATGGGCATTCGGCAATGCTCAGAGCACCATATCAGAAACCTTGGACTCCTCCTCGTCCAAATCTTCAATCTCATGGTCGGAAACCTCAGAATACACTTCAGAGCCAGCCTAGGCCTCGCAACAATTTGGAAAGAAGGATTGCTCCTCTTCATCCGGTCCCCATGGCATACAGTGAACTCTTGCCACATCTAGTTCAGAGCTCTTTGGTGTTTCCTAAGCCTCTCAAGCCGTTACCAGGGCCGTACCCTCCAGGGTACAATCTTCATGAGCAGTGCGGGTATCATGGTGGATCAACGGGGCATTCAACTGAAGATTGCAAAGCTTTTCAAGCCAGAGTACAACAGTTGATCGACAAGGGCTACATCTCCTTTCCAGAAGGAAGCTTGGTTGTGCGTCAACCTTTCACCTGATTGAGTTCAAAGACTTCAGAAGAAGCGTATCTTGATTTCAGTGGCTCAGACAACAGTATGTCATCAGAGTTGGTGATCGCTGTATCCTTTTATCATTTGCATTGTAGTTTCTTTCCTGTTAGCAGCTACTTGTCTTTTAAGCAATGTTATTTTTGAATGGTAATGTTAATGTAGTGATCTTGCATTTTTGAATCAATTATGTCGCATTCGCTCATTTTTCTTTACTTGCATTGAAAAAAAAAAAAAAAAAAAAAAAAAAATTGCATCCATATACCTCCCATTTATTTCACTGTTGTTTAGCAGGTTTGAGGGAGGATGATGACAACTGAATACCCATAATTGTTCAAGGTATGCTTTCAGGGTAGAACCTGTTGACGATGTACAGGCATTGCTTCAATTCCCAAACACCGGAGATATAAGGGAGATAGACCCTCGTCAACCCCTTTGAGCCTTGAAGTAGGAGTTTCTTTTCTGAATAGAAAAACCCTCACATTTAACCCGGGGCAGGGTAGTCATCAGTTAATTTGACCGAGCGTTCAAATTTCCAAAGGAGTGTGCATCCGAGGATCCATTACCTTTATTCATTACACCTCAAGAGGTCAAGGGACGTGAAACCACAATGGTTATCCCTCACCAACAAAGGAATGAGGCAGTCAACCCTTTCAGCAAGTCATGACAAGCCAATGTCACACGATTTGTTCAACAAAAATCAAAGAAAAAAAAGAAATAAAGCCCGCTAAGTCGAAAAATGTGTGAAAACATATGACTTAGGCAAAAGTTAGGGCATCCCGCTGGACTTCAAAATCGAAAATTCAAGAAGAACCAGTCCAGGCAAAAGTTAGGGAGTAAAAAAAAATGAAAGAGGATCTTCCATGAGAACAAAGTCGTGTGACCAGACACAAAGTCAGAATGGGTGACTGTTACCCCAAGAAACCTCATTGGTACGTAAACCATCAACGTCCTTGGCTCCTCAATCATTACAAAACCCTTGTGAGAAGCGAGCGCTTAAGTTGAATTAGCTGAATATAGGACCGGAGAACATCAAGGAGAATGGGTGGGCACATATAAATTTTGAGCCATAAATCCTTCTTTCTAAAACCGTGAACCAGGCCACGTCATAACCCTTGAAAGTCCTAATTGAATCAGGTTCAGTTCGGAAAGCATACTACGACAAGGTTGCGTAAACTGACTCCTAACGATTTGCTAATTCAACACTACGTTTGGACTAATCGTCCTTTCGTCACACACTGTCACAAGCATCAAAATAAATAAATTTTCAAAAACTTGCATGTGTACTGCATTAAAATTACCATTTGTGAATGTACAGTTTTAATTGCAAGTTTAGTTTGTGACACCCGGGAAGTTCCTACAAAGAGCAATCATGAGGGAACTTGATCATTCAACAATGATGACCAGAATCAAGCGCATCATGTAGGCCTATGAATCAGGGGCATGTTATCCAGTGGTTTTGTTGACCAAGGAATCTGTCAGGGTAAAGAGAGTTCCCAAGCATCAGTTGATCGAGGAACGTCATTCAAAGTCAGTTGATCAGAGATGAATCTGCCAAACAGGGGCAGGCCACCCGAAATTTCTGTTGTCCAAGGATGAAATCTTCCAATGCCCAGTCAGAGTGAGTCAAGTCGCTTCCACGCTCATACCGGGGCAGAATAATTCCAGAGCTCACTAAGTGCAACTCTCCTCGAGAGGACATCCAAGTCCGCCATGCCAAGAATTGGATAATTAGTGTTGGTCTGTTCAGAGACTCACCCAACAGGGGCAAACTTTAGCTATGCGGAGCAAGTATATCAGTAATCTCAGAGTTCAAGACGAGTGTCGGGAAATCATGCTACCCACCCTCGCCTTTGTCACCCTTCTCATTAGAAGCCTTGTCACATAAGACCTTTCTTCCCATCCTTGGGAGTTTTTCTAGCTTTTCATAATCATTGCATAAATCATTTGCATACGTTATTCATGTCGCTTCGCTCGAGCGTATAGAGCATACGCATCATAAGTGCATTGGGCATAACCCCGTATCATCAATCTCACACCGTAGGGCCTCGTAACCCCAACGTATCAACATTTCAAAGTCCAGTTCTCGTCTGGCAAAACATTTCAAAGTCCAGTTCTCGTCTGGCAAAACATTTCAAAGTCCAGTTCTCATCTGGCAAAACTTTCCAAAGTCCAGTTCTCATCTGGCAAAACTTTTCAGAGTCTAGTCCTTGTCTGGAAGACAAACCCAAAGTCCAGTTCTCGTCTGGCAAACCAACTTCAAATACCAGTTCTCGTCTGGTAGGCGAATCTTTTAACCAGTTCTCGTCTGGTCACCTTTTCATTCAACCCATTAAACGCCAGTTCCCGTCTGTTAGTCATTATTTTTCAGAGTCAATTCTCGTTTGACAATAAACCCCGAGGAGTCAGTTCTCGTCTGACGACCTATTCTTTGCCCATCAGTTCTCGTCTGTTGGCCTACCTTTTATAAACCAGTTCTCGTCTGGTAATTCACCTTCAAAAGTCCAATTGCTTGGCAACCAAAAAAATATATATCTATCAACCTGGCCCTAGCGCCCAACCATCCTTGTTTCATATCCTTGTTTATGAGCATACGTCTGCATTGTACATCATTTGCATTGCATCTTCATACCGCATGGTTTCTGTTTTAGCTCTGATGTGGGGCAAGAATCGTTTCAAGACGTAATCTGGGGCAGTTATCTCAAGACTTGTTGAATTTCTGCGAGAGTTTGAAGACACTGGGGCATTTCTGGATGCCAAGTCTTCTGTAAAATCCTCTGAAGACGATCTTTTTATGGATGATGCAGTATGGTATAATCGAGGAGTTAAGGGAATGTTAGTTCACTCAGGATGATCAGTAATGCTTTTGTTGAGCTCAGAAGTTTGAAGCACTGTGTTAATTCTCAGGGAATGTCTGGTATTTATTTTACCAGCAGGGCATTGGAAGTTTATTTCTTCCCCGAGCATAAAGATCTTCTTTCAGCCGACAAGATTCCTTCATGAGGAGTTGGTTATTCGCATTCAGTCAAAGCTAATTTTCATTGGCATATCTTCCCAGCACAACTGTTATGCTATACTTGGGGCATGTTTTGATTCTCCAGCAAAGTCTCTCCTCCGCGGAGCATTGCCAAATCTTTTCTCAACCATGCCAGAGGTTTGACACATCCCCAGCTGAGTTAGAGCAGACAATAACCCCAACATAACTTCAAGGCTAATTGAATCGTTCTCATCCCCAAGCGAACTTATCTGTCCACAGTGAAGTTTTCCCAACAGGCAGCTGAAGGCCTTGCTTCCCCACAAAGTTAGAATTATCAGAATTCCCTCCTCAGCAGGATTGTGTGATCAAGCATCTTCCCTAGCCAAGTCTAAAGATGATCTTTCCCCATAGAGTCATCGGGATTCTCCTTTCCAAGGGATTTCCCCATCAGAGCAAGAAGAAATTCTCCCCGGTGGAGTCAGAGCAGGATGATCAGATCCTCAGCAAATGTTCAAAGCAGTTAAACGAAGTATACCTCACGCAGAGTCGTCTTTCCTCCAGTGAAAACCTCTCCAACAAGCATCAGGTTGCCAACACTTCGTTCCCATCAGAGTTAAAAGCTTTCAACCCGTCAACAGTATACAGAATGCTTCCCAAATTCCCCAGCGGAGAGTTAAAGCTAAAACAGTTGTCTCACATTTACAAACATCAGCATATACTCCTTGTGGCACCCATCCGTGTCATATCCCCAGCAGAAAGCCAAAGTATCCTCTTTGCACTCACAGATATATGTATATATAACTTCCTTGACACCCGTCCGTGTCACTTTCTCCAGCACAGTAACATCAAACACTTTGTATACCAGATACTTGTTTATACTACACTCTTCCCCTTCTGACACTCGTCCGTGTCATTCTCCCCAGCAAGTTAAACACTCATCTGTACACCACTCATACTTATTTTACTTATACAGATATTCGTCCGTATCTTGTATACACCACTCATATCTCCACAGATTCGGCAGTAGTCCTTGTTCTTTGTTAACCAGTTGGTACTCGTCCGTACCATCATCTCAGAACATTGCGTCTAGTGTTTGTTTCTAGATGATACTCGTCTGTATCATAGTCTTAGGGATGCTCGTCCGCATCTTTAATCCATACACCGTGTCAAACACTTATGTCTTCTTGGATATAGATACTCGTCTGTGTCTACTATTCCCCAGAAGAGTCCTTTCAGATGCAACACTCGTCCGTGTTCTTTGTTAACCAGTTGATACTCGTCCGTATCATCATCTCTGAACATGTGTCAGTTTGTTTCTACATGATACTCGTCCGTATCATAGTCTTAAGGATGCTCGTCCGCATCTTTAATCTATACACAATAACAAACGCTTATACCTTCTGTTTCTTGGATGTAAACGCTCGTCCGTGTTTACTATTTCCCAGTAGATCACCTACAAAACAAATTTCCTTTTTATCTAACACTCGTCCTGTGTTATGATAAACCCTGAGAGCAGCCGTACCCTGCTAGGTGGTCGTCCTCCACCTCTTGATGGTCGTCCTCCATCATGCTCATCCGATGGCCGTCCCCATCGTTGATTTTTAGCAGCCGTCCCCTGCTAGGTGGTCGTCCTCCACCTTTTGATGATCGTCCTTCATCATTTTATCCGATGGTCGTCCCCATCGTTGATTTTGGTTATCTGACATTCGTCCTGTGTCATGATGAACCTTGAGAGCAGTCGTACCCTGCTAAGTGGTCGTCCTCCACTTCTTGATGGTCGTCCTCCATCATGCTCGCCCGATGGCCGTCCCCATCGTTGACCCTTTATCCGGCATTCGTCTTATGTCGCGATATTTTCGGCAGCCGTACCCTGCCAGGTGGTCGTCCTCCACCTTTGATGGCCGTACCCCATCATCTGTTTATTTCATTTATTCTTTAACCCGATGGCCGTCCCCGTCGTGGTCCCTTTTCCTTTTTAGCCCGATGGCCGTCCCCATCGTGGGTTACTTTGCTTTATGAACTTGATGGCCGTCCCCGTCATGATTCATCAATTTCCAGAGAATTTTACAGCTTTATCTTGATGGCCGTCCCCATCATAATATCTTATTCTTTTCCAGCTAGTCGGCCGTCCCCGTCTTGGCTTTACCTTTTATCCCCAGCATGTCGGCCGTCCCCGTCATCGCTTTATTTCCAGCACTTTCAGCATGTCGGACGTCCCCGTCATTGCTCCTTACCCAGCAGTTGTCTTCTGCTCGACGGTCGTCCTCCGTCGCCCATACTTTACAATATACTTTGTTTTCCTTTTACAATCTATTACCTTTTTCTTCTTCATTCTGTGAGTGCAAATTTCGGGGTCTTTTTTGGTATTCAATCACTGTTTATCTTGAACGTCTAATAGCCGCTGCTCTCATCCTTTTCAGATTAACAGTTGTTTGAATAGGGGCAGCTGTAGACACCCCAAATTTGCCCTCTGGTTTTCCGGCTTTTCATTTTGCATTCATACGCATTTTGCATACCATTTGCATAAGCTCCTAAGACATGGGATCGCTATTTTCTGAAGAATTTGGGTTTCACGTTTTTATCTGTGGATTATCATAGAACTCAAGTTTTCGGTTGGCAGCCATCAGTGACATCATCCTCATATTACTTTTGTCACTGAATTAGGGTTTATTTCCCTGGGTAATGGTATTCATGGATTTCACGTCTGCAATGGTTGGTCACCGGTCCATTTGGCTCGTCACCATGGATTATCTTATTCGTCATGTCGTAAGGCTACTCATCTTTTCTCAGCATTTTAGAGGTTTCTTCAAGTGCAAGTTATTTGTTTCAGTGGGTTATCTGACCGTCAATGAGTATTCAAAATCAAGTTGTGTTGTGCGAGATCCATCAGTTTATCAAGTAGTGAGATTTAATTCAGACGAATTCAAAGATGATTCATGATTTACCTGACCAAGAGGTTCAGAAGATAATTAATTCAGATGATTGGTGTTTTAGTTGCAAATTATTCAGTAGCCTGAGACTTGTTCATTCGTTTTAATCAAGAGTTTGGTGAGGTATTCATTCACGTGATCGACTGGCGGGTTGAGATTAAAGTTCAATATCTACTCATTTCACCTTAACCATTTTTTCCCGCATCCATAAGTCCATATTCTTTTATATATCCATTTTCAAATCCAATTCATTTTTTTTCTTCCCATAAATCATTTTTAACCCTTTATCCATTTCCATAATTCACATCTTGTGAACATTATTTTATTCTCCACATTATCTAATTAAACATTTTTCATAAGCCAAATTCTTGACCAATTTCATTCTAAATCCACTTAAATCTTTCTCACTCCATTAACCTTTTCAAATTAGTCAAATTTCTGTTTTTAATCTTTTTCCGATTTTATTCATTCATATCACAATATTAATATCTTATTTTACTTATCCACACTCCAATTATCAAGTTATTGATTCCTAATCCATAAAATTCATTTTTCTTAAGACAAACCCAAAGTCCAAGCCATAAGAGGCCCATGTTCATAAATACAAAAAAAAACAAAAAAATAAAGTCATGAAACACCAAGGCCCATTAAGTCACAAAGAGTAAATAAGAGTTGACCTAGCTTTAAATACAGCTTGTTGATCCCAAAAAAGCATGAGACATTTTGCAGGAAGGCTGCGCCTCTTTCTCATATTTTTTTCAGTTTTTTTCACAAACTTTTTCTTAACTCACTCAACAAGACCTTCTTCATCAACTCTTAACAACCTGACCTGCCGTCTGTTCAACTCATTCAACAAGTCTTCCAAACACTCCTGGATGGCAACTTCTATCTCAAACACTCTAAGTGTTCCTTTGCTCAATGCTAACTAGTTTACCTTTGGCATATCATCTCAGTTGACGATGTACAACCAGAACTATAAAAAATACAAGCCATGGTGGAATGGCCACAACCAACCAATATCAAAGAACTTCATGGATTTCTTGGCCTAACAGGGTTTTATTGCAAATTCGTCAAAGGCTATGCATCAATTGCTGCACCCCTCACTGTCCTGTTACGCAAAGATGCCTTCATTTGGTCACCAGAAGCCCAAGCTGCCTTCAACCACCTCAAATTAACCATTCACAAACTCCCCAACTTCAATCACCTTCAAACATTCCTCAACATCAACCACCACAACATCACCGTAACAACAACGCAATCTGCAACAACATTTTTCCTCTTCATTTCCAAACAACAAACAACGAAACAAACCACATAACCCTTATCCCTCCACAACTGCAGGTCAACAACAACAACAAGCAAATCAAACAGAAAACCCACTTCATTACCACAACCATTACAGATACACAAAACAGAGAAGGAGATGAAGAGATTTGAGATTTAAAACCAAAACTCACCTTCAGTAAAGCGAACACAAACCCTCCCAATCTTCTTCAACAAACACACAAGCCGAGTCGGAGAAGAGGAGCTCGCAAGAGGCACACGATTTCTCGTTGTTTCGTCAAAATCGGAACCGCGATTTAAGTTGTGAAGCCGTGAGATCGAAGAATGGAGAATCTTTCAACCTTTTCGATGAAACCGATTCTGAGAAAGGGTTTCGTTTGTTCTACGCCGTGAAAGAGAGAGACACCGGCGACTGGAAGGAGGCCGCCGTGATCGAAATGAGGAAGCGATTCGAGAGGGAGACTCGCCGTGGGAAATGTTGATGCTGATGTTCATGGTTTTGGAGAGGAGAATCCGGCGCTGAACGTGGTTGACGGCGCTGATTAGGCGGAGGACGGCGGAAGTGCGAAGAGAGAAAAGAGGAATTGCTTTGCCCTGTTTTCATCTGGTTTGATTCTGATGTTTATATTTAGTTTTTGTGTTTATATTCTTATTTCGTTATTTTTATTTATTTTTTTGTTATTCTATTAATTTTGTTTTCTTGATAAGGATAAGTCAATGTGTGACTGTTGCTGGACCCAAGCCCGTTTCCATTCGCCGTTTGCGCCACTGATGCACCCCACCTGTGATCATCTGCATTGAAACAGCCTTAAGCCCTTTGATTTTCGCGGACCAATAATACCACTCCAGCCGTCATCCTCCATTGCTTTTCTTTTTGTTTTAATTCCCAGTTTTGTTTTCTTTTAACAATTGTATTTCATTTTTTTATATAATTTTGTTAATACTTTAATTAGTTTTGTTTAATTATGAGCTAAGAATTTTAATACTTATGTAAGTTTAAATCAGAACTTTATTTTAATTGCGCTAGTTTTGTTTTATTCTTTATAAGTTTTAGTGTTAATTTCGTTTAATTCGTTTCAATAGGTTTTCGCGTTTAATAGTTAATTTTAGTTAATATTTGTTAGAAGTTTAGAGGTTTTGTTTTAGAATATAGTTTAGATTTTGATCTTAATTAATTTCGTTTCAATTATTAATCTAGACCAGATTTTAGTTATATCAATTTGGTTTGGTCGTGGTTTTAGTTTTTTGTTTTGTGTAGGTTTTGTAAATAATTTCGATGAAGGGGATGTAGCTTGGTGATCGCTTTGCGATTGACGGTTCGTTCATGGTATGTTGACTCGAATGTGTTCGTGGAGTTCTTGATGAAATTTATGAAGAATAATGGATTACTGCTTGGGCTTGAAGACTTGTTTTGATATTGACAATTGCACTTGACTGTTGAATCATTCTGGACTCGAAATTTCTTATTCTGGATTTCTTTTGCACGTATTGAAGAGGCAACGGACCTTCTCCGTTAGGTACAACTGGGTCCCGATTTTATTTATTGCATGCTGTTGCATCTGGAAGCCCTACTGGTGTAGGCTCTGTTTGTTCATTATTCATCTTATCTCCATTGCATTCTTCTTCTTATCTTTTTTTCCTCATCTTCTCTTATTCTTTCTCGACTTAAGGTGTGCTTAGGCCACCATGGAGCTTCTCCTTTCATCTTTCATCTTCTTCTTTCTTTCTTCTTTAGGATAGTGAGCCTCACTAACCTAGGACCAACCGAGCATGTGAATATTGATCAGTCCCCCGTGTAGATTCTACCTTTGTGTCTCTTTTGAGTCTTCTCTTCTCATCTCATAATCAGGGACTAAACCCTAAAGGCTTTAAGGCTTTGTGATTAAGCTTATGCCTGCATCCTTCTCTTAGGATGGAGTGTATAACTTTAATCCTAAGTGTTAAACCCTTAATGTGTTTAAATCTCTTAATCAATTCACTTAATAATCATCAAGACATCACACTTGTAACTTGGGCCTTGCATTAGGGTTCTAATTCTTCCTTAACTGGTTAAGAAGGACTAACCCTAGTGTTAATGGACAAGTCCCCCTCAAGTTGTCTTACAAACCCTAAAATTCACTTCATCATCATATCATTAAATAAAATCCACTTAATCAAAGGCTTGTTTTGTCATGAGTTTAATCCCTAATCATGGATTAAGTTGAGGAGCTTTCCTCAGCTTAAACATTCTCATCTATTATCCTTCTATTAGGATGGTGTAATGAGTCTGTTTAATCCCTGATTATGGCTTAACCTCATTACTCAACACTAAACAAAAACACCAAAAACATCTAAATAATCACAAGTAGGTTAATGATCTTAATCCTACACCAAAGGTGATTAAGTGTGAGAATCTGACTTCACACTTAAGGTATTCTCATTACCCCTAATCAGAGGGAAGATGTGATGAGTTTACTAACCCATTGGTTTAGACTTAAGCTCATCAACTTATGACAAACTTTCAAAAGCAATAAAAGACTGAAAACTCAAAAACAAACAATAATCGTCTCCTCCGGGATTCTTTTCTCATCTCATTCACTCATGAACGAGAACTTGCTTCTTCCGTCTAATGCAAGACAGTTTGCACCTGAGCCAGACAGGACATACACTTGAGCATAGACAAGCAAGCAGTTCACAAGTCAATTCATCTTTCAGTCTCTTTGGGTCGAACTACGGTGTTCTGACTTCCTCATTGCACGAGAGGATACGTAGGCATAACTTAACAGTTATCGAACAAAAGTCTCTGTACATTCCCCCTCTTCCCAGCTTCATTCTTTAAGCCTCATTATCATGAGCATTTCACTCCTATCTTTACACTGACACTGTACATTTATACACTTCATTTCTTTTACACTGACACTGTACATTTATACACTTCATTTCTTTTACACTGACACCTGTACATCTTTTCCAGCCCTTTATACACAGATTGCACTGACACTACCCCTTTAAAACACAAATCTTCTAAGCGTGGATCCCGTCGAGTACGACGGACAATCTGGGTGCTAATACCTTCCCAGGTTGTAACCAACCCCCTTTCTCAGTCTCTCTGGTTCGCAACCGTCTTATTCGTATCTTCCTAGGTCTATGCAGCATTGCCTTTCCTCCGGGATAAAAATGCCTAGCTGGCGACTCTATTCATCTCCAGTGAGTTCACGGCTGTGTGTCCTCATTGTCCCTCTCGCCGACCGTTCGCGTCTGTACCCTTATCTGACCTGGTGTCACTTATCGGGAGCGACAGCTTGGCGACTCTGCTGGGGATATTTCTTATATTGCAACCAGGGCTTCTGGTTCTTCTTGTGGGTTCCTCCTAGCGCTTGTTTGATTTGTGTTTACTGGGGTGTTATGTGCTTGTATTTATTTTTGTTTATTGCTTTATGTACAGTTACTTTACTGTTTTCTTTACTGCATTTGTATATATATCATACTGTCATTACTGCTGGCTGGATCTGGTTATTTGCTTTGGTGGGTGGGTGATTCATTGAGAGTTAAGGTCCTATACCTGGGACCTGAGTGACACCTAGGCTAGAGTGAATCATATTCTTTCCCATTCAATTTCGGTCTGGTGCGGGAATATGAAACACGGTTCAGATGTGGGTTTCTTCTTGAGAACTCTGTGTTGCAGATTTCCTACAATGCTAGGGCTATCTGGGAAGCCTGCTAAGTCTGGATGACCTTTAGTATTGACCTTCAGAAACTGAGGATAATTAGAGGAGGATTTTTTATGGTTATTGTAAACACTGTACCTCCGGGTTGGAAGTGTTTACACTTCCCATAACTGATCCAAGTCTGAGGATCTTTGTTTTAGAACACCACCTGTGAGGGGGTTGGGCTGTTTACAGGTTTGCAGGAACCCTTGACCTCAACATACACCCATTGCCAGTGCAGTCTTGTTTGATTCGGTCACTATGATCCTGAAGTTATTGATCTCTGGTTTTCAGTTACTATTTTGGGTTACTATACAGAGATCTTGTGGTTACAGACACTTGATTCTTGGCAGTATTCCAGATCCCAGACAGTTTCCAGCTGTGATCCCATGTCTTTGCATCTTTTGCATCATCATATTGCATTTTGCATTTGCATCTGCATTGCATTTTCTTCTTCCAGAGAGCTCATCCTTCCTCTTTTGTCCATGACCAGCTAGCTGATTTCCCGGTACTCAGTTTGAACAAGTGTTAACTGTTGGAAGACGACAGTGTTTGAAGGAAGATTGAGCAGTGTCAAGAGGTAAAGGGTCAGTTTGAAAGCCGTCAGTAGCCATGTCAGAGAACAACAGTCAGAATGTTGAGTTTCCACCTGGTTTCACTTCGATGACCAATCCTCTGTATGGTCTATCTCCTGATGAAGATCTTCCACAAGTGAGCAATCTTGCTCAAGCTCAACCCGTACAGACCCCGATCATGAATCAGAATGTACCTGAACCATCTGTTGTCCGAGGTGGACCTTCATCTTCGACTGATACTGCGAATTATCAAAGTTTTGCCTTCCCAATGCCAGACTTCCAAGGGGCAACCCCTCTTGTGAAAACCAAGGATCCACAAGTTATTGATCTTGCTGGAAGATTTCGTGTGTTGGATGAGCGACTCAAAGCCTTAACGGATCCTGATGCCTTCGGTTTTGATGCTCTAACCCTGTGTTTGGTGCCTGGTCTTGTCATTCCTCCAGATTTCAAGAATCCGAAGTTCGAGAAGTACACTGGTGTCAGTTGCCCGAAGCGTCATTTGGTGATGTTCTGTAGAAAAATGACTTCTCATGCCTGCAATGATAAGTTGATGATTCACTGTTTTCAGGACAGTTTAAGTGGGGCATCTTTAAGTTGGTACATGGATTTGGAAAGCAGTCATATCCGATCTTGGAATGATCTATCCAGAGCTTTCGTAAAGCAATACCAGTACAATATGGACGTGGCGCCCAATCGCACGCACTTGCAGAGCCTATCCCAGAGGAGTGGTGAATCTTTCAGAGAATATGCACAACGGTGGAGAGAATTGGCAGCCCAAGTGCAACCACCACTTTCAGACAGAGAATTGATTGACCTGTTCGTGGGCACCTTGCAGGGGCCATACTTGGAAAGAATGAGTAGCATTGGGATGACGAGCTTCTCTGATTTGATGATAGTTGGAGTACGCATTGAGAGCCTGCTCAAAAGTGGAAAGATCCAAGACTCTTCGAACATCCCAGCTAGTGAAAGTGAGTCTGTTGTTAGCTCCCAAGAGGAAGAATGGGATGACGTCAGTGCAGTCATGGCAAATATCGAATATTCTAGACCAACATCTTCTCAGAGATCATCTTTTCCTGAATCTGATTACTCTTATGGGCATTCGGCAATGCTCAGAGCACCATATCAGAAACCTTGGACTCCTCCTCGTCCAAATCTTCAATCTCATGGTCGGAAACCTCAGAATACACTTCAGAGCCAGCCTAGGCCTCGCAACAATTTGGAAAGAAGGATTGCTCCTCTTCATCCGGTCCCCATGGCATACAGTGAACTCTTGCCACATCTAGTTCAGAGCTCTTTGGTGTTTCCTAAGCCTCTCAAGCCGTTACCAGGGCCGTACCCTCCAGGGTACAATCTTCATGAGCAGTGCGGGTATCATGGTGGATCAACGGGGCATTCAACTGAAGATTGCAAAGCTTTTCAAGCCAGAGTACAACAGTTGATCGACAAGGGCTACATCTCCTTTCCAGAAGGAAGCTTGGTTGTGCGTCAACCTTTCACCTGATTGAGTTCAAAGACTTCAGAAGAAGCGTATCTTGATTTCAGTGGCTCAGACAACAGTATGTCATCAGAGTTGGTGATCGCTGTATCCTTTTATCATTTGCATTGTAGTTTCTTTCCTGTTAGCAGCTACTTGTCTTTTAAGCAATGTTATTTTTGAATGGTAATGTTAATGTAGTGATCTTGCATTTTTGAATCAATTATGTCGCATTCGCTCATTTTTCTTTACTTGCATTGAAAAAAAAAAAAAAAAAAAAAAAAAAAAAATTGCATCCATATACCTCCCATTTATTTCACTGTTGTTTAGCAGGTTTGAGGGAGGATGATGACAACTGAATACCCATAATTGTTCAAGGTATGCTTTCAGGGTAGAACCTGTTGACGATGTACAGGCATTGCTTCAATTCCCAAACACCGGAGATATAAGGGAGATAGACCCTCGTCAACCCCTTTGAGCCTTGAAGTAGGAGTTTCTTTTCTGAATAGAAAAACCCTCACATTTAACCCGGGGCAGGGTAGTCATCAGTTAATTTGACCGAGCGTTCAAATTTCCAAAGGAGTGTGCATCCGAGGATCCATTACCTTTATTCATTACACCTCAAGAGGTCAAGGGACGTGAAACCACAATGGTTATCCCTCACCAACAAAGGAATGAGGCAGTCAACCCTTTCAGCAAGTCATGACAAGCCAATGTCACACGATTTGTTCAACAAAAATCAAAGAAAAAAAAGAAATAAAGCCCGCTAAGTCGAAAAATGTGTGAAAACATATGACTTAGGCAAAAGTTAGGGCATCCCGCTGGACTTCAAAATCGAAAATTCAAGAAGAACCAGTCCAGGCAAAAGTTAGGGAGTAAAAAAAAATGAAAGAGGATCTTCCATGAGAACAAAGTCGTGTGACCAGACACAAAGTCAGAATGGGTGACTGTTACCCCAAGAAACCTCATTGGTACGTAAACCATCAACGTCCTTGGCTCCTCAATCATTACAAAACCCTTGTGAGAAGCGAGCGCTTAAGTTGAATTAGCTGAATATAGGACCGGAGAACATCAAGGAGAATGGGTGGGCACATATAAATTTTGAGCCATAAATCCTTCTTTCTAAAACCGTGAACCAGGCCACGTCATAACCCTTGAAAGTCCTAATTGAATCAGGTTCAGTTCGGAAAGCATACTACGACAAGGTTGCGTAAACTGACTCCTAACGATTTGCTAATTCAACACTACGTTTGGACTAATCGTCCTTTCGTCACACACTGTCACAAGCATCAAAATAAATAAATTTTCAAAAACTTGCATGTGTACTGCATTAAAATTACCATTTGTGAATGTACAGTTTTAATTGCAAGTTTAGTTTGTGACACCCGGGAAGTTCCTACAAAGAGCAATCATGAGGGAACTTGATCATTCAACAATGATGACCAGAATCAAGCGCATCATGTAGGCCTATGAATCAGGGGCATGTTATCCAGTGGTTTTGTTGACCAAGGAATCTGTCAGGGTAAAGAGAGTTCCCAAGCATCAGTTGATCGAGGAACGTCATTCAAAGTCAGTTGATCAGAGATGAATCTGCCAAACAGGGGCAGGCCACCCGAAATTTCTGTTGTCCAAGGATGAAATCTTCCAATGCCCAGTCAGAGTGAGTCAAGTCGCTTCCACGCTCATACCGGGGCAGAATAATTCCAGAGCTCACTAAGTGCAACTCTCCTCGAGAGGACATCCAAGTCCGCCATGCCAAGAATTGGATAATTAGTGTTGGTCTGTTCAGAGACTCACCCAACAGGGGCAAACTTTAGCTATGCGGAGCAAGTATATCAGTAATCTCAGAGTTCAAGACGAGTGTCGGGAAATCATGCTACCCACCCTCGCCTTTGTCACCCTTCTCATTAGAAGCCTTGTCACATAAGACCTTTCTTCCCATCCTTGGGAGTTTTTCTAGCTTTTCATAATCATTGCATAAATCATTTGCATACGTTATTCATGTCGCTTCGCTCGAGCGTATAGAGCATACGCATCATAAGTGCATTGGGCATAACCCCGTATCATCAATCTCACACCGTAGGGCCTCGTAACCCCAACGTATCAACATTTCAAAGTCCAGTTCTCGTCTGGCAAAACATTTCAAAGTCCAGTTCTCGTCTGGCAAAACATTTCAAAGTCCAGTTCTCATCTGGCAAAACTTTCCAAAGTCCAGTTCTCATCTGGCAAAACTTTTCAGAGTCTAGTCCTTGTCTGGAAGACAAACCCAAAGTCCAGTTCTCGTCTGGCAAACCAACTTCAAATACCAGTTCTCGTCTGGTAGGCGAATCTTTTAACCAGTTCTCGTCTGGTCACCTTTTCATTCAACCCATTAAACGCCAGTTCCCGTCTGTTAGTCATTATTTTTCAGAGTCAATTCTCGTTTGACAATAAACCCCGAGGAGTCAGTTCTCGTCTGACGACCTATTCTTTGCCCATCAGTTCTCGTCTGTTGGCCTACCTTTTATAAACCAGTTCTCGTCTGGTAATTCACCTTCAAAAGTCCAATTGCTTGGCAACCAAAAAAATATATATCTATCAACCTGGCCCTAGCGCCCAACCATCCTTGTTTCATATCCTTGTTTATGAGCATACGTCTGCATTGTACATCATTTGCATTGCATCTTCATACCGCATGGTTTCTGTTTTAGCTCTGATGTGGGGCAAGAATCGTTTCAAGACGTAATCTGGGGCAGTTATCTCAAGACTTGTTGAATTTCTGCGAGAGTTTGAAGACACTGGGGCATTTCTGGATGCCAAGTCTTCTGTAAAATCCTCTGAAGACGATCTTTTTATGGATGATGCAGTATGGTATAATCGAGGAGTTAAGGGAATGTTAGTTCACTCAGGATGATCAGTAATGCTTTTGTTGAGCTCAGAAGTTTGAAGCACTGTGTTAATTCTCAGGGAATGTCTGGTATTTATTTTACCAGCAGGGCATTGGAAGTTTATTTCTTCCCCGAGCATAAAGATCTTCTTTCAGCCGACAAGATTCCTTCATGAGGAGTTGGTTATTCGCATTCAGTCAAAGCTAATTTTCATTGGCATATCTTCCCAGCACAACTGTTATGCTATACTTGGGGCATGTTTTGATTCTCCAGCAAAGTCTCTCCTCCGCGGAGCATTGCCAAATCTTTTCTCAACCATGCCAGAGGTTTGACACATCCCCAGCTGAGTTAGAGCAGACAATAACCCCAACATAACTTCAAGGCTAATTGAATCGTTCTCATCCCCAAGCGAACTTATCTGTCCACAGTGAAGTTTTCCCAACAGGCAGCTGAAGGCCTTGCTTCCCCACAAAGTTAGAATTATCAGAATTCCCTCCTCAGCAGGATTGTGTGATCAAGCATCTTCCCTAGCCAAGTCTAAAGATGATCTTTCCCCATAGAGTCATCGGGATTCTCCTTTCCAAGGGATTTCCCCATCAGAGCAAGAAGAAATTCTCCCCGGTGGAGTCAGAGCAGGATGATCAGATCCTCAGCAAATGTTCAAAGCAGTTAAACGAAGTATACCTCACGCAGAGTCGTCTTTCCTCCAGTGAAAACCTCTCCAACAAGCATCAGGTTGCCAACACTTCGTTCCCATCAGAGTTAAAAGCTTTCAACCCGTCAACAGTATACAGAATGCTTCCCAAATTCCCCAGCGGAGAGTTAAAGCTAAAACAGTTGTCTCACATTTACAAACATCAGCATATACTCCTTGTGGCACCCATCCGTGTCATATCCCCAGCAGAAAGCCAAAGTATCCTCTTTGCACTCACAGATATATGTATATATAACTTCCTTGACACCCGTCCGTGTCACTTTCTCCAGCACAGTAACATCAAACACTTTGTATACCAGATACTTGTTTATACTACACTCTTCCCCTTCTGACACTCGTCCGTGTCATTCTCCCCAGCAAGTTAAACACTCATCTGTACACCACTCATACTTATTTTACTTATACAGATATTCGTCCGTATCTTGTATACACCACTCATATCTCCACAGATTCGGCAGTAGTCCTTGTTCTTTGTTAACCAGTTGGTACTCGTCCGTACCATCATCTCAGAACATTGCGTCTAGTGTTTGTTTCTAGATGATACTCGTCTGTATCATAGTCTTAGGGATGCTCGTCCGCATCTTTAATCCATACACCGTGTCAAACACTTATGTCTTCTTGGATATAGATACTCGTCTGTGTCTACTATTCCCCAGAAGAGTCCTTTCAGATGCAACACTCGTCCGTGTTCTTTGTTAACCAGTTGATACTCGTCCGTATCATCATCTCTGAACATGTGTCAGTTTGTTTCTACATGATACTCGTCCGTATCATAGTCTTAAGGATGCTCGTCCGCATCTTTAATCTATACACAATAACAAACGCTTATACCTTCTGTTTCTTGGATGTAAACGCTCGTCCGTGTTTACTATTTCCCAGTAGATCACCTACAAAACAAATTTCCTTTTTATCTAACACTCGTCCTGTGTTATGATAAACCCTGAGAGCAGCCGTACCCTGCTAGGTGGTCGTCCTCCACCTCTTGATGGTCGTCCTCCATCATGCTCATCCGATGGCCGTCCCCATCGTTGATTTTTAGCAGCCGTCCCCTGCTAGGTGGTCGTCCTCCACCTTTTGATGATCGTCCTTCATCATTTTATCCGATGGTCGTCCCCATCGTTGATTTTGGTTATCTGACATTCGTCCTGTGTCATGATGAACCTTGAGAGCAGCCGTACCCTGCTAAGTGGTCGTCCTCCACTTCTTGATGGTCGTCCTCCATCATGCTCGCCCGATGGCCGTCCCCATCGTTGACCCTTTATCCGGCATTCGTCTTATGTCGCGATATTTTCGGCAGCCGTACCCTGCCAGGTGGTCGTCCTCCACCTTTGATGGCCGTACCCCATCATCTGTTTATTTCATTTATTCTTTAACCCGATGGCCGTCCCCGTCGTGGTCCCTTTTCCTTTTTAGCCCGATGGCCGTCCCCATCGTGGGTTACTTTGCTTTATGAACTTGATGGCCGTCCCCGTCATGATTCATCAATTTCCAGAGAATTTTACAGCTTTATCTTGATGGCCGTCCCCATCATAATATCTTATTCTTTTCCAGCTAGTCGGCCGTCCCCGTCTTGGCTTTACCTTTTATCCCCAGCATGTCGGCCGTCCCCGTCATCGCTTTATTTCCAGCACTTTCAGCATGTCGGACGTCCCCGTCATTGCTCCTTACCCAGCAGTTGTCTTCTGCTCGACGGTCGTCCTCCGTCGCCCATACTTTACAATATACTTTGTTTTCCTTTTACAATCTATTACCTTTTTCTTCTTCATTCTGTGAGTGCAAATTTCGGGGTCTTTTTTGGTATTCAATCACTGTTTATCTTGAACGTCTAATAGCCGCTGCTCTCATCCTTTTCAGATTAACAGTTGTTTGAATAGGGGCAGCTGTAGACACCCCAAATTTGCCCTCTGGTTTTCCGGCTTTTCATTTTGCATTCATACGCATTTTGCATACCATTTGCATAAGCTCCTAAGACATGGGATCGCTATTTTCTGAAGAATTTGGGTTTCACGTTTTTATCTGTGGATTATCATAGAACTCAAGTTTTCGGTTGGCAGCCATCAGTGACATCATCCTCATATTACTTTTGTCACTGAATTAGGGTTTATTTCCCTGGGTAATGGTATTCATGGATTTCACGTCTGCAATGGTTGGTCACCGGTCCATTTGGCTCGTCACCATGGATTATCTTATTCGTCATGTCGTAAGGCTACTCATCTTTTCTCAGCATTTTAGAGGTTTCTTCAAGTGCAAGTTATTTGTTTCAGTGGGTTATCTGACCGTCAATGAGTATTCAAAATCAAGTTGTGTTGTGCGAGATCCATCAGTTTATCAAGTAGTGAGATTTAATTCAGACGAATTCAAAGATGATTCATGATTTACCTGACCAAGAGGTTCAGAAGATAATTAATTCAGATGATTGGTGTTTTAGTTGCAAATTATTCAGTAGCCTGAGACTTGTTCATTCGTTTTAATCAAGAGTTTGGTGAGGTATTCATTCACGTGATCGACTGGCGGGTTGAGATTAAAGTTCAATATCTACTCATTTCACCTTAACCATTTTTTCCCGCATCCATAAGTCCATATTCTTTTATATATCCATTTTCAAATCCAATTCATTTTTTTTCTTCCCATAAATCATTTTTAACCCTTTATCCATTTCCATAATTCACATCTTGTGAACATTATTTTATTCTCCACATTATCTAATTAAACATTTTTCATAAGCCAAATTCTTGACCAATTTCATTCTAAATCCACTTAAATCTTTCTCACTCCATTAACCTTTTCAAATTAGTCAAATTTCTGTTTTTAATCTTTTTCCGATTTTATTCATTCATATCACAATATTAATATCTTATTTTACTTATCCACACTCCAATTATCAAGTTATTGATTCCTAATCCATAAAATTCATTTTTCTTAAGACAAACCCAAAGTCCAAGCCATAAGAGGCCCATGTTCATAAATACAAAAAAAAACAAAAAAATAAAGTCATGAAACACCAAGGCCCATTAAGTCACAAAGAGTAAAT
Source organism: Lathyrus aphaca (assembly GCA_963966055.1). Taxonomy (NCBI): domain Eukaryota; kingdom Viridiplantae; phylum Streptophyta; class Magnoliopsida; order Fabales; family Fabaceae; genus Lathyrus; species Lathyrus aphaca. The sequence continues at coordinate 432,266,741 of OZ014524.1, read as the reverse complement.
AAGAGTTGACCTAGCTTTAAATACAGCTTGTTGATCCCAAAAAAGCATGAGACATTTTGCAGGAAGGCTGCGCCTCTTTCTCATATTTTTTTCAGTTTTTTTCACAAACTTTTTCTTAACTCACTCAACAAGACCTTCTTCATCAACTCTTAACAACCTGACCTGCCGTCTGTTCAACTCATTCAACAAGTCTTCCAAACACTCCTGGATGGCAACTTCTATCTCAAACACTCTAAGTGTTCCTTTGCTCAATGCTAACTAGTTTACCTTTGGCATATCATCTCAGTTGACGATGTACAACCAGAACTATAAAAAATACAAGCCATGGTGGAATGGCCACAACCAACCAATATCAAAGAACTTCATGGATTTCTTGGCCTAACAGGGTTTTATTGCAAATTCGTCAAAGGCTATGCATCAATTGCTGCACCCCTCACTGTCCTGTTACGCAAAGATGCCTTCATTTGGTCACCAGAAGCCCAAGCTGCCTTCAACCACCTCAAATTAACCATTCACAAACTCCCCAACTTCAATCACCTTCAAACATTCCTCAACATCAACCACCACAACATCACCGTAACAACAACGCAATCTGCAACAACATTTTTCCTCTTCATTTCCAAACAACAAACAACGAAACAAACCACATAACCCTTATCCCTCCACAACTGCAGGTCAACAACAACAACAAGCAAATCAAACAGAAAACCCACTTCATTACCACAACCATTACAGATACACAAAACAGAGAAGGAGATGAAGAGATTTGAGATTTAAAACCAAAACTCACCTTCAGTAAAGCGAACACAAACCCTCCCAATCTTCTTCAACAAACACACAAGCCGAGTCGGAGAAGAGGAGCTCGCAAGAGGCACACGATTTCTCGTTGTTTCGTCAAAATCGGAACCGCGATTTAAGTTGTGAAGCCGTGAGATCGAAGAATGAAGAATCTTTCAACCTTTTCGATGAAACCGATTCTGAGAAAGGGTTTCGTTTGTTCTACGTCGTGAAAGAGAGAGACACCGGCGACTGGAAGGAGGCCGCCGTGATCGAAATGAGGAAGCGATTCGAGAGGGAGACTCGCCGTGGGAAATGTTGATGCTGATGTTCATGGTTTTGGAGAGGAGAATCCGGCGCTGAACGTGGTTGACGGCGCTGATTAGGCGGAGGACGGCGGAAGTGCGAAGAGAGAAAAGAGGAATTGCTTTGCCCTGTTTTCATCTGGTTTGATTCTGATGTTTATATTTAGTTTTTGTGTTTATATTCTTATTTCGTTATTTTTATTTATTTTTTTGTTATTCTATTAATTTTGTTTTCTTGATAAGGATAAGTCAATGTGTGACTGTTGCTGGACCCAAGCCCGTTTCCATTCGCCGTTTGCGCCACTGATGCACCCCACCTGTGATCATCTGCATTGAAACAGCCTTAAGCCCTTTGATTTTCGCGGACCAATAATACCACTCCAGCCGTCATCCTCCATTGCTTTTCTTTTTGTTTTAATTCCCAGTTTTGTTTTCTTTTAACAATTGTATTTCATTTTTTTATATAATTTTGTTAATACTTTAATTAGTTTTGTTTAATTATGAGCTAAGAATTTTAATACTTATGTAAGTTTAAATCAGAACTTTATTTTAATTGCGCTAGTTTTGTTTTATTCTTTATAAGTTTTAGTGTTAATTTCGTTTAATTCGTTTCAATAGGTTTTCGCGTTTAATAGTTAATTTTAGTTAATATTTGTTAGAAGTTTAGAGGTTTTGTTTTAGAATATAGTTTAGATTTTGATCTTAATTAATTTCGTTTCAATTATTAATCTAGACCAGATTTTAGTTATATCAATTTGGTTTGGTCGTGGTTTTAGTTTTTTGTTTTGTGTAGGTTTTGTAAATAATTTCGATGAAGGGGATGTAGCTTGGTGATCGCTTTGCGATTGACGGTTCGTTCATGGTATGTTGACTCGAATGTGTTCGTGGAGTTCTTGATGAAATTTATGAAGAATAATGGATTACTGCTTGGGCTTGAAGACTTGTTTTGATATTGACAATTGCACTTGACTGTTGAATCATTCTGGACTCGAAATTTCTTATTCTGGATTTCTTTTGCACGTATTGAAGAGGCAACGGACCTTCTCCGTTAGGTACAACTGGGTCCCGATTTTATTTATTGCATGCTGTTGCATCTGGAAGCCCTACTGGTGTAGGCTCTGTTTGTTCATTATTCATCTTATCTCCATTGCATTCTTCTTCTTATCTTTTTTTCCTCATCTTCTCTTATTCTTTCTCGACTTAAGGTGTGCTTAGGCCACCATGGAGCTTCTCCTTTCATCTTTCATCTTCTTCTTTCTTTCTTCTTTAGGATAGTGAGCCTCACTAACCTAGGACCAACCGAGCATGTGAATATTGATCAGTCCCCCGTGTAGATTCTACCTTTGTGTCTCTTTTGAGTCTTCTCTTCTCATCTCATAATCAGGGACTAAACCCTAAAGGCTTTAAGGCTTTGTGATTAAGCTTATGCCTGCATCCTTCTCTTAGGATGGAGTGTATAACTTTAATCCTAAGTGTTAAACCCTTAATGTGTTTAAATCTCTTAATCAATTCACTTAATAATCATCAAGACATCACACTTGTAACTTGGGCCTTGCATTAGGGTTCTAATTCTTCCTTAACTGGTTAAGAAGGACTAACCCTAGTGTTAATGGACAAGTCCCCCTCAAGTTGTCTTACAAACCCTAAAATTCACTTCATCATCATATCATTAAATAAAATCCACTTAATCAAAGGCTTGTTTTGTCATGAGTTTAATCCCTAATCATGGATTAAGTTGAGGAGCTTTCCTCAGCTTAAACATTCTCATCTATTATCCTTCTATTAGGATGGTGTAATGAGTCTGTTTAATCCCTGATTATGGCTTAACCTCATTACTCAACACTAAACAAAAACACCAAAAACATCTAAATAATCACAAGTAGGTTAATGATCTTAATCCTACACCAAAGGTGATTAAGTGTGAGAATCTGACTTCACACTTAAGGTATTCTCATTACCCCTAATCAGAGGGAAGATGTGATGAGTTTACTAACCCATTGGTTTAGACTTAAGCTCATCAACTTATGACAAACTTTCAAAAGCAATAAAAGACTGAAAACTCAAAAACAAACAATAATCGTCTCCTCCGGGATTCTTTTCTCATCTCATTCACTCATGAACGAGAACTTGCTTCTTCCGTCTAATGCAAGACAGTTTGCACCTGAGCCAGACAGGACATACACTTGAGCATAGACAAGCAAGCAGTTCACAAGTCAATTCATCTTTCAGTCTCTTTGGGTCGAACTACGGTGTTCTGACTTCCTCATTGCACGAGAGGATACGTAGGCATAACTTAACAGTTATCGAACAAAAGTCTCTGTACATTCCCCCTCTTCCCAGCTTCATTCTTTAAGCCTCATTATCATGAGCATTTCACTCCTATCTTTACACTGACACTGTACATTTATACACTTCATTTCTTTTACACTGACACTGTACATTTATACACTTCATTTCTTTTACACTGACACCTGTACATCTTTTCCAGCCCTTTATACACAGATTGCACTAACACTACCCCTTTAAAACACAAATCTTCTAAGCGTGGATCCCGTCGAGTACGACGGACAATCTGGGTGCTAATACATTCCCAGGTTGTAACCAACCCCCTTTCTCAGTCTCTCTGGTTCGCAACCGTCTTATCCGTATCTTCCTAGGTCTATGCAGCATTGCCTTTCCTCCGGGATAAAAATGCCTAGCTGGCGACTCTATTCATCTCCAGTGAGTTCACGGCTGTGTGTCCTCATTGTCCCTCTCGCCGACCGTTCGCGTCTGTACCCTTATCTGACCTGGTGTCACTTATCGGGAGCGACATGATGAATGTAGATAGCTTAGACATAATGAATTAGGTGGTGTGTTGAAAGTGAAATTACTTGTGTTAGATTTGATTTAGATTTCATTTAAATCTAAAATAGATAGATTTGATTTAGTTCTAAAATAGGTATTTTGGGCTTTTATAGTTTTGAGCTTTTAGCTTGGGGGAAAACTAACTTAAATCTATAAATAGGGAAGTAAACCTTATTTTGTAATCATTTCAAAAACATTGTATTCACGGCTTTGCATTTGCAAAGTGAATCAACAAAAGTTTTTCCACAGTTTATTGGCAGAGAGGTCTCTGCAGAATATTCATCTTCTTCTTCCTTAAACTCTAACTTTTTCTCTTCTCAATTATTCTTTTAATTTCCGTTGTGCAATAATTTTGTTCATCAAGATTGATTGAAATTCTCCATATGTTTTGGGGATTTTCAACAAGTATGTGTTTAATAATTTTTCTTAGCAATAGTTATTTTTAAAAACTAATACAATTATTTTCCCGTCCATTTTTTCTTTTTCTTTTTTTTTCCAGTAATATTTTGATATTCTCTAATTTGTATAACAAACTGATGACAATTTTGGGGTCCACACTAGAACACGTGCGGACGCACGAGTTTCTCACTAGTATATTAAAAATAATTATATGGTAAAATTTTAAAAAAAAATCTACTTAAAAAAGTGAAAACAACATTTCTGTTAAAACTATTTTTTTCCTAAATAACAATGATCATATTTGATAGGCTGTCTTTGACCGTTTTCGTTGTTTCACACTCTTCAGAAAAGAAACACGTGTACTCATATATTAGTCAATATATGATCTTTGATGATTCAACTGATGACTCTAATAAAAAATCTTCCTTCTGACCTTCTTCTTTCCTTACATACATGTTAGGCGGAAAGTGATATAAAAAATGTCCTTAATCTTTCTTTTTCTTTTCTTTGTTGGTTTACCATTCCTTTATATATATATATATATATATATATATATATATATATATATATATATATATATATATATATATATATATATATATATATATATAATCCAGAGTATATTTTAGGTATAATTATATTTTAATAGCTGAATAGTATCTAAAACATTAATATAATCGATACTGGTAAGCAAGCATGGTCTCATTTGTAAGCATTAATGTTATGGTTAAATGCAAATAAACATCTACTTAATCTAAATTTAAGGTTGTCATGATGACAATTTTGGTGACAACCCTAACTTTAATTGTCTAGGTGACAACTTCCCTAGCTCTAAATATCTATGTGGCATTTTCTTAAAATATTCAATATTAATATACATAATAATTAAAATAATAATAATAATAATATACAAGCAAAATAAATTACAAATAAGTTACAGATATTATTATTATTAATATTATTATTATTATTATTATTATTATTATTATTATTATTATAAATACTATTATTATAATTTACAAATAAGTTATAAATACTCTGGAAACCAAATGATGCCTTCAGTTGTCAATGAAAAATAGCATTCAAAGCTTAAAGATCAAAACAGATGCATTGAAGATATTATTCCTCGGTGCAGAGCTCTTATGTGAAATTTTGAGTTTTAGTTTTATTAATATGCATTGTAATGTGAAAGCTCATAATTTAGAAAAAACTAAAAAAAAATAGAATTAGAATTAAACTCCAGTCTAATACCACTTAAGAAACTTTTTGATTGGTGTATCAATATTACTATGTATAAAATGCCAAAAGTAATTAAAACCTTAAAAAAATTACCATAAGTGAAAAAAAAGACAATTATCAATTATATAACTTAATTGAAAAAAAATATTTGCAAATGATCTTCTTAAAATTTAAATTCTAAAATAATTTAATTGAAATATTATGGACTAATGGATAAAAACAATTGCTTATATAATTTAATGAAATCTGATGATGAGTGTTATTGATATTAAGGTTGTTATAAATATATTTGGAGTAATCGGTACTACTTGGTGCCACTCTAAAGAAGGTTTAAAATGAAACTTATATTCTTTTGAAATCAAACTTATATTTTGTTAATGTGATTATAAAATATTGATTTCATTGAATGTTATTCTAAGTTTAATTTTTAATTTTTGGCATTGCAGGTTTAATTTTGATGAAGACAATTATAATATCATTTAAATGTCCATATTTAACAATGATGAGATATGATGTAACTAATATAAATGATAAATATATTATTTTTATTAATAATACTTATAGCTCATATTCATATTTTATTCAATTATTTTAAATAATAATACTATAAGAAATTACATTATTAATTATTATAAGAGTATTATTATATTTAATTTCTTTAAAATTTTGTAGTTCATAATTTATAGTTACACATCTCAGATTCTATAACTTATTAATAATTATTTAATGAATTGTTATACATTTGCTATTAATATTAGAGTTACTACTTATTTGCTATTAACTTTGCTATTAATAGTTAAGTTACAATATTCATATCTAAAAAAATTATATTTATATTTTTGTGAGATTTTATTTTATTAATTTGTTAAAAAATTCATATTATTCTTATGAATTTTATGAATTTATTAAAATTCATATTATTTGTATGAATTTTTAATTTTAAATGTCATAATTGAAGTTTATTATTATTATTATTATTATTATTATTATTATTATTATTATTATTATTATTATTAATAGTGTTAACTGAATATACTATTATTATTATTATTATTATTATTATTATTATTATTATTATTATTATTAGGTTTATGAGACTCTTGACATAAATACACCTATTTTTATTTATAATATTTTTTCATTTCTACGATATTACTATTGTTATTATTATATTCATTTGTATTAAAATAATTTAAATTATAAGTTAAATGTTAAACTTAATATAGAAATATTCATACTTTTATAATAATGTTTAAAAATAACTTATTTATTTTAATATATAATATATTCTGATAACCTAAAAAAATAATAATATAAAATATATTTTTTATTATTATTTCTCATTAAAAAATTAATACTATAATAACAAATATAATATAAATAACTATATATAAATAAAAATTAAATATTAACGATAATAAAATAAAATAATTTTATATTTAATATACCCGTGCGCGGAAATCTAATTTATCTAAAAAACGTTATTTGCACTGATCCGAAATTACACATTTATCTCAAAATGATCATGCAAATAACAGAGTGATAAGCCCTTAAATTTAAAGACCATGACCAAATGCATATAATCCCACACGATAAACCATCCTACAAACAAACCCTATAAACTTTTCTTACCTAAAACAAATCATATAAACTATTAGTCCCCTGAATTTTATAACTAATTTACAAGTTATTATCAAATAAACATTAAAGCTTATTGAACTTTACTGCAATGTAGTCTTTTCCGATTGATGAATTAATCTCTTGTATGTAGATCTGCGAATAGATGATAACCAATTTGTAAAAGAAAACATTAAAATTTATAGCACTAAAGTTTGAGTACTTTCCCCATTGTCCAAATCAGGTAACTCAGGACTAACAGAAAACTTGATCCATTTCTTTTTCTCCACAAATTTGAGACAAGGTTGCATCACAAGACCAATCACCATAGCAATGAGACTTATAACCATCACTTTAACGGTAGAAAAAGCCAACACAAAACCAATTAATATTGTTGGAGGAATACACATAACAATTGCACCAACTTTTCCTCCAGGCACCTTGAAAGGCCTTGCAGTGTTTGGCTTCTTAATCTTCAACAAAATAAATGCAATAAACTCAAGAATCATCCCAAAACAATACAAGAAATTCTCAGCAGCCACAATTTCTTCAAAACTAAGCCACGATAGTAAAATCACCCCGGACGCCGAAAAAAGTATCCCTACAATCGGAGTCCCATAGCGCGACCTTTTGGTAAAAAAGTCCGGTAACATCCCTCTCTCTGCCATACCTAATAGCTGAAACGAGTCACTACTCATTTCAGCAACAAACATTCCCATATTAGACACGGCGGCTGCGGCTTGGAGCCACCATCTCAACCAAACTCCACCAATAATCTTAGCAATATCAGAGAAATATCCGTCGCTCCAAACCGCTCGGTCGACCGGAACCGCGCCGGTGCCAATCAAAAGAGGAAACACATATCCCAAAACAACCAAAATCAAAGCATAAAACAAACCTTTAGGAAGCGTTTTCTTTGGATTTTCAACTTCCCCAACAAGAGTACTAATAGAATCCCAATAATTAAGACTCCAAAAAAGAGTATTCAAATACAAATTCCAATCAACATGATGCATATCAACTTCAACCCATCTTGAAGGTTTAAGCTTAGGAATTGAAATAAACCCCATAACAATAAAAGGGATCAACGAGAATATCCCTAAAAATACGGCAACAAAACCAACAATAGTTAAGCCTCTATAATTCAACAAAGTTAGAATTATAGTAAGACCCCATGTAGCCAAAACTCTAGGTAAACCACTACCAACAGCAGGAATAGCTGATTTGAGATAATCAAGAAACAAAACAGGGTACAAAGCATTATCTATGACACCACTAAGCCATTTCATCCAACCTTGTTGAAAGCCCCAATAAGGTCCTAAAGCTGATGAAACCCAAACAACATAGCCACTGTTTTCAGGAAACATTGTACCCATTTCAGCAGTGATGAGAGCTTCAGGGATACTCCAAATGAATGGGAAAATTATGAAACCGAGGAGAGTTAATAGAGGACCAGCTGCTTGTACCGCATCCTCGGAACCAAAGGGTCCTCCTGAAACTTCGTAGAAGATGATGAAAATTAGAGGTAGGATTGAAATTTTTTTGATTTGGTTTGTTCTTGTGGTGGTGGTGGTAGGTAATTCTGTCACTGCCATTGTAGGAAGATGATAGAGATGCCTTAATGGATCAGAAGCTTGACTTTTATAAGCTCTGTTTTTCAAGTTTTATGTTTATTTTTGTAAAGCAATAATATAGTTGAGGAGAGACCCTACTCCTTGGCTCAGTTTTGAATAGTCAAACTCATCGTTCATAACTTAGAATTTATGATAAATGGTATAAATTTGTATTCTTTTTGTCACATGAACAAAATATTAAATAAAAATATATATTTTGATTTTTACGTTCAAATCTTATTATTTAGTTGTATGTGTATATTTTTAATAATGGATTAATAACGTGGAAGTTGAAGTGTCTGAATTGGAAGTAGTATATATAGTAATAATATTTAGGCAAAATATTCAAATTAGTCCTTTAACTCTACCTTAGAGTCTAATTTGGTCTCTTATCTTTAAAAAGTATCAAAGTAGTTATTTAATTGTTCAAAAAGGTCCACGTCCTTTCCGTCCATTTTTTACTAACGAGCCCATGCCATCTTGCTTGCAAGCAATAACAACTTATCACTACACCACTTCACAATTGATGTTTATTAATTCAAATCAGTTGATAATATTGATAACTCACCATTCATAATCAGCCAATTTTACACCATGAGATTCACTGGGAACATTTTCTGCACCATCTCCATCAAAGGATCATTCATCATACATGACCACTAGTATAATAAGTGTTTATGTCATAAGCACTTAACTAAGTTGTTTATCCAAAACCACTAGTATAACACGTGTTTATGCCATAAGCACTTAACTAAGTTGTTTATCCAAAACAAAGTAGCATTCACACAATCAAGAGCAAAGATTATAGAGAAATGACAGCAGGATATGTAACTCAATGCATTTCCTGTGAACATTCAACAGACCTAAGTCAATGTGAAGCACGATTAAATAGTGAAGCTCATATAAATTCTATTTCTATTGTAAAGTTTGAGGATTGCAAAAATAGAGCACGAAAGCTTGAACTAGCAAGCCAACCATGCCACTTCTTCATACTCTTGTTGTATGCATCTGTACAAGCTTGTGACATTGGCCAATCTTTATGCTCAATCAAGTTTTGGAACAAAGCCACCAAGAAATTCATTGCTCTGAAGATTTTTCAGGTTAATAAAATTAAATTATCAATAATATTGTGTGACCAATTAATAGAAACTAACAATAAGCTAAGATCTTGTCAATAATATTAATAAGAATAAGCTAAGGCCTCACCACCAAATAATAATTAAGTTTAAGATATTATTATTAATGCCTCAACTAAATACACCTTGAGGAAGATAAACCGACTATTCAAAGTGAGACAAATCCAAACATCTTTATATTGTAACAGTCAAAAGCCAAGTTATCAGTAAGTTCATTTACGAGCTTGAATCTTGTAATTTGCATAACTCTCAATTTCTTGTCACTTTCACGATAAAATCAAGGTACTTAAATCATGTGAGTTGTGGCTCAAGCAAGTTCTAATGTGTGCCTTTTCCGTCTCACTTAATTTGCATTCCACATTATTTTTACATCTATTTATTCATAAATCGTGTAATGCGGAAGCTTCTGTCCATAGCACTAGTTAACCATTTATTCAAAGTAGACATGAAACAAGTTCAGGCTTGGTCTTTCCTTATTCACACTTGAGTTGCTTTATGACATATTCATAGTGTTTGTAAACACCCCAAATTTTCCCTCACCCATTCACACCATGGATTGTGATCTTTTCATTTGCATAAGTTCAATCATAGCATCTCATACCACATTTTTGATTCACTGCATTGATTCAAAGTCATCTACATCTAGGGTTTGTGATCTGAGTCATCCCTGAGCTATTTGAGCCACTCCAAAGGTCATCAATCACTTAAAAGGGGCCCATGGGTGTTCAAGCATCATATTATATCCCCACAAGGTCAAGAAAGTCAAAGAATCACAAGAACTGAGAAAGGCATGGAAGCAGAGCCAGGTTTAACTGCATAGATGACCTAGAATTAGGGTTTTGGTTTCAGAGGCCATAACTCCAAATTTTTGGCCATTCTTGTTTCTATTGGTCTCTATATGTTATAAGGATCATGCATATCAATTTTCATGAAGAAATTCAATGGGGAAGGCATCTGATCACAAGATGACTTCTTGAGCAAGTCAGTGCAAAATCAGGGCATCTGAGGCCCCCAATGACCCAACCAAAGGGTTTTATCCATCATTTTGAATGTGTATGATCTTTATTTGATCATAGAAGATGTTAGAAGTTCACAAAATTGGAAAATTTCAAGTCATTTGCAAAGTTGCCCTTTTGGGAAAGTAACTTATAATGAAAACTTGCCATTTTGGGAAAGTTTTTCAACCTCCTCTTTTTGATTCAAAAATGCTTCAAATGAGAAAACTTTGGTCATGAAAGTTGTAGAATGGATCCTCCCATTTTCAAAAAGTACAAGAACTCATTCTAATTCATTTTGGATCAAAAGTTATGGCTTGTCAAAGTTGGACAAAATCATGAAATTTCACTTAGGCACCAAAAGAGGAAAGTTGCAAAACTTCATGCCAAGGCTAATTGTGACTTCAAATCAACTTCTAAGCATTACACAAACATAAGTCATGACCTAAAATTCAGAATGCACCAAAGAATTGCTCACTTTCATGCCTTGATCATTAAGAAACTTCAAAAGGGCCAAACTTAGTGAAATTTGCAAAACCTCCCACCACTTCTCACAAACTTGCTAATTGGCCTCAATCTCATTTCCATGGTCATCCTTGAATCAAGCTGCAGCAAACATGCTTTTGTTCTAGCCCTAAAATAGCTCATACCTTATAGTACACATAGACTTGACTTTTTGCAAAAGGGGCCATGCCAATCACACTGTGCCACCACCAACCCTCTGCCCTATCACAGTTTGATGAGTGGATAAAATGAGACTAAAAACACACAAGAGGAAGCCTGAATACACAGCATTGCCATAGTTCCCAAAAACTTTCCTCTTGGCATTTTCCTTCGAATCTCATCACACAAACATCAAACCTCAAAACCAACTTCACCATTCATTCAGAAAAGCTTCATAGAGCATAAACCACCCTTCATCTGGCCTTGAAAGTCCTTGAAACAGAAATACGATTTTCCACTTCCTTGGACAGAACTTCATCAATCTCACAAACCAGCCACCATACACTCCAACTAAGCCTCAAAGCATCTTCAGGGAGATCATTAGAGGAGCTTTGAAGCAGGGAGGCAGTCTGAAAGCTCCAAATTGAAAGCTTCACTTCAGGTAGCTTCGCAAAATCATTTTTCCAGAAACCCCTTTTTAAGTTATTGAAATGATCTACATGTTCCCCTGAATGCTTTGCACTTTTTATTTTTGAAAATGATTGACTATTGAGCATGTAATGCATCTCTAAAAGTTTGGTCAGTTTTTAGGTTTTGATTTGTATCTAGGTTTTGAGTGAGAAGAAATGGATTTTGAGGGTGGATTCATGTTTGGGGAGGTTGAGAGGTTTGATCTGGAGCTTTACAGCTCTTAAAATGGCCTGGGGAGTGGGATTGAAATTTCCAGGGAGAGATGTCACCGGAGCTCTTCTCCGGTGACCTGAATGTCATTAGGGTTTAATCTGAGATTAGGGCTCAGTTTGAATGTGAAGCGTACGATGAGAGTTTCGCGCGCGTGCTGGATGGTCTGGATCTCACACTTAAGCCCTAATCCACGTCATTAAGTTAATTAATTAGGTTTTAGTTTTAAATAGGTCAGTTTGAATGTAGACCACAGGATCTGACGCCAGTCAATTCGCGCGTTATCCATTTGAATGCCAGCCATTGGATTTGCATACTTTTCCATTTATTCATTTTTATTTCATTTTATTTGTATTTAACTTCCACGAATTTTAAAAAATAGCAAAACATGTTAAAAAATTCTGATTTTTTTTGTCAAACATTTCATTAATCTTCAGAACCCAAAAATATTTTTATTTTTTATTTTTTGCATTAAAAATTATTTTTAAATCATTTAAATGTTTATTTTTAATTAGTTAATGAAAATTAATTAATTAAAAATGCATTTAGGTATTTAAAAATCACCAAAAAATTCACATTGCATTTTAAAACATTTAGAAACATTATCAAACTCTCAAACAAATTTCTTTTTGGTCCTTGATGCATTTTGACAATTTTCATTGGAATTAAATTTGTTTAAAGGCAATATTTTTGTTCAAACTTAGAAAAATCCATTCTGCCTAACCATGAAGAGTTTGATGATGGTTCTTCTTGCATTGCATTCTTCATAGCATGTAGTTTCTAGGGTAGAATTGTTTTGAATTTATCTTCCATTTTCAATTTAATGAGCATTTTTCCTTTTAAGGTGCCTTGAAACCCTAGTTGATTTAGAAAAATCATAACTCCCTTTAGGTTAAGAGTTGGGTCCCCTCCTTTGGGCAGTGAACTTGTGTAGGGTTAGGGTTCCTTTGATCCCATTTTCAATTTTTTATCTTGTCATTTGCTTCTGATTTTGATTTTTTGTATGGCATGTTGTGCATAAACCCTAATTCTTGCCTTCCTTTGCATCCTTCTTTCATTTGCTTGCATACAAGAACTTGCCATGACATTTTGTGCATTCATATGACATATAAGACATATTAGGACATATTAGAATCATGTTTGATCATTGCATCTTTCATTTGCCATGTTGTGCATTCATATCATTTCATAAACTTTCATGAACTTCCATGGTTCAAAGCATGCTTCATTTGCATCCTCATCCTTGTATGATCACCCACAACTCTTGACATGTGTTTGCATCATATCTTAGCATCATTAACATCATGTTTATGCTTCTTACTTTGGTGTGCATCATGGCATTTCATCTTATTCTCATTGCATTTCATTTCCTTTGCTAACTTTTCAGGTGGTAAGTTGTTTTGAGAAGTGAATTTGCCTTCACTTCTCACAATCTTTTCTCATCTCTTTTATGCACCATTGCTGCATTTTATCTTGTGTATTAGAGTGAGCTTGCTCATTCATGTTCTTTCCCACTTTCTTCCTTCAAGCAACTTGTCTTCTTAAGTGAAGCAAGTTGTCTTGCTTCTCTCTGCTTCTTCCTCCTTTCATCTGCTTCCCTCCTGGTGGTTTCTCTGAAGATCTTCTTGCAAGCCTCATTAATCCTAGGAACAACCAAGCATGATAACAATTAGGGTTTGATTAGTCCCCCCACTAGTTTTACCTTTGTGTCATCTTTGAGTCTCTCTTCTCATCTCATAATCAAGGACTAAACCTTAAAGGTTTTAAGGCTTTGTGATTAAGCTTATGCCTGCATCCTTCTATTAGGATGAAGTGTATAACTTTAATCCTAAGTGTTAAACCCTTAATGTGTTTAAATCCTTTAATCAATCCATCTAATAATCACTAAGACATCAAGCTTGTAACTTGGGCCTTGCATTAAGGTTCTAATTCTTCCTTAATTGGTTAAGAAGGACTAACCCCAGTGTTAATGGACAAGTCCCCCTCAAGTTGTCTTACAAACCATAAAATTCACTTCTTAATCTTGTCATTAACTAAAATCCATTTAATAAAGGCTTTGTTTTGTCATGAGGTTAATCCCTAATCATGGATTAAGTTGAGGAGCCTTCCTCAGCTTAAATGTTCTCATCTATTATCCTTCTATTAGGATGGTGTAATGAGTCCATTAAATCCTTGATTATGGCTTAAACTCATTACTTAACACTAAACAAAAACACCAAAAACATCTAAGTAATTACAAGTAGGTTAGTGATTTAATCCTACATCATGGTGATTAAGTGAGAGGTGCTTACTTCATGCTTAAGGTATTCTCATTACCCCTAATCAGAGGGAGGATGTGATGAGTTTACTAACCCTTGGTTTAGGCTTAAGCTCATTTTCTTATGACAAACTTCAAAAAGCAATAAAAGATTGAAAACCCAAAAACAAACAATAATCGTCTCCTTCGGGATTCTTTTCTCATCTCATGCATTCACAAACGAGAACTTGCTTCTTCCGTCTAATGCAAGACAGTTTGCACCTGAGCCAGACAGGTCATACACTTGAGCATAGACAAGTAAGCAGTTCACAAGTCAATTGATCTTTCAGTCTCTTTGAGTCGAACTACGGTGTTCTGACTTCCTCATTGCACGAGAGGATACGTAGGCATAACTTAACAGTTATCGAACAAAAGTCTCTCTATATTCCCCCTCTTTCCAGCATTGTTCTTTAAGCCTCATAGTCTTGAGCATTTCACTCTTGTTCTTACACTGACACTTCTCTTATACACCTCACATTTCTTTTACACTGACACTTGCATTCTTTCCAGCTTTGATACACAAGTTGCACTGACACTACCCCTTTAAAACACAAATCTTTTAAGCATGGATCCCGTCGAGTACGGCGGACAATCTGGGTGCTAATACCTTCCCAGGTTGTAACCAACCCCCTTTCTCAGTTTCTCTGGTTCGCAACCGTCTTATCCATATCTTTTCTTAGGTTTAGGCAGCATTACCTTTCCTTCGGGATAAAAATGCCTAGCTGGCGACTCTATTCATTCCCTCTCCTTTCGCCGACCGTTCGCGTCTGTACTCCTTCTGACCTAGGTGTCATTTGGTGGGAGCGACAGTGTTATACTCTCATTGAGGATATGACGTTGTAAGTGTTGTCTTTATGTCATTGGTAGAGGGTGGTTGCGTGTATGAATTGTGGCATTTGTGTCATGAGTAGCAAGCCTAAGAATGGCATAATTCATCAAATTAATAAAGGTGGGAGCAGCATGCTGACAAGAAAAGTTGTGTAATACAGTATAATAAATCAGAAAGAAAAAACTGGACAAATATTGTAATAATGAAGTAGAGAGAGAATTTAGACAATAAACTCAAATCATTGTGTAAGACTTACAAACAAGTGTGAAGTGGTGTAGTGGTATGATGTGTTATACAACAACCAAGTGATCATGTGTTCGATTCTTAGGTTCAAAAAAAATTTTAAGAATTTTTCTGGGAATTTAATGACCTAGAAGATGAATGTATGCCAACCAATTTGGATATTTTCCCTAATATTTACATGGAACAAATTGTACTCATATAATTCAGTCCGTATATGTGGAGAAATATCAACTTTGAACTCATTACATTCTTAAAAATGAAATTTCAAAATCATTAAAATGCTTGATAAAAAAAGTTATTTAGATAAATCGACTCCTTACTTTTGAAAGTCATTATCATAAACTCAAAGAATATTTCTAAATATAATAAAAGACTATTTATTAAAGATATACTCACATTGAATAGAAGTTGAATTCATGATTCTTCACCTACTCTTTATCAATTAAGTCAATTTTATTTTACAAACACGGTTGAAATAGCAATTATTTGCAATAATTTAACTATTTAAAAACATATATATATATATATATATATATATATATATATATATATATATATATATATATATATATATATATATATATATATATATATATATATATATATATATATATATATATATATATATATATATATATTATTTTATTTAGTATCCCAACAAAATCACATAAGATCTATCTACTCTATCTTTTAAAATTCAATTGCATGAATTTTCAAAATTATCCTTTCATCTTAAACTATTTACATAACAAAAGGACATTTTAGTAATCAATTAATGTTTACTTTTTTTTCACTTTCACCTTCTACTACGTCATGACAAGTGACATTCTTTTATCATTCTCCACCAATTAAATATTACATACATTCATTTTCTCTCTTCATTCAAATTTCAAATCTCTTTCATATTTCTTTTCCACACTTTCTCACTTTCATTTTAATTTTTTTTCTCCATTTATTTATTATCACTAAAAATACTAATAATCTATTTTTTTAATTTTAATAAAACTAAAAATTTATTTATCTCACGGGTCACTATCAACATAATATCTATTTTATTTTAATCAGTATTTATCTTAATTTGAGAGACAAAATTCTTATTTTTAATTTTTTTTTTATTTCTTTATCTCATAATTGTTTTTTTTCTTTTTATATAATTATTTAATACAATTTAATTATATAATTATTTTTCATTTTACAATTAAGTATATCATATTAAATTTTGCATTTGTATCTAAATACTTTTTATATCGTATTAAATAATTGTTTTATCTCACGAGTCATTATCACGTCAAAATTTTCTTTTTTGTCTTTCTTTATCTCACGAGTCATTTTTTATATTTGTATTTAAAAAAAACATTAATTTGTATCTAAATACATCTTTTACATTTGTCTTTCTTCATCAAAATTTAAATTTGTATATAAATACATTTTATATTTGTATCAAATATTCTTTCTATTTCACGGATCACACTATAAACACAATACATGTTTTATTTTAACCAATACTTATCTTAATTTGAAAGATAAAATTATTATTATCAAATATTAAAGGGTTAAATATTTTTTTAGTCCTTATAAATATCTCAATTTTAATTTTTAGTCCCTATTAAAAAAATAAGATATTTTAATCTCTACAAAATTATTATGCATGTAGTTTTAGTCCCTCCTGTTAAACCGATGTGTATTTTAAATGATTATTTTACAAGCATCTTTAAAATGTTATAAAAAAAATTCTCGAAAAAAAAAACTCAAAATTTGATTTCTAAGTCGATGTTTTTATTACTTTTGTCATTATATTTAAAATTTTTAAAAATTCATATTTAATTCTTCTTATTTTTAAAAATTCTAAAATTTAGTAAAGAAATATGTTATAGTATTCTAAACATGGATGAAAAAAGTTATTCAAAAATTTAAAAGTTTAAAAGTTTAAGGATAATTTAACAGTTTTCAAAATTTTAGAAAACAACAAGGACTAAAATTGCATGCATATAAAATTTGTATGGGCTAAAATTTATTATTTTTTAATAGGGACTAGAAATGAAAATTGAGATATTTATAAGGACTAAAAACATATTTAACCCAATATTAAATATTTCTTTTTCTTCATGTCACAAGTCTTTTTTTTCTATTTGTATTTTAATACAATTGAATTTATATAATTATTGTTCATTTTAAAATTAATAGCTAATTTCAAATTTAAAGACTTATATAAATACATTTATAACGTTTCAAATTTACATGTACATTTAAATATATTTTAAACTGTATCAAATAATTTTACCCGTGCAGGAGCACGGGTGTCTTACTAGTTGAAGATATTGAAATGTTTCTATCTGTCACACGTACAAATATTACGTACAAAGGACTATTACGTACAAATATTACATTAATTAGAAAATAGGGTTAAATAAGTTTTAGGTCTCTCTAAATATAACGATTTTTAATTTTAGTCTTTCAAAAATTTTCCTTCATGAATTGGTCCTTATAAAAATTTTCATCCACGCAATTGGTCTTTGACGTTAAATATCTCTAACGGAAAATATATAATGTGGCAATCCACGTGGATTAATTTTTTTTTTTAACTTTTTTTTTTTTATTTTTGTTAAAAGGAAGTACGCATGTATTTATGTAAAAATGCTCTCAATGCATCACTCTCAGTAAAAATGCTCACTTTTAATATTCACCAGAAATGCATTTATGTAGAAATGTTCACTTTTAATATTCACAAGAAATGCATCCATATGTACTTCTGGAATGCTCATTTTTAATCTTCACATCCAACTCAACATGTCAAATCTATGTAGAAATGCTCCCAATGCATCACTCTCAATATTTCAAAATCAATAATGTGAAGATGAACCGTCTGCGCAAACTGAGCAGACCTCCAACCAACCTGTTGGAGATGATTCACAGTGAAGTGAGCGAACTTCAGGTAAGGACAAGTCTCATAAAAATGGATCTGGAGCGAATCAGAAACAAAATGTTGTGGAAACACATCATAGATTCTTCGTGCCAAACCTTCAGCGAAATAGGTAGAAACTTTTCTCATAGCACCTTCTTGCGACACCGCTAGGTATCTGATCTGCTTCACAAGAGCTTCCGCCACCGGTCGATTATTCGGTTCAACAACTTCAGCGTAAGCCATAAAGTATGAACAAGAACAATCCTTTTCTTCTTCGTTTCAACAACCATAACAATCGGAAGAGTTGACTCGGTGGAAACAGAAGAATCTACTCGTTTGACTCATTTCCGAGAGGGAAGAGCTTCATCAGTGTTGGCGTGGATAACTTTACCGGGAATGACGTTAAGGTCGTTATCGGAGGAAGAGGAAACAGAGGGATTAGACTGAGAGTCTACAACAAATAAAAACCAATTTTTCATCCATGGAAGCTTTGCAAGTCGCCAACACTGTCACCCCTTCACCTGACTTCGTGTTGTTATGGCGACGAAAACGAAATAGAAAATGCAAGCTGATGGTGGCGATGGAGGTGAAGAGAAACAGGGACAACAAGCAAATGATGGTGATGACAGTGAAGAAAATAGAGACAACAAGTATATGTGCCTATGGCGGTGAAGACGAAACGACACAGGTGAGACGAGACAGCGACGAAATTGGTGGTGACAAGATTTTGATCTGAAATATGAAACAAGAATTAAGAAATATTTTTTTTAATGAAAAAACCATGTGGCTTTATATGAAACATTGAATTAATTGAATGATTGTGGAGTCTGTACTCCCACAATAAATTCAATTAAAAACAATTATTTAATCCATTTATGAAGCCACATTATCAACCGTTAAGTATTTTTAACGTTAGAGACTATTAATTCAGTCGAAAATTTTTGTAGGGATCAATTCTTAAATGAAAAATTTGGAGGGACTAAAAATTGAAAATGATCATATTTATAGGACCAAAATCTTATTTAATATCATATTACAAATTAAAAGCAAATAATTAATATCATATTACAAATTATAAATATCATCCATTTTAAGGCAATTATTTTTTTAACAATTACTAGTTACTATTATTGGACAGAGAGCCATGTGCTACTGTTTACAACACAGCAACTATAAATGGATAGAAACAAGAAGGTACAACAACCATACGTAATTCCAAGTTGTTGGTTCAGTCCTCAGTTTGTTTGTTTTTTATTGGTTTAGGGTAGTCCTCAATTTCAGGGAATCTGCAATCACTCTCATATAAACTAAGTACATTTATGGAATAATAGTATTCCGCTCAGGATAATAAAATTATTTTGGATTATACGTATTGAAAATCAAAATAAAAAAATTCAAAAATATTTAAATTACTTAATAAGAGTTTTTTTTCCAGCTTAATATCACGGATAAGAAGAGTTTTTTTCAGCTTAATATCACGGTTTTTCCCAATTACAATTACAAATAATTAATCTTTGCAATTACTTTATACAAAAATAAAATCAATATAAAGAACAGAAATCTTTATCTTAATTTTTTTTGTTATATGAAATAAAGTATAAGAAAAAGTAGAGAAAACTAAACAACAACAAAGCCAACTCTAAAGTTATAAGGTATTAGTATTATGTTATAAGTGTATGATTAAAAACGTGCCAGAATCTAAAAAAAAATCAAAAGTGTCGTGCCGAATGGAGAAAAAAATAATAAAGTGAGAACCACCACAAAAGGAAATAAATATTTAATCAACAGCATGAAAATATGAATTAATAAAACCCTTACTTTTTAGCTTTCGGAAAAAACGCTTACTTTTCTCTGATCTTTAAATCGTTATATAAAAGATCTCATTGTCCTTTTTTTTCTTCTAAGCTTGCCATGTGATTAGGTCGATTGATAAATAACAAAATCTTAATGTTTCGGAAATCTAATATTTCATTTGTAATGATTTATAAGTAAATTTGACTTTTTTTTTTGATACATTTGATAATTAATGTATCTAATCTATATATGGGCTGAATACATTAATTGTCAAATGTACCAAAAAAGTCAAATTTGTTTATAAATCGTTACAGAGGGAGTATCTAACTATTAAAAATACAACCCGTTGATTACCCAGTTACTCCTTTTACTAAATCACTAATTACACTTAAGCAAAAAGACTTATCTGTCAACTCAATTTTTTTTGTCTTATTATACACTTAGTATTAATTATTGCTGATGTGTATTTACCTCATTTTTTCTTCACAAAATCAACAAATTGGATTTGCACAATGTTTTTTCACGTAAAAAAAATGCTATTTAGGAAATTAGAAGGTCTCAATGATATTGGCTAATTGATTCAATATTAACCTTGGGGATTTCAGAAGATATTTTGAAAATTGGATTCTTTATTAATTGCTCTTTGATTTAAAAATATGGTTATCCAATATTAATGGTTACTGATCGAACATGGAGATCAGGATCATATGTGGCTGACGTCGAACGTTGTCGAAGCACGGTTGGTGGAGAGAGGAGGGGGATGTACCTGCAAGACACTCCGATGCTAAAGTAAGAAATCGAGCAAAGAGTGAGCAAGTACGAGATTTTAGAGTGAGAATTGAATACCTGACCCTCCCATATGAGAGGGTTTATATAATACCCCTAGCGCATGGCTATTGGTCCCTATTATTGGGTCTGGATCGTGGATCCCCCAATAATCGGTAACTACCAGAAACTAGCCGTTGGAGTGACGCTTGGACTGCTCGGACGAGACCCTGATCGGATGACGTTAATACCGAGCGAATGGTTTGTCGGGCAAGCGCTCCTCGGCTGGTCCTTGGGGATTCGACCCTTGTTGGGTCCAAATCATGATTGGTGGCGCTGGTGGCCGGTCGGAAGGAACTTTCCGAGCGAACTGAGGATGTATTGGGTGCCAGAGAGATATTGGATCGTCTGGGGCCAGAAGATGGATTGGGCCCAAGTCTAAAAATTGGGCCAGTCCGGAACAGGAGCCCCCTAAGTCGTTGCTTCAGGTCGAAGAAGTGATGACTTAAGGGCGGCTAGCTGCTCGGAATTGTCTTCAATGTTGATAGAATACTACTTCGCTAGATGAAACGGTCTTCCCTGGGGGAGCAAGAGAGCTTGGTAGTCGGGCAACCCATTGGGTGGTCGGTGTCGAGGAAGAGAAAACGAAGAGGTGACGTGTTTTGGCATTTGTGTCAATTTAATGCCTCTGGAGGCTAGCCTAGGGGCTAGCGTATAGGCCATGATTGCCTAGGGATAAGGGTCACGTCTAAATGCACGTGTTCCCAATACTATAAATAGGGGAAGCCTCTTCATTTTCACACTTTTCTACTTTTGCTTCCTTGCTCGATGTCGCTTTTACTCTCCGGCTGCCACTTGCAACTGTCGACCACCGCGAACCTACTTTCGACCACCGTGCGAATTTCTCTCAAAACCATTCTAATCATGTATCAAGCACCTGGTAAGCATTTTTATTCGTTTATGTCTTAATTTTTCTATGAGTAGACATGCATGTTGTAACACCCCAAATTTGCCCTCTTCTTTTTAAGCATCATCATCATATCATAATCATCATAAGCATATCATATCCTTGGCATCTTTGCATGGAAAAGTAAAGCATAACATTCTCATGTTCTAGCATTAGGCATATGATCAACTATGGGTGGATTTGAGGCATCACAAGCTATAGCAAGAGACCCAGTGGACTTGTCCAAGTCCCATGAAGAGTTTACATGACATTCACAAGTTCAAGGTCCTTTACAAAAGCTCAGAAGGTTGGGAGATCATCAGGGAATCCAAGCTAGGGCAAGCTCCTACACAATGGTACCCAAATTAGGGTTTCACTTTCAAGCAGGAATTCTTTGTGACTTTGACCATTTCATGTGGGAAAAGTCTTTCATATGATAAGAGGATCCTAGGGATGAAATTTGGTGAGAAAATTCCTTGTGGAAGGCAGTTATTTCATCAGTTGCTTGCATAAGAAGAAATTGGTCAACTGTGCATTTTAAAAGTCAATTGTGAGAATTCAAAGGGTCCAACCCCATTTTTCAAGTCAAGGGATATCCTTAAAACCTTAGATGAGGTTTGGCAAAGTCAAGGATCAAGAATCAAAGGGTTTTGAAGAAGTTTCCATTTTTGGCATATGGTTTGTTATGGAACTTTCCATTTTTGGCAACTTTTTCCCTAATTTTCAAAGGCTTCTTTCATAGTGAAAAAGATCTCAAATGAATTTCCAACAAACATGAAAGTTGTAGGGTATGTTCTCCCATTTTCAGAAAGTACAAGTACATTTTCATAGCCCTCATGGATCAAAAGATATGGCCTTCGAAAGTTCACTTGTTTTTTAGGGTTTACCTTAAAATTCAAGTTTCCACCAAGAGCAAAAACTCATATAGCTCAATTCCAAGTTGTTTTATGTGCAAAGTAAGGTCACTATACCATTATTCATGACATGAGACATATTTTGCTCCAAAGAATTCACCAAATTCGTGCATGGGAAGGGATGTATTTCATAAAATGCAAAAAGTGCATGAACATTCAAAAAGCATGATACATTCATCCAAGGGCCAGGATTGTTTCATTTTTGGATTAGTGGATCAAGAGTGATCAGCATGTGCAAAGGAGGGAGGGGAAGCACGAGTAAATAGAGGTATCACACACTTCATGCACAATTGCAAAATCAATCCTCCCACTCATCCCTCACGTGCATTTCCTCTCATTTTTGCATCAATGATCATTGGCATCATATATAAGCAGCTAGGGTTTCCATTTGCTCAGATTTATCACATTTTCATCACTCTCAAGTTTTTGCATCTCAAGCTCTTTCCTTCTAATCCTCTGATTCTCTCACTCATTCACCAAACAAACTTCATATTCTTCATCCTTGAGCTCTAAGGATCATCAATTCACCATCAATTCAAGCTGAATCTAAGGATTTCACAAGGTGCAGTTCAGGTGCAGTTCAGTTTGAATTTCCAGATCCAGAGCAATTCAAGCTCTCTCTTGCATTTATTTTGCAAGGAGAGGGTAGATGAGGTTGATCTGCAGCTGGAGGAGCAATTTCTGGATCTAATTTGAGCTCTGCAAGTTTCAGGTTAGCTTCAAATTCGTGGATCTAGAAATTGTTTTAATTATGTGCATTGTGATCTGCTTGTTTCACTGATGATTCTGGTGTGATTAGTTTTGCATTTGCTTGAATATTGAGGTTGTTATGTTGATCTGAAGTTTGATACATAGAACTGTTTATGTTCGATTTGCTTGATCCATGGATCTTTTGAAAATTCTAAGTGGATATTCTTAATCAGCATGTTTGAATTACTAGATCTGGAGATTTTGATTCATTTCTGTTTATGTTTGTTCTTGAGCTTGAACTTTCCGGTGCCGGAGCTAGGGCTCCGGTCACCGGATTCTAGAAATGTGAGTTGAGGTAGATGACTTCCTAGCCCTAGGATCTTTGATCTGGATGGTCCTTGTTCTGCCAGCACATTAAAATCACCTCCTCCCTTGCACGTGCTTCATTTTATGAATTAAATCTAAATAATGCACTGTGTTTCGCACCTCACTGAACCTATCATGCACACACGCACTAAATGCTTGGGTGTTTGACTTGGTTATTAGGTTTGACTTGATCTCACACTTCAGATTGATCCATTGGCTGTTGTTTTTTGCTGATTTCTTGAATTTCCATGGTAAATAGTATGCTCATGCGCAGGATCCATTGGGCCTTGGTTGTTATTCACACCCCTCCTCCTTATGAGCCCAAACCAATTGAACTGTTTTCCTTGCTAATTGCACCCCTGGCTTGGTTTCTCATTTTTTTATTTCATGTTTATTTCAGTTTGTTTCTTAATTATTTAAAATAGAAATAAGTTCATAAAAATTCCAAAACAATTCATGAGTGATGTTTTGAGTTTTCTTTAATTTTTGATATTTTTATTTTCCATTTATTTTCATTTTCCACGCTGGAATTAATTTCTTCTTTTATTAATTGCTTTTATTTCACTTTTAAAACATGCTGTCTTGTAGAATTTATATTTTGACCATTAATTTGAACTTTGAATTGATTCTTTTTGCTCTGGATCCACATTGAAATGTAGTTTGTTGATGATTTTTCTTCTGATTTTTAGAAGCTTTCTTGATTATTTTTTATCCTTAGCTTGTGCATGAAGTTTCATAACCCTAATCCTTGTTTAGACTCATGTTTGACCTACTTAGCTTCTGATTTTGATCCTATTCTTTTGGCATGTTAATATTGTATGTTTGAAGAGTCTTTGTGCAAGTTTGTGGAATTTTTGGATGAATACTTGATTTGATTTGATTTTTGTTCTTTGCTTATCTTCTTTTGCATCCCTTTTGGTCATATGTTTAATCCTTAGGTTGGGAGGGCACTTGTGCCAACTCCCTTAGGTTGTTTAGAGCCCATTTAGGATGTGGATACCTCTGTGGTCTTGGATTGATGTTTGTACTTTGAGAAATTTTGTGGTTGCTTGCCTTTGAAGTTCATTCACTTATGTACATGTTCACCTCACTTCTTATGCTTCTTTGCTTCTCATGATTGATAATGTTTAAGTTTGTATGCTTCTACTCTTCATCCCTTGGGTTGCTTAGGCATATTCTTGACATGTTAGGGTTCTGGTCTTGAAGTTTGTGATGTTGGTTTGCTTGGTTTGCTTTGTGTTATCTCATGTTTGTTTTGTTTTGTCATGATAATCCATAATGCTTTATGTTGAAATGTATAGTCCTTTTCTCATTCTTGTGTTGTGTGTTTGCATTTGACATTTGTAATTGAGATTCCAATTCTGATTGTGTTGCTTTGGTTTGATCTTATGCCCATTTGGTGTTTCATTTGTTCTCATTTGCTCTTGTCATGATATTTGCTTATGTTACTAACCATTTCAGGGGCTTTGGTAAGTGAGAGGTGTGGATGTGACTCCCACATCTCAAATTCTTATCTCTTCTCTTTTCATGATATTCTCTTACTTGTGTTTGAGGGGCTTAGGCCATTCTTTCTTCTTCTCTTCTTCATTCTTCTCCTTCTCATCTTATCTTTTCTTTCTTTAGGGTAGTAAACCTCACTAACCTAGGATTTCCTTTGCATGATAACATTAGGATTTGTTAGTCCCCCATTAGATTTTTTACCTTTTAGATCTTTGGTTCTTTCTCTTCTCATCTCAAACAAAAAGCATAAAAACACTTAATAAAGATTGAAGTGGTATCTTGTGCAATAGCCTTATTCCATGAAACACTTGTAGTTTTTCCATCTTGGGATAGTACAAGCTTGTCTTATGATGCACAAGTCTGATCATGAGACCATCTTCATCAAGAAAATCATAAAAAAGACTTCTTCATCAAAAATACAAAAAAACACTTAATAAATTCAATGAGTTAGTGAGCTTAGGCCCTAATCTCTGGAATCAAGTTTTGGGGATCTTCTCCTTACTTGAGTGTGCTTGTTCTATTATTCCATCTTGGAATGTAGTGACAAGTACACATTCCATGGAAAAGAGCTTGATTTCACTTCCTTGTGCCACACTCAAATAAAAGCTTCTAAAAAACACAAACAAACAATAAGCGTCTCTCCTTCAGGAATTCTTTTCTCATCTCCTTCGCTTCGTCCGTGAACTTGCTCCTACATGTCATTTTGCAAGACGGTAACTTACTCGTCGTCCGAGCCTGCAACACCTGAGCATTGACATAGGCAGTTCAAGCCTTAAGACACAAGCAATCTTTTCCACCCCTAGTTAGGGGAACTACGACGACTCTGATCCTCATTGTCCAGATGAGGTACGTAGGCAGCGGGGTAGGGCCCGTTCGAGCACAATCTTTATTTTCCCTACATTTTTCCTTTTCATTTCTTTTTCAGTTCCCTTTTCGTTTCTTTTATACCATTCAGTACCTTTTCTTCACATCAGCTTTCATTTCTTCACCCTTTGAAACAGATTTCTTTGCAAGCGTGGATCCCGTCGGGTACGGCGGACGATCTGGGTGCTAATACCTTCCCAGGTCGTAACCGACTCCCGAACTCAGTCTCTTTGGTTCGTAGGACCCATGTCCTTCCTTTTCTTTTCTTCTAGTTTGTGCATCATTACCATTCCCGTTCCTTCGGGATAAAAATGCCTGGCTAGCGACTCTACCTCTTTCCACGCCACTTTCGCGTTTGTACCAGGATGGAAATCCGGGGAGCGACAGCTGGCGACTCTGCTGGGGATCGAACCCAGAATCTTTGGTTCCCTTGAGAGTCTCTCCTAGCGCTTGCATGTTTCTGTTTCTTTGGGTGTTGATTGTTTGCTGTTGTGTGTATATTTTACTGTTGTTTATTTGCAATTTATTTACAACTTTATTTATAGTTTTCAGTATTTACTTTCATTGATCATATATTATTACTGGACTGTCTGGACTGGATTTTCTGTTTGGTGGGACTTGGGTGATACTGTTACTGTGAGATGAGCTCATTACCAAGGCTCGAGTTTACCTTAGGACTTAGAGTGGTTCCACTTTGTCCTCATGAGATCTTGTCATGGGGGTAGTAGTGAGTTCCACGCCCAGATTTGCGACCGTCTTGGAAATGTCTTGATTTGGGGATCTTCCTCTTTCATTTCATAACCTTGATAGTTATGTGCAGCTGGGGACCGATCATTGAGAACCTTGTGGAAACATCCCTCTCTAGTGGTGACAGTGGCAGACCAAATTGTGTGGCAAACCCATTCGCACCCGAGGGCCCACCTGGAACTCACATAGGATGACCTTGTTTTCCCGGACTCAGCTGAGGCCTCCCTGCGTAGTACATAATGACGAACCAATTCCCTGATTTGGTCATGAGCCATTTCTCGGAAATGGTGAAAGTATTATTGCTATTCGGCTTTGAGAGTCCGTGATGTTTGACCCGGAGCACACCAGTGAGATTGGGAGGGGTTTACAGGTTTGCAGGAACCCTTGGCCTCTACATACCCTCATTATCAGTATGGTCTCTGTTATGATTTGATCCTTATGGTTCTGGATTTCTTGATCTCTTGGTTCTGAGGGTTTCTACCAGATGGTTATGGCTCAGAGAATTCTGGTTTTCAGTTATTTTGAGGGTCCCAATATCCAGTATCCAGATGGTCCCAGATTGATCATATGCCTGCATTGCATTTGCATCGCATCATACTTGCATTAACTATTTGTGTTTCCTTTTTCAGGTTGTTGTTTATAGTTTAGCACCCAGTTCTGGTAATTGTAAGTTTTCCAGATGGCAGAAGTTAAGAAAATTACAAGAAAGAAGAATGTCCATTACACTTTTCTCCAACCAGAAGTCAAGAGTGTTTAGAGACTAGCAGGGTTGATGAATGATCAGGTTTTAGGGAACTTCAGAAAGAGGTATGGTCAGATTTTGAAGTACATGGATAAAACTACTACAGACCAGAAAGATAGCTTGCACACTTTGCTTCAGTTCTATGATCCCTTGTTGCGGTGTTTTATATTTCCGGATTATATTTTGGCTCCTACCTTGGAGGAGATTTCTACCATTTTGGGTATTCCTGTCAGAGATACTTTGCCTTACTACGGATCAGAGATAGTTCTTAAGGAAGAAGACATATCCAGAGTCTGTCGTATACCAGCTACTAAGGTTAAGAAAGCTTTGAAGGATAGTGAGGGAAAAGGACTTCCTTGGGATGTGCTTATACCAGAAGCTGAAGAGTATGCCAAAGAGAGTAAGTGGGGAGATTTTGGTGCTATGGTGGCCTTGATGGTATATGGATCTAGTCTTTACCCGGGAGAAAAGGAGTTTGTAAGCTTGGAGGTGATTTCCATTTTTGCTAAAGGTAATCCTGTACCAACTTTGTTGGGAGATTTCTACTACAGTGTTCAGTACCGGAATGAGAAAGGCAGAGGTGGATGATCAGTGATCTTTAGTCGTATTTTTCAAGCCGTTTTCGTTGTTCTTTTCGTATGTTTTCGGTTGTTTGAAGTGTTTCTTTCACGTTTTATTCGTAGTTTTCTTATTTTAGCATGCAAGTCTGGTTTTGGTCTTTTTATCAATTTTTACCTTTGGTATGTGTTATTTGGTTGTTTTGTTGATGTGTTTTCAGGTCTGCATCTAGTTGGTTGTTCGAAGCCTTCGCAAAGATGATCCGAGTGTTGAAAAACCAACAAAATAGAGATATCAGAAGCACAACACGGGTGCCCGTGCCATACAACACGGCCCGTGTTGTGAAGGCCTTTGAAGAGAAGTTTCTTGGGTTGAAAAGGATCAAATCAGAAGCATGACACGAGTGCCCGTGTTGCACAACACGGCCCGTGTCATGGCCTCTGAAGGAGCTGAGAATTTGAGGAGAGTCAGTAGCATGACACGGGTGCCCGTGTTGCACAACACGGCCCGTGTCGTGACAACCAGAAACAAAAATTATGCTATTTTAATGATGCTGACTGAGATATTTTCGGAGGATAATCTGGACATTTCACGAAGTATTTTGAAGACTGATATATTAGATGATTAAGACTTAGAGAAATAAACTTGTTTTTTTGGGGATTTGGAAATTTGACGATAGAGAGAGATTAAAGTGGATATCGAAGGAGAAGAAGGATTGATCAAGAGCGGAAGCAATTGACGATCCAACCGATCCAACGTTGATTGTAATGTCTCTATATCATTATTCAGTTTTTATTTTTGTTATGAACATGAGTGGCTAAACCCCCCAATGTCAGGGGGTGTCCCTGATTTGCTTATTGTAATGACTTTTTGAATTCTTAATCTATGAGATTATGTGTTTAAACCATTTTCTTTATTTTATGCAACGTTCATAATGCTTTATCTTTTTAGAAAATTTGATAATTGATCGTAGTTAGGGTTTGGTCTGACCAACCATCCTAACTTTGTTGCGTAATTTTTATCACGGTAGATATTACCGAGGAATTGGAATACCCTGTGAAAACCATTTTTATGTCAGAATTATTGCTTGATATTCTTCCTTGGCCATTGAGGAATTAGGGTCGAGGAAGAATACCAAAGGTTTTTCTCTAAAGGAATTTTGGAAAAACAATCTTGAACATAGGAAAGATAAGGTTTGAAGCATGTCTCTATAGAGTCGAGAAATTATTAAGTCATTGCATTGCAAATTAAACACTGTCCCTGACATTATTCTCATATTCGTGCAACCTCTATTCTTTGTTTACATTTTAGTATTTTAATTCTATTTTATCTCAAAACAAACTATCAACCAAAACTTTTGTTCAATTGAAATCTATTCAGAAAAACTTATTTCGGTACGCAGTCCTCGAGATCGATATTTGGGATAACTCCCTTTTATTACTACATCGGTAAAAATAGTACACTTGCTAATTTTCCGATCAAGTTTTTGGCGCCGTTTTCGAGGACTGTCAAAAATTAAGTTAATTTTCTTATTTCAATTGAAATTTTGTTGCTCTGCGACTAAAATTTTATTATTTTCTCTGTTTATTATTTTAAGTGTTATTGAAATTTTGTTATCTAACTTGTGTCTAACTGTTTATGCGAGGTCAGACCTCAGCTAAGTTTTCCTTTGACGCATAACCAGAAAGAGCTTTGCACGAGAGACGCCACAAGGCAAGAGTTGATAGACTGGCTGATACTGGTTCAAGTGTCCCGAATCAGGAAACGGAGGACGACATATCTGTGCACTCTGAGCATAGTGACTCTGACTCAGACAGAGAGACTGATCCAGGATTTGATAACATGGCGGGAAACCAACCTCCTGTAGAAAGGCTTTTAGGAGATTATGGAGGGGCTAATGCCCAACCTAACCGAATGACTATTGTTAACCAACCGGTGAATGTTGCTCACTTCCAGTTACATCCGTCAACTATTCGCCAGTTGGAAAGCAAACTGTTCGCTGGAAGAATCAATGAGGATGCCAACAAGCATCTTCAGAGATTCTTGACTACCACTACATCTTTGAAAATTGAAGGTCATTTTGAGGAAGCAAAAAGACTTGTGATGTTTCCTTTTACACTTACTGATGATGCAGAAGAATGGTTCTACTCACTACCAACTGCTAGTATCACAACTTGGTTAGAGATGGAAATAACATTCCTCAATGAATATTTTCCTGCGTCAGTTTTCATCCGGAAGAGATATGATATTGTCAATTTTAAACAAAAAGAGGGTGAATCACTTGGAGATGCATATAAAAGATTCAAAAGGTGTTTGACCACGTGTCCTACTCATAATATGGACGCGACCGAGCAGATGCAAAACTTTGTGAATGGGTTGCGACTCAAGACAAAACAGCTTATAGATACTGCTGCAGCTGGCTCAACAAACTTTTCAACAACCACTGGTATCAAAAGAATCATAGAAGCCATTGCTGCTAATGAACACCTTGAATTATATGATCGCACAGTGAGTCAACCAGATGGTAAAATTGATTTAAAGCTGATAGAGCAAGTTGTGAAAATGGAAGATCAAATTGTTGCAGAAGTTGAAAGAAGGCTGAAGAAGATGAATCTTGGCACACAAACAGTAGCTCAGGTGGAACCTGTTCAAGCTGTGATTTATGAGATTTGTTGTGGACCACACTTCACCATGCACTGTTTGGCAACTCAAGAACAGGTTGAACAGATTAATATGTTGAGGTAGAACAATCCGTATGCTAACACGTATAATCCGGGGTGGAAAAATCACCCCAATTTCTCTTGGAAAGATCAACAAGGGAACATCCAAAAATCGGTTCAAGGCCATAAACAATATCAGCCCCAGCAACAACAATATCAGCCACCAGTTCCAAGAAAAGCTGATTGGGAAATTGCCATTGAAAAGATGGCAGCTCACAATTCTCAATTCTAGGAAGAAACGAGGAGTAACTTCAAGAATACTGGAGCTTCTATAAAGAACCTTGAAGGGAAAATGAGCCAAATTTCCCAACACCTAGCTATTCCCCAAACTCCAGGAGCTCTTCCAAGTGTTACTGTAACAAATCCAAGAGATAATCACAAAGTCAATGCAATCACAACACGAAGAGGTAAAGAAACTGAAGAGGTGAAAGATAATTCTGAGAGTGAAAATCAAATGATTGAAGTGGAACTGGAAATAAAAGAGAATGAAGTTGTTGAAGAAGAGGAAGAAGTAACCTCAGCACCGGAAATCAAAGAAAAAACGGTAGAACCGAAACCGGTGATCAAACTTCCTTATCCAACAAGAAACAAAAAGAAAGGGCAGCAAGAGAAGAATTTTGAGAAATTCCTAGAGTTGTTCAAGAAGCTGGAGCTGAATATTCCATTACTTGAAGCACTTGAGCAAATGCCCACCTATGCCAAATTCATGAAAGATATTGTCACACCCAAAATTTTCCCCCTAACTTTTCGCATCTTGCATTCATCTCATCATTATCATACAATAGTACATATCATGGTTTTACGCGGTGTGGTCGTTACCTCGAGTCATCGTACTCCGATTTAAGGCGCTTTCTCGCTCAGCGGAAATTTTGACTTATTCAATTTAGTAGTCAGATCTCAGTTGTCCAATTTGAGTGTTGTGGAGGCACATTTTAAATAACAATTCCAATCCAATTTTCTTTAATCACTTTTTTTAATCATATCCAAATTTAATCCATTTATTAATTATCCATGTTCATTATCCTTTATGATCCATATTTTCTACCACATTCCATAAAGCCCATTTTCCACATTATAAATTCCATCTATTCATTTTTCTTTCCAACCATGTTCTTAAACCAATTCATAATCCAATGAAAATCCATAAAAAATCCATGTCACAAATTGCAATTACATTTTCAAATTCTATTTCTTTTTTATTTCAAAACTTCAATTCCAAATCCAAGTTTCCAAATTTTCAAATTCATATGTCAATTTCCACTTCAAATTTCAAATTTCAAATTCAAATTCAAGTCCATTTAAAAAAAAAAAACTTTTCCAAGTCTCCATTTTATTTTATAGATTTAGTTATGATTTCTATTTCCAATTTCAATCCTATTTTCCATTCCACTTCAAGTTTCAATCTCAATTTTCCATTCCAATTCTACTTCAAACCCCAATTTCCATTTCAAATTCCAAGTCCCATTTTTGATTCCGATTTAAAATTTAATATCAAGTCTTCAAGTTTATTTCCAATTCCAATTCCAAATTTACTTTCCAAGTTTTTTATTTCAATTTTTATCCAAGTTCTTTTTCAAGTTTAATTCCTAATTTCTAAGTCATTTCCAAATTTCATGTTTCCAAGTCATTCTTATTTCAAGTTTTAATTCCAAACTCAAATTCTCAAATTTCAATCCATTTTAAGTCTTAATTTCAATTTCAATTCCAAATCCTAAATCCCAAATTCAAATTTCATATCAAGATTCCATGTTTCAATTTAAGTCTAATTTCATAACCACCTTTTGAATTTCATTCCCAAATTCCAATGTCAAAATTCCAAATTTTTATTTCAAGATTCCAAGTTTAAATTGAAAAAATCTACTTGATTTCAAGTTGCACTTGAGGATTTTACAAGATAATAAAGGGCTTATTGGCACAAAAGTAAGAATGGCACGTTTGAATTAAATTGAAAGGCCATGTCCAAATTACTCCAAAGGATGTTACAAAGGAAAAGAAAGCCTATATTTTATCCTACAAGTTCATCATGAATCTAAGCCTAATAAATTTCAAAAATAATAAGAGTCTAATGACGTGCTTCACACGCTTTGACGAAGGGACGTGGTTCATCATCCATTATGCCTAAGCCTTACACTCCAAATTTCATTACAACATATCAACCATCAATCTTTTCTTTGCCATGATCCATGTTATCAACCTACAAAGAAACAAGAATCACCAAGTCAACATGTTCATATCAATCCAAGCATTGCTTTATTTCATTTGATTCAATAAAAAACATTCATGTTCCAAAACATTCATACAAAAATCCATCATCATACATTCATCTTATCATTCAAAGCATTACTCAAAACATATTCAAAATCACATAATCATATTCATCATAATTCACAATCCATAACATTTTTATTTAAGTCATTCATTCATCATTTTGTCAAGCATATCCATTACATTATCATTACATTTTCAATGTCACAAGGAGATTGATTTCAAGGAGCAGAATTTCACAAGGACAACATAACAAGAGAAATTCAGTGGGACCACAAGTACACTAGCAGACAAAACTTTCAAAACATAAAAAAAATCAGACATTTCGCAAGAAAACAACCCACAGCAGGTTTGCAAAACGCAGGGCCTCTGCTCCACCTCTCAACCCACAGCAGCATTCAGTTTTTGTCCCATTTCCTCCAACCCTTCACCTACAAGTTACCTGGTACATTTTTTCAAAAAAAAAAACCTAATGAAGTCATATAAAAAGCACTGTTACATCAGAGGAGAGGACACACAACATAGAAAAATTTAACCAAACAGCCACTATACATCACGAGAACACTAGCCATAGAAAACCATCAGAAAACCCTAAAGAAACAAAACTGCAAGAAATGAAACCCTAGATATCACCAAATTCACTACACAAAACCTGCAAGGCATAACCCAGAAGCAACAAAAGACCTAGCCACCAAGAACATAAACAACAGACCAACAAAAACCTAAGGTGCACAATGAATAAATTGATACCCATCCTTAAACCGTTCACTCAAAGCTCGCCCTTAGAGGCCATTAGAGTTTCACATTGAAAACTCTAACTTTGGTCAGAGCTTAAACCACCTGCGCACGCAACACAGCAACAATAAACCACAGAGGCAAAAATTTTCTTTTACTCGGATTCATAGAAGTTCAGAAGAGAAAGAGAAGAAGTTAAAGGTTCAAAGCATAAAGAAAAGAGAACTCACTCGAATCATATTGGAGCTTCATCGCAGGCTATTCTCGGAGACGTCCAAATTCGTACCGAAGCTTTCACCGTGCAAAGGTTCTTCTGGATTTGTCTTCGATCGGTAATCATTAGTTCCTCCCTCATTTGTTTTGCTTGCTTTATGTGCTTTCGTCGCTTTAACTTTGAGTCCAGGGTTTTGGTTTGGGGGGATTTAGTCCGATTCAAAGTCTCGTTTAGGTTTTCATGGAAGGCAGGTTTGGATTTGGTCTCAGAATGAGAATAGGTTGGGTTGGTGTTTGAGCTTTAGGGTTTGAGGGATTCGGTTCGCCGAAAGGGGGTGGCGTCGCCGTCGTCGGCATGTACTTGAGAGGAAATTAACAGAGAGAGTGATTTGAGTTGAATGCTTATGAGAAATTTGATTCTGAGAGAGATGGAAAACGGAACCGTGATGATAAGAGAGTGAGAGGGATCGTGATTTCTGTTGCTGCGCATCTTTTGGGTTACTTTCCCTTTTTAGGGTTTTCAATTTTGGCATTGACTGAACCGGGTTATGGTTGACCCGCTCAGATTTCCATTTGGGCCTCACATGGACCGCCATTCACCTTCTTTTAATAAAATAAACAGACCCATCTTTTTTAGTAAGTTTTGTTTTAAGTTTTAATGATAACAATTTATTTCAGCTTTAACTCGTTTTTTCCTTTAGTAATTAAAAAAAAAAAGAAGAAACAAAACGAACTAAAAAATGTTTATTTTAGTATTAGTCTATAGAAAATAAGAAAATATAGTAGCAGTAAAAAAAATCTAAAATTGTTAAAAAGTTTAGTATAGTAATTATTAAATAAAAAAAAGAAACAAAAATTTTGCTTAATTTTAATTTTAGTTAATTACTTTTGAATATATCTAAAAGACCAAATTTTGTTTTTTTTCTTAGTTAATTTTTTTTTTGTTTAAAAAAAAAATCTAAAAAACCTCGTTTAATCCCGCTTTCTTTTAAGCAATTATTTTTTTAGGACGTTTAGTTTAGATTTGATCTTTTAGTGTGTCCTATTAAGGTGAGAGGTTGAGTTTGAGCAATTTATCTTTGTGTGAATATGGGCATGATTTAATCTTTCATCATTTTGGTTGTATATATTTCCATGAGCTCGTATTGAATTTAATTTTGTACTATGACCATATATTGTTAAGAGAAAACATGAAGCGCTCACAATATTAACTTTAATTTTCAATATAATAAATCCTTGGTCCAACGCCAAGTTGAGTTTACATGCACCTCACTCACACACGTAAGTCGGTCGTTCTACGATCGCCGTCTGCACAATCTTTACACTTCACAACTTTCCAACTTAAACAAATTGACGCACCACGCTTGTCTTCCACCCCCCGCATTCTCGATCCATATATCGAGTCATAGCCCGATTACTAAGCCTTTTACCTTGCATTTCCATTTACTTTATTCAGTTTAGTTTTGCAAGTAGCAACCTATGCCTTAGACTTAGGAGCTTGCACCCTCATTTATTTATTTTCTTTTTTTTGCATTTCAATCCAAGAGGGAAAGAACTCCTGCAGTTGACTCAATGTCATAGGAAGTTTAGCCATCCCTAGTTCCTTTTCAACCTTAGCCATTAGGAATTTTTTATTTTACAACTTTTTGTGACTTTGCTAAAGTCACGTGAGTGTTTGCCATAACAATTACTTTCCCCCACGAACCTTGAGCGTAACCAAGTGTTCGTTAATCCTTAGGAGAACTACGAGTGCTATGATTCTATACCCGATACGTAGGCATCGATGCGATGTTGTGCAAGCACCATTAGAAATAAAAACCTTAGGTTCCCTTAGTTTTAGCAAGCAATAAATAACAAAAACACAAATATTAACAAGAGGTTCCCGTAGGATACTACAGATGCTTAGGATGCTAACACCTTCCCTAGGTATAATCAACCCCCGAACCTAGTTTCTCCTCATTTAGGGTTTTTTACGATCTTTTTCCCTTTTCCCTTTGCATTAAATTAAAGTCGGTGGTGAACATTTAATAATTGTGATTCAAGCTTAATCAATAGCTTGGTATCCGATTCTCACCGCAACAGAAATGGAGACTTCACTGGGGACTCTTTTTTTGGGGGTTAAGCCCACCTTGTATATTTGTATATTTGTTGTTGTATTGCTTGTTATTATTTGGGATTTTTGTTGGGTGTTCCATGTGTGGTGAGATAAGTCCTAACCCGGACTTGAGTGCAAAATAAGATAGGACGGTGGTATATTCAAGAAGGCTTGTAGGGAGTTGAGTCCCGATCAAGCTGACTTGAGACACCACCACTCAGCGGAGGCCTCCTCGGATGTAGTTTTGTTGATCGAGTTCAGTCGTGAAAGCATTACTATATTCGAGCTGAGAGCCGTTAATGTTGAGGACCGTAGAACATTTACCCCCACTTGGCCTTTTAGGGATGTAGTGCGATGACAATGAGGGTGCAAATCCAAAATAGTTGATACGCGATACTACACCCGGATGAGACTCTCTTGAGAATATTATTGATTACCAAGTTGAGTTGGGAAGTCGGTAATATCCGAAAGATGGGACAATGATTCTGGGAACTTTTAGAACCCGTTGTACAGGTACAAATAAACTCATAGTACATACCTTTTGGGAGGGTTGAACCTTCTACCTCATGCAAGCTTTGAACCTAAGCCTTGTGTGTTTCTGTGTATTCATGCATTCACGCATCATGAAGCATCATTTTTACCAATTTATTCAAGAAACTCAGAAACTCTATCTTTGCAAATATTGTAGGTATCATCATGGACTTTGGAAGAAGAAAGACTGTCAAGTACACATTCAAAACTCCCAAACTCGAAGACCTAAGGAAATTAAGAGATTTGGTTATGGATCAAGAAGCCTTCATGGAGAAGCATAGGAGACTTTTAGCTTTACTTAAGACTGAGTGGGATGGAAGGTTGCTCTCTGTGATGCTCCAGTTTTATGATCCTCTCTACCATTGTTTTACGTTCCCTGATTACCAATTGGTGCCTACTTTGGAAGAGTAATCATTTCTGGTGGGATCACGTGTTAAGGATGAGTTTCCATTCCCTGCTCTAGGGAAGGACCCTGAAGAAGCGGAGATTGCAAAGGCGACCTATTTGAGTGTGCCTGAGGTCAAGGCAAATATGACCTATAAAGGAAAGATTTTTGGATTCCCTACAAAGTTTTTGGTAGAAAAGGCCAAGAATTTTGTTGGTGTGAAGGATATGAAAGCTTTTGAGGCGACCTTTATTCTGCTAATATATGGAGTGTTACTTTTCCCAAACTTTGAAGACTTTGTCGACCTGAACGCCATCAAAATCTTTCTGAAGAAGAACCCGGTCCCTACTTTGCTCGGAGACGCTTACCATTCCATCCATACGAGGAATCACCATAAGGGAGGGATGATTACTTGTTATGCATCATTGTTGTACGAGTGGTTTATTTCTCACTTGCCTAAGTCAGCTTCATTTTGGAATCTTAAGGATGGTTTGTGGTGGTCACAGAGGATCATGTCTCTTACCCATTCTGACATTAGTTGGTACAATTGTGTTTATGATGGAGCATTGATTATTGATAGTTGTGGTGATTTTGCTAATGTGCCTCTTCTTGGCACTAAAGGAGGAATCAACTATAATCCAGTTTTGGCTCGCCGCCAACTCGGGTATCCGTTGAAGGACAAACCTAAGAGTGTTGAAGTGGAAGGAATTTTATTTAAGGATGACGAAAAACCAGAGCTCAAGAAGCAGATTATAGAAGCTTGGAAGTACATCCATAGGAGGGGGAGGAGTAGCTTGGGAAATCCGAATTGTGTTTCTATGGAACCCTATCTCCAATGGGTACGAGATAGGGCCATCAGTCTGGAAATGCCTTACCCTCGCCAAGATCCTATGACCTTCAAGAAACCCATTCTAATCTTTATGGACGATACAGATAAATTGAAGATTGATTTGGAGAAAGAGCTTCGAGAGAAGAACGCATGGAAAAATCGACATTAGATCATCAGTAGTGAGAATGAAGAACTTAGAAGACAGCTGAAGATGAAGGAAGAAGAAGAGCTCTCCAACAAGAAAAGGAAAGCGCAAGAGGATTTATTTTCCTCCAGCACTCAAGGGGACACTTCTTGGAAGTCGATCGTGGATCAACTTATGCTTGAAAGGGCTCAGATGAAGGCACAAATCGAGAAGCTCAACTTGAGGCTTTTAGGAGAATCTCCTTAGGACTTTGTCTTTGTTTTTATTAAGCTTTGTTTGGGATTTTTGAAGATGTACTCAAGACTTTGTATCACTTTTTGAATTTAATGAAATCATATCCTTTTGATTATTATGTTTTCCTTGGTATTTGCAAATTATTTCTTAAGTTCCTTGAATAAAATTTAATTTTCGCATGGCACTCATACATTTGGCATTTCATTTGCATTTTTTCATATAAAACTCATTCCCGTCATCTGCTCTCAGGCTTTCACACTGAGGCTCTCACGCAAATACTACACTCGAGCTCAAGCCAGAAAGAGAATGGTTGAAAGAGACCTAGGAGATGGACAGAGTTAACGAGGAGCTTACTGATATTCGTGGAAATATGGGTCAGATGATGGAAATGTTGTAGGTCATTCGAGCAAAGATGGATACCCAACAGACTGTAGTGTCAGAAATTGTCACTGCAATGACTGAGCCTACGTCATCAGTCACTACCCCTGTGACCTGGCCTCCTTTTGGGCTTCCTCATGGATTCGTCCCTCCTCCTCAAGGTTTTTCTTCTCAAAGTTTTATTCCTTCTTCCCAAGGACTTGCTGCTCAGGGTTTCTTCCCTCCTTCCCAAGGCTTTGCTTCTCAAAGTTTTATTCCTTCTTCCCAAGGACTTGCTGCTCAGGGTTTCTTCCCTCCTTCCCAAGGCTTTGCTTCTCAAAGTTTAGCACCTCCTTCTCAGGGTATTGCATTTCCTTCCCAAGGTTTTGTGCCTCCCCCTCAAGGATTTGCTGCTCAACAAACTATTCCTGTGACTAATGAAGAGAACCACGCAGTTACTAATTTTACACCAGACATTGTGCACACCCGTGCTCAACCATACTTTAATGACCCTCAGGTATATGACATGCCAGATATGCTTGAAAACGGAAATGAGAAACATGAGAAGATACAAGAGAATTTTGATACCCTTGAAAAAAGGTTAAGAGCAATTGAAGGTGATCAGATCTTTGGGGCTGCTGCTAGAGAGATGTGTCTGGTATCTGGATTGGTAATACCTCCAAAGTTCAAGATACCCACTTTTGATATGTACGAGGGCGCAACATGTCCTAAGATCCATCTCTTGATGTACTATCGAAGAATGGCAGCGCAGGTAGACAATGATAAATTAATGATCCACTGCTTCCAGGACAGTCTGAAGGGAATCTCCTCCAAGTGGTATTTAACGCTAGATCAGTCAAAGATCCGCAGTTTTCAAGACTTGACAAATGCTTTCATCCAGCCGTACAAATACAATATGGACCTTGCTCCCGATAGGAGGCAACTGTTGAGTATGTCACAAAAAGATTCTAAATCATTTAAAGAGTATGCTCAGAGGTGGAGAGGGACTGCTTCTCAGGTAGATCCCCCGTTGTCTGAAAAGGAGTTAGCTGATTGGTTTGTTGACACGGTGCGACCAGAATTCTTTGAGAGAATGGTGGGAAGCGTGACTGCTAGCTTCTCTGATCTTGTAGCCGTGGGAATCAAGGTTGAACTTGGACTAAAAAGTGGAAAGATGAGTGGTGCATCTAGCAGTTCCGGCAATGGTAGTGGAAATATTGTCAATAAATTTACCAGTAATTTCCACGAGAAGAAAGAGGGTGAGACGAATGCAATAATGACAAGTCAAAGAAGAAATCCGCTTTGGCAGAGACCGCCACCTATGGCTCAACAACAGTATGCTCATCCACCACAGTATGTCCAACATCCTTATGTAGCGGCGGTTCAACCGTCATATAATCCACAAGTCCCGATGTATCGGCCAACTCAAGCAGTATTGATGTATCAGCAAGCGGCTCCAGTGATTCCATCTTATCAGCCAATGCACAACAATCCAGGCTATCAACAAGCGCCCAATGCTTCAGCCTACCAGCAGAGGACTCCAGCTCCTTCATCCGAGTCCCAACTTTCAGAATAGAAGACCAGGAGGAAGGCCTCCTAATCCTCGAATCCCTATGACCTATACTGAATTATATCCTTCACTGCTGAAAAAAGGTTTGGTTACTCCAAGGCCTTTGGGTAATCCACCAAATCCGCTCCCACCAAATTACAACCCAAATGCCCACTGTTTATTCCATGAAGGTGCCCCAGGGCACGATTTGGAGGGTTGTTATGCTTTGAAGTACGTCGTGAAAGATTTGATGGAGAAAAACATTCTGTCATTTGGGAATACTGGTCCGAATGTCAAAGATAATCCTTTACCCAAGCATGGGTCCATAAATGCCATTGTTGATGAATCTGACAAAAAAATGATTTTTGATGCTACTAAGATCAAGACCCCGCTTCGAGACTTCCATGCAAAATTAGTGGGGGCGGGTATACTAAAGAGCTGTCATAAGAATTGTGAAGGTTGTGTTGATAGTCCAAGGGGATGTGAATTGGTCTTGAAAGATGTTCAAGATTTG
Source organism: Lathyrus aphaca (assembly GCA_963966055.1). Classification (NCBI taxonomy): domain Eukaryota; kingdom Viridiplantae; phylum Streptophyta; class Magnoliopsida; order Fabales; family Fabaceae; genus Lathyrus; species Lathyrus aphaca. The sequence continues at coordinate 432,225,741 of OZ014524.1, read as the reverse complement.
ATTGATGAAGGTGTCTTACAAGTGACGGTCATATGAAGAGGAATGAAGTGGCAATGATTGAACCCATTTTCAACTTGCCTGAATCTGATTCTACCATGGCACCAGTGTTTAACATACTTGAATCTTCAGGAGTTCAACCCATCTTCAATATTCCAGAATCAGTGGTGCCAATTTTCAATTTACCATATCCAAGATTTGAGCAAAGGAGTAACCCTTTCCTTTATGAAGATACCAAAGCAGTTTCGTGGAAGTATGATACAGGAGGAATTCATCAGAAGTTTGAACAGGCTGGTCAGAAGGAAAGTTCAAAAGTGGCAAGTGCCGACATAGCAGGTGCAAGTCGTTTAACTCGCAGTGGTCGTGTTTATACTCAACAAGTCAATACTACTCCACTAGTTCCACCTAAAGAAGTCATTCTTGCTGTTACCAACAAGGATAAAGAGTTGGTCTTGGAAGAAGAGGATGCAGAATTTCTCAGAATCATTAAGAAGAGTGATTATAAGGTTATTGATCAGCTACATCAAACGCTTTCTAAAATATCTATCTTATCACTTCTTATGCATTCGCCGGCCCACCGAGGTGCTCTTCAGAAATTACTAGCCCAAGCTCATGTTACACATGACATAACTATGAATCAGTTTGATGGTGTCATTGCCAATATTACTGCATGTAACAATCTCAGCTTCAGTATGGAGGATCTTCCAAAGGATGGCTTGGACCATAACCGTGCTCTCCACATATCTGTAAAATGTCAGGAGGATACTTTAGCAAGAGTTCTTGTGGATACAGGATCTTCATTGAATGTTTTGCCGAAAAGAACGCTTGCCAAGTTATCTTATCAAGGGGCATAGATGAGGCCCAGTGCACTGATTGTGAAAGCTTTTGATGGGTCAAGGAGGACTGTTATTGGAGAGGTAGACCTACCGATCTTGATTGGGCCACAGGTCTTCAAAATCACTTTCCAGGTTATGGACATCAATCCTAATTACAGTTGTTTGCTGGGAAGACCTTGGATCCATGCCGCTGGGGAAGTCACTTCTACCCTACATCAGAAGATGAAGTTTGTGGTCGATAATAAGCTGGTAACTGTGTCTGGTGAAGAAGATCTCATGGTCAGTAACCTTTCATCTTTTAGCTATATTGAGGCTGATGAAGATGCTTTGGAAACTTCTTTCCAAGCTCTTGAGATAGCCAATGTTGTCCTTTTGGAAGTAGAGGAACCAAAAGGGAAGGGTATCCCATCTTTTACATCGCTGAAGAGTACCATTTCCACCATTGAAGAAAGAAGCCATGAAGGTTGGGGTAATGTCATCGACGTCAAGCTGAAGCTGGATCGCTATGGGTTGGGTTACAAACCGACTCATGTGAAGGAAGGAGCATCAACCTCCGTTGAAGGACGTCTGAAGACCATTCAAGAGGTGTTTTCAAGTGGTGGTTATCAGGTCAATGCAATTGATGGAGGTTCTGAAGATGAAGATGTGAATCATTTGGTGTATCAGTGTGAAGAAGCCTTGGGCAATTGGGAGGCAGTCGAGATCCCAGAGATTTTTCCATTGTCAAAGTAATTTATTGTTTTTTTAGTGTTTTCAAAGTTCCCTAGCTCTGCCCAATGCTATGGGAGTATTTTATAGGGCCCCTTCTCATTTTCAAAGTTATTATCAATGAAGGCATTTTGTTAAACTCTTATTTTGATCATTTACTGTTTTCTCTCTCTCTCTCTCTCTCTCTCTCTCTCTCTCTCTCTCTCTCTTTTCACTTTTAAAAGAAAATGGCAATCTTTCAAAACCAATAAAAAAGCTTTTTCTCTTGCATTTCTCTATTTTCCACTTTTAATAAAAGCAAATCATTCTCATATGCAGAATAAACGAAAACCCTGTTGAATCCAATGACTCTACATTCTCTCCTAACTTTGATTCGCCTGTCTACCAAGCGGAAGATGAAAGTGAGGAAGATCGTGACATTCCCGAAGAACTGGCAAGATTAGTTGAGTATGAGCACACAGATTTTCAGCCACATAAGGAGCAGGTAGAGACCATCAATCTTGGCACTGGTGAAGACAAAAAGGAAGTCAAGATTGGTACAACACTTGGGGAAGACGTTAGAGAAAGATTGGTCAAGCTTCTCAAAGAATATGTGGATGTGTTTGCATGGTCGTATCAAGATATGCCCGGTTTAGACACAGACATAGTGGTCCACAAGTTACCTCTTCGACCAGATTGTCCTCCTGTAAAGCAAAAGCTTCGAAGAACAAGACCTGACATGGCTCTGAAGATTCGAGAAGAGGTCAAAAGACAGTTTGATGCTGGATTCCTCGCAGTTGCAAAGTACCCCGAGTGGGTAGCTAACATCGTGCCAGTCCCCAAAAAGGATGGCAAGGTTAGGATGTGTGTGGACTATAGAGATTTGAACAAAGCCAGTCCCAAGGACGATTTCCCTCTTCCGCACATTGATACATTGGTTGACAACACTGCTAAGTTCGTTGTTTTCTCCTTCATGGACGGATTTTCAGGATATAACCAGATCAAGATGGATCCTGATGATATGGAAAAGACCACTTTTATTACACCATGGGGCACTTATTGTTACAAAGTTATGCCATTCGGTCTTAGAAATGCAGGAGCCACTTATCAAAGGGCAATGGTCACCCTTTTCCATGATATGATGCATAAAGAAATAGAAGTTTATGTGGATGATATGATTTCCAAATCACAGAGTGAGGAGGATCATTTGAATCATCTCTTGAAGTTATTTGAGCGTCTCAGAAAGTTCCAACTGCGTCTGAATCCAGCTAAGTGTACTTTTGGTGTCCGATCAGGAAAATTACTTGGTTTCATTGTTAGTCAATAAGGAATTGAAGTAGATCCGGATAAGGTAAGAGCAATTCAAGAAATGCCAGCTCCAAAAACAGAAAAGCAAGTCAGAGGCTTCCTTGGAAGATTGAACTACATCTCCAGATTTATCTCCAACATGACTGCTACTTGTGAACCTTTATTCAAGTTGCTCCGGAAGAATCAAGCAATTGAGTGGAGTCCCGATTGTCAACTGGCTTTTGAGAAGATTAAGATTTATCTACAGGAACCTCCTATCTTGATCCCACCTACCCCATGAAAGCCTCTCTTCATGTACCTAACTGTACTTGAGGGTTCTATGGGTTGCGTTTTAGGACAACGGGATGAAACTGGTCGTAAGGAGCATGCCATTTATTACTTAAGCAAGAAGTTCACAGATTGCGAAAGCAGATATTCACTCTTAGAGAAGACTTGTTGTGCTTTGGCATGGGCTGCTAGACGCCTCAGGCAGTATATGATTTGTCACACTACTTTGTTGATCTCGAAAATGGATCCAATAAAGTACATCTTTGAGAAGCCTGCCTTAACTGGAAGACTCACCCGTTGGCACATGTTGTTATCCGAATACGACATCCAATATGTAACCCAGAAGTCTGTCAGGGGCAGTGTTTTGTCTGACTACCTTGCTGATCAACCTGTTGAAGATTATGAATGTTTGAAATTTGATTTCCCAGACGAGGACATCATGTTGATAAAGGATTGTGAAGTTCCCGGTCCAGATGAAGGTCCCGAGCCAGGTTCTCGTTGGAAGATGATGTTTGATGGTTCCTCTAATTACATGGGGCATGGTGTAGGAGTGGTTTTGATGAATCCTGATGGTGGTTATACTCCTTTCATAGCCAAATTATGTTTCGAATGTACAAACAACATCGCAGAGTATGAAGCATGTGTTTTGGGTATCGAAGCTGCAATTGATACCAGAATCAAGATCCTTGAAGTATATGGAGACTCAGCTTTGGTAATATACCAAGTCAAAGGTGAATGGGAGACCCGTGACGAGAAGTTGATCCCATACCCTGCCCACATTGTGGAATTGATCAAATACTTTGATGAAGTCACTTTTCATCATGTTCCAAGGGCAGAGAATCAAATAGCAGACGCCTTGGCTATGTTGGCCTCTATGTTTCAAGTCAGATTTCTTAATGAATCTCCACTCATTACAATCGAGCGAAGAACTGCACCCGCCTACTGTCTACTGGTCGAAGAAGAAACTGATGAGAAACCGTGGTTCTATGACATCAAGAACTACTTGCAAAATCAGGAGTACCCAGCGGATGCAACAACTCTAGACAAGAAGACTTTAAGAAGATTGGCGTCCAAGTTTTTCCTCAGCAACAATGTGCTTTACAAGAGAAATCATGATATGGTTCTGCTCAGATGTGTGGACAAGCGCGAAGCAGACTTATTGATTAGGGAAATCCATGAAGGATCATTTGGAACACATGCCAATGGACATGCCATGTCCAGGAAGATCTTGAGAGCTGGTTACTTCTGGTTGACCATGGAATCAGATTGTTTCAAATATGCCAGGAAGTGTCATAAATGCCAGATTGATGCCGACAAGATGCATGTACCTCCGACCCTTTTGAATGTTCTATCATCACCCTGGCCTTTCTCAATGCGGGGCATTGACATGATAGGGGCAATTGAGCCTAAAGCTTCCAATGGTCATCGATTTATCTTGGTTGCGATCGATTACTTTACCAAGTGGGTAGAAGCAACTTCCTACGCTAGCGTGACAAAGCAAGTGGTTGCCCGCTTCATCAAGAACCAAATTATCTATCGTTATGGAATCCCAAGCCGAATCATCACAGATAATGGGACCAATTTGAACAACAAAACAATGAAAGAGCTGTGTGAGACATTCAAGATTGAACATCATAACTCTTCTCCGTATCGTCCGAAGATGAATGGAGCTGTTGAAGCTGCGAACAAGAACATCAAAAAGATTCTGTAGAAGATGGTACAAACTTACAAAGATTGGCACGAGATGTTACCATATGCTTTACACGGATACAGAACATCAGTTTGCACTTCAACGGGGGCAACCCCTTTCTCTCTGGTGTATGGGATGGATGCAATTCTCCCTATTGAAGTAAAGATACCATCTTTGAGAATCTTGATGGAAACCAAACTGGAGGAAGCTGAGTGGGTCCAGAACAGGTTTGACCAACTGAACCTCATTGATGAGAAGAGAATGAACGCCATGTGCCATGGCCAGTTGTACTAGAAGCGCATCAAGAGAGCATTTGACAAGAAAGTCCGTCTCCGATAATTCAAAGAAGGAGATCTTGTACTCAAGAAAATCTTTCCAGTCCACAAAGACATGCGTGGAAAATGGAGTCCTAACTATGAAGGTCCATATGTTGTGAAGGTGGCATTCTCCGGAGGTTCCTTAATCCTTACAACTATGGATGGTGAACAGCTGAAGCACCCGGTGAATTCTGATGCAGTCAAAAAATATTATGCCTAAATAAAACCCGATAGGTCGAAAACCAGAAATGGCGACCTAGGCAAAAAATGGGTATCCCGGTGGATCAAAACCTATGAAGGAGATCCAGGCAAAAGTTAGGGATAAAAATGAAAAAATAAGAGCTCGCTAAGTTGAAAACCCGAAAGGGCGGCTTAGGCAAAAAAGAGCGTCCCGGTGGATTGAAAACTCGAAAGGGCGGTCCAGGCAAAAGTTAGGGACAAAGGCATTTGACTGTATCAGATGGTGTTTACCATTACTGAAGAATCATAATGGAAGACCAATCCAATTGTTTTTGTCAGAAGCAAGGTGTCGGGCAATCGTAGTTATTAGGGATTGTAGTGGTCGTTGGATTCAATGTAGACCTTTCCCCATTGCCATTTTCAAATTGTAATTTCCCATGGAGTTTTTGCCATTGGCAAGCTACCATTCTTGAATAAAATACAAACTTTGCCTATGAATTTTGTTGTTCAGCCTCTTATTTTCTTTTTTTAATGCAAAATGCCATCACTGGATTACAATTTAACTCTGAAAATGACAAGTTTTTTTTAAGGAAATGTTTTTTTGAAAACATACTGAAAAACTTTCAAGTTTCTTTGACTTTGGAAAAATTGGAAAAACCTTTTGTTTCCCCAAGAAGTCCTGGTTTACAACAACACTTTTATACTATTATTACAGAAATCCCCATAGAAGTTCAAAACTTATAACACTCTTGGATGGATCCTTGGACCAAGCATGATTTCCAAGTTTGAAGACATCTCCCCAGTGTTTTTCATTTTGCTCATCTAAGTATTGGTGTTGAGAGCCTACTCCTCATTGAGTCTTGTCAAAACTCTTTATTTCTTTAGAGTCAACATTTGCATATCATGATCATTCGCATCATGCTCAATCATGCGCATTTGACATTAGCATTTGTCTTTCCCCAGTTGTCGTCTGTCTAACTCCAAGTCCATATATCATTAGTCCTCAATTTGAAAATTCATTGTTGTTGGTACCCGAAGTTTGGTTTACCAATGTTTTTGTCCCCAGTAATTGCTGGTGTCCCCCGTGGAATTCTAATTGTGGTTGGTTTTGTCTTTATGACCACCAATATCTCCTTGAAGTCCAATTGTCATTGGCACAAATCTTTTAAGCAGGTCCTGGAACCTTTTGCTTACAATCCAAGTCCATTTGATTTTGGCACATACTTGTACCTTTCTCCTGATGGTTCCTGAAGGAATTTCCAGAGGTTGGGTGTTTTATCTTATTTGAAAACTCCAACATATTTTGTTGTTACTTTTTTGCGTTAGCCGGTCGCTTAGAGCCGTTGATCTATCTTTGGGTGATTTTCATTCTATTCCCAATGTTAGTTGGTCGCATAGAGCCACTACTAAATCAATGTGATTTCCTTCCTTATCCTCAGTGTCAGCAGTTACATTTGAACCTGCTAATTTACCGTTTTGAATACTTTGTCTTTATCATTCTTAGTGTCAACCGGTTTTTTAACTTGTTGCGCATTCACTTTGAGTGTATCTTGGCATCTATTCTTAGAGTCAATAGTTCTCGAACCTATTGCGCTTTCACTTCGAATATTTTGTTGTTATTCATGGTGTCAGTTGGTCGCATCGAGCCACTGTGCATTCACTTTGAATAAGTTTGTTGTTGTCATTCTCAGTGTCAACCGGCAATGACCGTTGCGTATTCACTTTGAATGTTTATCTTATCTTTATTCTTGGTGTCAGTTGGTCGCATCGAGCCGCTGCGCATTCACTTTGAATATTGTGTCGTTTCTATTCTTAGTGTCAGTTGGTCGCATCGAGCCGCTGCGCATTCACTTTGAATATTATGTCGTTTCTATTCTTAGTGTCAGTTGACCGACAATGGCCGCTGCGCATTCACTTTGAATGTTTATTTTGTTGTATTCTTAGTGTCAGTTGGTCGCATCGAGCCGCTGCACATTCACTTTGAATATTATGTTTATCATTTCCAGTGACAGTTGGTCGCATAGAGCCGCTGCACATTCACTTTGAATGTTTATTTTGTTGTATTCTTGGTGTCAGTTGTTCGCATTGAGCCGCTGCGCATTCACTTTGAATATGTTGTTGCTTTTTACTTCTCAAAGTCAATTGGTCACATAGAGCCATTGATCTACCACTTCGATTATTTCTTTGTCTTATTTTTATTCTTGGTATCGGTTGGTCGTATCGAGCTACTGTGCAGTCACTTTGAATTTTATTTTGTCTTGTCATCCTAAGTGTCAACTTGACTTTTCCTGTGTTCGTTGATCCAACGCGTTAGATTTCCTTTTGTTCCCGTTTTTTGTTATTCTTAGTGTCAACAGTTACACTTGAACCTGTTGATTTATCACTTTGAATACTTCCCGTTTTCGTTTCTTTATCCCCAGTGTATGTCATCCCCAGTGAGTCTTGGCTTGTGGACAACGATGTATCTCATTCTTATCATTCATACCATAATCATCATTCATTGCATAAGAATTACAAGAGTTAGATAGTTTGTAGTTCATCATAACACTGCATTTAGGGGCAAAATTTCCGGTTATTTATTTATTTAAATACCTTTCACCCTAATCGCATGAGTGTCTATCGTCATTCATGCCATTTGGTAAAGTTATTTAAATAGGGGCAACTGTCACACCCTAAATTTTACCCCTAACTTTTCGCATCTTGCATTCATCTCATCATTATCATACAATAGTACATATCAGGGTTTTGCGCGGTGTGGTCGTTACCTCGAGTCATCGTACTCCGATTTAAGGCGCTTTCTCGCTCAGCGGAAATTTTGACTTATTCAATTTAGTAGTCAGATCTCAGTTGTCCAATTTGAGTGTTGGGGAGGCACATTTTAAATAACAATTCCAATCCAATTTTCTTTAATCACTTTTTGTAATCATATCCAAATTTAATCCATTTATTAATTATCCATGTTCATTATCCTTTATGATCCATATTTTCTACCACATTCCATAAAGCCCATTTTCCACATTATAAATTCCATCTATTCATTTTTCTTTCCAACCATGTTCTTAAACCAATTCATAATCCAATGAAAATCCATAAAAAATCCATATCACAAATTGCAATTACATTTTCAAATTCTATTTCTTTTTTATTTCAAAACTTCAATTCCAAATCCAAGTTTCCAAATTTTCAAATTCATATGTCAATTTCCACTTCAAATTTCAAATTTAAAATTCAAATTCAAGTCCATTTAAAAAAAAAAAAACCTTTTCCAAGTCTCCATTTTATTTTATAGATTTAGTTATGATTTCTATTTCCAATTTCAATCCTATTTTCCATTCCACTTCAAGTTTCAATCTCAATTTTCCATTCCAATTCTACTTCAAACCCCAATTTCCATTTCAAATTCCAAGTCCCATTTTCGATTCCGATTTAAAATTTAATATCAAGTCTTCAAGTTTGTTTCCAATTCCAATTCCAAATTTACTTTCCAAGTTTTTTATTTCAATTTTTATCCAAGTTCTTTTTCAAGTTTAATTCCTAATTTCTAAGTCATTTCCAAATTTCAAGTTTCCAAGTCATTCTTATTTCAAGTTTTAATTCCAAACTCAAATTCTCAAATTTCAATCCATTTTAAGTCTTAATTTCAATTTCAATTCCAAATCCTAAATCCCAAATTCAAATTTCATATCAAGATTCCATGTTTCAATTTAAGTCTAATTTCATAACCACCTTTTGAATTTCATTCCCAAATTCCAATGTCAAAATTCCAAATTTTTACTTCAAGATTCCAAGTTTAAATTGAAAAAATCTAGTTGATTTCAAGTTGCACTCGAGGATTTTACAAGATAATAAAGGGCTTATTGGCACAAAAGTAAGAATGACACGTTTGAATTAAATTGAAAGGCCATGTCCAAATTACTCCAAAGGATGTTACAAAGGAAAAGAAAGCCTATATTTTATCCTACAAGTTCATCATGAATCTAAGCCTAAGAAATTGCAAAAATAATAAGAGTCTAATGACGTGCTTCACATGCTTTGATGAAGGGACGTGGTTCATCATCCATTATGCCTAAGCCTTACACTCCAAATTTCATTACAACATATCAACCATCAATCTTTTCTTTGCCATGATCCATGTTATCAACCTACAAAGAAACAAGAATCACCAAGTCAACATGTTCATATCAATCCAAGCATTGCTTTATTTCATTTGATTCAATAAAAAACATTCATGTTCCAAAACATTCATACAAAAATCCATCATCATACATTCATCTTATCATTCAAAGCATTACTCAAAACATATTCAAAATCACATAATCATATTCATCATAATTCACAATCCATAACATTTTTATTTAAGTCATTCATTCATCATTTTGTCAAGCATATCCATTACATTATCATTACATTTTTAATGTCACAAGGAGATTGATTTCAAGGAGCAGAATTTCACAAGGACAACATAACAAGAGAAATTCAGTGGGACCACAAGTACACTAGCAGACAAAACTTTCAAAACATAAAAAAAATGAGACATTTCGCAAGAAAACAACCCACAGCAGGTCTGCAAAACGCATGGCCTCTGCTCCACCTCTCCACCCACAGCAGCATTCAGATTTTGTCCCATTTCCTCCAACCCTTCACCTACAAGTTACCTGGTACATTTTTTCAAAAAAAAAACCTAATTAAGTCATATAAAAAGCACTGTTACATCAGAGGAGAGGACACACAGAATAGAAAAATTTAACCAAACAACCACTATACATCACGAGAACACTAGCCATAGAAAACCATCAGAAAACCCTAAAGCAACAAAACAGCAAGAAATGAAACCCTAGATATCACCATATTCACTACACAAAACCTGCAAGGCATAACCCAGAAGCAACAAAAGACCTAGCCACCAAGAACATAAACAACAGACCAACAAAAACCTAAGGTGCACAATGAATAAATTGATACCCATCCTTAAACCGTTCACTCAAAGCTCGTCCTTAGAGGCCATTAGAGTTTCACATTGAAAACTCTAACTTTGGTCAGAGCTTAAACCACCTGCGCACGCAACATAGCAACAATAAAGCACAGAGGCAAGGATTTTCTTTTACTCGGATTCACAGAAGTTCAGAAGAGAAAGAGAATAAGTTAAAGGTTCAAAGCATAAAGAAAAGAGAACTCACCCGAATCATATTGGAGCTTCATCGCAGGCTATTCTCGGAGACGTCCAAATTCGTACCGAAGCTTTCACCGTGCAAAGGTTCTTCTGGATTTGTCTTCGATCGGTAACCATTAGTTCCTCCCTCATTTGTTTTGCTTGCTTTGTATGCTTTCGTCGCTTTAACTTTGAGTCCAGGGTTTTGGTTTGGGGGGATTTAGTCCGATTCAAAGTCTCGTTTAGGTTTTCATGGAAGGCAGGTTTGGATTTGGTCTTAGAATGAGAATAGGTTGGGTTGGTGTTTGAGCTTTAGGGTTTGAAGGATTCGGTTCGCCGAAAGGGGGTGTCGTCGCCGTCGTCGGCATGTACTTGAGAGGAAATTAACAGAGAGAGTGATTTGAGTTGAATGCTTATGAGAAATTTGATTCTGAGAGAGATGGAGAACGGAACCATGATGATAAGAGAGTGAGAGGGATCATGATTTCTGTTGCTGCGCATCTTTTGGGTTTCTTTCCCTTTTTAGGGTTTTCAATTTTGGCATTGACTGAACCGGGTTATGGTTGACCCGCTCAGATTTCCATTTGGGCCTCACATGGACCGCCATTCACCTTCTTTTAATAAAATAAACAAACCCATCTTTTTTTAGTAAGTTTTGTTTTAAGTTTTAATGATAACAATTTATTTCAGTTTTAACTCGTTTTTTCCTTTAGTAATTTAAAAAAAAAAAGAAAGAAACAAAACGAACTAAAAAATGTTTATTTTAGTATTAGTCTATAGAAAATAAGAAAATATAGTAGTAGTAAAAAAATCTAAAATTGTTAAAAAGTTTAGTATAGTAATTATTAAATAAAAAAAAAGAAATAAAAATTTTGCTTAATTTTAATTTTAGTTAATTACTTTTGAATATATCTAAAAGACCAAATTTTGTTTTTTTTCTTAGTTAATTTTTTTTTGTTTAAAAAAAAATCTAAAAAACCTCGTTTAATCCCGCTTTCTTTTAAGCAATTCTTTTTTTAGGACGTTTAGTTTAGATTTGATCTTTTAGTGTGTCCTATTAAGGTGAGAGGTTGAGTTTGAGCAATTTATCTTTGTGTGAATATGGGCATGATTTAATCTTTCATCATTTTGGTTGTATATATTTCCATGAGCTCGTATTGAATTTAATTTTGTACTATGACCATATATTGTTAAGAGAAAACATGAAGTGCTCACAATATTAACTTTAATTTTCAAGATAATAAATCCTTGGTCCAACGCCAAGTTGAGTTTACATGCACCTCACTCACACACGTAAGTCGGTCGTTCTACGATCGCCGTCTGCACAATCTTTACACTTCACAACTTTCCAACTTAAACAAATTGACCCACCACGCTTGTCTTCCACCCCCCGCATTCTCGATCCATATATCGAGTCATAGCCTGATTACTAAGCCTTTTACCTTGCATTTCCATTTACTTTATTCAGTTTATTTTTGCAAGTAGCAACCTATGCCTTAGACTTAGGAGCTTGCACCCTCATTTTTTTTTATTTTTTTTTTGCATTTCAATCCAAGAGGGAAAGAACTCCTGCAGTTGACTCAATGTCATAGGAAGTTTAGCCATCCCTAGTTCCTTTTCAACCTTAGCCATTAGGAATTTTTTATTTTACAACTTTTTGTGACTTTGCTAAAGTCACGTAAGTGTTTGCCATAACACTTACTTTCCCCCGCGAACCTTGAGCGTAACCAAGTGTTCGTTAATCATTAGGAGAACTACGAGTGCTCTGATTCTATACCCGATACGTAGGCATCGATGCGATGTTGTGCGAGCACCATTAGAAATAAAAACCTTAGGTTCCCTTAGTTTTAGCAAGCAATAAATAACCAAAACACAAATATTAACAAGAGGTTCCCATAGGATACTACGGATGCTTAGGATGCTAACACCTTCCCTAGGTATAACCAATCCCCGAACCTAGTTTCTCCTCATTTAGGGTTTTTTACGATCTTTTTTCCCTTTTCCCTTTGGATTAAATTAAAGTCGGTGGTGAACATTTAATAATTGTGATTCAAGCTTAATCAATAGCTTGGTATTTGATTCTCACCGCAACAGATATCATTGCTAAAAAGAGGACCATGGGAGCTGAACCTATTATTCTAACCGAAACTTGTAGTGCTATTTTGCAGGGACTAAAGATTCTGGTGAAGAAAAAAGATAGAGGAGCTGTCACCATTCCGTGCACCATCGGTGACCGGTCATTTAAGAGAGCTCTCATTGATTTGGGAGAGAGCATTAGTTTAATGCCTCTATCCATCTACAAAAAGTTGGGTATTGGTGTTGTTCAAGATACTCGGATGACTCTCCAGTTTGCAGACCATTCTGTGAGGCGGCCATATGGAGTAGTCCATGATGTCCTGGTTAGAGTGGACAAGTTTGTGTTTCCGGTTGACTTTGTGATTCTTGAAATGCCTGAAGATGAAGAAATTCCTTTAATTTGGGAAGACCATTCTTAGAAACTGGGAAAGTCCTGATAGATATGGAAGGGGGAACACTCACTTTGAAAGTGTACAATGAAGAGTTGAAAATTGATGTTAGGAACACTTTGAAGTATAAAGATGATGTGGTCACTAATAGTAACATACAAGTGTTAGAAAACGTGGAAGCTAGTGAACATTTAGAGAGTGTATCCCAATTGCCACTAGAAAGGGTACTGAGTATGTCTATTTTTGAAGATGATAAGGAAGTCGAAAGTAGTGATATGGAAGTGGTAGCTATGCTTGAAACTCAACCTATCCTGAAAAGAGTTAGAATGCATCGGTGGGAAGAGTTAAGACAACCTATAATGGTTGATGAAGGTGAAGACAAGCCAAAGATATCAAAATTGAAATAACTACCTGAGAATCTCAAATATGTCTTTCTCGACACTGAAGAAAAATGTCCCGCTATTATTAGCACTAATTTGAAAAGTGTGCAAGAGGACAAATTAATTGGAGTTCTTAAGAAATTTAAGGGAGAAATTGGGTGGAAAATTGAAGACCTTAAAGGTATAAGTCCTACAGTGTGCATGCACAAAATACTCATGGAAGAAGATCACAAACCGGTTGTGTAGCCCCAAAGGAGATTGAACCCTGTGATGAAGGAGGTAGTGCGAAAGGAAGTTGTTAAGATATTGGATGCGGGATTGATCTACCCTATATCAGATAGTGCCTGGGTGAGTCCGGTCCATGTGGTGCCCAAAAAGGGAGGAACAACAGTAATAACTAATGAAAAAATGAGTTGATTCCTACTAGAACTGTTACTGGATGGAGAGTTTGCATTGATTATAGAAGATTGAACTTGGCTACAAGAAAAGACCATTTTCCGTTGCCATTCATTGATCAAATGTTGGAAAGGCTAGCGGGGCATGATTATTATTGCATTCTGGATGGATACTCCGGATACAACCAAATTGCGGTTGCACCGGAAGATTAAGAGAAAACAGCCTTCATCTGCCCATACGGTGTTTTTGCTTATAGGAGAATGCCATTCGGGCTGTGTAATGCCCCAGCGACATTTCAAAGATGCATGACTTCTATTTTTGCTGATATGCTCGAAAAGCATATGGAAGTCTTCATGGATGACTTCTCGGTTTTTGGTTCATCATTTGATAATTGTTTAACTAACCTTTCACTTGTTTTGCAGCGATGTCAAGAAAGCAATCTGATCCTTAACTGGGAAAAGTGCCATTTTATGGTACGAGAAGGCATTGTTCTGGGACACAAGATCTCCCACAAGGGAATTGAAGTCGACCAGGCCAAGGTGGAGGTCATCTCAAAATTACCACCACCGGTGAATGAAAAAGGTATTCAGAGTTTTTTAGGCCAAGCGGGTTTCTACCGCAGATTCATACAGGATTTTTCCAAGATAGCCAAACCTCTGACTACCTTGTTAGTTAAGGAAAAGACCTTTGTTTTTGATAAAGAGTGTGCCGATGCATTTGAGACACTGAAAAATAAATTGGTGTCGGCACCCATTGTGATTGCCCCCGATTGGTCTCTACCCTTTGAGATCATGTGCGATGCGAGCGACATTGCGGTAGGGGCTGTTCTTGGACAGCGAAGAGGAAAATTGCTTCATGTGATTTATTATGCTAGTCATGTTTTGAACCTTGCACAGATAAATTATGCAACTACCGAGAAGGAGTTGCTAGCTGTTGTGTATGCCTTCAATAAATTCAGGCAATATCTGTTGGGTTCAAAAGTGATTGTTTACACTGACCATGCTGCTTTGAAATATCTTTTTGCTAAGCAGGATTCGAAGCCCAGGCTCTTGAGGTGGATTTTGCTTCTCCAGGAGTTCGATATCGAGATCCGCGACAAGAAAGGGTGTGAGAACACTGTTGCAGATCATCTTTCTCGAATGTCACCAATTGAGGAGACTAAAGAGCGACGCCCAATAAAGGATGAGTTTGCTGACGAACACATCCTAGCTGTTATTGGAGTGCCTTGGTTTGCAGATTATGCGAACTACCTTGTTGGCGGTATTATACCTGACGATTTTGATTCTAACAAAAGGAAAACGTTTGTTCATGATTGCAGGTTTTACTTATGGGATGATCCGTTTCTCTACAAAAAAGGAGTGGATGGCCTGGTCAGAAGGTGTGTACCCGACGAAGAGCAGAAAGATGTGCTGAAAGCATGTCATGATTCCGAGTACGGTGGACACTTCAGTGGTGATAGGACAACAGCTAAAGTCCTTCAATCCGGGCTATACTGGCCATCTTTATTTAAGGATGCTCAAGAGTTAGTGAAGGAGTGTGACAGATCTCAGAGGACTGGGAATATATCAAAAAGAAATCAGATGCCCCAGAAATCTATGCTAGAGGTTGAGTTATTCGATGTATGGGGGATAGACTTCATGGGGCCGTTTCCACCGTCATTCGGAAAGAACTATATTTTGGTTGCGGTGGACTATGTTTCCAAATGGGTAGAGGCTGTTGCATTTCCTACCAACGATGCGAAGGTTGTGGTGAGATTCCTGAAAGAGAATATTTTTGCAAGGTTTGGTGTTATGAGAGCATTGATAAGTGATGAAGGAACGCATTTCCTGAATCACCTCATGGAGAGGCTTCTGCAAAAGTATAATGTGAAACACCGGATAGCTACTCCATACCACCCTCAAACAAGTGGCCAAGTAGAGGTGTCGAATAGACAACTAAAACAAATTCTGGAAATAACAGTGAATTCATCTCGAAAGGATTGGTTGATTAAGTTGGATGATGCTCTATGGGCGTATCGAACGTCTTTCAAAACGCCTATCGGTATG
Source organism: Lathyrus aphaca (assembly GCA_963966055.1). Lineage (NCBI taxonomy): Eukaryota > Viridiplantae > Streptophyta > Magnoliopsida > Fabales > Fabaceae > Lathyrus > Lathyrus aphaca. The sequence continues at coordinate 432,210,024 of OZ014524.1, read as the reverse complement.
TCACCATATCAGCTGGTGTACGGAAAAGCATGTCACCTACCATTGGAACTTGAACACAAGGCTTTTTGGGCGTCTAAGTATCTTAATAGGGATTTGTCAAAAGCCGGGAGTTCTCGGATTCTTCAACTTCATGAGTTAGAAGAATTCAGGAATCGGGCGTACGAGAATGCTAAGGTTTACAAAGAGCAAACAAAAAAATGGCATGACAAAAGGATTCAAAGAAAAGAGTTTTGGGAAGGACAACTGGTCCTCTTGTACAATTCAAGGTTGAAGCTATTTCCAGGAAAATTACGGTCTAAATGGTCGGGACCTTTTGTAGTTCACAAGGTATTTCCTCATGGAGCAGTCGAAATTAAAAATCAAACCAATGGAGATATTTTCAAGGTGAATGGGCAGAGATTAAAGCCCTACTTCAGAGGCCAAACTACTGGTGATGTGAATGTCATTCGTCTTGTCCAGTAGGACGAATGACCGTCGAGCCATGCGACGTTAAACGCAGCGCTGCATGGGAGGCAACCCACGATGATTTCATTTAACTTCTATTTGTTCATTTTGTAGGTAGGTTGAAGCAGCATCTCACAGAGTCAGTAAAGAAAAGAAAAATGGTTTGAATGGTGGAAAAACATGTTTTTTTCGAAAAGTCAGGGCCCTGACACGGGTGCCCGTGTCCCATGACACGGTCCGTGTTAGGAGGATGGAGTTTGCCTAAGATTTGAGGAATACAGGGGTGCAACACGGATGCCCGTGTTGTGCAACACGACCCGTGTTGCAAAGTCTGAATATCCCTTGTTTTGTATGTGATTTTGTGGAAATGCAGGGGCCTGACACGGGTGCTCGTGTTGCGCAACACTTCCCATGTCAGGAGTGCGGGACAATTTTTTTTAATTTTTTTTAACACTTTTTATGAGTGGGGCCCACGATTTTATATCAATTAACCACTCATTTACCCTTAATTGCATTTTTCAGTTTTAATTTTCTCATAACTTTGCTTTCTTCTCCACTTTCTCTTCTTCAAAAATCCTAGCCTCCATTGATACCTCACCAAAGAACATTCTATTTCTCCAACACCCACTCACCAAAACTCCTTACTCTCTTCACAAAAAGTGTTCCCCTCGTCTCCCTTGTCACTTCTACGGTGACGTTTTTCTCTAATTCAAATTTCGAATTTTGTTGTGTATTTGTGTAGGTAATCAGAATGCCTCCTTGCAGAGATACTGGAAAGAATGTGGTTGAGTCGTCTCGCCCCCGAAAGCGAGCGCACCGCACGCCTAATGCCCACGACATTTTATTCGAGAATCCAGAGCACCAGGTCAAGTACTCTAAGTTGGTAAAGCATAAGTTAATACCATCTAGATATATTTGTAATGAGACTCTAAAAAACCTAGGGTTGAGATTTGAGGTACATAGGATGTTTCATAATATTGGTATGTTGAATTTTATGCAATTTGAAGCGCCGACTTTCGAGCGCATAACATTAGAGTTTTTGAGTTCTTTGGAATTTCAGCTAAAGCACAGGTGGACTGGGTCGGATACAGAGTACTACAGTACTTTGAAGTTTTGTCTTTTTGACACTGATCACGTTTTATCGATTGCAGAATTGGGAAAGATTCTAGATCTTCCAATCTATGGGCCTGGAGCACCTCCCAACACGTTTGTTGCAGGAGAATTTTGGAGGGACATTACTGGCAGTACTGACTATGTCGCATCTGCGGCGAAGGCTTCGGGGATTCATAACCCGTGTTTTAGGTATGCTCAAAAGGGGTTGGCTTATACCCTTTTCTGCAGAGGTGACAGCACATGAGTAGCTACACAAAGAGAGTTGTAATTTCTCTATGGTATGGCTAATAATGAACTGATCAATGTAGCGGCCTTCGCAGCAGATCACCTCAAGCGGGTAGCCAATGCCGCTTCCGGTGAGATCTCTGTAGGAGGAATGATAACACAGATAGCTGACAAACTTGGTTACGGTCCGAGATTGATTGAGGTACCTTCAGTGGTAGGTAAGAATAAAATTGATTTAGACACCCTCACTAACCAAGGTATGATTAAGATTTTTAATGATTATTACTCTATGCTTAGCCGTAACCATCATTTGATAGCTTTGCCTGCTCCCAATTTGATTACCATTGATAATAAAGCTAATTGGTTGTATGAGAATCCTCTGCAGGGCGACAACGAGCAGTATGATGAATTCTTTTCAGGTGCGGATGATGAGGGGTACCAAGCTGAGGAGGTCCCTGTACAAACTGCCGATGGCTCATCAAATCAGGAGACCGGTCAGTGGAGCCTGACCAAGGAAGAATGGGATGAGATGATAAGAGAGCAGACCCGTCAAGGGGACCTCATTGATGAGTTGCATGAGTGGATGCAACAGATGAGGCTGCATGGCTATCCCCTGGCTCAGTGATATCTGTTGAGTTCAAGTGTGGGGGGGATTGAGTTTTCATGATTTTGTTTTGTTTTGTTTTTATCTGTTTTTATTTCTAGTAGTGTTTTAGGTAGTCGGCTTGAAAATTATGGTTATAAGTTGTTTGAAAAACACCCCTGAATTGACCTGTTAAGTGTGAAAGTTGTGTTACTGCGAGTGAATAATGAGAAAGTATATCGGATTGAGTGAAAAGAAACCCGATAAGGAAAATGGAATTTTTTTGATGTTTAGGTACAACACGAACACACTGAGTCTACTGAGTAAAGAACGAGTCCGACGTGTAGATTCGTGCCATGGTACTTTGATCTGAGAAGTAAATCCTAAGTAGTTTCTACTGACAAATCTGGCTTGATCTATAATAATTGTGTGTGCAGAGTTGATCAAAAAGAGAAAAAAAGCATGAAGGCACCAAAAAAAATGAATAAGAACATTAGAATGATCGATCCTTCTAAGTAGGGTAACCCTCACCCGGTTATTCAGCCTAACGGCGGTTGAACATAAATGTTTCCCTTAAAGGACAAAGAGATAACAATGCCAATAAAAGAGAAAAAGGATCAATTTTGTACACACGGTGAAAATCATAAGAAGCCTTAAAAAGGATTGTCCGAATGAAAAGGGTGGAAAATCGAAACAGAAGACCTAAGCCCGAAGCATAGTCGGAGAGGTTACCGAAAAGGAGATTCAGGTCCGGGGTTTACCGCGGTTTAGTGTTTGTGTGATACCTTCGCGGAGAAAGAAGTACCAAAATAACTTGTTGGGTGACTTGGAACGAAAATCCACGTATGAGTATAGTGATTCATCTCGCTATTGTTGAATGAGTAGAAAATGTTTGAGTGTGTGAATGCAAGCTCTTTGCTTGAGGTCAAGCAAAAGTTCAAGTTCGGGGGAGTTTGATCAGTGATCTTTAGTTGTATTTTTCAAGCCATTTCCGTTGTTCTTTTTGTATGTTTTCGGTTGTTTGAAGTGTTTCTTTCACATTTTCGTTGTAGTTTTCTTATTTTAGCATGCAAGTCTGGTTTTGGTCTTTTTATCAATTTTTACCTTTGGTATGTGTTATTTGGTTGTTTTGTTGATGTGTTTTCAGGTCTGCATCTAGTTGGTTGTTCGAAGCCTTCGCAAAGATGATCCGAGTGTTGAAAAACCAACAAAATAGAGATATCAGAAGCACAACACGGGTGCCCGTGCCATACAACACGGCCCGGGTTGTGAAGGCCTTTGAAGAGGAGTTTCTTGGGTTGAAAAGGATCAAATCAGAAGCATGACACGGGTGCCTGTGTTGCACAACACGGCCCGTGTCATGGCCTCTGAAGGAGCTGAGAATTTGAGGAGAGTCAGTATCATGACACGGGTGCCCGTGTTGCACAACACGGCCCGTGTCGTGACAACCAAAAACAGAAATTCTGCTATTTTAATGATGCTGACTGAGATATTTTCGGAGGACAATCTGGACATTTCACGAAGTATTTTGAAGACTGATATATTAGATGATTAAGACTTAGAGAAAAAAAACTTGTTGTTTTTGGGGATTTGGAAATTTGACGATAGAGAGAGATTAAAGTGGATATCGAAGGAGAAGAAGGATTGATCAAGAGCGGAATCAATTGACGATCCAACCGATCCAACGTTGATTGTAATGTCTCTATATCATTATTCAGTTTTTATTTTTGTTATGAACATGAGTGGCTAAACCCCCCAATGCCAGGGGGTGTCTCTGATTTGCTTATTGTAATGACTTTTTGAATTCTTAATCTATGAGATTATGTGTTTAAACCATTTTCTTTATTTTATGCAACATTCATAATGCTTTATCTTTTTGGAAAATTTGATAATTGATCGTAGTTAGGGTTTGGTCTGACCAACCATCCTAACTTTGTTGCGTAATTTTTATCACGGTTGATATTACCGAGGAATTGGAATACCCTGTGAAAACCATTTTTATGTCAGAATTATTGCTTGATATTCTTCCTTGGCCATTGAGGAATTAGGGTCGAGGAAGAATACCAAAGGTTTTTCTCTAAAGGAATTTTGGAAAAACAATCTTGAACATAGGAAAGATAAGGTTTGAAGCATGTCTCTTTAGAATCGAGAAATTATTAAGTCATTGCATTGCAAATTAAACACCGTCCCTGACATTATTCTCATATTTGTGCAACCTCTATTCTTTGTTTACATTTTAGTATTTTAATTCTATTTTATCTCAAAACAAACTATCAACCAAAACTTTTGTTCAATTGAAATCTATTCAGAAAAACTTATTTCGGTACGCAGTCCTCGAGATCGATATTTGGGATAACTCCCTTTTATTACTACATCGGTAAAAATAGTACACTTGCTAATTTTCCGATCAGTGGACCAGTGGGTTGTTGTGCTCCATTATTTGCTGATTGGTTTGCCAAGCAATTTCCAAAGTCAGGCCCTTTCAAGGAGATGAGAGATGAATGGAGGTGGTCCAGGAGGCTAATGGGACTAACTTCTGAGGATATAGCTTGGGGTTATAACATAGATTTATTGGGAAAGGAGCTACTAGTTAGCTGTGGGAGTTTTGCTAATGTGCCTTTGCTAGGGAGAAAGGGTGTGATCAGTTACCATCCAGTCTTAGTCAGGAAACAATTTGGCTATCCTCTGAAGGATCCACCAAGTATGAAAGAATTAGCTGGGTCTTTGTACTTTTCTGTGCAGGGAAACAAAGAGCTGGTCATACAAGCATCTCAGGCTTGGGCTCACAGGGTGAAGAAAGGAAAGAAGGATTTTGGAAGGGTAGATCCCAAGACATATCCTCCTTTAACTACATGGTTGCAAAAGCGTGTGGAAGAGAAGCTCATGCCATTTTCAGTAGAAGCTCCATTGTATCCCAAAGAGGTGGCATGTCAGGATACGGTTCCTTTGGAAGATTATAAGAAGTTGGAAGCTCAGTTGCATGAGATCCGGATAGAGAATGCTGAAATGGTCACCTTGTACCACCTTGCCAATCGTGCTAAGAATGAAGTGGAGGAAAAGCTACAGAAGATGCAGGTTACTTTAGAAGCTAAGGAAAAGGAGTTTGCTGGAAGAGAAGCTCACTTTCAGAGGTTGGGTCTAATGGAATCAAAAAGAGAAGCAGAGCGTAAGAAGACTTTAAAGACTCTTAAAGAAGCTCGCCAGTCCATTGTTTGGTTGCAGGGCCAAAAGGAACAGGAGCAGAAGAAGTATAAGGAAAATGAAGAGTTTTTCGAGGTACAGATGGCCTTCAAGAAAGAAGAAGTAGAACAAGTTCACAAAATACTAAGAGAGAAGACTCAACAATTGGCACAGAGCCAGATGGCCTTGGAGGAGGCATTGAAAGAGATCACAGAGCTTAAGCTGAGAGCAGGCGTGAAGAAGAACCAGACAGAGGTGATAGCTGCAGAAGAAGAACCTGGGTCTTTCCTTTAGTCTATATTTTTAATTCATTGTTGTTCAGACTACCTACAGGCTTATTGTAGGAGTCCTGCTTTATATTTTTGTTCATGTATTGACTTGTAACCCTTCGGGGAATTTGTTTGTGCTCTAACTTTGGCTGCCAGTGGGTTATCCATGTTATGCAATGTTAAATCCCAATTACCATTTCTGAGTACGCAAAACTTGTTTGTTTGAAACTGCTGAGATCTGAACACTCTTCAAAGGGAGAGTTTGAAAATCAATGCTCAAGGGGCTATCTGGAGCAAATACCAGAACTGGGGCACATAAATGCCTAAACTTAGAAACACGAATGGTTACCTTGCATGCATATAACGTGTTTGCTGTTTTGCAGGTAGTTCATCAGTTTTCTAACATTTATGTCCTTTCAGGCACTATAGCTCCCAGGAAGGTTCAGAAACAGCCAACCGTGCACAAATATCCTACAAGAGTAAACAGAGAGAGAGTGAGAGTAATGGATCAGATGCAGGCAGTTCTGGCTGACTTGAGAACCATAATGGATAACTTCATGACCGTCATGGATGAGATGGGTCAAACTCAGGAGCGCTTGCGCGAGATGGTGGAAAACAATCAGGCCAGGAACAATGGGGTTGCAGATGGAGGTAATCGAAATGGGGCTGGCGCCTGTCAAGTTGAAATCCCTGTGGCGCAACCAGGGATTACTATTATCAATGATGGACTGAACACCATGCATATGGATGGGCAAGATGAACAGTTTACTTTGCTGGACGAGGCAGAAGGCCAAGGGGCTGACATGAACAAAAAGTTTGAAGAGATGGCTGAGCAGATTCGTGCCATTCAATCTCAGAGTTCCCTGGGGTTCGATATCACTGACTTGGGCTTGGTGCCAGGGGTTAGAATTCCCTACAAGTTCAAGGTTCCTACTTTCAATAAGTACAATGGCACGACATGCCCAAAGACTCACCTCCAGTCTTTTGTCGAAAGAATCGCTGCACATACCGATGATGAGAAGTTGTGGATGTATTACTTCCAAGATAGCCTTGTGGGGGCTTCCCTGGAGTGGTACATGAAGCTAAGCAGGGTTAATATCCGAAGCTGGAAGGATCTAGCAGAGGCATTTGTGAAGTAGTATCATTACAATTTGGATATGGCTCCAAATCGTACTCAGTTGCATACCATGTCTCAGAATTCTAAGGAAGGGTTTAAGGAGTACGCTCAGAGGCGGCGTCAGCTTGCTGCTAGAGTACAACCTCCCTTGTTGGAAAATGAAATGGAAGATATGTTCATGGGAACACTGCAGGGGGTGTTTATCGAGAGGTTGGCGTCTTGTTCAGCAACAAAGTTCAATGACATTGTGATAGCAGGAGAGAGGGTTGAAACTCTTTTGAAGATGGGGAAGATTCAGGACATCGGTGCGGGTAGCTCAAGCGGTGTGAGGAAAGCTTTTAATGGACCTCCGAGAAGAAGAGAGGGGGAAATTAATGCTGTGTACGGCCGAGGTCAGGGCCGGGGATACAAAAGATCCTATGAGCAAGTGGTAGCTATCACTATTCCATCAAGTCTTGTGCAACAAACTCAACCACAACAACAACAAAACAACAGCCGCAGCGCAATACTTATCAGCAAAGACCCTATCAACAGAGACAAGCTCGTCCAACTAATAGGGTACTGGAAGCCATTCCAATGACGTACACGGCGCTGCTTCAGAGGTTATTAAACTTGAAATTGGTCCAATTAAGGACATTAGCACCACCTCCACCTGGAGAGCTTCCAGTGGGGTATGATGCTAACGCAAGATGCGCGTTTCACTCAGGAGCTCTCGGGCACTCAACAGAGAAGTGAAGGGCACTACAACATAAAGTTAAAGATTTGATTGACTCAAAGGCGATTGACTTCGCGCCGCCTCCTAATGTTACATCAAATCCCATTCCAAACCATGGAGGGGCAAGGATAAATGCTGTGGACGGTGGTGAGAGGTTAAGCTTGATTCTGAATGTGGAAGAGGTGAAGACTTCATTGCTGGTTGTGAAAGATAGATTGTTGAAAGGTCAAGTATTCCCGGGGTGTGGTTATGACTGTGAAGAGTGTCTGAGTTCAGTTGATGGCTGTGAAGACCTGAAGATTGGACTGCAATATCTGATTGACGAGGGGTCGCTACAGTTTGATAGGGTTGATGACAGAATTAATTGTGTGTCTACCATAACAATTTACTTTGATCCTGCCGAATATCCTGCCCGGAGGGAGCCGGTGACTATCTTTGTTCCAGAGGTTAGTCCTGTTACTATTATTGTTCCAGGACCAGTACCTTATGCTGATGACAAAGCCATCCCGTGGCATTATGGCTCGGATGTGTATGTAGAAGGTCAGAAGGTGGAAAGTAAGGCAGTGACAATTGACCCAACTGTGGTGAATGTCGGAGGAGTCGGTGGATTTACAAGAAACGGGCGTCTTTTTGCTCCTGAAGCTCTTAGAGGAGATCCGGAAGCTGAAGTTGCTGCAAGGGCTAAAGGTAAACAGATAGTGACTGAAGAAGTGACAACTCCCGCTGCCGGGCAAGGTACTTTTGAAAAATAAGTTGAGGAGTTTATGAGGATAATATAGAAGAGTGACTATAAAGTAGTTGAACAACAGAATCAGACTCCGTCCAATATATCTATTCTGTCCTTGTTGATGTGTTCTCCAGCTCACAGAGAAGCTCTATTGAAAGTCTTGCAGATGGCATATGTTCCACAGGAGATAATAGTTAACTAGTTAGAGGCTGTAGTAGGCAGTGTAAATGCCAGCCATGGGTTGGGCTTCACGGATAGAGATCTTACTTCTGAAGGCCGCAATGACAACAAGGCCCTGCATATCACCATGGAGTGTAAGGGTGTTGTCCTGTCGCATGTCTTGGTCGATACAGGCTCTTCTCTCAATGTGCTCCCTAAGAAGGACTTGATGAAGTTAAATGTTGATGGCATTGTCTTGCGACCCAGTGACTTAATCGTGAAATCCTTTGATGGGTCCCGAAGGTTTGTGTTCGGGGAAGTTGAGCTACCTGTGAAGATAGGATCTCAAGTGTTCAAGAGCACGTTCTATGTCATGGATATTCAACCTGCTTACAGTTGCTTGCTAGGACATCCCTGGATCAATGCTGCAGGCGCAGTGACATCCACGTTGCATCAGAAGCTGAAGTATGTGGTAGATGGTCAGGTAATCATTGTGTGTGGAGAAGAAGATATCTTTGTGAGTCACCTGTCAACTTTCAAATACGTGGAAATGGACGGAGAAATTCATGAAACATTGTGTCAAGCTTTTGAAGCAGTCAATGTTCGTATTCTGGCTCCGGCAGAGAGGAACAATGAGAAGGAATTGACCTCCATCTACTCCTACAAACAAGCCAAAGAAGTGGTCCAATCAGGAAGCGCCCAGGGCTGGGGCAAGTGGCTAGAATTGGAAAAGAAGGATGACAAGTTTGGTCTTGGTTATCAGCCTGGTGGGTCCAATTGGCCTCAGGGTAGTAAAGCCATAACTTTCACAAGCGCCGGAATGCTTGATCGCAACAACATCTGTGCAACAAGTGAAGAAGGGGACAGTGACTACGACTGGGATAACTGGATTCACCCATGTGCACCTGGGGAGGAGCTCAGGAACTGGTCTGCCGAGGATTTCGTTCAAGTTACTTGGCAATCAAAGTAATTTACTTGTTTCCTTTTTATCATGCTGCATGTCAATCCTGCACTCTGCCCAAGGTGCACGAATCCATTTGTAGGGCCACCGTGCTTTTAATGCATTTACTTTTTCCATGAAATACAGGACATTTTTCAAGCAAATTGTGTTCTCTTTCTTTCATTTTAAAACTTTTCACAAAAAAAATAAAATAACAATGTTTTTCCTTTTCTTGTGTTTGCGTGTTTGCGTCTCTTTTGAAAAAGAACAGATTCTGAAATAAGCACATCCTCTGTGCAGTGTTGATCATCCGGATTCTAGTGATAACGTTCCTGCTATGACCATGCATGACTTCGAAAATCCTATCTACCAAGCTGATGAAGGGGTTGAGGAAGACTGTGAACTCCCAGAAGAATTGGTCAGGTTGTTGAAACAAGAGGAAAGGGTCATTCAGCCTCATCAGGAAGAATTATAGATCATCAACATCGGGACTGAAGATATAAAGAAAGAGATAAAGATTGGGGCCAGTCTGCAGGTCGAGGTAAGGAAAGAGTTGATTGGTATGCTACGTGAATATGTGGACATCTTCGCCTGGTCGTATCAAGATATGCCAGGGCTAGATACTGACATTGTTGTGCATAAGCTGCCACTAAGAGAAGACTGTCCTCCGGTAAAACAAAAGCTGAGAAGAACTCGTCCTGATATGGCGATGAAGATCAAGGAGGAAGTTCAGAAGCAGTGGGATGCCAGATTCCTTGCCGTAACTAGTTACCCACCTTGGGTAGCTAATATTGTGCCTGTACCAAAGAAAGATGGCAAAGTTCGGATGTGCGTTGATTATCGGGATCTAAATAGAGCAAGTCCAAAGGATGACTTTCCATTACCTCACATTGATGTGCTGGTAGATAACACCGCTCAATTCTCGGTATTTTCTTTCATGGATGGCTTCTCCGGGTATAATCAGATCAAAATGGCACCAGAAGACATGGAGAAAATAACGTTCATTACCCCGTGGGGTACATTCTGCTACAAGGTTATGCCCTTTGGGTTGAAGAACGCCGGGGCAACATATCAGCGGGCTATGGTTAGATTGTTCCACGACATGATACACAAAGAGATTGAATGATATGTGGACGACATGATTGCCAAGTCCCGAGATGAAGAAGAGCATATGGTCAATCTCAAAAAGCTGTTTGATAGATTGATAAAGTACAAACTGAGGTTGAATCCAAACAAATGCACTTTCGGAGTGCGGTCCGGAAATTTGCTGGGTTTTATTGTTATCCAGAAAGGAATCGAGGTGGATCCTGCAAAAGTAAAAGCAATACAAGATATGCCTGCACCGAAAACAGAAAAAGAAGTGCACGGGTTTTTAGGGAGATTGAACTACATTTCACGGTTCATATCTCATCTAACTGCCACGTGCGAGCCAATATTCAAGTTGTTGAGAAAAGAACAAACGGTCAGGTGGAATGAGGATTGTCAAAGAGCCTTTGAAAAGATAAAAGAATATTTGCAGACACCTCCGATTCTAATGCCTCCAGTTCCAGGGCGGCCACTTATCATGTACTTGACTGTGCTAGAAGGGTCAATGGGGTGTGTTCTAGGCCAACATGACGAGTCTGGTCGAAAAGAGTATGCTATTTATTACCTTAGCAAAAAGTTTACCGACTGTGAATACCGTTACTCACTGCTCGAGAAAACTTGATGCGCTTTGCTATGGGCTGCTCGCCGACTGAGACAATATATGTTGACCCATACCACACTGATAATCTCAAAAATGGATCCTGTCAAGTATATTTTCGAGAAACCAGCGTTAACCGGAAGGGTTGCAAGATGGCAAATGATATTAACAGAGTATGCCATACAATATACTTCCCAGAAAGCCATCAAAGGAAGTGTATTGTCAGATTATCTTGCACAGCAGCCACTGGAAGATGACTATCAGCCAATGAAATTCGATTTCCCTGATGAGGACATCATGTACCTCAAAGCAAAAGATTGCGAGGAACCACTTCCGGAGGAGGGGCCAGACCCTGAATCCAAATGGATGTTGATGTTTGATGGGGCAGTCAATATCAACGGACGTGGAGTTGGTGTTGTTCTTATCACTCCTGAAGGTGTTCACTTTCCCTTCGCTGCCAGAATTACTTTTGGTTGCACCAACAATGAAGCGGAATACGAGGCATGCATAATGGGAATAGAAGAGGCTATTAATCTTTGGATTAAGACCCTCGATATATTCGGAGATTCAGCCCTCGTTATCAACCAGATTACTGGCAAGTGGTATACACATCAAGAACACTTAGTTCCTTATAGGGATTATGCTAGAAGACTGTTGACGTTCTTCACAATGGTTAAGCTTCAGTATATACCACAAGATGAGAATCAATTTTCCGATTCATTGGCTACTCTTTCTTCGTCCATCAAATTCTTGTGTTGGAACTATGTGCCCAAGATTGACATTTCCCGGCTTGACGCACCAGCTTATGCTTTCTCTGTAGACGCAATGTCTGATGAGAAACCTTGGTACTTTGATATCAAGCTCTTCTTGGAAAGACAGGAATACCCAGCTGGGGCAACATCCAACGACAAGAAGACCTTAAGACGACTTGCTGCTAGCTTCTTCTTGAATACAAATGGGGTTTTGTATAAGAGGAACTTTGACATGGTCTTGCTCAGATGCGTGGATAGACACGAAGCAAGCCTGTTAACGCAAGAAGTCCATGAGGGGTCCTTCGGTACTCATGCAGGAGGACATGCAATGGCTAAGAAGTTGTTGAGATCGGGGTACTATTGGATAACAATGGATGCAGATTGTTGTTCGTACGCCCATAAGTGCCACAAATGCCAGATTTATGCAGACAAGGTGCATGTTCCTCTTAGCCCGCTCAACGTCATGTCATCTCCTTGGCCCTTTTCTATGTGGGGCATTGACTTGATCGGGAAAATAGAGCCTACTGCTTCAAATGGTCATCGTTTCATTCTGGTTTCGATTGATTACTTCACTAAGTGGGTTGAAGCAGCGTCTTATGCTAATGTCACTCGTCAAGTGGTAGCCAGATTTTTGAAAAGAGACATTATTTGCAGATACGGAGTGCCCGAGCGAATCATTACTGACAATGGTTCCAATTTGAATAACAAGATGATGGCAGAGTTGTGCCGGGACTTCTAGATTCAGCATCACAATTCTTCTCCTTACCGACCAAAGATGAATGGTACGGTAGAGGCGGCAAATACGAATATTAAGAAGATTGTGCAAAAGATGTTTGTCACTTACAAGGATTGGCATGAGATGTTACCATTTGCGCTGCATGGGTACCGAACGTCAGTCATGACGTCAACCGGGGCAACTCCTTTCTCATTGGTATATGGTATGGAGGCAGTCTTGTCTGTTGAGGTGGAAATTCCTTCGTTGCATATGATGATGGATGTGAAGCTTGATGAGGCTGAGTGGGTACGTGCTCGATACAATCAGCTATATCTAATTGAGGAAAAGAGATTAGCGGCTATCTGTCATGGTCAGCTTTATCAGAGCAGAATGAAGCGAGCATTCGACCATCGAGTATGTACTTGGGAGTATCAAGTAGGAGAGCTTGTGCTCAAGAGGATCGTTCCTCCAGGTTCAGATCACAGGGGCAAGTGGACCCCAAACTACGAAGGACCATTCATAGTGAAGAAAGTTTTCTCAGGAGGAGCACTGATGCTCACCACTATGGATGGAGAAGATTTCCAATCCCCTGTTAACTCAGACGCAGTTAAAAAATACTTCGCATAAAAAGACCCGCTGAACATAAAAACAGAATTAAAGTCCAGGCCAGAAAAGGGCATCCCGGCGAGCTAAAAACAGAATAAAAAGCTCGGGAAAAAGTTAGGGAAAATAAAAAAAAATGTACACCCGCTGAGTTGAAAAGCCACATCGGACAGCTCAGGCAAAAAAAAGGGTATCCCGGTGGATTGAAAACCCGAAAGGGCGATCCACGCAAAACAAGGGAATAAGCGAACAATTGCGATCCGGGTAATCTGAACCAAATCATCGCTTCGTACAGCCAGATAATATCAGAAGGATAGTAATCAGTCCCCTCATCTTTTCAGAAAGCAAAGGCAAGAATGGAAAGTTTTGAAGACATGCTGGTCATAGCAAGAAGGAAACTCTTTGAGATGCCGTGCCCATTGCCATTAGGATAGTCTATTTTCTCAATTTTATGGTAGCTACCTCTTTCCAGGTGGTTGCTTCCTGATGTAAAAAATTTGCCTATTCAGAGGCCTTTCAATAAAAGAATATTCAGTCAAAAAGCTGTGTTGTGTTTATTTTTGTTTGCAAAAATGTCCTGAATTTTTGGCAAAAAGAACATTGCATTTAAAAACATGGTGTTTTTTTTCTAAAGGAAAATGACATTGCAAGGAAACATTTAAAACCATCTTCGAGTGTCGGGTGATGATGGATGAACAGATCATGCCATGCAAGTCCCCGGGGCACATATGTGTATTCTGTTGTTGCAGGTTTTGCAGGATGGTGTCTCACTTTCCCAAAACAGAATTTTCCCCAGCTGAGTTAGGGCAGGTGGAATCCCCAAGCAGATTATCTCTCCACAAGAGAAGTATGCCCAACAGGCAGCTGAATGCCCGATTTCCTCGCAGATTTCTGTTGCACCCCAAAATTTGCCCTCCACAAGACAAAACATTGTGTAATAAGAGGTTCACAAGGTTTACAAGGTTCACAATACATCTCATGAGGTTCACAAGGTTCATAAGGTTCACAATTAGTCAGAAAGTTTGGCAATTCCCTCAGACAATGCATCCTCCTAAGCAAGGCATCCTAAACTAGGGTTTTGACTTTCATCAGGCTAAATGGACTTCCAAGACTTCAAGTGAGCTTCATATCATCCTATATGTGTTCAAGAATCCCCATATCAAGTTTCAATACTTTCCCAAAAGATTTGCTCAGTCAGATGATCAGATAGGTTAAAATCAGTCAAGGCAGTCAAAAAGTCAAACTGAGGTCAACTGTGATCAAACCAAAGTCAAACTTCATGATTTTTTGACAACATCAAGTATATGAAGTAAAATTCATCATTTGATCAAGGGTTGATCATGATTCATCAAGGAGATTTCAGATCATCAAGAATCAGGAGTTTCTAAATTAGGGTTTTCACAGGAAAAGTCAACTAAATTTTGACCAACCATAACTTTCACATGCTTCATCAAATTTTTTCCATCCAAAGCTCATTTTGAAGGAAATTGAATTCTCTACAACTTTGTGTCTCACAAGCCAATCCCAAAAATGCTTCATTTGGAAGGTATGAGCTAAGAAATTATAGGTCCTTTTAAAAGTCAACAAAACGTCAACAACTTCAAAAGAGCATAACTTGAGAATGGTAAAAGATATGGACATGAGACCAAAGAGGTTGGTTAGAGGACTCTTTAAGATTTCCAAAATGTCTAAGAACACCTTTATAGCATTAAAATTGAAGGATTTGTGCCCTTGCAAAGTTGGGAAATTTTTGAGAGGTTTATGAAGCAAATGGGGTCTTAAAACCATAATTCACCAAATGGGCTTGTTTTTTTTATGATCCAAATACTTCCATGACATCATGCACGAAAGAAAATTTATTTATTCATAATTTTATTCATTTTATTTTTATTTATTATGATTTTTTATGTTAAAAATCATTTTAAATTAAAATAAAATATAAAATGATGGATATTTGATTTGATTTGGTTTCTAGAAAGTCTTAAGACTTATTTAGACTTGATTGATACAAAAATAATGAAGATCATACCAAAATGGCAATGCTAGATCAAGGAAAATCAAATTTTGAGATCACATCTTTTTCAATCTCCCAAAGATCAAAAGTCCACAAATTTGTTAAAGTTTTTGACCTAAATTCATTCACTCATATATAAACAACATAAAGATCAACCCTAGACACGAATTCACAGCCTCCAACACCATATTCAAACTTCACAAAATTGTTCAAAAACTCAAATTCGGTTTCAGTATTACAAGGCATTTAAAGGTATTTTAAGAACATAGGAAGGATCCTTGGACATTACTGAATCGATCCCAACCTTCAAAAGCACCTGAAACTTGCTCATATGCCATAACCGAATGCATCTTCATGCTCATATTATGTGTTTTCGATTTCATATATTTAAGCATTATAATCTGAAACTAACCATTGATTTGTGTTTATTGTGAAGTTTTGAAGCTTTCTGGATGGTTTGATTTGAGTTTCATGGACTGAATCGAAATACACCATTGTTAGGGTTTTCGGCCACTTTTAGGGTTTAACGATTTAGCAAATATAAATAAATTCTAAGGACGTGGTTGAACTGTAAATGATATGTGGATTCTTTTGGTGTGCTTAATTTTGGAAAATTTTACAGTTTTTATGATGATTGAAGAACATAGGAAAACCTGCGAAGTTGAATTCGCAGGAAAATTCCTAACAGTTTTTGCAGGTGAATTCGCAGGTCTGAGGGAAGAAGAAGAAGTCCTGCGCGCCAAATTCCTATTTCAAATTCTAGTATTATATTTTATGTTATTATTATTATTATATATATTTCAGGAAAACAAGTTGGCACAGTTGGTAAGGATGCGCGCATATGAAGTGATGGGAGGGGGATCGAATCTGGTCTCCAGCAATTTTTTGCTTCAAAGCTATTTATCCAATGACTTTATAATATAATGATTAGCTTCTCATCCTATATCACAAGCGCGCAGTGGCTCAGCTGGTTTTGGGAGTCCTTAAGCCAGGTAAAGGACCTGGGTTCAAATCCCAGGTCCTGTTTTTTTAGTACTTTGTCCATTTATTTTTATTATTTTACATTTAATGCTTAGTTTATTTACTTTTATTCAATTTAAATAATTTCTAACCTAAATAATTAGTAATATTTTCTTAAAATCTCATATTTTCAAAAATACAATAATTTATTTTCTCAAACTTTTTTTTATGTTTATATTTATTAATAGGTATATATATGTTTTTGTATATAATTTCATTAATTATATTTAAATTAATTTCTAACCCTAATATTTTTATATATAATTAAAACCCTAATTTTCTCTAACCCTAATCTTAACCCTAGTTCTTATTTTATTTAAATCTTAAAATTAATTAAATTTTCCTCATATCCAATTAAATAATTAATCATAGTTTATTTTGTAAATAAATTAGTATATCTTTATTATTTTATTTTCATCTCAAAATTCTTTAAAACTGTTTATTAAAATCTAAAAATACTTAATTGAATTATATGTATATTTTGTATATTATTACTAACCTTTTCTTCTTATAATTATTTCATCACTAACCTTTTACTTAATTGTTTATTTTATCATATAATTATTATTTAATTTGTTTTTATTATAATGTAACTGTAAAAGCCGTGTAATAGTCGTAGGTTTTATTTTTGTCTTTATTTTATTACTTGTAAATATTTATATTGCCTTGGTTAGTAAATATAGGGAGTGATAACCTATTTGCTTTAAAATTAATTTAGATCACTAAGTTAATAAGATAAATATATGAACCTATACACGCACACACGTAAGTCGATCTTTGATTTCCATCTCACTTCTTAAGGTTATCCCTCATGTTGCCTAAATAAAAAGGTCAAGTAAGGTGTCTAAAAGCAAAGTTCCTTCTCATGAAAATATCATCAAGTCCCTTTACGATTATAAGATCAAGTCCCTTCGAGGTTGCCTTCTTGCCTTCGTAAATGATCTTGTCCCTTTCGAATAAAAGATGATAAGTCCCTTCGTATTGCTAAGACACCTTACAGTTGCCTAAACACAGATGACCCTTCACATGTCCCTTATAACATCCAAGGTAATGACTACCTATTCCTTAATAATAGGGATAGTCTTACCATTGAAAGAACATTTAAGAACAATAAAGATTTAAATTAGGGTAGGTTCCTCTTAAGTACTTGCTCACTTTTTCATTAAATTACTTCATTACACTTTACATTTTAAACAATTTTCAAAACAAAGTGTTTATATATGTCCATACAAGGATCATTATAAACTACTTAAGAAAATTTTTAATCACACACTACACTTCTCAAAACAGTTTAAAGTGAGCTAAGTAACTAAGAGCCCATGGATAACCATGGATGTAAAGGGTGCTAACACCTTCCCTTTACATAACCTACCCCCCGAACCCAAAAATATTTTAAGGTCTTTCTTGTTCTTTTATGCCCTTTCCTTTTGGGTAAAATAAAAGTCGATGGCGACTCTTGCTATCCGCAACATTTAACTAAAGTCAGTTCTCCCACCGTGTTACAAGTTCATGTTTGGGTTTCACCACCATCATTGAAATATCCCCCGAGAAGTTGCCAATTTACTTTTTGGTCAATGTGATGATACAAACAGTTATTCATCCCCCTAACCAGAGTTAAGTGTTAAAGCCTCTTGACCTGGTTCTCCCCTGCAGAGTGGTGATTCTTGTTGCCAATCAGGCATTTGTTTGATGCTCGTATGCACCCCCTAGCACTCGTCTGTGTATGATATTTGATTGTTACTCATCTGCATTCCCCATCACTCGTATGTGTTTGTTATCAATTTGTTGCTCGTCTGCATTCCCCAACGTTTGTCTATGTTTGATGTTTGGTAGTTGCTCGTCAGCATTGCTCCAACACTCTTCTGTGTTCACACTTTGTTATTGCTCGTTTGCTTTCCCCAGCAGTCGCCCATGGTTGGTAGATGTTGTTGCTCGTCTGCACTTCCCAACACTCATCTGTGTGTAACTTCCTTTTGGTGCTCCACACTCGTCTGTGTTTGAACTTAGGTGATGCTCGTATGCGTTCTCCAACACCCGTCTGTGTTTGTTATCCGTTTGAAGCTCGTTTGCATTGCTTGGATACTCGTCTGTATCATCCAACACTCGTCTGTGTTAGCCTATATCCTTATGTGTTGATTTGATAATCATTCTGGTACTCGTCTGTATTGCCGCTCCAAATGCTCGTCTGTGCTGAGTTTCTGGTATTCGTCTATACCAGTGGCTGATATTCGTCTGTATCATCGCCTGAAGCGCTCGTCTGTGTTTCTTAGATCATCGTCTGATATTCGTTTGTATCATTGACTTATGGCACTCGTATGTGTTCTCTCGATGATCATCCAATGCTCGTCTGTGTTGAAGAGGTTTGAAGTCCTGCCGGTGGGATTAAACGTCAAAATTGTTACCGGTCCTGGCGTAACATGTTATCCGAAGGAGGTTCATCTGTCTCAAGCACCACTTATCTACGAAGGATTTGTGAATAGGGTTCGTCAAATCCTAATGTCACACCTGGCGTAACAGGTTTGCTCGAAGAAGGCTTGTTTGTCTTAGATCATATATCTACGAAGAATATATGAAGAGGGTTCGTCTATCCTGATTATGCATGTCTATCCCACTGGGTTAAGTGCATCACCGGTTCTGGCGTAACAGGTTTATCCGAAGGAGATTCGTTTGTCTCAAGTCATATATTTTGTGAAATGTATGAAGAGGGCTCGTGTGTCCAGTTCCTGGCGTAACAGGTATACGGGATGAGGGCTCGTATGTCCAGCACCTGGTGTAACAGGTTTGTTCGAAGAAGACTCGTCTGTCTAAGTATCCTTATCTGGCGTAACAGTTCAACTTGGAAGGAGCTCGTCTGCGTTTTCATCACTTCACCCAAAGCGTCATTTGGATGGGTTTATTTCCCATTGCTTGCATTCTCCAGCAGAGTGCAAATTTTAGGTTTTCTTGGTATTCAACCACAGTTCATCTTGAATGGTCGATAGCCCGTGCTACCGTCCTTTTCAGATTAACAGTTGTTTGAATAGGGGCAGCTGTAACACCCCAAATTTTCCCTCTTATTTTTAAGCATCATCATCATATCATAATCATCATAAGCATATCATATCCTTGGCATCTTTGCATGGAAAAGTAAAGAATAACATTCTCATGTTCTAGCATTAGGCATATGATCAACTATGGGTGGATTTGAGGCATCACAAGCTATAGAAAGAGGCCCAGTGGACTTTTCCAAGTCCCATGAAGAGTTTACATGACATTCACAACTTCAAGATCCTTTACAAAAGCTCAGAAGGTTGGGAGATCACCAGGGAATCCAAGCTAGGGCAAGCTCTTACACAATGGTACCCAAATTAGGGTGTCACTTTCAAGCGGGAATTCTTTGTGACTTTGACCATTTCATGTGGGAAAAGTCTTTCATATGATAAGAGGATCCTAGGGATGAAATTTGGTGAGAAAATTCCTTGTGGAAGGCAGTTATTTCATCAGTTGCTTGCATAAGAAGAAATTGGTCAATTGTGCATTTTAAAAGTCAACTGTGAGAATTCAAAGGGTCCAACCCCATTTTTCAAGTCAAGGGATATCCTTAAGACCTTAGAAGAGGTTTGGAAAAGTCAAGGATCAAGAATCAAAGGGTTTTGAAGAAGTTTCCATTTTTGGCATATGGTTTGTTATGGAACTTTCCATTTTTGGCAACTTTTGCCCTAATTTTCAAAGGCTTCTTTCATAGTGAAAAATATCTCAAATTAATTTCCAACAAACATGAAAGTTGTAGGGTAGGTTCTCCCATTTTCAGAAAGTACAAGTACATTTTCATAGCCCTCATGGATCAAAAGATATGGCCTTCGAAAGTTCACTTGTTTTTTAGGGTTTACCTTAAAATTCAAGTTTCCACCAAGAGCAAAAACTCATATAGCTCAATTCCAAGCTGTTTTATGTGCAAAGTAAGGTCACTATACCATTATTCATGACATGAGACACATTTTTCTCCAAAGAATTCACCAAATTCGTGCATGGGAAGGGATGTATTTCATAAAATGCAAAAAGTGCATGAACATTCAAAAAGCATGATACATTCATCCAAGGGCAAGGATTGTTTCATTTTTGGATTATTGGATCAAGAGTGATCAACATGTGCAAAGGAAGGAGGGGAAGCACAAGTAAATAGAGGTATCACACACTCCATGCACAATTGCAAAATCAATCCTCCCACTCATCCCTCACGTGCATTTCCTCTCATTTTTGCATTAGTGATCATTGGCATCATATATAAGCAGCTAGGGTTTCCATTTGCTCAGATTCATCACATTTTCATCACTCTCAAGTTTTTGCATCTCAAGCTCTTTCCTTCGAATCCTCTGATTCTCTCACTCATTCACCAAACAAACTTCATATTCTTCATCCTTGAGCTCTAAGGATCATCAATTCACCATCAATTCAAGCTGAATCTAAGGATTTCACAAGGTGCAGTTCAGTTCGAATTTCCAGATCCAGAGAAATTCAAGCTCTCTCTTGCATTTATTTTGCAAGGAGAGGGTAGAGGAGGTTGATCTGCAGTTGGAGGAGCAATTTCTGGATCTAATTTGAGCTCTGGAAGTTTCAGGTTAGCTTCAAATTCGTGGATCTAGAAATTGTTTTAATTATGTGCATTGTGATCTGCTTGTTACATTGATAATTCTGGTGTGATTAGTTTTGCATTTGCTTGAATATTGAGGTTGTTATGTTGATCTGAAGTTTGATACATAGAACTGTTTGTGTTCGATTTGCTTGATCCATGGATCTTTTGAAAATTCTAAGTGGATATTCTTGATTAGCATGTTTGAATTACTAGATCTGGAGATTTTGATTTATTTCTGTTTATGTTTGTTCTTGAGCTTGAACTTTCCGGTGCCGGAGCTAGGGCTCCGGTCACCGGACTCTAGAAATGTGAATTGAGGAAGATGACTTCCCAGCCCTAGGATCTTTGATCTGGATGGTCCTTGTTCTGCCAGCACATTAAAATCACCTCCTCCCTTGCACGTGCTTCATTTTATGAATTAAATCTGAATAATGCACTGTGTTTCGCACCTCACTGAACTTATCATGCACACACGCACTAAATTCTTGGATGTTTGACTTGGTTATTAGGTTTGACTTGATCTCACACTTCAGATTGATCCATTGGCTGTTGTTTTTTTGCTGATTTCCTGAATTTCCATGGTAAATAGTATGCTCATGCGCAGGATCCATTGGGCCTTGGTTGTTATTCGCACCCCTCCTCCTTATGAGCCCAAACCAATTGAACTGTTTTCCTTGCTAATTGCACCCCTGGCTTGGTTTCTCATTTTTTATATTTCATGTTTATTTCAGTTTGATTCTTAATTATTTAAAATAGAAATAAGTTCATAAAAATTCCAAAAAAATTCATGAGTCATGTTTTGAGTTTTCTTTAATTTTTGATATTTTTATTTTCCATTTATTTTCATTTTCCATGCTGGAATTAATTTCTTCTTTTATTAATTGCTTTTATTTCACTTTTAAAGCATGTTGTCTTGTAGAATTTATATTTGGACCATTAATTTGAATTTTGAATTGATTCTTTTTGCTCTGGATCCATATTGAAATATAGTTTGTTGATGATTTTTCTTCTGATTTTTAGAAGCTTTCTTGATTATTTTTTATCCTTAGCTTGTGCATGAAGTTTCATAACCCTAATCCTTGTTTAGACTCATGTTTGACCTACTTAGCTTCTGATTTTGATCATATTCTTTTGGCATGTTATTGTATGTTTGAAGAGTCTTTGTGCAAGTTTGTGGAATTTTTGGATGAATACTTGATTTGATTTGATTTTTGTTCTTTTCTTATCTTCTTTTGCATCCCTTTTGGTCATATGTTTAATCCTTAGGTTGGGAGGGCACTTGTGACAACTCCCTTAGGTTGTTTAGAGCCCATTTAGGATGTGGATACCTCTCTGGTCTTGGATTGATGTTTGTACTTTGAGAAATTTTGTGGTTGCTTGCCGTTGAAGTTCATTCACTTATGTACATGTTCACCTCACTTGTTATGCTTCTTTGCTTCTCATGATTGATAATGTTTAAGTTTGTATGCTTCTACTCTTCATCCCTTGGGTTGCTTAGGCACATTCTTGACATGTTAGGGTTCTAGTCTTGAAGTTTGTGATGTTGGTTTGCTTGGTTTGCTTTGTGTTATCTCATGTTTGTTTTGTTTTGTCATGATAATCCATAATGCTTCATGTTGAAATGTATAGTCCTTTTCTCATTCTTGTGTTGTGTGTTTGCATTTGACATTTGTAATTGAGATTCCAATTCTGGTTGTGTTGCTTTGGTTTGATCATATGCCCATTTGGTGTTTCATTTGTTCTCATTTTCTCTTGTCATGATATTTTCTTATGTTACTAACCATTTCAGGGGCTTTGGTAAGTGAGAGGTGTGGATGTGACTCCCACATCTCCAATTCTTATCTCTTCTATTTTCATGATATTATCTTACTTGTGTTTGAGGGGCTTAGAACATTCTTTCTTCTTCTCTTCTTCATTCTTCTCCTTCTCATCTTATCTTTTCTTTCTTTAGGGTAGTAAACCTCACTAACCTAGGATTTCCTTTGCATGATAACATTAGGATTTGTTAGTCCCCCATTAGATTTTTTACCTTTTAGATCTTTGGTTCTTTCTCTTCTCATCTCAAACAAAAAGCATAAAAACACTTAATAAAGATTGAAGTGGTCTCTTGTGCAATAGCCTTATTCCATGAAACACCTGTAGTTTTCCCATCTTGGGATAGTACAAGCTTGTCTTATGATGCACAAGTCTGATCATGAGACCATCTTCATCAAGAAAATCATAAAAAAGACTTCTTCATCAAAAATAAAAAAAAACTTAATAAATTCAATGAGTTAGTGAGCTTAGGCCCTAATCTCTGGAATCAAGTTTTGGGGATCTTCTCCTTACTTGAGTGTGCTTCTTCTATTATTCTATCTTGGAATGTAGTGACAAGTACACATTCTATGCAAAAGAGCTTGAGTTCACTTCCTTGTGCCACACTCAAATAAAAGCTTCTAAAAAACACAAACAAACAATAAGCGTCTCTCCTTCGGGAATTCTTTTATCATCTCCTTCGCTCCGTCCGCGAACTTGCTCCTACATGTTATTTTGCAAGACGGTAACGCACTCGTCGTCCGAGCCTGCAACACCCTAGCATTGACATAGGCAGTTCAAGCCTTAAGACACAAGCAATCTTTTCCACCCCTAGTTAGGGGAACTACGGCGACTCTGATCCTCATTGTCCAGATGAGGTACGTAGGCAGCGAGGTAGGGCCCGTTCGAGCATAATCTTTATTTTCCCTACATTTTTCCTTTTCATTTCTTTTTCAGTTCCCTTTTCGTTTCTTTTATCCAGTTCAGTACCTTTTCTTCGCAACAGCTTTCATTTCTTCACCCTTTGAAACAGATTTCTTTGCAAGCGTGGATCCCGTCGGGTACGGCGGACGATCTGGGTGCTAATACCTTCCCAGGTCGTAACCGACTCCCGAACTCAGTCTCTTTGGTTCGTAGGACTTGTGTCCTTCCTTTTCTTTTCTTTTGGTTTGTGCAGCATTACCATTCCCGTTCCTTCGGGATAAAAATGCCTGGCTGGCGACTCTACCTCTTTCCGCACCACTTTCGCGTTTGTACCAGGATGGAAATCCGGGGAGCGACACATGTGGTTAAATTTTGGTTTTAGGAGGTAGATTATGGTAGTCTAGATAATCCATAAGGCTGTTGTGGTGACAAACTATTTTCTGGTGGCGAATCTCCCTCCCATGGTTTCTCACGAGTACCTTGGTTGTGACTGTGGCGCTGCTCGTGCCGGAACCCTAACATGCGTCAAGCGGTGGCTTTGGTTGAAGTTCAACCGGAGTCCTGGATTCGGGGACAGTAGCGACCATTTGGTCGTTGCAAGGTCCCTTCCTTGTCATGCTTTTTATTGAGCGTGGTCGACCGTTTTAGGTAAGTAGACCCATTGAGGGCTTTGGCCGGGGACCTCGTCTCCTGGACGTTGTTGCACCCTAATAATTTCCCTAAGTGTTCTTTGCATTTTCATCTGCATTTTGCATACAAACAAGATCGCACTGGTTACTCAGTTTTTTTCTCGGGTTAGGTTTATGCTTCGCAGGGGATCACCGTTGTCTTTAATTACTTTATTTTTTTATGTTTACTAACCATTAATCAAAATAAAAAAAATATTTTGTTTCCTTTTGCTAACCTTTTTCAAGAAGAGGAACCATTGAAAATACCAAAAATAGCAGTCCTGCAGCTCGAGCGAAATTTCACAGAAAAAAGTCGAAGTTGATCCGCAAATAATTCAAATTTCAGTAGATCTAAACCTTCATCCTCGAGCTAAACCTTCATCCTGCAGTCCTGCAGCTCGAGCTAAAATAGTAGTCCTGCAGCTCGAGCTAAACCTTCATCCTTTCATTCTTTTACTCATCAATTTCAGTAGATCTAAGCTTTTGTTGGTCCAATTTGATGAAGAGCTTTTGGTAATTCATCTTCCTCCATAAACCCATATTCACCATCAACATTCAAGATGTAGATTCTTGATGCTTTTGTTTCTAGATCCTTTGGATCTTTATTTGTTGTTTGATTGCAGGGATTCCACCGTATTTTGGTTTTAAAATTCGTGCAAATTCAGATCATGATCATCCAATGTTTGAAAAAAGGTTTCAAAATGGATCATGCTGAATTTTCTGCATTTTTTCAGCTTCTAGTACAACGTTAACCGGTTAACCAATTGGTTAACCGGTTGACCAGTTTCAAAACAGTGCAGATTATTCAAAATCTGCTTGCGTTAACCGGTTAACAAATCGGTTAACACAAGTCAGAATGGTATTTTTGGCTTGTTTCAAGCCCCTTTTTGGTTCCTCTTTCTTCTTCTTCTTCCTCCTTTTTATTTTTACCTGGGGAAGCACTTTTGGAAGTGATTTCTCCTTAATTTCAATGAAATTTGGGTATAGATTAGAGTAGTTAATGTTCATTAATTCAAAACTACCTTTAAGTGGATTATTCAATTCATTTAAGGTACTTTGCATTAGTGATACATTTTCATGCTTGAATCCACCAAGATGAGTGATTGAACTTAAGGATGAAAGAATACCGTAAGTGCGGCTCAATTTGGTATTCACCTTTAGTTTTGTGCAGTATCGCGTCCGGATAATGATTTACATATCGTTTATCTCGCATGCATTAGCACTAATTTTATGCACCTTAATTGGTGGTGGTCGGCCTCATTTGTAGGGTAATTACTTCGTAAATTACTCGACGATTGCTTAACATAGACCTAAATGTGTCCCGACTTCGGAATAAAAATCTAATTGGGTACTTGCACTTTCGTGGACCGGATCTCTTGTTGATCGCGTAATCCCAAAGTGGTTAATCATATTGCATTAAGAATCGAGACTTATGAATTTTTGATGCGTAGGTGCTTTGGGCTTCCCAATCGCCTTTCAAATTTCATTGAATTCGGTTCAGTTTGCCTTGATTAATCGCTATAGTGTAAGATGCTAAGTGGATCCGGTTGCCTTTCGGTTTTGGTTACTCTTTTTGTTGTTGTGGTTGATTAAGTTCACCATACCATTATTATGTAAATATTATTATACTATTACTACTATTAATATTTTAGATTCTTGCACTTTAATTTCTTTTTGTTACTAACATTTAATTTCTCGCACTTTTATTGCCTTTATTCTATTTTTCTTTATTCATCCATATCATGTTTATTATTCGTTCTTATTATTTTAATTGTTGATTTTCCTTTTGCCCATTTGGATACCAAAAAACATTAATAAAGGATTAAACTTCTAAAAGACTTGTGACTTTAATTTGAGGACTTTTGGTTACTATCCTTGGCACTGGAATAGAGATTTTGGACTTAGATTTTAGGATCCCTTCCCCTTGCTTTGATCTTCATGAAGTTGGATTTAGCCTTTATTTGGCCATTTGCTAGCTCATAAGGATGGAACTTTTATGCTCATAATTTGGAATGTCATCTAGTTTGGTTAGATCTTTCTTCCCTTATCTCCTTATTTTCTTTTTTTCAGGATAGTCCCTTCATTTCCTCCCATTCTTTAATTTTCAAAATTTTCTCCCTTTTTCAAAGGATTTTTTTTTAAATCATCACCTCTTTAATAACCAAAAACCTTGACTTTTGTCAAATGGGTTTTACTTTTTTTTCTTTTCTTTTAAATTCAATGAATCTTATCATGTTGACCTTAATTCAAAAAATAAAAAGAATCAAACTCATTCAAGTTGTTTTGTGCCTTTGTGCACTTTTGTTCATTTTCTTTTTAAAAGTGCCGATTATGAGTCATTATTCTTTAGTCGAGTGCAAGTCTCTCAATCTCCATGGTTGTAGTTTGATGTAATTGAGTCTCTTGTCATTTGTGGGGGTTTAGTGGCATACTCGTTGATTTTATCCGAGTTGGCGCCCTCCCCATAATGATGTATGAGTCCATGCCTTCATTCTCATGGTAGTTTGTTTGGCCATCCACTTGAAGATGACAAATTCTCTTCACTTAATAAAATTAATCATAACCCACCCTTTTCACTATTTGTACCACGAACTAAGGGGTTTTGATCTTGCATTGCACTTTGTGGGTACGTAGGCATGAGGCGTTAAACCTCTCCAAACACAAAAAAATATAAAAAAATAATTCTTTCTCTCACCTCCCCACTCTCATTTTTACAAACCATTTTCAAACCAAAAGTAGTAAATTTTTCAAAGGGTTCCCGTGGAGTACCACAAACATTTTGGGTGCGTAAAACCTTCCCATTGTGTAACCTATCCCCTTAGTTGTTTCTCTATTGTGTTTCTTTAGCTTTTTGCTTTTAGATTCATTGGGATTTATTCGCTCTTTTTTCCTTTTCCTCATGGAATAAAATAAAAGCGCGGTGGTGACTCTGTTTACTTTGAGTTAAGTTAACCAATAGCTTACACTCATGTTTTTACACTTCAGAAAAGTGGCGACTCTGCTGTGGAGTAATCTCTTAGTGGATTCGGCCTACTTTGATTTATTTACTGCTTTGGTTTGATTTGTTTGTTATTTGTTTGTTCTGTTTCGGTTTCGGTGATCCTCTGTGAGTGAGATAGATTCTAACCTGGATCTGAGTTGAACTTATGATAGGACGGCGATATTCAAAGCGATAAGTGATGGAGTAATCCAAAGCTATATCAATTTGATAATCTCCACTCGGTTAGGCTCTTTTGGATTATCAATTTCATGATGAGTAATCATATGTGGCATTATTTTCCGACCTTGAGCTGATCATACTGAGGACCGTAGAACCCTTAACCCATCCAAGCCAATTTAGGAACGTAGTGCGGAAACTATCTGGGTGTAAACCTAAGGTGGTTGTCATGCGATACTACACCCGGACGAGGTCTATTTTAAGAATGTTATCGATTTGGGAGTAATCCAACGTACCGATGATATTTTAAAGATGACTGTTAACTCCAGGAACCTCTGTTAGCACCCTTTTGGTTTTCTGCAGGTACAATGAAGATAAAACCTTAGTACTTACCTATGTGGGTTGATGTTCTATTACCTTGACTTCATGCTCATGACTCGGAACCTAGACCCGTGTGCTTTGTGTGATCTTGTTTGTGGTTGTTGCATACATGCCATCATACATTCATGATCATAGTTTTTGAGATTTCAAGGGACTCAAGGAACTTTTGCAAAATTTCAGATGTCTATGGTTATAAATTTTGAAAGGAGGAACACAAAGAAGTACACCTTCAAGAAGTGTTATGGAAAGCTCTTGTTTATTTTGGATACCGATGTACCAGAGGGGATTCTCCCTACCTTAGCTCAGTTTTATGATCCACTGTATCATTGTTTCACCTTTCCGGATTATCAGCTTGTGCCGACCTTGGAGGAGTACTCTCATTGGATGAGTCTACCTATTTTGGACAAGGAATTTCTTTTTAGTGGTTTAGAGAAGGAGCTTACTACCAAAGTCATCACCAAAGCCCTTTTTCTCAAGGAGTCCAATCTTAATGGGAAGTTTCTTCCAAAAAGGAGTGATGGGAAGTTTCTTCCAAAAAGGAGTGTTCGTGGTATTAATGCTAAGTTCTTGATGGGGAAAGCTTCTACTTCTCTTACTTTGGGTCATAAGGATGCATTTGAGGCTATTCTTGCTTTGCTCATTTATGGGATTGTCTTGTTTCCTAACTTAGATGGTATTGTGGACGAGAATGCCATTCAGATTTTCTTGAAGAAGAATCTGGTACCTACTTTGCTTGGAGACATGTATCATGCTTTTCATTATAGGACCTCCAAAGGGGATGGAGAGATTGTGTGTTGCGCGCCTCTTCTCTATAGGTGGTTTATTTCGCACCTACCAAAGTCTGATGTCTTCAAGGATAATAGAGAGAAGCGAAGATGATCTCAAAGGATTATTTCTCTTTCTCACAAAGATATGACTTGGTATTGTTCCCATTATGATACTGGAGTGTTTATTGACATTTGTGGAAAGTTTCCTAACATACCTCTTCTTGGTACACGTGGGGGAATTAGTTACAACCCTATTCTTGCTAGGCGACAATTGGAATATTGTTTGAAGGACATACCAAACAACCTTTCCTTATCCCGTTTCTTCTTTCTTAATGGTGCAAATCATGTAGAAATGAAGAAAAGGATTGCTCATTCTTGGCATGCGGTTCATCGGAAAGAGAAAAGTCAATTGGGAAGATAACACCTTGCTCCCTCCGAGTGTTATATCTAGTGGGTCCGATCTCGGGCTTCCAAGCTCAAGATGCCTTATCCACCTGAGGAGCCTTTTTTTCCTATATTACCTTTGTTTGTTTTTCTTCCTCCCGTTGATGAGACGGTTACTATTTAAGAAGAGTTGGACAAGATGAAGAGAGAGAAAGAAGAATGGCTACTAGAGAAGACTACGATGCAAGAGCAACTGAAGAAGAAGGATGATCTCATTGAGTTACTTGAGAGGCGTGTTACGAAGAGGCCAAGAGAGGATTTACTTTCCTCTAGTACTTAATCTACCATTCCTCCTACGTCAGGTGCTTGGAAGGCCATTGTTGACTAGTTGGCGAAGGATAAGGAAGACATGGAGAATCAGTACAAGAAGGAGATTAAGAGGATCAAATGAAGTACTAGTCAGGATTCGGATCTTCTTCGGATGTGATCCCTTAGGCTTAGTTTACTTTCTCTTTCATGTATTAGGATTGTTGAGGCTTGTACTTCACTTGCAATCCTTACTTTGATTTTAATGAGAATGAGCTTTAAGTACTTCAAAAAGTGTTTCTTTATAAATATTGCAATTTATCTTATGGTCCTTTGAAATATTTGCATTTTGCATACGCATACCATGCATCATACCCGCATTTGTTTTGAGTTATGGGTGTTGTCCGGGGATCTTATGTTGTTTCTTGGTCTTCATTCAGTTCTCCTGTCAAGCTGACTCACAAAGTTGATACTCGGACTAATCGGAAGAAGATGTTGGAAACCTTACAACAAGAGAATCGCGAGCTGCGCGAGGAAGTTACATATCTGAGGGAAAGCTTGGAAAGAGTTACTTCCATGATGGAAAGCCTGGTGGCTGCTCAAAATCAGCCACCTCCTCCTAATTCTCCTGTTCAGAATACAGTCATCTCTGAGATTGTTACTGCATCAATTCCTGCTGAGACTATTCTTTCTCCTCGCTATCGCATGCCTGCTAGTACACCGTGGGGCATGCCGATTGATTTCATTCCTGCTGGTTATCATCCTCCTCCTCTTGAGACTGATGCATTTAATACTCGGTAATGACTATTGCACCACATGTGATGCACACTACTCCACACCATGATGAAATGATTTACCATGCTAAGCCCAGTGAATGAACTAGTGTGATTGAAAGACTTGATGATTTTCAAGGCCTTTTTGCTGAGATACAGAAGGAGATGAGAGCCTTGAAGCATAAATATTTGTTCGGAAAAGATGCTTATGATCTTTGTGTCGCTCCCGGAAAAGACACTAAGGTCCCACAGTGTAGACACGAACAGTTGGTGAAAGAGAAAATGAGGTTGAATTGAATAGAGTCGCCAGCTAGGAATTTTTATCCCGAAGGAAAGGTAATGCTACATAAACCTGGATAGAGATGGATAAGACGGTTGCGAACCAGAGAAATTGAGAAAGGGGGTTGGTTACAACCTGGGAAGGTATTGGCACCCAGATCGTGCGTCGTACTCGACGGGATCCACGCTTACAAGATTGTGTTTAAAAGGGGTAAGTGTATGTCCTGACTGTGTATAAAAGCTATGGGAGAATGTACAGTGTGTCAGTGCAAAAAGAGAAGGAGTGCTCAAGAATGAGGCTTAGAAAAGAGAGCTGAAAGAGGGGTATGACAAAGAGACTTTTGTTCGATAACCGTTAAGTTATGCCTACGTATCCTCTCGTGCAATGAGGAAGTCAGAATAACGTAGTTCGACTCAAAGAGACTGAAAATAAATCGATTGTGAACTGCTTGCTTGTCTATGCTCAAGTGTATGACTCGTCTGGCTCGAGTGCTAATTGTCTTGCATTAGACGGAAGAAGCAAGTTCTCGTTTGTGAATGAGTGTGATGAGAAAAGAATCCCGGAGGAGACGATTATTGTTTGTTTTTTTGTGTTTTCAGTTTTTTTATTGTTTTTGGTGTTTTGCATAACTTAATGAGTTTAAGCCTAAATCAAGGGCTTGTAAACTCATTATATCCTCCCTGATTAGGGATAATGAGCCTACTTAAGTATGAGATAAGCATCTCAACTTAATTACCATGATGATGTAGGATTAAGATCATTAACCTACTTGTGATTATTTAGATGTTTTTGGGTTTTCGTTTAGTGTTAAGTAATGAGTTTAATATCTAATCACAAATTAGTGAACTTATTACACCATCCTAATAGAAGGATGATATATGAGAACACTTAAGCTGAGGAAGATACCTCAACTTAATCCATGGTGTAATACCTCAAAATTTGCCCTCTTATTTATTACCCTAACTGGCTTATGCTTCACATTCACATGCATCTTCCATTAGATCATCTATAACATGTCATTCATTAATTTTCATAAGCTTGTTACTTGGATCAGAAGCTTGAAGAATCAGGGTTTTGTAGAGCCCTATGATTTGTCTCTTTGGTAGGCGTGGTTCGAGGGAAAATACAAAGATCGGTGGTTATTATTTGTCTCCTGTGCATATGTTTGTCAGGTGGATTCTCAAGGCTTTACCAACATAATAATCAAGGGCTATTCTTTGATACTCACCATCAACATATGATTAGGATTTATTTCCCCGATCATTTGGCCATCAATAATTTCCTTATGAAGTATGAAACTAGGGCATTTTGTCACTCCATGGATTCCATCACTGGCGATATTTGTTGGTTATCATGAAAATTCAATATGGATTAGAGATTTGTATTGAAGACATGACTCTTGAAGAAATTAACTTGGTTTATGGATTCAACGGAGATTAGAAGTGTTCATATGGTTTGTGTTGAGTCCAGATTATCGAGGAAAATTATACGTCACCTTTTTTTATCCGTTTTCTCAACCTATGTTCATATCCATTTATAAATTTTGTTTCTTATCCACTTTCAAATACAATCTATAAACTGATATCCAATTCATATTAAATTCGGACATTTTTTCATGTTCACTTTTAAGTCCAATTAACCTTATTACAACTGTTCAATCCAACAAATAAATGAGTCAAAACCTTTTTTTTAGGCCCAAAGTCAATTTTTAATCCAATTACCATAATCATTTTCTATCCATTTAATGTTCATTTATATCCTTTTTTTGCCCATTTACAAATTCTTTCTTTCTAATCCAATTTCAATTCATTGGCAATTATCCATTTCCATATTCAAATTAAGCCCATTGTCCAAATATTAACCATGTTTTTCGAGTCCATTGGTCAAACAAATCTTTGCCACTCTTAACATCAGAATTCTAAACCATTCTTTTTGTTATAATTCCTTCATTATTTTTTTTTTCCAATCTTCATATCAAATTCAAAACCCCAACTTCAATCAAGTTCTACATTACCATTGAGCCCATATTGTTTTAGAGGGGATTGATCCTTTTTGACAAGATTTGGGAAAATAAAAAATAATAGTAAGAATAAAGAAGATAATCAAAACAAAAAAATTCATCTAGAATTCAGTTCTCGTATCTGGTTCAAAAAATGAAAATACAGATTCCAGAAAAAAGAAAAATCCTTAAGGGATAATATATAAAAAAATTATATCAGAAAAATCAGAGGAGAGAAAACCAGAGAAAATCAGTTACATCTCTAACTGATATAACAAACTCATAACAGAAGTAGAATCTTCCACACTCTGATAAAATTCAATCTTCAACCTCAACCCCTTTTCTACAATCTTCTATAATCTCTCTCAAAGTTTTTGCAACATCACCATTTCAGCTTCATCAATGATCATTCTTCTCAAAATAGTTTCTGCAACTTTCTGTAATTTTCCGAATCCACCATCGCCATCATCTTCAGTTCTTGAACCACTCTTCAATCATTAATCTTCTTCAAGAACATCACACCTGAGAAGATTCAGAATAACAATGATAAACCACAACAAGGATTTCAAATCCACGAAAAAGAATCGGAGTAGAAGAAGAAACATAGGAGGAGATACGAAATTACCAGAGCTGTGAAATTTGTGAAACTCTGTTCATCATTGTCGTTCACAGACCTGCAAATTCATCATCAACAACAACAAGTTTTCGCGACAACTTCAAAGCCACAATGCCATCTTGACCAATCTTCATTATCATCAAGGA
The DNA here is from genome assembly GCA_963966055.1 of Lathyrus aphaca. Classification (NCBI taxonomy): domain Eukaryota; kingdom Viridiplantae; phylum Streptophyta; class Magnoliopsida; order Fabales; family Fabaceae; genus Lathyrus; species Lathyrus aphaca. The sequence continues at coordinate 432,176,957 of OZ014524.1, read as the reverse complement.
CCTACAATATGAACCTTCAAATCTTCAGCTTTGTTCATACCAATATCATTGCAAATCATCATGATCATCTTCAGAGCACACCAATCTTCAGCAATATGTGAAATTGCTTCAAACTCAACTACAATCGCACCTGCAAGGAAAAAATCAATCAAAGATTGAACGAATCTACATCACAGAACGACGTCAATCTCAAATTGTCTTCAATTTTCAAGGCTCGAGCACAGAGTCGGGTTCTCGTCCTCCTGCATCATCGCCTATCAGAAACAACGAAAACAATAATTATCATCACAAGATCATCAAATAACAACAAATCGAAACAACAAATTCTAATTTGCACTGATCAAGCTACAACTACAAATTCAAAGGTTATGTATATTCAGTAATTGGTTCAACAATGACAACGACGATCAAACAAATTTGAGATGTGAAGAAGAAGCGAAATCAAATGGGAACAAGGGAACATTCTCATACCTGAACCGCAAGACTTTGATTCGCCTCCATCTTCGAAGCATTATACTCCTGGTAGGTTATGTCTATGTCACTCGGGATTTAGGAAGGATGGTGGGCTCTGATGAAAGCCGCGACAAGATTTAAAGAGTCGAGGGCAAAACGATATTGTCGATCTTCCTTTCTCTGACGTTGTTGTGGTGATTAAGACGACAAGGTCATGATAGAGAAAGAGGTATTGCGGAAAATTTTGAAGATGATGAACATGACTCGCGGCTAAGGCGAGTTTAAGATGACACGGTGAGGCATATGTTATAACATCGTTGTGACGAGAGAGGCCGCAATTAGGGTTTCTGAACGAAATTGACAAGAGAACGCCGATGAAATGCTGAGAGGCGATGAACGAAGAAAGAACGATGTCGATGAAGCTGTGTTACCAGCGTCGGTGATATGGATGAGGACGACGACAAATTTGGAGGAAGGAGTTAGGGGGGAACATCACAGTGTATTTTCGGTGTGTCGACAATGTCTTGTACAGAGAGGATGAAGGGCTTACGGCGGTGTACTGATGGAGACGATATGAGGGAGTATCAGCGGCGTGTTATAGAGAAGACGGGGCTCCTAATTTACCAGGTTATTAGGTCAAAGAGCTCGAACATGGATTGGGCTTAGGGTTTCAGATTCCATGGATCGCTATTAACACCACCCGTTTTGTTCTACACCCCCCAACATCATGATTGTATGGAATTGGGCTTTCAGCCTTGGGAATTGTTGTTTGCACCATCAAACTTCAATTCGTACCCCCTCTGCACCAATATTGAGAGGGAGCTGGGCCTTTGGCCATTTTTGACTATTCACTAACACCCGAATTTCTAGTGAACCCCCTGTTTTTATTGTTTTGAGAATTTGTTTTGTGTTCTTATTAAAAAAAAGTTTAATTAATTTTCTTTGTTAATTAATTTTTGTGGATTAATATTTTAATCCATTTCTCTATAATGTTTAGTTAGAATTGTTGGTGATAATTTTAATTATTTGTTATGAACTAATTTATATATTAAATGGTTCATGAGCCTTTTTGATCGATTTCAATCGATTTCAATAATGGTGAATCTTCACAAAGAATTTATGGAAGATAAGCATTTATTTTTCTTATGAGAGATTACAAGACCTAGCATGAAGTTTTTGGATTTCTTTTATGTGAAGAATCACTACTTCGATCAAGTAAGTAATCTCGACTTTCTCCATTTTAAGGCATCATTCTAGTTGTATGCGGCTTAGGATCATATAACATAAGGTTCATATTGAGACCTACCACCTGAGGCACTGGTTTTATTTGTGATTTATGATGTTATATGTCGATTTCGGAGCTTAGGTATTAGGTTACGAACAATAGAATCTGTTTCCTTTCGCTTTCCCTTAAAATACCATTTTTACCTGTTTCTTCGCAATTATTAAAAATAGTTTTAGGTGTGATAAAATTCTGAAAACATTCATGAGTGATCCTTATCCTCTTAATTAATTTTGTATAATTTTTTTTCCATATTTGATTGGTTTTAGTAATTAATTTGGATTTTTGATTACAAGTTGTCCCAAAATGAATGGTTTTGACATAAGGGACCAAAAACCTTTTTTTCCCATAGGTGTGAGACCTATTTTTTGTGTGTGATTAACCACTATAATTTTTGACATTATGATGCTCCTTAGGAATTTTTTTCATAATTTTTGGTGCCCTTTTTGATCCACTTTATGGAGTTGTTTTTTCGGTGATCATGCCTTGTTATCTTGATCATCAAGTAATTGTTTTGGCACTTTGGTGCATAATTTTGTGAAATCCTTTTAGACCATGTTATATAATGACTTCAAAATTCCAGGGATTTAATTTCATAATTTTTAAAGCATTTTTGCTATTTTTCCATGTCACCTAGATCATAGGTTGATATATGTGTTTATTTGCTCCATGAACAAAATGTTAGGAAGGCATTCATGCCATTTTTTTGAGAGACTTTTTGGTAACTTTTAGGAGTTAATTATAGGTTATTTTTAGGTCCTTAATTCCAATTATAGGTCACTTTTTAAACCACATTCATTTGGTTTGTTTTTGTGCTCCTAAGTGCATACTTATGTGAACTAATTTTAACTTAAACTTGTTTCTCTTCTCCTATATATATTAACATGAATTATTTGGGAATAATTAATGCCTATTCATGCATTCTAATTGCATCTCATATATTTCATTCTACTGATCCATAATCCTCTCATGCATATCTGTCGCACCCCAAAAAATACGACCTTACGCGATCTAAAAGAGAAGAGTCGCGCGCTGGGCAGACATGAAGAGTCGCCACCTAATTCTATTTATTCCCAAGAGGGGAAAGGGAAGATATAGATAAAACCCGTCGAAAAGGAGGATGAAGACAAAGGTCTCTCAACCATTGCCTGGGTTCGGAAGTCGGTTATGCAGGGGGAAGGTATTAGCAACCCCTACATCCATCGTACTCAATGGGAACCATCTAAGTTGTCACGCGCGAAAGGATGTCTATGCTTAATGAGTTACTTGCTAGAGGGAAATGAGTTTAAATTATAAGTTAGATTGATCCTAGGTGCTCGGCAAGGATTGAGATCCTTGTGCCTACATACTCCCGCGTGCAATGGGTAAGTCAGAGCCTCGTAGTTCGGCCTACTACGGTTGATGGTTGTTGATTTTATTACCTTTCTTCGATGAAAGGGTTTAGGAGTCGGATTGAACTAAAGACTATGTGTAGAGGTGATTATTCTGAACCAACAAGACAAGCGTCTTGCGACGGAATAATCAGAGCGAGTAACGAAAGCTCGTAGTCCTCCTTTCTACCACATAAGGCTCATGACGTACAATTCTTCTCGTATTATTGAAGTGTTTTATTTCCTAAGACCGCTTGATGTTGGATCAAGGGTTTGGATCTAATCGAAACATTTTGGTTTTTTGAGGTGTATGGGTGAATGAAAATGGAGGTTTATTTTGTGGTTTATCAGCGAGGCACAATGCGTTCGACTTGCAAGGTTAGGTGGATCCTTATAAACGAAACGAAAACTGAAAAATAAAGTGCGAGTGTGTGAGAGTGCAACCACTTGGCATTGGACCAAGGGTTCGCGAACGAAATAACGATCGATAAAATGCGGAAAATAAAATGCGTACATAAAATGGGGGAGGGATACAAAATAAATTACAGGGATTGCGAGAAATAAAGGGTATCATTGTAGTTTGCCCAAGAGGAAGCGTGTGTGCAGTGTTTTCGAACTGTTCGGAGGCGTTCGGCCTTTTTATTCGGAGGTAACTATTCGGAGGCGTTGGACCTTTTTGGATGCGTCGAAATTTGGTTCGTTAACTACCTTAGAACTGATTTAATGTTAAAATCGTTCTATGAGGAGTTGAATCGTTTTATGTATTAAAAAGCGATAAATTGAATAAATAAACTAAATAAAGTGACAATCGATAAATAAATAAAAAATAATGAATTAAATTAATTTGTGAAATAACAATAAATTGGAAAAAAATAGAAAAGCAAGAACTTAAATTACATAGGCCTCATATTGATCGAGTATCATCGATTTAACGAAATCGGGCGAAACGTCGACCTTTTGTTATATCATTGGCCCAAAAATAAATCAAAAGAAATAAATGAAGATAAGCCAAATCATAATACTAATAACAAAACTAAGCAAAATTAAGATGGGATTAACAATGTAATAACTAAAAACATAAAAATAGGAAATAACAAGAGAGTAGGGGTCCATAGCATGGATAGTGAGTATATGTAATAAAACTGATAACGGGCCCAACCCAACAGAAATCATAACATAAAACATAAAAAGAAAATATATAAAAAAAGGAAGAGAAGATAACAGAAAGGGTGGCGCTGGTTATAGGGGTTGGTGTAGGAATTCGTATGGTTCATGGGCCCAAAGGCCTAAATCATCACCATCAAATCTTAATATAAACAAAAAAAGAAAATTTGAAAGGGAAATGGAGGGTATGTGTGTGTTCCGAATCTGGGAGTGTGGATAGAAATCCATTGGGCTAAGCAACAACCTAGACAAAGGTCCAATACCCAAAATAAGGAATAAGGTTTTTTTTAATTTAAAACAAAATTAAATTAAATTAAAAAAAATAAAATAAACATTAAGTAAAAGGAAAAAAAGAAAAGAAAAGGAATCCCTTTTCTTCCTTATTTATAGCAACAAAACATAAAGGAGAGAAAAAAAACTGAACCCACCCTCTTGAACGAACGGAAAAAAAAGAACACCCACCCATAACCGACAGCAGTAGCGGCGGCTCCTCACACGACGAATTCAATTTTTGTCGCGATTTTGAACGGTGGTGGATTTGCTCAGAGTTTTCTCACGGTTATGGATCTTAGACTCTCTCACAATCGTCTCTTCCTTTCTCGGTCTCTCGCGTTTACGGTTTTCATAGTGTAGGTGGTTTTCACGGTGAGATTTGCTTCTGGTTTATGGATTTTTCGGTTCTGTATCACGGCGGTCGTACGGTTCGGTTTCGGAGGTCACAACTGGGTTGGCGGTTTATGGATTTACAGAGTGTTTGTGGAAGGTGAGTTTTTCGTTTTCATTTTTTTTGCTCGCTCCACTCACGATCTCTCTGTTTCCGCGGTTTTATGTTTCTGCATTTTTGTGATTTGGATTTATGATGGTGGTTTTGTAAAAGCTGAAGTAAGGATTGTTTTGGTTTTGAGACTTGGATCTTTAGTGATTTTTTTTGCAGTGGATTATATGGTTTTCCCAGCCTGGGAATTGTAGGAGAAAATGAAATGATTTATAACAGAATTTGAAGGGCAAAGCTGGGAATCTGGGTGAAATATTTTTATGAATTTTTGGCTAATTTACAGGCTGTGAATGGAATATTCGTTGGAGATTTTTTTTTGCATTTTGGTGCGGTAACGATTATGTGCTCTGCAGAATGGAATGTTGTTGTCGTACAAATTGTTTTTTGCTGTGCATTGAATTTGTTGTGCTTGTGGGGTCACGAAAAAAAAATGGCTGGAAGAAGAAAAACAAAAATGTAGTTTAAGGCTAAATGTGATGGAATTGGTAAAAATTATAAAATAATAATAATAATAATAATAATAATAATGATGATGAAGGTAAAAATAATAAAAAAGGAAATAACAATAATAATGATAATAATAAGAATAATAAAAATAATAATAGTAATAATAATAAAAATAAGTAATAATAGTAGTAGTAAAGATGAAAATTAATAATAACAAAAATAAAAATAAAGATGGGATAATGAAAATGAAATTTTGATTTTGTATAGGAAAATGATTAAATGGACTATTTGTAGAATTGTTGATCTCTATAACAATAAGTATGACAATAATAATAAGTTAGTACTAATAATAATAAGATAATAGAAATAGTAATAAAAAATATAATAAATAATAATAGAAATAAAATATTAATAATAAGAAAAAGATAAAAATGATGGAAAAATAATAATGTGATCATGGATAAAAAAAATAAAAGAGGAATTGTGAAAATGGATTTTTTTAGATTTTTGATAATGAAATAAATAACCTAATAAAAAAATGTAGTTTAAAAAGAAATAAATGCATTCCTTGGATTTTTTAAATATCAGTCAGAAAAATAAAATAATACATATTTTCGGATTTTTGCAATATCTGTTAGACAAAAATAAAATAGTGTACGTTTTAGGATTTTTTTTTGGAATATATTGGTAAATATAAAATAAAGGTAGGACAAATTAGGGGTATGACAGATGCCTCTATCTAATTGACTTAAACAGAGTAAAGTGAACTGACTCGCGTTCATACTTCCAAGGTATAAGACATTTAGATACTAACAGACTCCGAATTTGTTCGCAAAAGAAATTGTGCAGTAAATAGATGATTAAAATTGGAAAACAAGGGCGATACGAAACAAAAACAGGTTGATAGAAAATTAAATAATTGCTTACCATCGAAAGGATGATAATGCAACCCCAACACTCGAAGCTAGGTCGATGCTGAGTAATAGAAAATTTAAATAATCGCTTACCACCGCAAGGATGATAATACGACCCCAACACTCGATGCTAGGTCGATGCTGAGTAACATAAAATTTAAATAATCGCTTACCACCGCAAGGATGATAATGCAACCCCAGCACTCGATGCTAGGTCGATGATGAGTGACAAAAAATTTAAATAATCGTTTACCGCCGCAAGGATGATAATGCGACCCCAACACTCGATGCTAGGTCAATGCTGAGTAACATAAAATTTAAATAATCGCTTACCACCGCAAGGATGATAATGCGACCCCAACACTCGATGCCAGGTCGATGCTGAGTAACATAAAATTTAAATAATCACTTACCACCGCAAGGATGATAATACAACCCCAGCACTCGATGCTAGGTCGATGCTCAGTGACAGAAAATTTAAATAATCTCTTACCGCCGCAAGGATGATAATGCGACCCCAACACTCGATGCTAGGTCGATGCTGAGTAACAAAAAATAAATAATCGCTTACCACCGCAAGGATGATAAAGCGACCCCAACACTCGATGCTAGGTCGATACTGAGTAACCGAAAATTTAAATAATCGCTTACCACCCCAAGAATGATAATGCGACCCCAACACTCGATGCTAGGTTGATGCTGAGTAACAGAAAAATAAATAATCGCTTACCACCGCAAGGATGATAATGCGACCCCAGAACTCGATGCTAGGTCGATGCTGAGTAATAGAAAATTAAAAAAAAAATCGCTTACCACCGCAAGGAAGATAATGCGACCCCAACACTCGATGCTAGGTCGATGCTGAGTAACAGAAAATTAAATAAACTGGAAGAGAGATATTCAACGGGGACGTCCACTGAATAATACCTAGTAGAATCTTTGGAATCTTCGACCGACCCTGAATCCTGACTTCCGCTGGGGGGAAGGTCTGGAATCTTGGGTTGATCCTGGATCCTGAATTATGTAACTATGCTTGTTTGTTTTTGAAATGGTATTCCATAATGATGAAGATACGATGCAAGTGTTTATGCATTGCTGAAAGTAAAAATGTTGGGAGTATGAAAAGTTGATTTATTTAGGTATGCATATGATGAACATGTTGTAAATGATTGATGTAAATGATGCGTATGAGCGATTGAAAGGTGCCAGCTTGGTGGACTTTTGGTCTGGTAGTTGCCAATGGTGTTTGGACTTTGGGTGGGTGGAGGGTTTGATTCCCCGACACTTGATCTTCGACGATGCATGGTCAAAAGATGAATCAGGATGCCCCAAGTTTGGCCACTTATTGATGAGCGGAGCGACTTAATTGGCACATGAAGATTGCTTTGCTTTGAATGATTACTAACGCGTGACAAGATCTGCTTGTTCAACCGGGGAAAAGAGATAGTAAGATTTGCTCCTTGTTTGCTTGCCCCTGTCTGTAGGGTATTGGAAAGAATTCTGGTGGGGAAACTTTGAGAGTGACCATGACATGATCTGCCCCAGTGTCTGGATTTGGTAGGTGTCTGCCCCTGATTGAGCCTTTGAAGGTGATCCTGCCCCTGATTGAGCTGTTAAGAATGATTTTGCCCCTGATTAATGGACTTTGAGATAAATTTCCCCTGATTGGGTTGTTGAAGATGTTTTGCCCCTGATTGGACTGTTGAGGTAGTCTTGATTCATGTTGGCACCAATGATGTTCAAATTTCTCTTTTGATTTCCCCTTGTTGGGATGTCTTGATGTCAAGCACTAATTTTGCAATTAAATTGTTCATACACAAATGGTAATGTTAATGTAAAGTTCGTGCGAGTTTTGAAAAAGTCAATTTATTTGAATGTTGTGAAAGTGTGACGAATGGACTATTAGTCCAAACGATGTGTTGATTTAGAAAGTGCGTAAAAAATGCAATAAGAATAATATGCAATCAAGATTGAATATTAGCAAATATATGGGAGTCATTTTACGTAACCATGTTGGTAATATGCTTTCAGAATAAACCCTGCCTCAATTAGGTCTTTTGAGGGTTGTAACGTGGTCTGGTTAATGGTTTGAGAAACAAAGGATATAAGGCTCAAAGTTTGATTAGTACCCACCCTTCTTCGTAATGTTCTTCAGTCCTATGTTCAATTAACTTATACACATGCATTTGTATTGACTTTGCAAGAGTGAAGATGAAGCTTTAAAGTTCGCTTGAAAATGGCAGTCATCTTATTTTGTTGGTGACCCTTTGATTCTTGATTTGGTGGTCACTGATATTTGTGTTTGCTTTTGCTGAAGATTTGAGCTCCTCTTTTTGATTTTTTCTTTCTTTTTATTTTATTTTTCGACTAAGTCTCCCTTCGGGTGCTCAACTTAGCGGTTTTTCTTTTCTATATTTGTTTTTGTATTTTGTTGAATATTGTGACTGCCAAGTCATTTGTTGATGGTCCTCCGACGGGATGTCTCGTCTTGCAATTTGAAAGTGTAGTCAGGTTAACTGAACAACTACCCTGCCCTGGGTTAAACGTAAGGATTTGTATCCGAAAGGAACTCCTGCTTCTAGGCTCGAAGTGGTTGACTAGGGATTAACTCCTTATTTCTCCAGTGTTTGGGGATTTGAAAAAAAAATGCTTGTACATCATTGACGAGGTCTTATCCGAAAGCATACCGCAACAGTTTATGGGTATTTTGTTTTCATCATCCTCCCTCAAATATTTGCTAAAGTGAAGTGAGAGAATATTTTTGTGATTTTGTGATAAATGAGAGATAATGAGCGAATGCGAATAAACTGATTCAAAACATGCATAAACATAATATTAACAAAACCAAGTACGAATAACAATGTTCAAAGCAAATAGTACTTAAACAAACAATACAAAATAACAAAGATTGCAAAATAATAAATGGCAATGGATGCCTTGATTTGAGGAATTGAACTTCTCTTGATTTGACTTGCTCAGAGTTGGAGACCATTCAGTTCGATCTTCAATAACCCCTTCAAAAACTTTCACTTGCTGGCACCGTGCGGCGGCATTGGATTGTTCTGGACATTCAGATTCTTTTGAGTGAAGGTGAGATCCTTAGAGTCGATCAGGTCTTGAACTTTGTGCTTGAACACTTTACAGTTCTCAATTGTGTGACCTGGAGCACCTTTGTGATACCCACAGTGAGCATTGGCGTCATAGTCTCGGGAGGTACCAGTCTGAGGTGGCATATCCCTCAAAGTAAGAGATCCTTTTGCCATCAGCCGTTAAAGATTTCGCTGTATGACATAGGCAGTGGATCAAAATTTCTTTCAGGCCTTCTTTGTTGATATATTGGGCGCTGTTGAGGAGCGCGTTGTTGTTGTTGACCAGGCTGTTATGGATAAGCCGGTTGCTGGTATGTTCCAGGTGCATATTGCGCAACTGCAACTATAGGATAAGGACGTGGTTGGTAAAGCATCTGAGGCGGAAATGGAGCTTGGATAGCTAGATGATAAGGCATTGGAGGAACTGGATGATAAGGCATATGAGCATATTGCGCAACAGTAACATATGGATATTGATAGTAGGGTAGTGAAGTAAGTGCACTCTGTTGAGGTTTCCCACTTGTAGTAGAAATGGTATTTGTTTCACCCTTTTTGTAGCCGTTGAAAGGCTTCTTGACACTGGCTTGGCTGCTAGAACCTCCTTGGATTTTTCCACTTTTCAGACCTTCTTCGATTCTTTCCCCGACAATCACCATGTCTGAGAAACCAGAAGATACACTGCTGATCAACTTTTCATAGTATTGCCCCTGTAAGGTGCCCATGAAGATATCGATCAATTCACGGTCAACCAATGGAGGATGCACTCTGGCGGCTAGTTCCCTCCAGCGTTATGCATACTCTTTGAAGGATTCGTTCTCCTTTTGAGTCATACTCTGAAGTTGAGTATGGTTAGGAGCTATGTCAGTGTTGTACTTGTATTGCTTTTTGAATGCATCAGATAAATCAAGCCAAGTACGAACATTGTTGCACTCAAGTTGCATGTACCATTCTAGAGACGCTCCAGACAGGCTGTCTTGGAAGCAATGGATCATGAGCTTGTCATCTTTGGCATGAGCGGCCATTTTCCTGCAATACATCCTTAAGTGGAGTTGAGGACAACTGAGGCATTTGTATTTCTCGAATTCTGGAAGTTTGAACTTAGCAGGGATCACAACATACGGAACTAGGCACATGTCTGAGGCACTCAGAGAGATTGAGTTGTGTCCTTCCATGATTCAGAGTTTTTCAGCTAACTCACGACACATCTTCATAGCTTCAGATTCTTGAACAGCATGAGGGTTGATGATTGGAACAACGGTATGCATATCGTACTCAACTTGTTGATCTTCTTCAGCACGAGGCATATGAACCTGAGTAACGGCAGGTTGAGTTTGTGGAATAGCACCAACAGTAACACCAGAGGTAGGTATTGGTTGGGAAGTGACCTCTTCAACAACATGAGTGAAGCCTGGAGGCAAACCATAGACCAAAGGATTTGGAACTGGAACTAAAGGCATTGCGCACGAGGTAGATCCTTGCACTAGAGCATTGTTCATTGCGGCAGCAGCTTCGCGACGTTCTTCCATCCTAGCCAAAGGTTGTATGGTCTCATAAATATGGTCAATCTTGTTCTTGACCGAGTCAATCTCTTCTCTCATAGCAGCTTGCTCTTCTTGAATCACGTCCATTAGTCTTCTAGTGTTAGCTCGAGTTAGGTACGGGCGTCTAGCACGATACGGGCGTCGGGAAACCAGCTTGATTTACTGAAGATGGAGGAACATGAAATGAGTTCTCGGCTTTGGAATGAAATGAAATATGAATAATTAATGCAAATGAAATGATATGCAATGTCATAATCCAGGATCACAAGATCAGGGTCTCATGAGTCCAAGGTACAGATGAATGATACTCTGATCAGGAACTCACTGGGTAGACTCTAAGGTTTTAAGGACCCCAAAGTTATCAATTCATATGGCTGTTCATCACACACGCCATAAGCATGACGGTTGATTGACTTCCCCCATATGAATCTATTTTGGGTGAGATCTTCGTATCGACAACCCACGAGAGAAAAATTTCTCGGGAGCCCATACTACGCGATCATCGACACGAGGTTTAAACAAAGGCCTCAGAGTTATGGACTTTGCTCAAATGTTTGATGCACATGTCAGCTCTTGACAGTCAATCAACTCCATTGAGAATGTCTATTCTGAGTGAGGTCTTCGTATCGACAACCCATGAGAGCAAATTTCTCGGGAGTCCATACTACGCGACCATCAATCGATGTTTTAATCAAAAGGTTCTAAAGGTCCTCCTAGTCGATGACCCTAATGAAAACAACTGAGCACACACGCCAAGAGCTTGATGGTCGTCAGTATTCTCATTAGAATCTACTCCAAGTGAGTTTTTCGTATCGACAACCCACGAGAGTGGTTCCCTCGGGAGCCCATACTACACAATCTCGCTAACTTATGTTTGTACTCGTAAGCCCGGGTATAAAACCTTTCCCTCATTTTCTTTTGCAAAGTATCGATCCAAATTATAGTACCAAGGAGCCACAAGATATATAATATGGAATGCGATAAAGAAAGTGATGAAAATAAACAAGTAAGACAAAAAAACAAACATCCAAACAAGCGTGGAAACCTAGACTAGGCTTAACTCGCATAGGGGTGAACCAGTCCCCAGCAGAGTCGCCAGCTGTCGCACCCTGAAAAATACGACCTTACGCAATCTAAAAGAGAAGAGTCACGCGCTGGGCAGACATAAAGAGTCGCCACCTAATTCTATTTATTCCCAAGAGGGGAAGGGAAGATATAGATAAAACCCGTCGAAAAGGAGGATGAAGACAAAGGTCTCGCAACCATTGCCTGGGTTCGGAAGTCGGTTATGCAGGGGGAAGGTATTATCACCCCCTACATCCATCGTACTCGATGGGAACCATCTAAGTTGTCACACGCGAAAGGATATCTATGCTTAATGAGTTACTTGCTAGAGGGAAATGATTTTAAATTATAAGTTAGATTGATCCTAGGTGCTCGGCAAGGATTGAGATCCTTGTGACTACATACTCCCGCGTGCAATGGGAAAGTCAGAGCCTCGTAGTTCGGCCTACTACGGTTGATGGTTGTTAGTTTTATTACCTTTCTTCGATGAAAGGGTTTAGGAGTCGAATTGCACTAAAGACTATGTGTAGAGGTGATTATTCTGAACCAACAAGACGAGCGTCTTGCGACGGAATAATCAGAGCGAGTAACGAAAGCTCGTAGTCCTCCTTTCTACTACTTAAGGCTCATGACGTACAATTCTTCTCGTATTACTGAAGTGTTTTATTTCCTAAGACCGCTTGATGTTGGATCAAGGGTTTGGATCTAATCGAAACATTTTGGTTTTTTGAGGTTTATGGGTGAATGCAAATGGAAGTTTATTTTGTGGTTTATCAGCGAGGCACAATGCACTCAGCTCGCAAGGTTAGGTGGATCCTTATAAACGAAACGAAAACTGAAAAATAAAGTGCGAGTGTGTGAGAGTGCAACCACTTGACGCTGGACCAAGGGTTCGCGAACGAAATAACGATCGATAAAATGCGTACATAAAATGGGGGAGGGATACAAAATAAGTTACAGGGGATTGCGAGAAATAAAGGGTATCATTGTAGTTTGCCCAAGAGGAAGCGTGTGTGCAGTGTTTTCGAACTGTTCGGAGGCGTTCGACCTTTTTATTCGGAGGCAACTATTTGGAGGCGTTGGACCTTTTTGGATGCGTCGAAATTTGGTTCGTTAACTACCTTAAAACTGATTTAATGTTAAAATCGTTCTATGAGGAGTCGAATCGTTTTATGTATTAAAAAGCGATAAATTGAATAAATAAATTAAATAAAGGGACAATCGATAAATAAATAAAAAATAATGAATTAAATTAATTTGTGAAATAACAATAAATTTGAAAAAAATAGAAAAGCAAGAACTTAAATTACATAGGCCTCATATTTATCGAGTATCACCGAATTAACGAAATCGGGCGAAACGTCAACCTTTTGTTATATCATTGGCCCAAAAATAAATCAAAAGAAATAAATGAAGATAAGCCAAATCATAATACTAATAACAAAACTAAGCAAGATTAAGATGAGATTAACAATGTAATAACTAAAAACATAAAAATAGGAAATAACAAGAGAGTAAGGGTCCATCGCATGGATAGTGAGTATATGTAATAAACTGATAACGGGCCCAGCCCAATTGAAATCATAATATAAAAACATAAAAAGAAAATATATAAAAAAGGAAGAGAAGATAACAGAAAGGGTGGCGCTGGTTATAGGGGTTGGTGTAGGAATTTGTATGGTTCATGGGCCCAAAGGCCTAAATCATCACCATCAAATCTTAATATAAACAAAAAAAGAAAATTTGAAAGGGAAATGGAGGGTATGTGTGTGTTCCGAATCTGGGAGTGTGGATAGAAATCCATTGGGCTAAGCAACAACCTAGACAAAGGTCGAATACCCAAAATAAGGAATAAGGTTTTTTTTTAAAAACAAAATAAAATTAAATTAAAAAAGACTAAAATAAACATTAAACAAAAGGAAAAAAAGAAAAGAAAAGGAATCCCTCTTCTTCCTTATTTATTGCAACAAAACATAAAGGAGAAAAAAAAAACTGAACCCACCCTCTTGAACGAACGGGAAAAAAAAGAACACCCACCCATAACCGACTGCAGTAGCGGCGGCTCTTCACACGGCGAATTCAATTTTTGTCGCGATTTTGAACGGTGGTGGGTTTGCTCAGAGTTTTCTCACGGTTATGGAACTTAGACTCTCTCACAATCGTCTCTTCCTTTCTCGGTCTCTCACGTTTACGGTTTTCACAGTGTCAGTGGTTTTCACGGCGAGATTTGCTTCTGGTATATGGATTTTTCGGTTTCGTATCACAGCGGTCGTACGGTTCGGTTTCGGAGGTCACAACTGGGTCGGCGGTTTATGGATTTACAGAGTGTTTATGGAAGGTGAGTTTTTCGTTTTCTTTTTTTTTTGCTTGCTCCACTCACGATCTCTCTGTTTCTACGGTTTTATGTTTCTCTATTTTTGTGATTTTGATTTATGATGGTGGTTTTGTAAAACCTGAAGTAAGGATTGTTTTGGTTTTGAGACTTGGATCTTTAGTGATTTTTTTTTGCAGCGGATTATATGGTTTTCCCAGCCTGGGAATTGTAGGAGAAAATGAAATGATTTATAACAGAATTTGAAGGGCAAAGTTGGGAATCTGGGTGAAAGATTTTTATGAATTTTTGGCTAATTTACAGGCTGTGAATGGAATGTTGTTGTCGTACAAATTATTTTTTGCTGTGCAATGAATTTGTTGTGCTTGTGGGGTCACGAAAAAAAAGGCTGGAAGAAGAAAAACAAAAATGTAGTTTAAGGCTAAATGTTATGGAATTGGTAAAAATTATAAAATAATAATAATAATAATAATAATAATAATAATAATAATAATAATAATAATAATGATGGTGGTAAAAATAATAAAAAAGGAAATAACAATAATAATGATAATAATAAGAATAATAAAAATAATAATAGTAATAATAATAAAAATAAGAAATAGTAGTAGTAGTAAAGATGAAAATTAATAATAACAAAAATAAAAATAAAGATGGGATAATGAAAATGAAATTTTGATTTTGTATAGGAAAATGATTAAATGGACTATTTGTAGAATTGTTGATCTCTATAACAATAAGTATGACAATAATAATAAGTTAGTAGTAATAATAATAAGATAATAGAAATAGTAATAAAAAATATAAGAAATAATAATAGAAATAAAAGATTAATAATAAGAAAAAGATAAAAATGATGGAAAAATAATAATGTGATCATGGATAAAAAAATAAAAGAGGAATTGTGAAAATGGATTTTTTTATATTTTTGATAATGAAATAAATAACCTAATAAAAAAAATTTAGGATTTTTTTTTGGAATATATTGGTAAACAAAAAATAAAGGTAGGACAAATTTGGGGTATGACAATATCCATATGCCATTCATCCTTAACTTGCATCATTTGCGATCTTATGTGATGTTTGTTCATTTGTCCTCACATCTTCTTCTCCTTGCTCCATAGGACTAAACCATTGCATCCATGATGATATTTTCATTCATACACATTCATAAGCATTCATTACTGACTTTGACATTCATTTCATGTATTAATTCATGCTTATATTCCATATGCATTCATACTTCATCCATAAGCCCTAACTTGCATTTATGTGAACTTAGGTGAACTTTTTGTACATAGTTTGACATAGTTTGAACTTGCGAGATATCCTAGCATACTTAGGTACCTATAGCATGTAGATAATGACTTTAGAAGTCATTTAACCTTTAGGTACCTTCACCTTTAGACTTAGGTCTTACTTTGAACCCTAGTTCCATTCTAGGACGTTTATGGTACTTAATCGCTTTTATGCTTTGATTTTACTTTCAATATGCATTGTCATGCTAACTTTTGTTTTGTAGGGGGAAGATTGAGGTAAGTCTCACTTCATTCCTATCTCTTATGAATTATAATTGTGTTTGCCTTAGCACTTGGTGCTTGCTTACAGGTTTTCCCTTTCTTTAGAAACAACTTACCTTCCTTAGGAAGTAAGTTGATTTCTAAGTTCTCTTTTCTTCTTTTCTTTTCTTCCTTAGGATTAGAAAAACACACAAACCATTAGGATCTCCCTCTTGCATATAATAAATAACTTAGGGTTGTGTCTTATTCCCCCTTAGTTTTTCCCTTTTGCAACTTGAGTCTTTCTTTTTCACCTCACAAAGAAAATAATAAAATACCTAATAAAGGTTGAATGTTCTCATACGACATGAGACTTTGTTGCAGAGTACTTATACGCGTCCTGTTTCGGGGCGAGGTGTAGGTATTTACCACAATGGATAGATCTTAGTATGAGAATGTTCACAAAAAATTCAAAATATTTCTCATAAAAGACAAAAACAAACAATAAACGACTATCATGTGGGAACTTCTCTTTCTCATCTCATTCATTCTGAACGCGAACTTGCGACGACTTGTCTTGCATACAAGACGGTAAACGCACTCGTACCAGATGAGCCTGCAACACCTAAGCATAGACATATGCAGTTCCAGCTATAAAAAACACAAACAAATAGTTTCCGCCTTAGTTAGGCGAACTACGTCGATTCTGATCCTTATTTTCCCGATGAGGTACGTAGGAAGCGGGGTAGGGCCCATTCGAGCACATTCTTTATTTTCCCTACATTTTCCATAGTCTTTCTTTTTGTTCTCTTTTCCAGTTCCTTTCTCATTTCATTTCTCATTCCAGTTAGCAGTTCATTTGTTCAGCAGCAGTTATATTTTTCTCACCCTTTGAAACAAACTAACAAGCGTGGATCCCGTCGGGTACGGCGGACGGTATTGGGTGCTAATACCTTCACAGGTTGTAACCGACTCCCGAACCCAGATCTTTGGTTCACAAGGCCTCGCCCTTGTCGCTCCCACCAAATGACACAGGGCCAAGAGGGGTACAAACGCGAACAGTCGGCGAAAGGAGGAAATGAATAGAGTTGCCAGCTAGGCATTTTTATCCCGAAGGAAAGGTAATGCTGCATAGACCTAGAAAGATATGGATAAGACGGTTGCGAACCAGAGAGACTGAGAAAGGGGGTTGGTTACAACCTGGGAAGGTATTAGCACCCAGATTGTCCGTCGTACTCGACGGGATCCACGCTTAAAAGATTTGTGTTTTAAAGGGGTAGTGTCAGTGCAATTTGTGTATCAAAGCTGGAAAAAGAATGCAAGTGTCAGTGTAAAAGAATGTGAAGTGTATAGGGGAGGTGTCAGTGTAAGAACAGGAATGAAATGCTCAAGAAAATGAGGCTAAAAGAATGATACTGGAAAGAGGGGGAATATACAAAGACTTTTGTTCGATAATTGTTAAGTTATGCCTACATATCCTCTCGTGCAATGAGGAAGTCAGAACACCGTAGTTCGACTCAAAGAGACTGAAAGATAAATTGACTCGTGAACTGCTTACTTGTCTATGATCAAGTGTATGACCTGTCTGGCTTAGGTGCAAACTGTCTTGCATTAGACGGAAGAAGCAAGTTCTCGTTTGTGAGTGAATGAAGTGAGAAAAGAATCCCGGAGGAGACGATTATTGTTTGTTTTTTGTGTTTTCAATCTTTTATTGCTTTTGGAAATGTGTCATAAGTTAATGAGCTTAAGCCCAAACCAATGGATTAGTAAACTCATCACATCCTCCCTCTGATTAGGGGTAATGAGAATACCTTAAGTGTGAAGTCAGCATCTCACACTTAATCACCCTGGAGTAGGATTAAAATTATTAACCTATTTGTGATTATTTAGATGTTTTTGTTGTTTTTGTTTAGTGTTAAGTAATGAGATTAAGCCATAATCAAGGATCTAATGGACTCATTACACCATCCTAATAGAAGGATAATAGATGAGAACATTTAAGCTGAGAAAGACTCCTCAACTTGATCCATGATTAGGGATTAAACTCATGACAAAATAAAGCCTTTATTAAGTGGATTTTAATTAATGGTAAGATTAATAAGTGAGTTTTATGATTTGTAAGACAACTTGAGGGGGACTTGTCCATTAACACTAGGGTTAGTCCTTCTTAACCAATTAAGGAAGAATTAGAACCCTAATGCAAGGCCCAAGTTACAAGTTTGATGTCTTGATGATTATTAGATGGATTGATTAAAGGATTTAAACACCTTAAGGGTTTAACACTTAGGATTAAAGTTATACACTCCATCCTAATAGAAGGATGCAGGCATAAGCTTAATCACAAAGCCTTAAAGCCTTTAGGGTTTAGTCCTTGATTATGAGGTGAGAAAAGAAGACTCAATGATGACACAAAGGTAAAAGCTAAATGGGGGGACTAATAAAACCCTAATTGTTATCATGCTTGGTTGTTCCTAGGGTTAATGAGGCATGCAAAAGAAAGATCTTCAGAGAAACCACCAGGAAGGAAGCATATGAAAGGAACAAGAAGCAAAGAGAAGCAAAACAACTTGCTCCACTTAAGGAGACAAGTTGCTTGAAGAAAGAAAGTAAGAGATGAACATGAATGAGCAAGCCCACTCTAATACACATACAAAATGCAGCAAAGAAGGTATGAAAGAGATGAAAAGAGATTGTGAGAAGTGAAGGCAAATCCACTTCTCAAAACAACTTACCACCTGAAAAGTTAGCAAAAGAAATGAAATGCAATGCAAATGGGATGAAATGTCATGATGCAAACCAAAGTCAGAAGCATAAACATGATGTTAATGATACTAAGAGATGATGCAAACACATGACAAGAGGTGAGAATGATCATACAAGCATAAGGATGCAAATGAGGCATGCATTGAACCATGAACATACATGAAAAGTTATGAAATGTAATGGACATACAAGATGGCAAATGAAAGATGCAATGATCAAACATGATTCTAAAATGTCCTAAGATGTATTATGAATCAAAAGAATGCACAAAATGTCATGGCAAGTCAATGGATGCAAGCAAATGAGCAATGGATGCAAAAGAAGGCACAAATTAGGGTTACATGCATCATACAAAGCAAAAATCCAAAACCAGAAGCAAATGACATGATGAAAATTTGAAAATGGGAACAAAGATACCTTAAACCTCTACAAACTCACTGCCCAAAGGAGGGGATCCAACTCTTAACCTAGGGCAAGTTATGAATTTCCTAAGATTACTAGGGTTTTGGGGTGTCTCACAAGGAAAAATGCCAAACAAATTGAAAATGCAAGATCAAATCCAACCAATTTTATCCTTTAAACTACATGCTATGCAAGATGAAATGCCAAAAGAATCATCATCCAACTCTCAATGGTTAGGCGGAAATGAATTTTTGAAGTTTGAAACAAAATATTTCCTTGAAATGAAATTAAATCCAATGAAAATGATCAAAAGGCATCAAGATCAAAAATGAAATTTGGTTTGAGAGTTGGACAATGTTTCTAAATGTTTTTAGATGCTATGTGAATTTTTTTGTGATTTTTAAATACCTAAATGTATTTTTTATTAATTAATTTTCATTAACTAATTAAAAATAAACATTTAAATGATTTAAAAATAATTTTTAATGCAAAAAATAAAAATAAAAATATTTTTGTGTTCTGAAAATTCATGAAACCCTTGACATAAATTTTCATAATTTTTTAATGATTTTTACTATTTTAAATAAAATGTACAAAATAAATCAAATAAAATGAAAATAAAAATGAATTAATGAGAAGTATGCACAATCCATGGCTTAGATTCAAAGTTGGGTGGAGGGAGTTGACTGGCGCGTAAAGGAGTGGTCCAGATGCGTTCTGACTAATTAATTCAAATAAATTTAATTAATTAAAGATTAGGGTTTAATGACTAATCTTGGCCATCCATACGCGCGGGGAGTCAACCAAAGTCAGCCAGATCAAGGGTCCAAATTCAAACTTTGCCCTAAACGCGTTTAACACACTAATGACTCTCAGGTGGCCGGAAATGACCTCCGGTCATCTTCTCCGGCCACCTCCTTCCCTGAAAATTGCTAACTCAGTCCCTAGGTCTCTAAAACTTGATTTCTCTGCCCAGAATCCATCCCCACACATCATATAACAAGAATCAACAAACAAAACGCATTTATTTTTCGTATCAAAGCTGAATCGAATCAAAAGGTTTTTAGGTCAAAAACTTTCAGAAGCTTCATACACACTCAATACTTAATCATTTGCAAAACTAAACATATCAGCATGATCAACACATCACATAGATTCATTTAAGAACTTAAAAATGCATTTCTGGAAAAAAAGTTCTTGAGCTCACCTGAAATGGAGCTTTCAATCCAGGAACTTTCTGCTTGCTTCTCTGCTTCAAAATGGCTTTAATGATCCTCCTGATGAAGCTTTGGAGCTTGGTTGAAGTTTAAAATGGTTGGTTTTGGAGTTTGATGAAGTTCTGTTCAGTGAAGGAGAGGAATCGTGTTTTGATTTCAGGGGGTTTCAGGGCAAAGTGAAGGGTCAGGGATGATCAGTGAGACATGCTGGGATGTTCTATGGAGTTTGTTTTTATGTTTGATGCTTGTGTGATGTGTTTCGAATGAAAATGCGTAAGAGGGCAAAGCTTGGTGCTATGGCTTGGAGAGAGTTTCAGGCTTGTGTGTGTGGTGTGTTATGTTGCATTTGGTCCACTTATCACAACTAGAGAGGTCAGAGAAGTTGGTGTGGCACAGGCTGATTGGTATGGGGTTTTTGCAAAAAAGTCAAGTCTAGGTGTAAGAGAGGTATGGGTCAATTGATAGGCCAAGGACAAAGGGGTGTCCTGCGCAACAAGGAATGAGGAGAACCATGGAATCAGTTTTGAAGCCAATTAGCAAGTGGATTAGGGCTTGTATGATGTTTTGCAACTTTGTTCAATTTTGGCCCTTTTGAAAATTCCTCAAATTTAAGGCATGAAATGGAATGATCCAAAGCACCAATCTGATCTTTAGAGGTCCACTTGACATGTTGTGAAGAGTTTGTGCCCATTTGAAGTCTTTAGAATGCTTGATCATACCATTTTGCAAAATGCCTCTTTGGTAGAAAACTTGAAATTATGTGATTTTTCCCAACTTTGACAAGTCATAACTTTTGATCCAAAATGAATTAGGACAAGTTCTTGTACTTTTTGAAAAGGGAATGATCCATTCTACAACTTTCATGACCAAAATTTTCCCATTTGAAGCATTTTTGAATCAAAAAGCAAGGGTTGAAAAAGTTTCCCAAAATGGCAAGTTTCCATTACAAGTCATTTTCCCAAAAAGGCAACTTTGCAAATGGCTTGAAATTCTTCAATTTTGTGAACTTCCAACATCTTTCATGATCAAATAAAGATCATATACATTCAAAATGATGAAGAACACCCTTTGGTTGGGTCATTGGGGGCCTCAGATGCCCTGATTTTACACTGACTTGCTCAAGAAGTCAACTCTTGATCAAATGCCTTTCCCATAGAATTTCTTCATGAAAATTGATATGCATGATCCTTATACCATATAGAGACCAATAGAAACCAGAATGACCAAAAATTTTGGAGTTATGGCCTCTGAAACCAAAACCCTAATTTTAGGTCATCTGTGCAGTTAAACCTGGCTCTGCTTCCATGCCTTTCTCAGTTCTTGTGATTCTTTGGCTTTCTTGACTTTGTGGGGATATAATATGATGCTTGAACATACATGGACCCCTTTGAAGTGATTGATGACCTTTGGAGTGGCTCAAATGGCTCTTGGATAGCTCAGATCACAAACCCTAGATGCAGATGATTTAGAAACAATGCAGTGAAGCAAAAGTGCAATATGAGATGCTATGATTGAATTTATGCATATGAAAAGATCACAAGCTATGGTGTGAATGGGTGAGGGAAAATTTGGGGTGTTTACAGCTGCCCCTATTCAAGCATGAGTTAGCTGTGCAGGGTGTAAGCGACGGCTTAACAGGCAAACAAGATAACTTGTGGTTGAATACCAAAGACAGTCCAAAATTTGCACTCACAGAATGAAGAAGAAAAGGGATATAGATTGTAAAAGGAAAATAAAGTATTTAATAAAGTGCGGGCGACGGAGGACGACCGTCGAGCAGAGGACGACTGCTGGGGATAAAGTGATGACGGGGACGACCGATATGCCGGGGAAAATGCGGAAAATAAAGCAATGACGGGGACGGTCGACGAGATGGGGATATAAGAGATTATGATGGGGGCGGCCATCACATAAAGCGATAAGACTCTCTGGGGATTAGAGGTAAACGAAATAAAATGATGAGGTACGGTCGTCAAAGGTCAGGGACGATCACCTAGCAGGGGACGGCTGCTCTGTCGGGGATAAGATGAGGGACGGTCATCTAAAGTGAAGGACGATCACCGGGCAGGGTACGGCTGCCGACAGTATCACGACATAGGACGAATGTCGGATAAAAAGGTCGATGATGGGGACGGCCATCGGGTAAGCATGATGAAGGACGATCATCAAGAGGTGAAGGACGATCACCTAGCAGGGTACGGCTGCTCTCTTAGGATGAATGTCAGATAACAAGATCGACGATGGGGACGGCCATCGGATAAAATGATGAAGGACGATCATCGGGAGGTGAAGGACGATCACCTAGCAGGGGACAGCTGCTAAATATCACGACATAGGACGAATGCCGGACAGAAAAGGGTTCCAATAATGGAGACTCTGCTGGGGAAAGGATGAGGGACGGTCATCCAAAGGTGAAGGACGATCACCTGGCAGGGTACGGCTGCCGAAAGTATCATGACATAGGACGAATGTCAGATAGAAGAGAAATGGTTCACTGGGATCTGCTGTGACAAGTAAACACGAACGAGTGTCTACATCCAAGGAATGAGAGGTATAAGTGTTTGGACATCGTGTACAGATTAAAGATGCGGACGAGCATCCTTAAGACTACGATACGGACGAGTATCGGGTAGAAACAAACACTGACACATGTTCAGAGATGATGATATGGACGCGTATCAACTGGTTAACAAAGAACACAGACGAGTGTCGGATCTAAGGGGATTCTTCTGGGGAACAATAGACATAGACGAGTGTCTAAACTCTAAAAAGAGGTAAAAGTAACCGACATTGTGTATGGATTAAAGATGCGAACGAGCATCCTTAAGACTATGATACGGGCGAGTATCAAGTAGAAACAAAAGCTTGACACGTGTTCTGAGATGATGATACAGACGAGTACCAACTGGTTAACAAAGAACACGAACAAGTGTCGAATCTGAGGGGATATAAGTAGTGTATACAAGATACGGACGAGTATCTGTATGAGTGAAACAGGAGTAATAAGTATGAGTGGTGTACCGATGAGTGTTTAACTTGCTGGTGAGAGTGACACGGATGAGTGTCAAAAGAGAAAAGTGTAATATAAACAAGCATATGGTTTACCAAGTGTTTGGGTAATTATGATGGGGGTGACACGGACGAGTGTCAAAGGGGTTATATATATATGTATCGGTGAGTGCAAAGATGACGCTTTGGCTTTTACTGGGGATATGACACGGACGGGTGCCAGGGAATATCTTTATCCTTAGGGAAAGTGCCTTGGCTCTCCACCGGGGAATCTGGGGAGTTTTTTGTATATCGTTGATGGATTGCCAGTATTCACAAGTGTTCAGTTTGACACATGGCTTATGATTATGCAATATGTTTGATTTTTGCCGTAATGCTCCGTATTAGACGGAATGCTACGCTCTGTGGGGAGAATATGATGCGAATGCTATGATTATGCAAAGATACCGATCCGGGATTCGGATCCCACTGCTGTGGAGATCTCTGACTGATCTGATTGAAGTGGGCATCCCAGCTGGGGATAAGATCATTGGTAGATCTGATAAGATGTATGACCCTGCTTGGGGAAATAGGTCACTGATAGACCTATCCTTGTAATGGGGGACCCAGCTGGGGTTTGTAGAAGCCTTTTTCACTCTGTTGTGAGGTCCTCAGGTACTACTTCGCCGGATAGAGGTTGACACTCTGTGGGGAGATGGTTCCCTGGCTTTTGTACTTGGCTGAGGAGGAAATAACAAATGGCAACTCAGCTGGGGAGAAAACACCTCCGATGCTATTTGTGAGATAGTCTGAAATGATTTGCCAACTTGCTGGGGTGAAGTTTTCATGCCCCATGTTGTGCCTTGAATACCTGCAATCCTGAAAAGACAGAGAAACGCACAAGTAATCCCGAGGTATCCCTTACCGGATTCCATCATAGGAGTTTAGACACTCCCGGGAGTAAGTATATTTCCTGCAAGCACGTATTTTTTAGAAGAGAAGCATCTGTATTTATGCAATCAGTATCTTAAAGACATCGGACATTCTTTGTAAACAAAAATAAAATGTACGAAACATGACTGAAAATCTGATTTTATTAATTCATGTGCCCTGAATTGACAAGATACAGTTAAAGAAACAAATCCCCTAAAATGAGGAGATTGTTACAAATTGAGAAAAAAGATGTTGGCAATGCTGATGACGCTTTAAGGAGTTTCCCCTTTGCTATGACTCGTATGACTTTTGACGTTCTTCTCGTCTTGCTTCCTGAAGAAGGTTGGTTCTGACTGACACTTGAACCTTTCGAAGCTTACCATGTTGCAAATGATACAGATGAGTTCAAAATGCAGTTGTTCGCTTATTCCCTTATTTTGTGTGGATCTCCCTTTCGGGTTTTCGATCCACCGGGATACCCATTTTTGCCTGAGTTGTCCAATGCGGCTTTTCAACTCAGCGGGTGTACATTTTTGTTTGTTTATTTTCCCTTATTTTTGCCCGAGTCTTTTATTCTGTTTTAGACTCGCCGGGATGCCCTATTTTTGCCTGGACTTACATTCTGTTTTTATGTCCAGCGGGTCATTTTATGCGAAGTATTTTTTAACTGCATCTGAATTCACAGGGGACGGGAAGTCTTCACCATCCATAGTGCTGAGCATCAGTGCTCCACCAGAGAAAACTTTCTTTACTATAAATGGTCCTTCATAGTTCGGAGTCCACTTGCCCCTGTGGTCTGTATGAGGAGGGAGGAGTCTCTTCAGCACAAGATCTCCTACTTGGTACTCTCGGAGTCTGACTTTCTGATCGAAGGCTTTCTTCATTCTTTTCTGATATAACTGCCCCTGACAGATTGCAGCCAATCTCTTTTCTTCAATCAGATTCAGTTGTTCGTATCGGGACCGGACCCATTCTGCTTCATTCAACTTAACATCCATTAGTACCCGCAGGGAGGGTAATTCAACTTCAATAGGTAGGACTGCCTCCATACCATATACAAGCTGATACGGTGTTGCCCCAGTGAAGGTTCTGATTGACGTACGGTACCCATGCAAGGCAAACGGTAGCATTTCATGCCAGTCAATATAGGTGACTACCATCTTCTGCACAATCTTCTTAATGTTCTTATTAGCTGCCTCAACAGCGCCATTCATCTTTGGCCTGTAAGGAGAAGAATTGTGGTGTTGGATCTTGAAGTCCCGGCATAGCTCTGCCATCATTTTGTTGTTTAAGTTGGAACCATTGTCAGTAATGATTCGCTCGGGAACTCCATACCGACAGATGATGTCTCTCTTCAGAAATCGGGCCACCACTTGCCTTGTAACATTTGCATAAGAAGCTGCTTCAACCCACTTGGTAAAATAGTCAATAGCTACTAGGATGAATCTGTGGCCATTTGAAGCAGTCGGTTCAATCTTGCCAATCATATCAATTCCCCACATGGCAAAGGGCCAGGGTGAAGACATCACATTCAGGGGATTGGGAGGTACATGCACTTTATCCGCATAAATCTGGCATTTATGACATTTCCTGGCATAGGCACAACAGTCGGCATCCATTGTGATCCAGTAATAACCTGATCTTAGCAACTTCTTGGCCATGGCATGCCCTCCTGCATGGGTACCAAAGGATCCTTCGTGCACTTCGTGCATTAACAAGTCTGCTTCTGTCTTATCAACGCATCTGAGGAGTACCATATCGAAGTTTCTCTTATACAGGGAACCATCAGTATTTAGGAAGAAACTACCAGCTAGCCTCCTTAAAGTCTTCTTATCATTGGAAGATGCCCCAGGTGGGTATGTTTGATCCACTAAGAAGCATTTAATGTCATGGAACCAAGGCTTATCATCTTTGGCAACATCTGCTGCAAATACATACGCTGGTCTGTCAAGTCTGGACACTGAAATCCGAGGCACAAAGTTGGCAGCTTGAACTTTGATCATGGATGAAATGGTAGCCAGAGCATCTGCAAACTGATTCTCATCCCGAGGGATATACTCAAGATTGATCGTTGTAAAGAAGGTCAATAACCTCCTTGTATAATCCCTATAAGGTATCAGATGATCCTGGTGTGTGTACCATTTGCCGTTGGTTTGATTAACTACCAGAGCTGAATCTCCGAACACAGTCAAAGTCTTGATCTTGAGGTCAATGGCTTCCTCAAGACCCATAATGCAAGCTTCGTATTCAGCTTCGTTGTTAGTGCAGTTAAAGGTGAGCTTTGCCGAGAAAGGCATGTGAACTCCCTTAGGTGTAATGAGTACTGCACCAACACCACGACCATTCATATTAACAGCCCCATCAAACATCATAGTCCATTCTTCTTCCGGGTCAGGCCCTTCAGTGTGAACAGGCTTTTCATGATCTTTTGCTTTTATGAACATGATGTCTTCATCAGGGAAGTCAAATCTCATAGGCTGGTAATCATCAAGGGGTTGCTCAGCAAGATAATCAGACAATACACTGCCTTTGATGGCTTTTTGGGATGTGTACTGGATGTCATATTCTGTGAGGATCATTTGCCATCTTGCAACCCGTCCGGTAAGTGCTGGCTTCTCAAAAATGTACTTAACTGGGTCCATCTTTGATATCAATAAAGTAGTGTGGGTCAACATATACTGCCTTAGTCGGCGAGCAGCCCACGCTAAAGCACAACAAGTTTTCTCGAGCAGTGAATAACGTTGTTCACAGTCGATAAACTTTTTGCTTAGGTAGTATATTGCATACTCTTTTCGACCAGACTCGTCATGCTGGCCCAGCACACACCCCATTGACTCTTCTAATACTGTCAAGTACATTATTAGAGGTCTTCCTTCAACTGGAGGCATAAGGATTGGAGGCTCTTGTAAGTACTCCTTGATCTTGTCAAAAGCCCTCTGGCAGTCTTCATTCCACCTGACCGTTTGTTCTTTTCTTAACAGCTTGAACAAAGGCTCACAAGTTGCCGTAAGGTGAGATATGAACCGTGAAATATAGTTCAATCTTCCTAAGAAACCTCGAACTTCTTTTTCTGTCTTCGGCGCAGGCATTTCTTGAATGGCTTTGACTTTATCAGGGTCCACTTCAATCCCTTTCTCACTTACAATAAATCCCAGCAACTTACCAGATCGCACCCCGAATGTGCATTTGTTGGGGTTCAACTTCAGTTGGTACTTCCTCAGACGTTTGAATAACTTCAGCAAATTCACCAGGTGGTCTTCTTCTGTGAGGGATTTGGCAATCATGTCATCCACATAACATTCTATTTCTTTATGGATCATGTCGTGGAATAATGTTACCATAGCCCGTTGATAGGTTGCACCAGCATTCTTCAGTCTGAATGGCATCACCTTATAACAGAACGTGCCCCAGGGTGTGATGAAAGTTGTCTTCTCCATGTCTTCTGGTGACATTTTGATCTGATTGTATCCTGAAAATCCGTCCATGAAGGAGAATACCGAGAACTGAGCCGTATTATCAACCAATACATCAATGTGAGGTAATGGGAAGTCATCTTTCGGGCTGGCCCTGTTCAGATCCCGATAATTCACACACATTCTCACCTTGCCGTCTTTCTTAGGTACGGGTACAATATTAGCAACCCACAGTGGATAGCTAGTCACAGTAAGGAAACCGGCGTCCCACTGGTTTTGTACCTCTTCCTTTATCTTCATTGCCATATCTGGGCGAGTACGGCGCAACTTCTGTTTAACCGGCGGGCAGTATTCTTTCAAAGGCAGCTTGTGCATAACAATATCGGTGTCCAACCCTGGCATATCCTGATAAGACCAAGCGAAAACATCCACATACTCTCGGAGCATATCAATCAGTTGTTCTTTCACTGAGTCTTGTAGGCAGGCCCCGATCTTAACTTCTTTCACATCTTCTTCCGTACCAAGATTAACCGTTTCGACCTCCTCCTGATGAGGAGTGATAACCTTCTCCTCTTGCCTTAACAACCTGGCTAGCTCTTCAGGAAGCTCATAATCTTCTTCAACCCCTTCATCAGCTTGATTGATTGGATTGTCAAAGTCATACGGAGTCATAGCAGTGTTGTTGTCGGTGCAGTCTGAAAGGCACTCTCTGCAAGGGTTTAGATTGTTTATTTTAGTGATCATTTTTAATCTTGTTTTAGAAAAAAGTGAGATGAAGTTTTCATTTTGGAAAACATTGCCATTTTATTTTTGTACAAAAAGAAAAATGAAAAACAGTGAGCGAAAAAGAAAAAAGACTCATTTGCAAAAGATGTCCGATATTCATTGATTGATCTGTTTGCACAAAATTACAAGATGGCCCGATTACAAAATGAGTCTTGTCATCTTGGGCAAGATGCAAGACTTGATGCATGCTTAATAATACAGGAAATAATAATTACTTTGCAGGAGTAACCCTTATAATTTCCTGGGAAGACCAGTTAAGGACTTGGCTCCCCGGGATCCTTGGACGTATCCAGCTCTCCAGGTTGCGGTCGCTTTCTTCCTCGTCTTCCAAGTTGTTCACTGCATCAGGGGTGAGCATTCCCCCGCTGACAAAACTGGGCTTCTTGGCAGCCTCTGATTGATCTTGTTGAGTTGGTCTGTAACCCAACCCAAATATGTCCTCCTTCTTCTCCACGGGCAGCAGCTTGCCCCAGCCTTGGGCAGTACCCTCTTCAACAACCTTCCTGGCTTGCTGATAAGATGTCATGGAGGTTCCCAGTACAACAGATGCTTCATTTATGTTCAGGGCCTCAAATCCCTGGCTCATGGTTTCATGGATCTCTCCATCCATCTCAATATACTTATACGTAGCCAGGTGGCTAACAAAGATATCTTCTTCACCACAGATGGTGATGATCTGGCCTTCCCACTCGAATTTCAGCTTCTGGTGAAGGGTAGACGTAATAGCGCCAGCGGCATGGATCCAGGGTCTACCCAACAAACATCTGTAGGCCGGCTGAATGTCCATCACATAGAAGGTAATTTTAAAAGTCTGCGGGCCTATCATCACAGGCAGATCAATCTCCCCAAGCACTGATCTTTTAGAGCCATCAAATGCTCTCACCACCAAATTACTTGGACGCAATGCCAAGCCATCGTACTCCAGCTTCACCAAGGCTTTCTTTGGTAGAACATTGAGTGAAGACCCAGTGTCCACCAGTACATGGGATAGAACAACACCCTTGCATTCTAGAGTGATGTGTAAAGCCTTGTTGTGGTTACGTCCCTCAGATGTTAAGTCAGCATTGGTAAAGCCTAGTCCATGACTGGTGTTGACATTTGCCACCACAGTTTTTAGCTGATTAACAGTGATCTCCTCTGGCACGTATGCTGCGTGCAAGACTTTCAGTAATGCATTCCTGTGAGCTTCGAAACACATTAACAAGGATAATATGGAGATCTTTGAGGGAGTTTGGTGAAGCTGATCCACCACTTTGTAATCACTTCTCTTTATAATTCTCATGAATTCATCTACATCTTGCTCAAAAGATGTCTTCTGAGTTTCTTTGATGATTGGTTCTTCAGGTATCACACTCTTCCCCTTTGCTTTGGCAGCTGCTTCTGCTTCGGCATTAGGTCTTTGCGATTGTGAGGCAAAAAGGCGTCCGCTTCTGGTGAAGCCTCCGCCTCCCCCAACATTATCAATCTGTGGAGAAGAGGTTGAAGAATCAAAAGTGATTTTCTCCCCGTTGCAGTAGAGGTCAGAGCCATAATGCCAAGGTATGGCATTACTGCTTTCATATGGAATTGGTCCAGGCACCGTGACGGTAACTGGACTGACTGCTGCAGAGGAGGGTATTGTAACAGTGTGCGGATCGTAGTAAATGGTGACTGGTGACCTGGTAGGAGGTGCCACTGTTTGTTGTTGGAAATTGTTGTTTGGAGGAACATCTGATGGATCATAATAAATGGTGATTGCTGAGATATCTTCATTAATTGTTGTTGGTGTTGTAGAAGGTCCTGGTGAATAAATGGATGCTGATGTTGTAGAAGAAAGGGTTGTTGACATCTGATTTGTTGAAGTGATGGATGAAGCCATTGTTGATGATATTGATGAATTGGTCGGAATGATTGTTGTTGCAGTTGTAGAAGAGTCAGGAATTGGTGTCAAAGGGATTGCTGGATTTGTAGGCGCCGTTGTTGTGATCTGAAGTATACAACTTTTGATAAGACCATCTATGCCGCTTCTCAAATTATCACACCCGTTGACTGAAATGTTGCAGTACCCACAACCGAGCTCACACCCGGGGAACATCTGGTACTCTAGAAGCTGAGCTTTAATTTCGACCAGAGGTGTCCGAATCTGTCCAACACTGGTGATTAAGAAAGATGGCTTGTCTTCCTCAATGGCATTAATTCTTGGTCCTCCATCATTGGGCATGGGATTCTTGGTGACACTTGGAGGGGGTGCGAAGTTGAGGGCTTTAGAATCCACCAGGTCTTGTACCTTCATTTGTAAAGCCCTGCATTTCTCAGTATTGTGGCCAGGTGCATTGGAGTGGAAAGCACATCTGGCGTTGACATCATAATTTCTTGGGAGATTAGAGGGATCTGGTGATGCCAATGTCCTTAATTCAACCAAGTTGAGTTTCAGGAGTTGTGGCAATAAGGCAGCATAAGGCATAGGGATAGGGTCAATCACCCTATTTTCCTGTGATGGTCTTTGCTGAAAAGGTCTTTGCTGTTGATTGTTGTTGTAGGCTCTCTGTGGCGGTTACTGAACTTGTTGTTGATAGTGGGGTTGTTGTTGTTGTTGATATGCTGGTTGCTGAGGAATCGGAGCTGGAATAGTGACAACTGCTACTGATCTGTGGACATACTGAGGTCTACCCCTGCTGGCATGAATGGCATTTGTCTCACCAGTTCTTCTAGGTCCTACAAAAGGCTTCCTGGGGTTACTAGACGAACTTGCACCATTATCAGAAATCTTACCCATCTTCAGAAGGCTCTCAATTCTTTCTCCAGCTATAACTACGTCAGCGAAGCTGGTGGAAGAAAAGGCAGCTAGCCTATCAATATATGTTCCTTGCAGAGTATTTCATAAACATGTCGGCCATTTCTCTTTCCAACATGGGTGGCTAGACAGCAGCAGCAAGCTGTCTCCACCTCTGGGCATATTCCCTGAAGCTTTCTCTGGAGGACTGAGACATTCCCATCAAGAGGGTCCTGTTAGGAGCCATGTCCAGATTGTATTGGTACTGCCTGATGAAGGCCTCAGCTAGGTCCTTCCAGCATCTGATTGTAGCTCTGGTTAAGTGTGAATACCACTCCCTTGAAGCCCCAATCAAACTATCTTCAAAGTAGAACATCCACAGCTTTTCATCCATGGTGTATGCCTTAAGTCTCCCCAGAAAGGACTGCAAGTGAGTTCGTGGACAGGAAGTTCCATTGTACTTCTCGAAGCACGGGGGTTTAAACTTGTGGGGAATCCTTACCCCATCCACTAACCCCATATCCATGACATCAAAACCCAAGGAATTTTGAGACTCCAGAGATCTCAACTTCTCAGCGATTTCATCAAACCTTCTATCATAGACTTCATCCCCAGCTCCCATTACAGTGAACTGCTCCTCTTGAGGATCTTCTTGCAAGATCCTGCCTGCAGTAGTATTTCCTTGCACATTACCCGGGATATTGACTTCCGGATGTAGATGAGGCCCATATACTGGTGGGTTAACATGAGGCTGACCCCTCTCATTGTTACTTGTTCCTCCAGTTCCCAGATGGGGTTCCTCCGGGGTTTATCTTTCTACCAATGCCCTCAACCTTTCTTGACTTTGGGCCAAGCCATTCATTACTTCCATGAATTGGGTCATTTGGTTTCTCATCTCTAGCCTTTCATTAGCCATCTGAGTTCTGACTTCTGTCAGATCTTGCTGTACTTGGTCCATTTGGATACCAGGAAGATTGTTGCGAGTAGGATACATGTGCGGACGGTTGAGAGGGAACACCCGACGGCGAGCAATAATTCCTGAACCACAACAGAGTTAGTAACAAACAAAACAAAACCCTACAAAACAAAACAAAAGTTAGTATGCAATTCAGTATGCTTATTTATTTTCCAAGGTATCCGACTTGGCTCTTGGTTTTGACCTTTCCAGACCCTGAGGAAGATGTTGTGATATTGCTTGAGAAAAGAAACTCAAATGAAACAAACTGGCAAATATATTACAAATGGTGGATCAAACATAGTTTGCTTTTACAACACATGCCCCTGAGGGGTCAAAATACAACATAAAGGAAAAGTACATGAAATGGAAATAACAACAAGCAAAAAGGTCAAACATCTAATCCAAACTCATCCTCCTTAACTTCCTTCAAAAGTGCTTCAGTTACAGGACCAGCTGGATGCTCTGTGATGTTTCTGATAAGAAGGTTTCTGGTGGCAATAGTAGTGGTCAGCTTCTTGTGCCTGTCTTGGTCCTTTGACCTCTTCACACCAGCCCTAAGTTTCAACTCTGAAATCTCCTTCTGGGCTTCTAGCAGAGCCTCCTGTTGTTTCTTTTCATTGGCCTCTAAATGCTCAATCCTGGCCTGAGTTCTCTTATCTTCTTGAGTACGAGCTTCAATGATTCTGACCCACCTAGCTTGACTTTCTTTCAGATAGAGATCAGTCCTAGCCTTCTGAAACTGGGCCTCTTTACAGGCATTCTTCAAAATTTGCTCTCCAGCTCTTGATTTCTTGATGTAGTCCTCTGATTTCTCAATCCTGGCTAGATGTTCCACCTTAAGCTTTTCCAACCTCTCAATGTCTAGACGACCATCACTCCTCTCCCAGAGGGTCTTCTTTAGAGCTTGAGACAGATTCTCATTCCTCTCCTTCAGTTTCTCAAATTCTTCCAGGCTGACAGTGGCTGGAGGTGGTACTGTGGAAGGTCCAGGTGCATCCTCAATGGTGAAAGGCATCCCAGAAATCTGAACTCTAGCATGAGACCATTCGTAATACTGAGCTGAAGCCACATTATTGCACCTCCCAAGAATGGCCATCCCTTTGGTCTGGATGTTGTCCCAAGCCCAGGATGCTTGTCTGACAACAGCTAAATTAGGTTTTATCTCACAATACAGGGTTTCAGCCAAGTCTTGCACTTTAGGAGGGTGAACCAAAGCATAGCCCAACTGTCTCTTAAACAGCAAAGGGTTGTAGTTGATGCAACCTTTCACTCCTATTAGAGGTACATTGGGGTACTGCCCACAACTAGTGATTATGTCCCTGCCTTTGGTGCTCTGGGTGCACCATCTGATGTCATCTGAAGTCAAAGCAATAAGTCTTTTAGCCCAATTCTTCTGTTGGTGAGGATTCAGGAAAGCATCAGTCTTGGGTAAGTGTTTAAGCAGCCAGGTATGAAATAGAGGAGCACAACATCTCACCAACCTCCCTCTTTGCTTCTCATTTCTTTGGTGAACAAAATAATAGAAATCTCCCAGCAATGTGGGCACTGGGTTCCTCAGAAGGAAAAGATGAATGGCATTCTTGCTGATAAACTTGGGCTCATCTGCAAATAGTATAACCCCATATATACTGAGGGCTAATAATGCACAAACTTCCCTCCATTCTCCCAAAGAGGCCTTCAGGATGGCCTGAGAAGTCAGAAAGTCTAGGTGCAGGCTAGGGATCCCAGCCTTTGTTGACATGTTCTGCTCAATCAAAATAGGTTCCAGGTACAATGCTTTTGCCACTCCTTTATTGCTGGGAGAAGTCATTTCAGGGTTGAAGGGGACACCGCCCCTGACAGGTACTCCAATCAATGATGAGAACTCCTCCAGCAAAAGTCCTAGCTGAAAGTTTTGGAAAGTGAAGCATCTCAAAGGAGGGTCATAAAACTGTAGGCAAGTGTGAATCAAACTCCTCTGAGATGGGTCTAGGTCCATAACCATATCGAGGATGCCTCCATAATGCTCTCTGAATAATGAGATATGGTCTGGAGTGATAAGTTCCTGGACCTGTCTGATGCCAGTCAGCACAGGCTCAAAGAAATGGTATGAAATGTTGCTCTTCTTGGGTGCCATGACTACTGATGAAGAGCTGAAACAAATGCTATTGATGAAGACTGACACTAGAGATGAGCCACTGATAGGCTGAGGCTGGTGATTGAAGCAGGCAACTGATGAAGATAGCTGAAGCAGATAACTGATGAACAGAGGTCTATGCAGATGAAGGGGTCAAAACCAAGCCAGATACAATATGGATACCCTGAAAAAAAAATAAACAAATGTTAAATG
Source organism: Lathyrus aphaca (assembly GCA_963966055.1). Lineage (NCBI taxonomy): Eukaryota > Viridiplantae > Streptophyta > Magnoliopsida > Fabales > Fabaceae > Lathyrus > Lathyrus aphaca. The sequence goes on along the minus strand of OZ014524.1, from coordinate 432,142,485 downwards.
ATGCAATGATGATGTATGCAAATGATATGCAAGGGTTTATGATCAAGCTGGATCTGATTACTGCCTTGATATAAGTCCATGTATGTCTAAGAAGTCCAGATGGAGGTTCAAAAGTCTAGTAACCAAGGTGGGGGACTCAAATAAAGAGTCACATGTCCAGGGTTCAAATCACAAGAACTGTCCCAAAATGGAGTACTCTTAATCAAAACAAAGTATCAGGGTATGCTGTTGTCAAGGGTACCTGCAAACCTGTAAACAGCCCAACCCCCTCACAGGTGGTGTTCTAAAACAAGGATCCTCAGACTTGGATCGGTTATGAGAAGTGTAAACACTTCTAACCCGGAGGTACAGTGTTTACAATAACCATAAAAGATCCTCCTCTAATTCACCTCAGTTTCTGAAGGTCATAATAAAGGTCATCCAGACTTAGCAGGCTTCCCAGATAGCCCTAGCACTACAGGAAATCTGTAGCACAGAGTTCTCAAGAAGAAACCCACATCTGAACCGTGTTTCATATTCCCAGACCAGACCGAAATGGAATGGGAAAGAACATGAACCACTCTAGCCTAGGTGTCACTCAGGTCCCAGGTATAGGACCTAAAACTCTCAGTAGAAACCCCACCCACCAAAGCAAAAACCAGATCCAGCCAGATGACAATATGACAGTATGATATATAAAGCTGTAAAGAAGACAATAAATAACTGTACATAAAGCAGTAAATAAAGCAAATATACAAACACAAATAGCACATAACACCCCAGTAAACACAAATCAAACAAGCGCTAGGAGGAACCCACAAAAAGAACTAGATGCCCTTGTTACAGTATAAGGGTCCCCAGCAGAGTCGCCAAGCTGTCGCTCCCACCAAATGACACAGGGCCAAGAGGGGTACAAACACGAACGGTCGGCGAAAGGAGGAAATGAATAGAGTCGCCAGCTAGGCATTTTTATCCCAAAGGAAAGGTAATGCTGCATAGACCTAGAAAGATATGGATAAGACGGTTGCGAACCAGAGAGACTGAGAAAGGGGGTTGGTTACAACCTGGGAAGGTATTAGCACCCAGATTGTCCGTCGTACTCGACGGGATCCACGCTTAAAAGATTTGTGTTTTAAAGGGGTAGTGTTAGTGCAATTTGTGTATCAAAGCTGGAAAAAGAATGCAAATGTCAGTGTAAAAGAATGTGAAGTGTATAGGGGAGGTGTCAGTGTATGAATAGGAATGAAATGCTCAAGAAAATGAGGCTAAAAGAATGATACTGGAAAGAGGGGGAATATACAGAGACTTTTGTTCGATAACTGTTAAGTTATGCCTACATATCCTCTCGTGCAATGAGGAAGTCAGAACACCGTAGTTCGACTCAAAGAGACTGAAAGATAAATTGACTCGTGAACTGCTTACTTGTCTATGCTCAAGTGTATGACCTGTCTGGCTCAGGTGCAAACTGTCTTGCATTAGACGGAAGAAGCAAGTTCTCGTTTGTGAGTGAATGAAGTGAGAAAAGAATCCCGGAGGAGACGATTATTGTTTGTTTTTTGTGTTTTCAATCTTTTATTGCTTTTGGAAATGTGTCATAAGTTAATGAGCTTAAGCCTAAACCAATGGATTAGTAAACTCATCACATCCTCCCTCTGATTAGGGGTAATGAGAATACCTTAAGTGTGAAGTCAGCATCTCACACTTAATCACCCTGGAGTAGGATTAAAATCATTAACCTATTTGTGATTATTTAGATGTTTTTGTTGTTTTTGTTTAGTGTTAAGTAATGAGATTAAGCGATAATCAAGGATCTAATGAACTCATTACACCATCCTAATATAAGGATAATAGATGAGAACATTTAAGCTGAGAAAGACTCCTCAACTTGATCCATGATTAGGGATTAAACTCATGACAAAACAAAGCCTTTATTAAGTGGATTTTAATTAATGGTAAGATTAAGAAGTGAATTTTATGATTTGTAAGACAACTTGAGGGGGACTTGTCCATTAACACTAGGGTTGTTCCTTCTTAACCAATTAAGGAAGAATTAGAACCCTAATGCAAGGCCCAAGTTACAAGTTTGATGTCTTGATGATTATTAGATGGATTGATTAAAGGATTTAAACACCTTAAGGGTTTAACACTTAGGATTAAAGTTATACACTCCATCCTAATAGAAGGATGCAGGCATAAGCTTAATCACAAAGCCTTAAAGCCTTTAGGGTTTAGTCCTTGATTATGAGGTGAGAAAAGAAGACTCAATGATGACACAAAGGTAAAAGCTAAATGGGGGGACTAATCAAACCCTAATTGTTATCATGCTTGGTTGTTCCTAGGGTTAATGAGGCTTGCAAAAGAAAGATCTTCAGAGAAACCACCAGGAAGGAATCAGATGAAAGGAACAAGAAGCAAAGAGAAGCAAAACAACTTGCTCCACTTAAGGAGACAAGTTGCTTGAAGAAAGAAAGTAAGAGATGAACATAAATGAGCAAGCCCACTCTAATACACATACAAAATGCAGCAAAGAAGGTATGAAATAGATGAAAAGAGATTGTGAGAAGTGAAGGCAAATCCACTTCTCAAAACAACTTACCACCTGAAAAGTTAGCAAAAGAAATGAAATGCAATGCAAATGGGATGAAATGTCATGATGCAAACCAAAGTCAGAAGCATAAACATGATGTTAATGATACTAAGAGATGATGCAAACACATGACAAGAGGTGAGAATGATCATACAAGCATAAGGATGCAAATGAGGCATGCATTGAACCATGAACATACATGAAAAGTTATGAAATGTAATGGACATACAAGATGGCAAATGAAAGATGCAATGATCAAACATGATTCTAAAATGTCCTAAGATGTATTATGAATCAAAAGAATGCACAAAATGTCATGGCAAGTCAATGGATGCAAGCAAATGAGCAATGGATGCAAAAGAAGGCACAAATTAGGGTTACATGCATCATACAAAGCAAAAATCCAAAACCAGAAGCAAATGACATGATGAAAATTTGAAAATGGGAACAAAGATACCCTAAACCTATACAAACTCACTGCCCAAAGGAGGGGATCCAACTCTTAACCTAGGGCAAGTTATGAATTTCCTAAGATTACTAGGGTTTTGGGGTGTCTCACAAGGAAAAATGCCAAACAAATTGAAAATTCAAGATCAAATCCAACCAATTTTATCCTTTAAACTACATGCTATGCAAGATGCAATGCCAAAAGAATCATCATCCAACTCTCAATGGTTAGGCAGAAATGAATTTTTGAAGTTTGAAACAAAATATTGCCTTGAAATGAAATTAAATCCAATGAAAATGATCAAAAGGCATCAAGATCAAAAAAGAAATTTGGTATGAGGTTTGGACAATGTTTCTAAATGTTTTTAGATGCTATGTGATTTTTTTTGTGATTTTTAAATACCTAAATGTATTTTTTATTAATTAATTTTCATTAACTAATTAAAAATAAACATTTAAATGATTTAAAAATAATTTTTAATGCAAAAAATAAAAATAAAAATATTTTTGTGTTCTGAAAATTCATGAAACCCTTGACAAAAATTTTCATAATTTTTTAATGATTTTTACTATTTTAAATAAAATGTACAAAATAAATCAAATAAAATGAAAATAAAAATGAATTAATGAGAAGTATGCACAATCCATGGCTGAGATTCAAAGTTGGGTGGAGGGAGTTGACTGGCGCGTAAAGGAGTGGTCCAAATGCGTTCTGACTAATTAATTCAAATTAATTTAATTAATTAAAGATTGGCCATCCATACGCGCGGGGAGTCAACCAAAGTCAGCCAGATCAAGGGTCCAAATTCAAACTTTTCCCTAAACGCGTTTAACACACTAATGACTCTCAGGTGGCCGGAAATGACCTCCGGTCATCTTCTCCGGCCACCTCCTTCCCTGAAAATTGTTAATCACTCCCTAGGTCTCTAAAACTTGATTTCTCTGCCCAGAATTCATCCCCACACATCATATAACAAGAATCAACAAACAAAACGCATTTATTTTTCGTATCAAAGCAGAATCGAATCAAAAGGTTTTTAGGTCAAAAACTTTCAGAAGCTTCATACACACTTAATACTTAATCATTTGCAAAACTAAACATATCAGCATGATCAGCACATCACATAGATTCATTTAATAACTTAAAAATGCATTTATGGAAAAAAAAGTTCTTGAGCTCACCTGAAATGGAGCTTTCAATCCAGGAACTTTCTGCTTGCTTCTCTGCTTCAAAATGGCTTTAATGATCCTCCTGATGAAGCTTTGGAGCTTGGTTGAAGTTTAAAATGGTTGGTTTGGGAGTTTGATGAAGTTCTGTTCAGTGAAGGAGAGGAATCGCGTTTTGATTTCAAGAGGTTTCAGGGCAAAGTGAAGGGTCAGGGATGATCAGTGAGACATGCTGGGATGTTCTATGGAGTTTGTTTTTATGTTTGATGTTTGTGTGATGTGTTTCGAATGAAAATGCATAAGAGGGCAAAGCTTGGTGCTATGGCTTGGAGAGACTTTCAGGCTTGTGTGTGTGGTGTGTTATGTTGCATTTGGTCCACTTATCACAACTAGAGAGGTCAGAGAAGTTGGTGTGGCACAGGCTGATTGGTATGGGGTTTTTGCAAAAAAGTCAAGTCTAGGTGTAAGAGAGGTATGGGTCATTGATAGGCAAAGGACAAAGGGGTGTCCTGCGCAGCAAGCAATGAGGAGAACCATGGAATCAGTTTTGAAGCCAATTAGCAAGTGGATTAGGGCTTGTATGATGTTTTGCAACTTTGTTCAATTTTGGCCCTTTTGAAAATTCCTCAAATTTAAGGCATGAAATGGAATGATCCAAAGCACCAATCTGATCTTTAGAGGTCCACTTGACATGTTGTGAAGAGTTTGTGCCCATTTGAAGTCTTTAGAATGCTTGATCATACCATTTTGCAAAATGCCTCTTTGGTAGAAAACTTGAAATTATGTGATTTTTCCCAACTTTGACAAGTCATAACTTTTGATCCAAAATGAATTAGGACAAGTTCTTGTACTTTTTGAAAAGGGAATGATCCATTATACAACTTTCATGACCAAAGGTTTCCCATTTGAAGCATTTTTGAATCAAAAAGCAAGGGTTGAAAAAGTTTCCCAAAATGGCAAGTTTCCATTACAAGTCATTTTCCCAAAAAGGCAACTTTGCAAATGGCTTGAAAATTTTCAATTTTGTGAACTTCCAACATCTTTCATGATCAAATAAAGATCATATACATTCAAAATGATGAAGAACACCCTTTGGTTGGGTCATTGGGGGCCTCAGATGCCCTGATTTTACACTGACTTGCTCAAGAAGTCAACTCTTGATCAGATGCCTTTCCCATGGAATTTCTTCATGAAAATTGATATGCATGATCCTTATACCATATAGAGACCAATAGAAACCAGAATGACCAAAAATTTTGGAGTTATGGCCTCTGAAACCAAAACCCTAATTTTAGGTCATCTGTGTAGTTAAACCTGGCTCTGCTTCCATGCCTTTCTCAGTTCTTGTGATTCTTTGGCTTTCTTGACTTTTTGGGGATATAATATGATGCTTGAACATACATGGACCCCTTTGAAGTGATTGATGACCTTTGGAGTGGCTCAAATGGCTCTTGGATAGCTCAGATCACAAACCCTAGATGTAGATGATTTAGAAACAATGCAGTGAAGCAAAAGTGCAATATGAGATGCTATGATTGAATTTATGCATATGAAAAGATCAAAAGCCATGGTGTGAATGGGTGAGGGAAAATTTGGGGTGTTTACAGCCCTTTCCTTCTTCCTCAGGTTTGTGCAGCATTAACTTTCCCATTCATTCGGGATAAAAATGTCTGGCTGGCGACTCTACCTTTTCCGCGCCACTTTCGCGTTTGTACTAGGATGAAAATCCCGGGAGCGACACATGGTTAGGGATTAAATTCATTATATAACAAGCCTTTATTAAATGGATTTTAATTAAAGGATGAGATTAAGAAGTGGATTTTATGGTTTGTAAGACAACTTGAGGGGGACTTGTCCATTAAACATTAGGGTTAGTCCCTCTTAACCAAAAGGAAGAGATAGAACCCTAATATAAGGCCCAAGTTACAAGATAAAGTCTTAGTGATTATTAATATGTTTTGATTAAGAGGTGTAAACAAATTAAATGTTTAGCATTAAGGATTAAAGTTATACACTCCATCCTAAGATAAGGATGCAGGCATAACCCTAATTCAAAGTCCTAAAGCTTTAAGAGTTTAGCCTCCGATTAAGAGATGAGAAGAGAGACTCAAGGACACTCAAAGGTAAAAGACTAAAGGGGACTATATATAACTCTAAAAGTTATCATGCTTGGATATCCTATAGTTTGTGAAGCTTAAGAGAAGAGATCTTCAAGAAGGCCACCATGGAAGGAGCAGATGAAAAGAGAAGGAGGAAGAAGAATAAGTTACTTACTTCCTGAAGAAGATAAGTAACTTAGGAGAAAAGGAAGTAAGAAAGAGAGAGCATAAGTGAAGCAAGCTCACTTCATGAACAAATAAATATACAAATGAGAGGAAAGAAAAGGTGGGAGGCTAAGGCAAATCCACCTCCCATATAACTTTCTAAAAGCTCCTGAAATGTTAGTATGGATGCATAATGTAACGCCCCGAAAATCTAAATTTTATTAAATTACATATTTATTTAATTGATTTAGAAAGGACTGGAGGTTTTGGGCGAATTTGGAGGATTTTAGGAGGAAAAAAATATTTTTATAATATAAATAAGTAATATTTTATTATGCTCTTATTATTATTATTATGAAATATTAAGAAAGGGTAAGGTGGTAATAAGAGGAAAAAGTAAGGATATGTTGGGAAACTCATAAATTGGGATAATGTATCCAAAGAGGGAATACAATTAGTTTTCTAACATTATTGTGTTTTTGGGAGAAGAAGGGCTTTAAAGAAAAAGAGGAGAGAAAGCTCAGAGTCAGGAAGTTGCAAAGAATCTTGGAGAAGAGTATCGATCTTTGGATTTCTCTAAGGTATGGGGAGTTTTTATAATCTATTATAAATTTGTAGGAATTGGATTATGAATGTATTAGGATTGTATGTGTTTTATGAGTTTTGGGGTTTTGAGTTAGGTTGAGTTTATGAGAAAATCTTGATGAATTAGAGTGGTAAAAGTGAATTGAATCACATAATTGATTGTATAATTGTTATCATGATGTTGTTGGTGTTTTGGTTGATGTTTTGAATGATTTTTGGGTGTTTTGATGTGAAACCCGTAATGAGATTTTGGGATTTTGGTGTAAAAACGCAGTCTGCATTTGAGTAGCAGAAGACTGCTGAAAAACGTGCGTTAACCGGTTAACGCTTTTGGTTAACCGGTAAACCATTGAAAATTTTGGGTATTCTCTGAGGTTTCGCAGGCGTTAACCGATTAACGCTATGGTTAACCGGTTAACACTGTTTGAGAGGCAAATTTTAATTCTTTAAAAATCCATAACTTTCAAACCGTAAGTCCGATTCGCATTCCGTTTGAAGCGTCGGAAAGAGCATAAACTGAACTTTATTTTGATGAATAAAAATGAGAAAAATGCAATAATTTAATAAATGAATTTATGAAATAACCTTGTAATTGCCTCATAATTTACCGGGTACGGGTCAATTCTTGGTGTGTCAGAGTGGTTATGGAACTAGTGTTCTGGGTGTAATGTCATGATGATATATATGATTATTTGATGATTGGTTTGCTGATGTGAAATGAATGATGCAAATTAATTTTGATGAATTTTACGATGTAGCGCATCATTGCATTTCATAACATTCACGATGGGGCTTCGGCCTATTTAATTGCTTCAATCCCATTGTGTGGATTGAAGTGTCTCGATGATTTACGATGTGCTCCTTTGTGGAGGGTTGATGGTCATGTATCCATCTCATGATGAAATTGGTACCACATGCATATTGCATATCAGGATGGTTAGAATTGCATATTCTGGATGAATTTCATGACTGTGTTGGTGTTGCTTAATTCCATGACCGTGTTGTTGTTGTTACTGAATTTTATAGTTGATGATGTCATGATATGTTGTACTAATTTATTTATGTTTTGTATTCTTGTACGTTTATGATATATTATGATTACTCACCCTTCCTGCTTGGAAATGTTGCCTCTTTCGTGGGTAACTTGCAGATGATAAAGAATAGGCTTGCAGTGCAAGAGGAGTTTTTCATGAGTCTCGGAGCGTGCTTTAGTGTTCCTTAGGAGTGGTTTTGGTCTATGTGTCATGCTCTGTGTCATGTAACACTGGGACGGGGTTTATTTGTTAAACTGTTTCCAGTTATGTTATTACTTTGATAAATGTTTTCTCATTATATGATGTTGAAATTTCGGATGGTGAAAATTATGTTTATGAAGTAAAAAAATTATGATTTTGAAATATGAAGTTTAAATTCCGCTGCAAAATGCTATATGTTATTCTTGATGTTGATTAACCCGTGTTACGGGATAGGACACTGTTCGATTGAATTTTGATGAAATGTGATACCCTTCTCGATGATTACTCTGATATTATTTAAATATTTTGTTTTGGGGTAGAAGGGTGTTACACATAAGACATAAGGCAAAAGGAAATGAGATGAAATGAGATACAAAGACCAAAGTCAGAAGTGAAAATTCAATGTAAATGGCATATGAGATGATGCAAAGTTACATAATATGCATATGAATGATCATACAAGGATGAGATGCAATGGAAGCATGTTTAGAAGCATGAAAACACATGGATGTTCATGAAATGTAATGGATGCAAAGCATAGCAAATGAATGAAGAAATGACCAAGAAATGTTTCATACATGTCCTAAGATGTCTAAGATGACATACAAAAGAATGGAATGACATGGCAAGTTCACAAGTTCATGAAATGCAAAGGAGAATGCAAATGAACATGAGAAATTAGGGTTTTAAGAAAACATGAGATGCATATGACCAAAACAGAAGTAATCACCATGACAAAAAATTGAAATTAAGCTCAAACAAACTCTAATCCCATATAAGATCACACCCCAAAGGAGAAAGTCAGAAGCTAACCCTAGTGAAAGTTATGAAATTTCTAAGTTAACTAGGGTTTTTGGGTGCTTCTAAAGGGAAAATGCAAATCAAATTGAAAATGCAAAATAAAAATATGAGATAAATAACCTAGAAATTATATGCAATATATGAAATAATGCAAAAATAACCATGTTCAAACTCATCATGGTTAGGCAGAAATGAATTTTTCAAGTTAGGGTTTAAAAAATGTGAAATTTAAGAACCCTAATTCAAAGAAAATTGTGAAAATGTGATCAAACCTAAAAAGAAATTTGTATGGTGAGTTTGAAAATGTTTCTAAATGTTTAAGAATGCTTCATGATTTCTTTGGTGATTTTTAGAAACCTAAATGCATATTTAATTAATTAAAATCAATTAACTAATTAAATAAAACATTTAAATATTTTAAAAATACTTTTTTAATGCAAAAAATAAAAATAAAAATGTTTTCAGGTAAAGAAAAATATTTGAAACAAAAATGCAAGAAATGAGATTTTTTTGATGATTTATGCTATTTTTAAAAATTGTGGAAAGAAAATGCAATAAAAATGAAATAAAAATGATTTAAAATGGAGGTCAACTGATCCAAAGGCTTGGATTTGAAGAGAGTTTGACTGACACGCAAATGGATGGCTTGGATTTGATCTGGCAGATTTTATTTAATTAAATATAATTAAACTAATTAAATGAGGATTAGGGTTAATGAAGCAATCCTGGCCATTCACTTACGCGGGAACCACAAAATCCAAGGGCCTACATTCAAACTTAGCTAATTACGCAGATTAGGGCAAATGACTTTTAGGTGTCCGGAACAGTGTTCCGGTCATCTTCTCCGGCGATCCCAAAACTCAATCTCTCTCCCTAGGCCAACCCAGACTCTCTAAAGCTCCAGAAACACTCTCCTAAACTTCCTAAACACGAATCCAGGCTCAAATCTCATTTATCATGCATCAAAAAGTGGAATCGAAGAAGAACACATTCTAGATTAAAAAGTTTTAGAGCAAGCATACGTGGTCATTTCTCCATCATTTTCAAAATAAATCATATCAGTGTGACCAGGGGAACATGTAGAATCATATTGTAACTTAAAATGAAGGTTCTGGAAAAAAGTTTGAGATGGCTACCTGAGTTGAAGCTTTGAGATTCTGAGCTTTCTGACTCCCTCCTTTGTGCAAAACCACTCCACTTGGTCCCTTGAAGCTTTTGGAGAGCTTAGAACAAGCTTTGAATGGCTGATTTATGGTGTTTGGTTCTGGTGTGGCAGAAATCGTATTTCTGATTGAGGGGTTTTTAGGCCATAGCAAGGGGTGGGAAATGATCCTTGAGTGATGTTGAGATGATTGGTGAAAGAATCAGTGATTTTTGTTGGTTGTGGAGTGAGTTTCAAAGGAATGAAGTTTTGTGGAATTTTTGGTGATTCTGAGTTGTGGGATGATTCAGGCTCCAAGATCATATGAAATGAGGTCCATGATGCTTGTATGTGATGTCTTGATTAGTCAGAAGATTGGTGGTGGCATAATGTGATTGGTATGGGCAAGTTGCAAAAAAGTCAAAAGTTTTGTACCACAAGCATGGGCCATGGCAGAAGCTGTTTCAAGGGGTGCCTGGCCTCAGCGGAGTTCATGGATGGCCCTTGGATCATTTTTATGCAGCTGTAACAAGTGTATGAAGAGTTTCAATAGGTTTTGCAAATTTCCAACTTTGAGAATTTTGTGAAAATGGCTTAATGAAACTTGTGATGAAAGACACAATTCTGGTCCAAATGCATTTCACTATGCTTGTATGATGTTTAGAAGTCAATTAGAGGTCATGAAATGGCTTAGAACTTGAATTTGCAAAATTCCCTCTTTGGTGCATACTTGAAAATTATAGGATTTTTGCCAACTTTGAAAGGCCATATCTTGAGTTTTAGGATGAATCAAAACATGTTCTTGTACTTTTTGAAAATGGGAAGACATAATCTACAACTTTCATGCCCAAGAGTTTTTCATTTGAAGCATTTTTGATCATGAAAGAATAGGTTGAATATCTTTCCCAAAATGGAAAGTTTCCATTACAAGTCATTTCCAAAAATAGCAAGTTTGCAATTGGCTCAAAATTCTTCAACTTTGTGAACTTCCAACCACTTCTAAGATCAAATAAAGATCATAGAGACTCAAAATAATGATGATGATCCTTTGGTACCCTTGAGGGAGGCCTTAGATGCCTTGATTTTGACTTTACTTGCTCAAGAAGTTACCCAATGATCAGATGACTTCCACAGTTAATTTATTCATCAATCTTGGTACACATGATCCTTATAACATATTAAGACCATTAGAAACAAGAATGACCAAAAAAAATTGGATTAAGGCCTCTGAAACCAAAACCCTAATTTTAGGTCATCTGTGTAGGAAATCTTCAGTCTGCCTCTATGACTTTGCCATGCTTTGTGATCCCTTGACTTTTATGAACTTTGGGGAGCATATTGTGATCATGGAACACACAAGGACCCTCTTGGCAAGCTTCAAGACCCTTGGCATGGCTCAGATCACTTCTTGGATTGCTCAGATCACAAACCCTAGATGCAGATGAAATGAACTATGCAGATGAAACAAATATGCAATATGAGATGGTATGCTTATGCAATTTCATATGAAAGGTCACAAGCCATGGTGTGAGAAAAAAAGTGAGGGAAAATTTGGGGTGTTTACACTTTGTTTGGTTCCTAATGTCAAAGTTTCGTACAAGTTCAGGTTGCCTAAGTTTGAAAAGTATAAAGGAAACACTTGTCCTCTGAGTCATTTGACTATGTATGCTAGGAAGATGTCCGCTCAGACAGACAATGATCAGTTGTTGATTCATTATTTCCAAGATAGTTTGACTGGTGCAGCCATGAGATGGTATATGAGTTTGGATAATAGCCAAATCAAGACTTTCAATGATTTGGGAGAGGCTTTTGTTAGGCAATACAAATATAATGTTGATATGGCACCAGATAGAGATCAACTCCATGCTATGTCCCAGAAGGACAAAGAGACTTTCAAAGAGTACACACAGATATGGCGCGAGCTAGCAGCTCAGATTGTTCCTCCTCTGGAAGAAAAAGAAATGACGAAGATCTTTTTGAAGACTTTAGGTTCTTTCTATTATGAGAAGATGATAGCAAGTGCTCCTTCTGATTTCACTAAAATAGTGAGTATGGGGATGCATTTAGAAGAAGGTGTTTGTGAGGGATGGTTGAGCCAAGAGAGTAGTGCAGGCTCGAACTCTAGGAGGTTCAACTTTGGCAAAAAGAAAGAAGATGAGACTAATGTTGTGTCTCGTGAAAGTTACAGAAGACCTCGTGGTCGTGAGAATCGTCATCAGCATCATGTAGCTTTTGTAACTCCGGTGATTAATGTGACTCCAACTGTGCCAGTAGCTCCAAAGTATCAGTCACGTTATCAACCGCCTTTCGTGCAACAAGGTGGTAATCAACAGGTTCGTGCTAAGCCGAGTTTTGACCCCATTCCAATGTTGTATGCGGATTTGCTTCCATCTCTGATTACAAAGAATCTTGTGCAAACACGTTCTCCACCTCCAGTTCCAGAGTCTATCCCATAGTGGTATAAGCCAGAGGCTCATTGTGCTTTCCATCAAGGTGCCTCGGGGCATGATGTTGAGAATTGTTATCCCTTGAAGTTTGAAGTGCAAAAATTGATAAGGAGCAATGTTCTGTCCTTCAATGATGTTAATCCATATGTGAAGACAAATCCGCTTCATAAGCATGGTAATACGTCTGTGCATATGGTTGATGGTTGTCCTGGTTTGTTCAAGATTTATGAGGTCCGCCATATTCGAAGGTCTTTGGTTGAGATGCGTGCTTTCTTAAGTGAATATCATGATATTGATCACGATTATGCTGGTTGTTGCATTTGCTCGGTGAACCCTCGTGGTTGCGTGATTGTTAAGAGAGACATTCAAAAGATGATGGACGATAAATTGATAGAAGTGACAGGGAAAAGAGATGAGTAAGAAAATGAAGTGAATGTCATTGTGCTTCAGTTCAATATTCCTGAGAAGGTGGTTATTTCTTTTGATAGCCGCAAATATGCTGTTACTCCCTTGGTGATCAATTTTCCTGGTCCAATGCCATATGCATTTGATAAAGCTGTTCCGTATCGGTATAATGCTACGATGATAGAAAATGGTAAGGAAGTTCCTATTCCTTCTCCAAGGTCTGTGGTTAGCATTGCTGATGTGACAAAGGTTACTCGAAGTGGTAGAGTTATGCTTTGGATCCTCCGAAGAGAGATGAAGATATAAATGCAAGTAAACAGATTATGGATGTTGTTGCCCGATCAGGCCAATTTGGTGATAGTAAAGATGAAGTGTTAAAATTGATAAAGAAAAGCGAGTACAACGTTACTGAGCAGTTGTTGCATACTCCGTCGAAAATATAAGTTTTATCACTCTTGATGTGCTCTGAGGCTCATAGGCAGTCTTTGCAGAAGATTCTTGATCAAGCTTATGTTGATCATGATGTGAGTGTTGATCAGTTTGATAGTATTGTGGCTAATATCACATCGTGCAACAATCTGAGTTTCTATGATGATGATTTTCCTGAAGAAGGAAGGAACCATAATTTGGCTCTGCATATTTCAGTGAATTGTCAGGAAGATGCTATGTCTAAGGTGCTGGTTGATACTGGGTCTTCTATTAGTGTGATGCCGAAGTCGACTCTGTCAAGGCTTGCGTACCAAGGTGCTCCCATAAAGCATAGTGGGATTATTGTGAAAGCTTTTGACGGATCGAAAAAGACAGTGATTGGTGAAGTTGATCTTCCTATTCTGATTGGACCGTTTATATTCCAAATTACTTTTCAGGTAATGGATATACATCCCGCTTACAGTTGTCTCCTTGGAAGACCCTGGATTCATAAGGCAAGAGCTATGACATCTACTCTCCATCAGAAGTTGAAGTTTGTGAAATATGGGAAATTAGTGACTATTGGCGGTGAAAAGGCGATGCTAGTGAGAAATTTGTCATCTTTCTCCTATATTGATGCTGAAGAAGAGGTGGGAACTTCATTTCAGGCTCATTCTGTTGTTGATAATGTTGTTAAGAAGAATGTTATTCCTATGTCTTCTCTCAAGGATGCTCTACGCGTACTCGAAACTGGCCGATCTGAAGGTTGGGGACGAATTAATGATGATGTTGACAATAAAGAAGGATTTAGTATTGGTTTTACACCAGGTGTGGCTCTCCATGACCCGAAGACTATTCAGGGAGGATTTCGAAGTGCTGGGTTTATCAACGATCATTCCGCTGCTGCCATCATTGAAGATGATGAAGATGAAGAAATGCCTAACTTTGTTACGCATGGAAAGATATGCAAGAACTGAATTGCTGTTGATGTTCCTTTTATTGTTCATGCTTCAAAGTAATTTGTTTTATGTTCTTTCAAAAATCCTTTCACTCTGCCCAAGGTGAAAATGATGTTTGTCGGGCTTTGTTTCAAATATTATCATCATCAATAAAATGTTATTTTGTTATTTCCTTATGTTTTTTTCCTTTTTGTTTTATTCTGAAAAAATGGTAACATAAAAAACCCAAAATAAAAATAATAATTGTTTATCTACATAATGTTTGCACTTTTGTTCATACTCTAAAATAAAAATAAAATCATTGTGCAGATTGATTGATAAACCCATTGAAAACAATGATCCTATGCCCACTCCCAACTTTGAATTCCCTGTGTTCGAAGCCGAGGAAGAGGATGTTGAAGAGGTTCCTGATGAGATTTGTCGGTTGCTTGAGCACGAGGAGAAGGTTATTCAGCCTCATGGAGAGTCTATAGAGATGGTCAATTTGGGTTCTGAAGATGATAAGAAAGAAGTCAAAGTTGGAGCATTGCTTGGTCCTGATGTTAAGAAGAGGATTGTAGAGCTTCTTAAAGAATATGTTGATGTGTTTGCTTGGTCTTATCAAGACATGCCAGGTCTTGATACTGATATTGTGGAGCATAGATTGCCGCTGAAGCCTGAATGTCCACTTGTGAAGCAAAAGTTGAGAAGAACTCATCCTGATATGGCAGTAAAGATCAAAGAGGAGGTTCAAAAGCAGATTGATGTGGGTTTTCTTGTTACATCTAATTATCCTCAATGGGTGGCCAATATTGTGCCTGTTCCAAAGAAAGACGGAAAAGTTCGAATGTGTGTTGATTACAGAGATTTGAATAAAGCCAGTCCAAAAGATGATTTTACATTGCCACACATTGATGTGTTGGTAGATAATACGGCTAAGTTTGATGTGTTCTCTTTTATGGATGGATTTTCCGGTTATAATCAAATAAAGATGGCACCCAGGGACACGGAAAAAACCATATTTATTACACCATGGGGAACATTCTGCTACAGAGTGATGCCTTTTGGTTTGAAGAATGTTGGTGCGACATACCAAAGAGCTATGACCACGCTTTTCCATGATATGATGCACAAAGAAATTGAGGTATATGTTGATTATATGATTGCTAAGTCGAGGAATGAAGAGGATCATGTTGAACATTTGCTGAAGTTGTTTCAGAGGTTAAGGAAGTTTAAGCTTCGTTTGAATCCGAACAAGTGCACATTTGATGTACGTTCTAGAAAGTTGTTAGGTTTCATTGTCAGCCAAAGAGGCATTGGAGTTGATCCTGATAAAGTGAAAGCTATTCAGGAAATGCCTGCTCCAAGAACTGAAAAGCAAGTAAGAGGATTCTTGGGCGGTTTGAATTATATTTCGAGGTTTATCTCTCACATGACTGCCACATGTACTCCGATCTTCAAGTTTCTTCGGAAAGACAAAGGTTGTGTCTGCACAGATGATTGTCAGAGGGCGTTTGAAAGTATCAAAGAATATCTGCTTGAACCTCCTATCATGTCTCCCCCGGTGGAAGGTAGACCGTTGATCATGTACTTGACTGTGTTGGAAGATTCCATGGGTTGTGTGCTTGGTCAGCAAGAAGAATTTGGAAGAAAAGAATATGCAATTTACTACTTGAGTAAGAAATTTACTGATTGTGAGTCTCGGTACTCCATGCTTGAAAAAACCTGTTGTGCCTTAGCTTGGGCTGCAAAGCGTCTTCGCCAGTATATGCTGAATCATACAACTTGGTTGATCTCTAAAATGGATCTGATCAAGTATATATTTGAAAATCCTGCTTTGACTGGGAGGATTGCTCATTGGCAAATGTTATTGTCAGAATATGATATTGAGTACCGAGCTCAAAAAGCTATAAAAGGTAGTATCTTGGCTGACCATTTGGCACATCAACCGATTGATGATTACCAGCCTATCAAGTTTGATTTTCCAGATGAGGATGAGATGTATTTGAGAATGAAATATTGTGATGAACCTTTGATTGAGGAAGGGCCGGAGCCTGGATCTCGGTGGGGTTTAGTTTTTGATGGTGTTGTGAATGCACGCGGAAGAGGAATTGGGGCAATGATCATTACTCCCCATGGTTCAAATATTCCTTTTGCTGCAAGGTTGGCTTTTCCTTGTACCAATAATGAAGCTGTGAATGAAGCCTGTATTATGGGTCTTGAGGAAGCTATTGATCTGAGGATTAAGCATCTTAATGTGCATGGAGATCCTGCCTTGGTAATCAATTAGATCAAGAGTTAGTGGGTAACTCATCAACCCCACTTGATCCTTTATAGAGATTATGCCAAGAGGATATCAACTTTCTTCACTAAAGTTGAGTTTCATTATTTGCCTCGCGATGAAAATCAGATGGCAGATGCTTTGGCAACTATAGCTTCTATGATAAAGGTGCACCAGTGGAATGATGTTCCCATGATCAGGGTGATGCGGCTTGAAAGACCAGCTCATGTGTTTGCAGTTGAAGAGGTCCATGATGACAAGCCTTGGTATCATGATATTAAATGTTTTCTCCAGAGTCAGAAATACCCACTTGGGGCATCCGATAAAGATAAGAGGGCTTTGAGAAGATTGGCAGGCACTTTCTTCCTAAATAGAAATGTGCTTTTTAAGAGGAATTTTGACATTGTCTTGCTCAGATGCGTGGATAGACACGAAGCAGACATGTTAATGAAAGAAATTCATGAAGGATCTTTTGGTACTCATGCTAATGGGCATGCAATTGCTAAAAATATGTTGAGAGCAGGTTACTATTGACTGACAATGGAATCTGATTGTTGCAAGTATGTGAAAAAGTGCCATAAGTGCCAAGTGTATGCTGATAAGATTCATGTGCCACCAACTCATCTCAATGTGATTTCTTCCCCGTGGCCTTTCTCTATGTGGGGAATTGATATGATTGGTATGATTGAACCCAAGGCTTTGAATGGACATCATTTTATTCTTGTAGCAATTGACTACTTCACCAAGTGGGTGGAAGTGACATTGTATGCTAGTGTGACCAAGCAAGTTGTGGTTCAGTTTATCAAGAATAACATTATTTGTAGATATGGTGTTCCGAATAGAATCATTACTGATAATGGTTCGAACTTGAATAATAAGATGATGAAAGAGCTTTGTGAAGAATTCAAGATTCAACACCATAATTCTTCTCCTTATAGACCGAAGAAGAATGAGGTTGTTGAAGCTGTGAATAAGAACATTAAGAAGATCATTCAGAAGATGGTTGTGACATACAAGGACCGACATGAGATGCTCCCTTTTGCTTTGCATGGGTATCGTACATGTGTCCGCACCTCAACAGGGGAAACCCCTTTCTCACTTGTTTATGGTACAGAAGTAGTGCTCCCCGTTGAGGTTGAGATCCCATCAATGAAAGTTCTGATGGAAGCCAAGTTGACTGAGGCTGAATGGTGTCAGAGTAGATTTGATTAGTTGAATTTGATTGAGGAAAAGCGAATAACAGCTTTGTGTCATGGTCGGTTGTACCAGCAAAGAATGAAGAAAGATTTTGACAAGAAGGCCAAACCTCGTGTATTTAGAGAAGGTGACCTCGTGCTCAAAAAGATTCAGTCTTTCATTATAGATTCTCGGGGCAAGTGGACTCCGAACTATGATGGCCCATATGTTGTCAAAAAAGCCTTCTCTGGCAGTTCATTAATTCTTGCAACTATGGATGGTGAGGAGATCACTTGTCTTGTGAATGCAGATGCAGTCAAGAAATACTTCGCCTAAAAAAATAAAAAGAACAGCTCGCTAAGTTGAAAACCCGAAAGGGCGGCTTAGGCAAAAATGAGCGTCTCGGTGGATTGAAAACCCGAAAGGGCGGTCCATGCAAAAATTAGAGACAAAAACAGAAATAATTATCCCGGTAGATTGAAAACCCGAAAGGGAAATCTAGGCAAACGTTAGGGATCATGGCAAGTAACTGCATCGACAGATTGGATCACTTGTAACGACCGAGGATTTTAGATTCCATCCTTCAGAAGAAATGCCAATCAAAGGTTCTTATTCACTCATCCTTGATTGAAATTTCATACACAGTGGAATTCAAATTTGATAGGGAGAATAGTGATCACTGTATTTAAATGTATCCATTTTCCATGTATTTACCATTTTTCAAACTTGTAATGATCTATGGAGTCCCGCCATTTGCTGACTACCATTCTATCAATAAATTTGAGCTTTTATCCAATTGTTTGAAACTCTTTATATTGTTTCTGTTTACAAAATTTCAATTTATTATTGATGATGATTTTTGAAACAAATTTAATAAATTTAATCTTTGAAGATTATAAAAACATTTTCTCTTGATTTGTGAACAAAGAAAGGATATCAATAATGAATCCAGAGATGGTAAAGTCTGGATGTTTGTAACTTGTCTCTCCCAGAGCAGGGTTTGATTTGTTTGTGTCCTTATGGAATTTTTTATTGGTCCTGGCATGTCGATGTTAATGATGTTTTGTTCCCCCAGCAACCGAAAGATATATCCTAGAAAATCCCCAGCTGAGTTTTGATCTCTTCCTCAGTAGTTTACCCTTTACTTGAAAGATCTTGGAAGCCCCCGACCGAGTCTTTGCTCCTCATCATAAATTGGTCGCATCCCTCAGCAGAAGTATGGGTATATCAATCAGTTTAGAGGTTTTCTTTTACCTGTTGGTGATTATTGATTTAAAATCCCTCGTAATTGTGATTTTCTATGATGTTAACTTCTGGTATCCCCCCGTGGGTCGAAAAGTCCAAACGTTCAGTAATGAAAGATCTTCATAGATCCCCAGTAAGTCTGCGTGTGATGGTTTCCAACAGATCTCTATTTTTGATCTTTGGCAAGTTTTGCACTCTTTCCTTAAGCAGAGCAGGAGTGGCATAACTCCTTCCCCAAGCAGAGTGAGAGTGATATAACTCTTTCCCCGAATGGAGCAGGAATAATATGATTATTATTCCCTGCAGGAGTTTGATTAAGAACATTTCTATCCCCAACATGGATCGTGGAAGTATTCGCCATCCCCGACAGATTTTTATCTTTCCTCAGAAAGAGGGTATCCCTATGCAGAGTTGATGATTAATGTTCGATACTCCAGCAGACTATGTTTTATTTGCATCATTGGTAGATCTTTATTTCATTTCCTCATCAGAGTTATGCATATATTCGTCCCCATCATAGTTTAACAAGGACATGTCCCTCTTTCCCTAGAGTATGGAAGATTTTGTTTTGTTGAGGTATTTCCGACGCGTTATCCTCTCAGAGAGGAATTTCTGATGATATCCTTTTATGGATTCTTGAAGATTTCTTTGTGGATTGGATCCCTAGCAGTTGTTTTCCCCAGTCTGATATTATGTCTTATAGTAGGATTTTATTCCTTTGATGGCTTTTGATGTTCCTCTGCAGGATTTTGATTCATATCTCCAGCATAGTCCTCGACCTTGTTTCCCTGATTAGCCGAGTATCCGGTTGTTATGGTTTTTATGTCACCCGTTGCTTATCTTTATGTCTATTTTGTCAGCATATTCATACGCACGAGCATAGCCTCTTTTGCTTGCATTCTTGCATTTATCTTTGTTCCCCGCTCTTTGGTGTGCTTTTTTCCCCACAGAGTGTGTGTGTGGTTTTCCTCTCAAGTTTAGAATGTCAACCCTTAAGCAGAAAATGTTTATCCTTTCTATTTCCCCACTGAGTTTTCTTCTCGTGGATGATTTTGATTAAATTTCCTCCCCGGGTTATTATCTGGATGGAACTTCCCCAGTTGAGATATTTCCTCCTTGGGATGAGTCTTGTTTGACCGTTTCTCTCCAATTTGTTCTTGGATTGAATTTTGGTCCCCTTTTATGAGTTAATGTTTGCTTTGGAATTAAGCTATCATTGTTTGATAATGGGCAATATTTTCTCCAGCTTGAGTATATTACTTTGGAATTAAGCTATCAATTTTTTGATAGTGGGTAATATTACCAAATTAATCAAGCTCTTTTGCTTGTACTCCTACCCAGTAAATTCGGTAGTTGAGAATTCTTCTTTTTACCCAGTAAAAAGGTAATAAAAGTTGTTCCCCTTTGTTGTGATCCTACCCAGTAAATCAGGTAGTTGAGGTTTTTTCTACCCAGTAAAAAGGTTAGTGGAAGTTATCCGTCTTTGTTTTGCTCCTATCTAGTAAATCGAGAGTTGAGTCCATTATTCCCGTATCTTCTACCCAGTAAACCGGTAGTTGATGATTCTGTTCCGACTCGGTATTCCTCCATTTTTGGACTCGAATACTTTGATTGGTTATTGTTCCCTGGAAGAGTGTTTACTCTTTCCCGTTGAACCCTGTTACCTTGATCATATCATATTTTCCTTTCCCCCATGTGGAGTCCGTTATCTAGTGATTTATTTTCCTGGTAATTCTTTTGGCGTCTTTTGTTTTCCCCAGCGGGATATTTCTTCTGTGTCCCCAAGCGTTTGCTTTCCTCTGGTGGTCGTGTTTTCCCCACGGAGATCTTGGGTTTGCATATCATCTCATATTCATATCATATCATGTTCTCTTAGGACAAAAATTTGGGTTTTCTGTATTTAAATCTCTCTCATCTTGCAGAGACGAAGGTGTCAATCTTCATAGTTTCAGATTGAAGAAACTTAAATAGGGGCAGCTGTTGCACCTTAATTTTTTCCCTAAGTGTTCTTTGCATTTTCATATGCATTTTGCATACAAACAAGATCGCACTGGTTACTCGGTTTTTTTTCTCGGGTTAGGTTTATGCCTCGTAGGGGATCACCGTTGTCTTTAATTACTTTATTTGTTTATGTTTACTAACCATTAATCAAAATAAAAAAAAATATTTTGTTTCCTTTTGCTAACCTTTTTCAAGAAGAGGAACCATTGATAATACCAAAAATAGCAGTCCTGCAGCTCGAGCGAAATTTCACAGTAAAAAGTCGAAGTTGATCCGCAAATAATTCAAATTTTTATCTGATCAAGGATTTCCTAAGTTAATTCATTCATTCAAAGGATTTCCAAGGTTCATGTGTTTATTTCTTCGATGCACAACAAGAGTCGGGCCGAAACAACCAAGCAACCATGTTTGAATAAAAAATTCAAATTTCAGCTTAGTTAACCGGTTAACCAAATGGTTAACCAGTTAACCAGTTCGAAATTTGAATTTTTTATTCAAACTCAGCACCCTTAGATCATTGATTTAATTGGAATATTCTAGATCCATTGGTTTCTGATTTCTCTACATCACTTTGATCATTTCCTACCATAAACCCTCATTAATCACCACTCTTTTCCATTTCCCACCAAAATTCCAATTACCAAACCTAAATTCAAATTACCAAACCAAGCTCCATTCCACCAAATTTCCATACCTAAGGCCTTTAAATAGGACTACAATTTCATTCATTCCACAAGCATTTGAGAGCCACAAAACCTCTTGCAAAATACTCCCCCAACACCAAAATTCTCCAAAGCTCACATTTCTTTCTTTTGAAGTTATCAAGAATTCACATTGAATTCTTGACTAACTTGAGCTAAACCTTCATCCTTTCATTCTTTTACTCATAAATTTCAGTAGATCTAAGTTTGTGTTGGTCCATTTTGAAGAAAAGCTTTTGGTAATTCATCTTCCTCCATAAACCCATTTTCACCATCAACATTCAAGATGTAGATTCTTGATGCTTTTGTTTCTAGATCCCTTGGATCTTTTTTTGTTGTTTGATTGCAGGGATTCCACTGTATTTTGGTTTTAAAATTCGTGCAAATTCAGATCATGATCATCCAATGTTTGAGAAAAGGTTTCAAAATGGATCATGCTGGATTTTCTGCATTTTTTCAGCTTCTGGTACAGCGTTAACCGGTTGATAAGTTTCAAAACAGCGCAGATTATTCAAAATCTTCTTGCATTAACCAGTTAACACAAGTCAGAATGGTGTTTTTGGCTTGTTTCAAGCCCCTTTTTGGTTCCTCTTTCTTCTTCTTCTTCCTCCTTTTTATTTTTACCTTGGGAAGCACTTTTGGGAGTGATTTCTCCTTAATTTCAATGAACTTTGGGCATAGATTAGAGTGGTTAATGTTCATTAATTCAAAACTACCTTTAAGTTGATTATTCAATTCATTTAAGGTACTTTGCATTAGTGATACATTTTCATGCTTGAATCCACCAAGATGAGTGATTAAACTTAAGGATGGAAGAATACCGTAAGTGCGGCTCAATTTGGTATTCACCTTTAGTTTTGTGTGGTATCGCGTCCGGATAATGATTTACATATCGTTTATCTCGCATGCATTAGCACTAACATTATGCACATTAATTGGTGGTGGCCGGCCTCATTTGTAGGGTAATTACTTCGTAAATTACTCGGCGATTGCTTAACATAGACCTAAATGTGTCCCGACTTCGGAATAAAAATCTAATTGGGTACTTGCACTTTCGTGGACCGGATCTCTTGTTGATCTCGTAATCCCAAAGTGGTTAATCATATTGCATTAAGAATCGAGACTTATGAATTTTTGATGCGTAGGTGCTTTGGGCCTCCCAATCGCCTTTCAAGTTTCATTGAATTCACTTCGGTTTTCCTTGATTAATCGCTATAGTGCAAGATGCTAAGCGGATCCGGTTGCCTTTCGGTTTTGGCTACTTTTTTTTGGTTGTGGTTGATTAAGTTCACCATACCATTATTATGTAAATATTATTATACTATTACTACTATTAATATTTTAGATTCTTGCACTCTAATTTCTTTTTGTTACTAACATTTAATTTCTCGCACTTTTATTGCCTTTATTCTATATTGCTTTATTTATCCATGTCATGTTTATTATTCGTTCTTATTATTTTAATTGTTGATTTTCCTTTTGTCCATTTGGATACCAAAAAACATTAATAAAGGATCAAACTTCTAAAAGACTTGTGACTTTAATTTGAGGACTTTTGGTTACTATCCTTGGCATTGGAATGGAGATTTTGGACTTAGATTTTAGGATCCCTTCACTTTCTTTGATCTTCATGAAGTTGGATTTAGCCTTTATTTGGCCATTTGCTAGCTCGTAAGGATGGAACTCTTATGCTCATAATTTGGAATGTCATCAAGTTTGGTTAGATATTTCTTCCCTTATCTCCTTATTTTCTTTTTTTAGGATAGTCCCTTCATCTCCTCCCATTCTTTAATTTTCAAAATTTTCTCCCTTTTTCAAAGGATTCCTTCTTTTTAAATCATCATCACCTCTTTAATAACCAAAAACCTTGACTTTTGTCAAGTGGCTTTTACTTTTTTTTTTCTTTTAAAATCAATGAATCTAATCATGTTGACCTTAATTCAAAAAATAAAAAGAATCAAACTCATTCAATTTGTTTTGTGCCTTTGTGCACTTTTGTTCATTTTCTTTTTAAAAGTGCCGATTATGAGTCATTATTCTTTAATCGTGTGCAAGTCTCTCAATCTCCATGGTTGTAGTTTGATGTAATTGAGTCTCTTGTCATTTGTGGGAGTTTAGTGGCATACTCGTTGATTTTATCCGAGTTGGCTCCCTCCCCATAATGATGTATGAGTCCATGCCTTCATTCTCATGGTAGTTTGTTTGGCCATCAACTTGAAGATGACAAATTCTCTTCACTTAATAAAATTAATCATAACCTACCCTTTTCACTATTTGTACCACAAACTACAGGGTTTTAATCTCGCATTGCATTTTGTGGGTACGTAGGCATGAGGCATTAAGCCTCTCCAAACACACAAAAAATATAAGAAAAATAATTCTTTCTCTCACCTCCCCACTCTCATTTTTACAAACCATTTTCAAACCAAAAGTAGTAAATTTTTCAAAGGGTTCCCGTGGAGTACCACAGACATTTTGGGTGTGTAAAACCTTCCCATTGTGTAACTTATCCCCTTACCTGTTTCTCTGTTGTGTTTCTTGAGTTTATTGCTTTTAGATTCATTAGGATTTATTCACTCTTTTTTCCTTTTCCTCTTGGAATAAAATAAAAGCGCGGTGGTGACTCTGTTTACTTTGAGTTAAGTTAACCAATAGCTTACACTCATGTTTTTACCGCTACAACCATCACACGCTCTTTCACTTGATATGTAGTGAAATGGTGGATTTGATGCCTTGATTGAATTTACTGACGCCTTTCCTCTACTTTTCAGGTGAAGGAGTGCTTGTCGACCCGTACGATATCTCGTTCGAGGAAGATACACAAGAGGATTCTGGTTCCTCTGCTAATGCCCCGAGCGATTCTGACAGTTCCTTCGAGGACTCTGAAGCTACCGAGGTGGGTGATACTGCCACAACTTCCGGGGGAGAGGCAGGCGCTCATGAGGTTTCCGATGAAGAAGAAAAGGTCCTGGCGCCCGAAGAGTGGGTAATGGAGGACCTGCTGGACAAGGTTTCAAGTTACGCTCTATCATGGACGAAATTGTTTCCCGAGGTGGGGGACCCTGCACACTGGGTTGTGACGTGCCGGGGCGATGATGACATGATCTACTCCGATTTCAGAGGGACAAAGTTCTCAATTTATGACTACGTCTTTACAACTTTGGGGGTCAGACTACCATTCAACGACCTGATCTGCTCGGTGTTAGGCCATTTGGGGGTGGCGCCCTTGCAGCTACATCCCAATTCTTATGCTTTCATGAGGGTGTTCGAATTTATATGCACACACCTTGGTGTTGGGGCTACTTTCCCTATCTTCTCCCAGCTTTTCTCTCTACAACGCCAGGTTGGGAGAGGAGGTGCTCGGAAGGGCCTTATCTCGTTCAAACAATGGGCCAAGATCTTCAAAGCATATTCAGAATCCATCCAATTATTCAAGGAAGACAATTTCCTGGTTGAATCGGCGACCAAAGAGGAAACCAGGTCGATAAGCTACCTCGGGACCGATACTGACGCGAATGGGGTGCCCAAGATTGATGCCCAATGGAGGAAAATATCTCGACGGATTTGGATGTTCCCTTTCTCATGGGATTATTTTCACTACGACACGCCGGTGAGTGAGTGAGTCCAGGTTGGGGACAGGCTGAATGAAGACGACGATGCCAACTTTGAGGAGTTCCGTAAACTGGTGGCATCCTTTACTCCTATCCCGATGCTCGACGGGGAGGGTAAAAAGATGCTTAATGCTGATGGGGGAGAGGTCGTGGAGCGTCCCTTGATTGATGTAACGACGCTCCTTGCTTGTAAAATTAGGCAGGAAGTGTCCGAATTGTTTGGTATTCGTAGTCGTACCTAATTTTACTTTTGTCTTATGATTTGTGTGTTTGGAATGCTCGGTACTGACTTTCTTTCCTTTCGTCTTTTGCAACTTCTATGACTAAACCTATGGACAAGATCTAGGAAAAGCTAAGGCAAACCAATAAGAGGAAAATCAAGACGGTCCAAACCCGGCTGACGGGCAATGCTACGAGCGGCTCGGGCCTGACCGCTCATGGCTCTTCGGGCGTGACTTCGGCCTCCCAATTGAATAGGCAAAAAGACGGCACGACCGTCATGTACCTGACCACCAATGCATCTCCCAAACCCAAATTTGTCATGCCTCCCTGCTTTGTGAATCATAATTATTTTGAGGACACGACTCTGGAGGTCCAATGGGAGGATATTTTGAATGCCGAGAATATGGATCGCCTTGCTCGAAGACTGTCACTGGCAAAGGATGCTAGCGCCGTCATGAGAGTGATGACCATTGCCTCGATGCTGGTCGAAGGGAACCCCGAGCATGAGCGGGAAGTCAATAGTTTGAAGTCCCTCATGGAGGCATCTGAAGAGAACGCTAAGTAGGCTACTGAGGAGGCGACCAAGTCGCTCAAAGAGCATGCAGAGGTGATAGCCAAGCTGGAAGTGGACAAGAGGAAAGTGCTCAATCACAAAAAAGGATAAAAGATGCCTTTATTCCCAAGGAGGACGAGGATAAGGACACCAAGGGCCTGTTGTCTTGGGCACACTTTCTTGCTAGGTTGGACCATGATTTGGATGAGTTGTGGGAGTCGACCAAGTTGAGTTTCCAGAATGCTGTTGATCAGATCAAGGTACTCCATCCAGAAATGGATCTCGATACTGATCGGATCAACAATCTATACACGATCGAGGAAGGTCAGTTCGTCTTCCCTGACGACATGATCGTTGATGAGACTCAGCCTAACGAGCATGTCCAGCCTGTCCAGACTGAGGACCAACCTATCCAGAGTGAAGGTCAGCCTGATGCCCGCATGGAGGAGGGTAGTTAGTCCGTCATGCGTGCTGTTAGATTGTAATTTGGTTTTTGCTCGGGGACATGGTCCCTGTTTAATGTAATTCTGAACAATTCGTCCCTTCAGGGGCACACCTTTTAATTACAATTTTCGACCTTGGCGGTTGTTTGTTATTTCTGCAGTGTTTTTATTGTTATATATAACTGCCCGTCCGTCGGAGGACCTTTATCTGTAATGTATGATTTTTTCACTAAGTATTTTATGCTCGACACTTGTTGAGCCATATTATATATGCAAATTTAGTCATGATGCCAAAGTACAGAAATATGAGGACTTGCTCGAATAGGGGGTAATGCTCGTTAGAAGGCGTGATCCGTTGGTTAGGGGAACCGAACAGATGTGCGGAGGCTTGCTCCGATGCGGTGCCCGAGTCAAGATTATGGCTCGGGCTCCGTGGCCTGAACGTCCCATCGCGAGTTGGGTTCTGCCTGGTCGTGGTACTTAGGCGACGACGAAATCGTTTGAGTATCCGTTCGTGCAATAGTTACATCCCTCGTGCATGAGGGGGTCCTGATGATTACAAAGTATTGGGCTGCAATGCTTGTACCTAGGCATGCAAGTTGGGTTGGACTGTCTGCTCCTCACTTTGGAGTCGATCAGGGTGACGTTTGTACTAGCTATAGTACTATTTGAGTTTCTCGGCGTTCCACGATCGAGTGAGCTCTTCCCCTAGTATATTTTCTAAGTAATAGGCTCCATTTTTAGTCTTTTCTCGGACACGATATGGACCTTCCCAATTTGGGGCCAGCTTCCCCTCCTGGGAGTCCTTGCGGTTCCTCTTCAAGACGAAACCGCCAACCTCGAATGCTCTTTTGATGACCTTGGCGTCATGTCGAGCTACTATTTTTTGTTTGAGGGTGGCCTCTTGAAGAGCAGCTTCCGACCGGATTTCTTCGACCAGGTCGAGCTCCTCTCGAAGCATCTTAGAGTTAGTGTTCTGGTCCATAGGTGATTCTGTTCGCCTGGACAGGATGTGCATCTCTATTGGTATGATCGCTTTGGTCCCATAGGCTAGTCGGAACGGGGATTCCCTGGTTGTTGAATGAGGCGTGGTTCTGTACGCCCAAAGTACGCTATGCAATTATTCGACCCAACACTTTTTATGTTCGTCCAGTCTTCGTTTTAGTCCTCTTAGGATCACCCTATTCGCAGCTTCTGCCTGCCCGTTAGTTTGGGGATGCTCAACTGAGGCAAAGTGTTATTTGGTTCCTACTGAGGCCACAAACTCCTGGAAATACTTGTCAGTGAATTAGGTTCCATTGTCTGTTACGATGGCGAGCGGTACCCCGAACAGAGCAAGGATGTTTCGCTTGAAAAAGCATAGGATGTTGAGTGCATTGATTTTGGCCTAAGCCTCTGCCTCTATCCATTTAGTGAAGTAGTCGACACCTACGATGAGGTTTTTGTTTTTACCTGAGCCGATGACAAAAGGGCCTAAGATATCCAGCATCCACCAGGAAAACGACCGTGGGGAGGATAGTGACTTCAGCTCGGTAGGAGGTGCCACGTGTATGTCACATTGCTGTTGGAATTTATCGCATTTGTTGACATGTTCTTTTGCGTCGCTCTGCATTGCTGGCCAATAATATCCTATTCGTAGGACTTTGCACACTAACGATCTCCCGACCGGATGTTGTGCGTTGATTCCTTCGTGGACTTCTCTTAATACGTGTGGCACGTTTTCTTCTTCAACGCATCTGAGAAGGGGCGTATAGAAACCTCTACGGTACATCTTTTTTTGACCATGATGTACGAGAAAGCTCTGTGTCGAACGGTATTGGCTGCCTTTGGGTCTGTCGGTAGCTCATCTTTAGTCAGATAATTGAACACCAGGGTCATCCAGCAATTAGTGTCGCCCATGATATTGACATCTATCGGGGCCGAAGATTGTCCAATGCTATGCCGGGAGAGTATCTCCTGTATGACAGACTTATTTCCCCCATCCTCTTGGTACTGGCTAACTTGGACAAGATATCCGCTCGGGTATTGTTTTCGCACGGAACGTGCCTGACTTCTACAGATGCAAATCACTTTAGTTTCTTTTTGACCAAGGATAAGTATTCAGACATGTTGTCATTTTTAGCTTGGAAATCTCCTCGCACTTGGTTGGCGACTGTTGCTCCCAAATTTTTGCCCTAAGTTTTCTTCGCATTTTCATCTGCATCTTGCATACAAACAAGATCATATTGGTTGCTCGGTTCCTCTCGGGTTAGATTTATGCCTCACAGGGGATCACCATTGTCTTTAATTACTTTATTTTTTTATGTTACTAACCATTAATCAAAATCCAAAAATATTTTGTTTCTTTTTACTAACCTTTTTCAGGAAGAGGAACCATTGAAAATGCCAAAAATAGCAGTCCCGCAGCCCGAGTGAAATTTCACAGACAAAAGTCGAAGTTGATCCGCAAATAATTCAAATTTATCTGATCAAGGATTTCCCAAATTAATTGATTCATTCAAGGAATTCCAAGGTTCATGTGTTTATTTCCATGCCTTCTTCGACGTACAAAAAGAATCGGGCCACAACAACCAAGATATCACATTTAAACAAAATATTCAAATTTTAGCTTGGTTAACCGGTTAACCATATGCGTTAATCAGTTAACCGGTTAACCAGTGCGAAATTTGAATATTTTATTCAAATTCAGTACCATTAAATCATTGATATAATTGGAATATTCTAGATCCATTGGTCTCTGATTTCTCTACATTACTTTGATCATTTCTTACCATAAACCCTCACTAATCACCACTATTTTCCATTTCCCACCAAATTTGCAATTACCAAGCCTAATTTTAATTACCAAAGAAAGCTCCATTCCACCAAATTCTCATACCTAAAGTCATTAAATAGGACCATAATTTCATTCATTCACCAAGCTTTAAAGAGCCAAAAAACCCCTTGCAAAACATTCTCCCAAAGCCAAAAATCTCACTAAAGCTCTTTTCCTCTTTTTGAAGTTATCAAGAATTCACATTGAATTCTTGACTAACTTGAGCTAAAGCTCTTTTCATCCTTTTGAAGTTATCAAGAATTCACATTGAATTCTTGACTAACTTGAACTAAACCTTCATCCTCTTCTTCTCTTGTTCATCAATTTCAGTAGATCTAGCTTGATTTGGTCCAATTTGAAGAAGTGCTTTTGGTAATTCATTTCCTTCCATAAACCCATATTCACCATCAATATTAAATATGTAGATCTTTGGTGCTGTTGTTTCTAGATCCTTTGGATCTTTATTTGTTGTTTGATTGCAGGGATTTCACTGCATTTTGGTTTTAAAATTCGGGAAAATTTAGATCATGATCATGAAATGTTTGAGAAAAGGTTTTAAAATGGATCATGCTGAATTTTATGCATTTTTCTACGATTGACTCGATGTTAACCGGTTAACAATTTACAGTGTAAATAGGTTAACCGGTTAACCATTTTTAAAACTGCGCAGGTTTTCCTTTCGTTAACCGATTAACCAATTTGGTTAACCGGTTAACACAAGTCATAATGGACTTTTTGGCTTGTTTTAAGCCCCTTTTTGGTTCCTCTTTCTTCTTCTTCTTCTTCCTCCTTTTTATTTTTACCTTGGGAAGCACTTTTGGGAGTGATTTCTCCTTATTTTCAATGAACTTTGGGTGTAGATTAGAGTATTTAATGTTCATTTATTCAAAACTACCTTTAAGTGGATTATTCAATTCATTTAAGGTACTTTGCGTTAGTGATACATTTTCATGCTTGAATCCACCGAGATGAGTGATTGAACTTAAGGATGGAAGAATACCACGAGTGCGGCTCAATTTGGTATTCACCTTTAGTTTTGTGCGGTATTGCGTCCGGATAACGATTTACATATTGTTTATCTCGCATGTATTAGCACTAACATTATGCACCTTAATTGGTGGTGGCCGACCTCATTTGTAGGGTAATTACTTCGTAAATTACTCGATGATTGCTTAACATAGACCTAAATTTGTCCCTAATTCGGAATAAAAATATAATTGGTTACTTGACTTTCGTGGACCGGACCTCTTGTTGGTCGCGTAATCCCAAAGTGGTTAATCATATTGCATTAAGAATCGAGAATTATGAATGTTTTATGCGTAGGTGCTTTGGGTCTCCCAATCGCCTTTCAAATTTCATTGAATTCGATTCGGTTTGCCTTGATTGTTCGCTATAGTGTAAGATGCTAAGCGGATCCGATTGCCTTTCAGTTTTGGTTACTCTTTTGGTTGTGGTTGATTCAGTTCACCATACCATTATTATGTAAATATTATTATACTATCATTATTATTAATATTTTATATTCTTGCACTTTAATTGCTTTTGCTACTAACATTTAATTTCTTGCACTTTTATTGTTTGTTTTATTTTATTTTTCTTTATTATACTTTATTCATCCATATCATGTTTATTATTTGTTCTTATTTTGTTGTTGATTTTCCATTTGTCCATTTGGACATAAAAACATTAATAAAAGATTAAACTTCTAAAAAACTTGTGACTTTAATTTGTGGACTTTTGGTTACTATCCTTGGCATTGGAATGAAGATTTTGGACTTAGATTTTAGGATCCCTCTCCTTTGCTTTGATCTTCATGAAGTTGGAATTTGCCTTTATTTGGCCATTTGCTAGCTTATAAGGATGGAACTCTTATGCTCATAATTTGAAGTATCATCAAGTTTGGTTAGATCTTTCTTCCCTTATCTCCTTATTTTCTTTTTTAGGATAGTCCCTTCATCTCCTCCCCTTCTTTAATTTTCAAAATCTTCTCCCTTTTTCAAAGGATTCCTTCTTTTTTAAATCCTCACATCATTAATAAACAAAACCTTGACTTTTGTCAAGTGGCTTTTACGTTTTCTTTGCTTTAAAAAAATCAATGAATTTAATCATGTTGACCTTAAGTCAAAAAATAAAAAGAATCAAACTCATTCAAGTTTTTTTGTGCCTTTGTGCACTTTTGTTTATTTTCTTTAAAAGAGTGTCGATTACGAGTCATTATTCTTTAGTCGGGTGCAAGTCTCTCAATCTCCATTATTGTAGTTTGATGTAATTGAGTCTCTTGTCATTTGTGGGGGTTTAGTGGCATACTTGTTGATTTTATCCGAGTTGGCGTCCTCCCCATAATGATGTATGAGTCCATGCCTTCATTCTCATGGTAGTTTGTTTGGTCATCCACTTGAAGATGACAAATTCTCTTCACTTAATAAAATCAATCATAACCAACCATTTTCACTATTTGAACCACGAACTACGGGGTTTTTTGATCTCGCATTGCACTTTGTAAGTACGTAGGCATGAGGTGGTAAACTTCACCAAACACAAAAATATAAAAAAAAGCATTCTTCTCTCATCCCTCCACTCTCATTTAACAAACCTCTTTCGAACCAAAAGTAGTAAATTTTTCAAAGGGCTCCCGTGGAGTACCACAAACATTTTGAGTGTGTAAAACCTTCCCATTGTGTAACTTATTCCCTTACCTGTTTCTCTGTTGTGTTCCTTTAGCTTTTTTTCTTTTAGATTCATTAGGATTTATTCGCTCTTTTTTCCTTTTCCTCTTGGAATAAAATAAAAGAACGGTGGCGACTATGTTTACTTTGAGTTAAGTTAACCAATAGCTTACACTCATGAATTTACCGCTACATAAAAGTGGCGAATCTGTTGAGGAGTAATCTCTAAGTGGATTCATCCTACTTTGATTTATTTACTGCTTTGGTTTGATTTATTTGTTATTTGTTTGTTCTGTTTCAGTTTTGGTGATCCTCTGTGAGTGAGATAGATTATAACCTGGATCTGAGTTGAACTTATGATAGGACGACGATAATCAAAGCGATAAGTGATGGATTAGTCCAAAGCTATATCAATTTGATAATCTCCACTCGGTTAGGCTCTCTTGGATTATCAATGTCATGATGAGTAATCATATGTGGCATTATTTTCCGACCTTGAGCTGATCATACTGAGGACCGTAGAACCCTTAACCCATCCAAGCCAATTTAGGAACGTAGTGCAGAAACCATCCGAGTGTAAACCTAAGGTGGTTGTCACGTGATACTACACTCAGACGAGGTCTATTTTAAGAATTTTATCGATTGGGGAGTAATCCAACATACCGATAATATTCTAAAGATGGTTGTTAACTCCGGATACCTCTGTTAGCACCCTTTTGGTTTTCTGTAGGTACAATGAAGACAAAACCTTAGTACTTACCTGTGTGGGTTGGTGTTCTGTTACCTTGACTTCATGCTCGTGACTCAGAACCTAGACTCGTGTGCTTTGCGTGATCTTGTTTGTGGTTGTTGCATATATGCACTCATGCATTCATGAGCATTGTTTTCAAATTTCAAAGAATTCATAAGGAACTGTTGCAAAATATTCAGATGTCTATGGTTATGAATGTTGAAAGAAGGAACACAAAAAAGTACAACTACAAGAATCCTAATCTAGTAGAGCTAAGAAAGCTAGGAGTTTTGGTTGTTGACACCCAGGAGTTCCGAAAATGTTATGGAAAGCTCTTGTTTATCTTGGATACCGATATACCAGAGGGGATTCTCCCTACCTTTGCTCAGTTTTATGATCTGTTGCATCATTGTTTTACCTTTCCTGATTATCAACTTGTGTCGACCTTGGAGGAGTACTCTCATTGGATGGGTTTGCCTATTTTGGACAAGGAATTTCTTTTCAGTGGTTTAGAGAAGAAGCTTACGACAAAAGTCATCGCCAAAGCCCTTTTTCTCAAGGAGTCCGATCTTAATAGGAAGTTTCTTCCAAAAGGGAGTGTCAGTGGTATTAATGCTAAGTTCTTGATGGGGAAAGCTTATACTTCTCTTACTTTGGGTCATAAGGATGCATTTGAGGCTATTCTTGCTTTTCTCATTTATGGGATTGTCTTATTTCCTAACTTAGATGGTATTATAGACGAAAGTGTCATTCAGATTTTCTTGAAAAGAAATCTGGTACCTACTTTGCTTGGAGACATGTATCATGCCTTTCATTATAGAACCTCCAAAGGTGATGGAGAGATTATGTGTTGTGCTCCTCTTCTCTATAGGTGGTTTATTTTGTACCTACCAAAGTCCGATGTCTTTAAGGATGATAGAGAGAAGCGAAGATGGTCTCAAAGGATTATGTCTCTTTCTCATAAGGATATGACTTGGTATTGTTCCTATTATGATACTGGAGTGCTTATTGATAGTTGTGGAGAGTTTCCTAACGTACCTCTTCTTGGTACATGTGGGGGAATTAGTTACAACCTTATTCTTGCTAGGCGACAATTGGGGTATTGCTTGAAGGACATACCAAGCAACCTTTCCTTATCCAGTTTCTTCTTTCTTAATGATGCAGATCATGTGAAACTGAAGAAAAAGGTTGCTCATTCTTGGCATGCGGTTCATCAGAAAGAGAAGGGTCAATTGGGAAAACACCTTGCTCCCTCCGAGTGTTACATCCAGTGGTTTCGATCTAGAGCTTCCAAGCTCAAGATACCTTATCCACCTGAGGAGCATTTGTTTCCTATATTACCATTTTCCACTTTTATTCCTCCCGTTGATGAGAAGGTTGCTCTTCAAGAAGAGTTGGACAAGATGAAGAGAGAGAAAGAAGAATGGTTACTTGAGAAGACGATGATGCAAGAGTAACTGAAGGAGAAAGATGATCTCATTGAGTTACTCGAGCGGCGTGTTATGAAGAGGCCAAAAGAGGATTTGTTTTCCTCTAGTACTCCATCTACCATTCCTCCTACATCCGGTGCTTGGAAGGCTATTGTTGACCAGTTGGTGAAGGATAAGGAAGACATGGAGAATCGATACAAGAAGGAGACTAAGAGGATTCACAGGAAGTACCAGCCGGGATTTGGATCTTCTTCAGATATGATCCCCTATGCCTAGTTTACTTTTCTCTCATGTATTAGGATTGTTGATACTTGTACTTCACTTATAATCCTTACTTTGATTTTAATGAGAATGAGTTTTTAGTACTTCAAAAAAATACTTCTTTTATAAATATTGCAATTTATCTTATAGTCCTTTGAAATCTTTGCATTTACATACGCATACCATGCATCATACCCGCATTTGTCTTGCTTCTTGAGTGTTGTACAGGGATTTTATGTTGTTTCTTGGTCTTCTTTCAGTTCTCCTATCAAGATGACTCACAAGATTGATACTCGAGCTAATCGAAAGAAGATGTTGGAATCCTTACAACAAGAGAAGCGCGAGTTGTGCGAGGAAGTTGCATATCTGAAGGATAGGTTGGAAAGAGTTACTGCCATGATGGAAAGCTTGGTGGCTGCTCCGGATCAGCCACCCCATCCTCCTAAATCTCCGGTATAGCATACAATCATTTATGAGATTGTCACTGCATTAGTCCCTGCCGAAGTTGTCATTTCTCTTCGTTACCACATGCCTCTTGGTACACCGTGGGGCATGCCAGCGAATTTCACTCATGCTGGTTATCATCCTCCTCCTCCTAAGACTACCAAATTTACTACTCTTCAGCCTGCAATGACTACTACACCGCTTGTGATGCACACTACTCCCTACCATGATGAAGTGATTTACCATGCTAAGCCCAATGAAGGCGCTGGTGTGACTGAAAGACTTGATGATTTTCAAGGCCGTTTTGTTGAGTTACAGAGAGAGATGAGAGCTTTGAAGCACAAAGATTTGTTTGGTAAAGATGCTTATGATCTCTGTTTGGTTCCCAATGTCAAGGTTCCTTACAAGTTCAGGTTTCCTGAGTTTGATAAGTATAAGGGTAACACTTGTCCTCTGAGTCATCTAACTATGTATGCTAGGAAGATGTCTTCTCAGACAGACAATGATCAACTGCTGATTCATTATTTCCAGGATAGTTTGACTGGTGTTGCCATGAGATGGTACATGAGCTTGGATAGTAGCCAAATACATAATTTCAATGATTTGGGAGAGGCCATTATTAGAAAATACAAGTATAATGTTGATATGGCACCGGAATGAGATCAGCTCCGTGCTATGTCCCAAAAGGACAAAGAAACTTTCAAAGAGTATGCATAGAGAGGCGCGAGATAGCAGCACAAATTATTCCTCCTCTGGAATAGAAAGGGACGACGAAGATCTTTTTGAAGACTTTAGGTTCTTTCTACTATGAGAAGATGATTGCAAGTGCCCCTTCTGATTTCAATGAAATGGTGAGTATGGGGATGCGTTTATAAGAAGGTATCTGTGAGAGACGGTTGAGCAAAGAGAGTAGTACTGGCTCAAGTTCTAAGAGATTCAACTTTGGTAAGAAGAAAGAAGTTGAGACTAACGCTGTGTCTTGTGAAAGTTACAGAAGACCTCGTGGTCGTGAGAATCATCGTCATCAGCAGCATGTAGCCTCTTTAACTCTAATGATTAATGTGACTCCAACTGTGCCGACAACTCCAAAGTACCAGTCTCGTTATCAATAGCCGTTTGTGTAACAGAGTGGGAATCAACAGGGTCGTGCTAAGCCGAATTTTGAACCCATTCTGATGCTATATGCATATTTGCTACCATCTCTGATCGAGAAGAATTTTGTGCAAACATGTTCTCCGCCTCTTGTTCCAGAGTCTATTCCATGGTGGTATAAGCCTAAGGCTCAATGTGATTTTCATCAATGTTCCCCGGGGCACGATATTCAGAACTGTTATCCATTGAAGTTTGAAGTGCAGAAATTGATAGGGAGCAATGTTTTGTCTTTCAATGATGTTAATCTAAATGTGAAGACAAATCCGCTTCCGAATCATGGTAATGCGTTTATGAACATGGTTGATGGTTGTCCTGGTTTGTTCAAGATTTACGAAGTTCTCCATATTCGAAGGTCTTTAGATCAAATGCATGCTTTCTTAATTGATTATCATGATATTGATCACGATTATGTTGGATGTTGCATTTTCTCGGTGAACCCTCGTGGTTGCGTGATTGTTAAGAGAGACATTCAAAAGATGATGGATGATAAGTTGATTGAAGTGACAACGAAAAGAAATGAGTATGACAATGAAGTGATGTTATTGTGCCTCAGTTCAATATTCCTGAGAAGGTTGTTCCTGAGAAGGTGGTTATTTCTTTTGATAGTCGCAAGCATGTTGTTACTCCTTTGGTGATCAATTTGCCTAGTTGAATGTCGTATGAGTCTGATAAAGCTGTTACATACTGATATAATGCTATGATGATAAAAAATGGTATGGAAGTTCCTATTCCTTCTCCAAAGTTTGTGGTTAGCATTGTTGATGTGACAAAGGTTACTCGAAGTGGTAGAGTTTATGCTTCGAATCCTCCGAAGAGAGATGAAGATTTGAATAAATAGATTGAAGATACTGTTATTCGATCAGATCAATTTGGTGATTCCATTTTGAAAGATAGTGAAGATGAGGTGTTGAAACTGATAAAGAAGAGTGAGTATAATGTTACTGAGCAGTTGTTGCATACTCTATCGAAGATATCATTTTTATCACTCTTGATGTGCTCTAAGGATAATAGGCAGTCTTTGCAGAAGATTCTTGATCAAGCTTATGTTGATCATAATGTGAATGTTGACCAGTTTGATAGTATTGTGACTAATATCACATTGTGCAACAATCTGAGTTTCTGTGATGGTGACTTGCCTGAAGAAGGAAGGAACCATAACTTGGCTTTGCATATTTCAGTGAACTGTCAGGAAGATGCTATGTCTAAGGTGTTGGTTGATATCGGATCTTCCCTGGATGTGATGCCAAAGTATACTTTGTAAAGGCTTGCATACCAAGGTGCTCCCATGAGACATAGTGGGTTTATTGTGAAAGCTTTTGACGGATCGAAGAATAATGTGATTGGTGAAGTTGATCTTCCAATTCTGATTGGACCGTTTATATTCCAGATTACTTTTCAAGTAATGGATATATTGTCGCTCCCACTAAAAGACACCTGGTCAAATAGGGTACAGACGCGAACGGTCGGCGAAAGGAGAAAATGAAATGAACTGAATAGAA
The DNA here is from genome assembly GCA_963966055.1 of Lathyrus aphaca. NCBI lineage: Eukaryota > Viridiplantae > Streptophyta > Magnoliopsida > Fabales > Fabaceae > Lathyrus > Lathyrus aphaca. Next base: position 432,104,851 of record OZ014524.1, on the reverse strand, counting down.
TCGCCAGCTAGGCATTTTTATCCTGAAGGAAAGGTAATGCTGCATAAACCTAGAAAAGATGGATAAGACGGTCACGAACCAGAGAAACTGAGAAAGGGGGTTGGTTACAACCTGGGAAGGTATTAGCACCCAGATTGTCCGTCGTACTCGACGAGATCCACGATTGATCGTTTGTGTTTAAAGAGGTAGGTGTCTGTGCTATCTGTGTGCCAAAAGCTGGAAAAGAATGTACAAGTGTCAGTGCAAGAAAGTGAAGTGAGGTACTCAGGAATGAGGCTTAAAGGAGAATGCTGAAAGAGGGGGAAGACACAGAGACTTTTGTTCGATAACAGTTAAGTTATGCCTACGTATCCTCTCGTGCAATGAGGAAGTCAGAACACTGTAGTTCGACTCAAAGAGACTGAAAGATAATTTGACTGATGAACTGCTTGCTTGCATATGCTCATGTGTATGACTTGTCTGGCTCGAGTGCTAACTGTCTTGCATTAGACGGAAGAAGCGAGTTCTTGTTTGTGAGTGAGTATGATGAGAAAAGAATCCCGAAGGAGACTATTATTGTCTGTTTTTGAGTTTTCAGTTTTGTTATTGTTTTTGGTGTTTGTCATAAGTTAATGAGCTTAAGCCTAAACCAAAGGGTGAGTAAACTCATCATATCCTCCCTTTGATTAGGGATAATGAGAATACCTTAAGTATGAGATAAACATCTCAACTTAATTACCATGATGATGTAGGATTAAGATCATTAACCTACTTGTGATTATTTAGATGTTTTTTGAGTTTTGCTTAGTGTTATGTAATGAGTTTAATCCATAATCAAGGATTAGTGAACCCATTACACCATCCTAATAGAAGGATAATAGATGAGCACACTTAAGCTGAGGAAGATACCTCAACTTAATCCATGATTAGGGATTAACCTCATGACAAAAAAAACCTTTATTAAATGGATTTTAAATTAAGGGTGAGATTAAGAAATGATTTTTATGGTTTGTAAGACAACTTGAGGGGGACTTGTCCATTAACACTAGGGTTAGTCCTTCTTAACCAATAAAGGAAGAATTAGAACCCAAATGTAAGGCCCGAGTTACAAGTTAATGTCTTAGTGATTATTAAGATGGATTGATTAAGAGGTTTAAACAAATTAAGGGTTTAACACTTAGGATTAAAGTTATACACTCCATCCTAAGAGAAGGATGCATGCATAACCCTAATCACAAAGTCTTAAAACCTTAAAGGTTTAGTCTCTAATGATGAGATGAGAAGAGAGACACAAAGAAGACTCAAAGGTAAAAGCTAAAGGGGGACTAATCACAACCCTAATTATTGTCATGCTTGGGTGTTCCTATGGTTTGTAAGGCTTGAGAAAGATCTTCAGAGATGCCACCAATGGAAGAAGCAGATGAGAGGAGGAGAAGCAGAAGAAACAAGTTACTTACTTCACTGAAGAAGATAAGTAACTTGGAGAAAGAAAGTGAATGATGAACATGAATGAGCAAGCTCACTCTAAAGCAAATGAAAATGCAGCAAGGATGCATAAGAAGAATGAGAAGAGAAATGAGAAGTGAAGGCAAATTCACTTCTCAAATTACTTACCACCTGAAAATGTTAGCATAAGGAAAGGAATAAAATGAAAATGAAATATATGCAAAGGTAAAAACTAAAACCAGAAGAAAATTCATGATGAAAATGATGCTATGGGATGATGCAAAGGCAAATCAAGTGAAATGAATGTTCATACAAAGAGAAAGAATGCAAATGAAGCATGTAGGAAGCATGGAAACACATGTATGCTTATGAAATGAAATGGATGCAAAGCATGGCAAATGTATGAATAAATGACCAAGCAATGTTCAAGCAATGTCTTAAGATGTCTAATATGACATACAAATTCTTAGAATGTCATGGCAAGTTCACATGTTCATGCAATGCAATGCAAGATGCAAGTATGGATGCAAAATTAGGGTTACCTGAGAAGATGAGATGCAAATGTCAAAAACAGAAGCAAATCACATGATAAAGAATTGAAAATGAAATCAAATGAACCCTAACCCCATATGATATCAAAATGCAGAAGAAAAATATTCTTGGAATTTTCTAAGTATTTTAAATAAAATGCACAAAATAAATGGATAAAAATGAAAATAAAATTAAAATAAAAGAAAGTATGATGATCTGATGGACATGATTTGAATTGGGGGGATTCTGTTTGACTACGCGCGCATCTTAATGGCCAGGAATTAATCTGAGCTTTAATTTGATTTTATAATTAATTAATCCAGTTTAATCTTAATGAGATAATCTGAGCCATCCACTGCCTAACCCTAATCCTCGTCCAACGACCCAAATTCAAACTTTCCCTAATTACGTGGATTAACCCTAATCAGATTCAGGTGGCCGGAGAAGACTTCCGGTCGTCTTCTCCGGCGAGACCAAATTTTCAGAATCTCACACACGCATCAAAACTCCTAATTTCTTGCACAAAATCACTCCTCTAACATCCAAGAACATGAATCCACAAACAAAAATCATTTATCATGCATATTAAAGTTGAATCGAAGAAAACAAGTTCTAGGTCAAAAATTTCAGAACAACCACACATACTCATTTCTCAATCATTTTTAAAACTAAATACATCCCAATGATCAGTGAAGCATAAGGAACCATTTAAGAACTTAAAATTTCATTTCTAGAAAAAATGTTATTGAGGTTACCTGAGCTTGAGCTTTCTCAGTTTGGAGCTTTTGGACCTCCTCTCTTGTGCAAACCCACTCGTCTTGACCTCCTGATGAAGTTGCAATGCTTGGAAGGAGCTTAGAATGGCTGGAATGAAAGCTTGCAACTCAACTGGCCAGGAATCGTGTTTTTGTTTGGCTGGCTTTTAGGCTTGTTTGATGGTTGGTTTATGTTCTAATGAAGATGGTGAGTTGAATGGTGAAGTTTGTTTGTGATTTTAGTGGCTGGACAGAGTGTTTCAAAACCTTTTGCTTTTGGGGTGATTTTGAGAAACTTGGTGATTCTGAGGTTTTAGGCTTGTGTGATGTGTGTTATGAGTTGCCTTTGATCCACATAACAATGTTTGATAGGTCAGAAAGTGGGTGGTGGCCTGTGGTGATTGGTATGGGCAAGTTGCCAAAATGTCAACATAACGTGTACTTGAGGTATGGGCTATGGCATGGGTTGTTCAAGGGCATGTCTGGCCACAACATTGATCAAGGAGAGCCATGGGATTGAGATTATGCAGCTGGATGGCTTAGAAACAAAGATCTCATAGGTTTTACAAGTGTTATGTGATTTTCCCCCTTTGAGAAATCTTGAAGTGCAAGGCATGAAAGCAAGTGGTTCTTTGGGAAATCATGGTCACAATGCATTGTGTCATGTGTGTATGATGTTTAGAGAGTGGTTAGAGGTCACAAAATGGCTTGGTATGTGAAATTGTAAAAAATCCTCTTTGGTATGAAAGTGAAAATTATGTGATTTTTGCCAACTTTGCCAAGCCATAACTTGAGTTCTACTATGAATTAGGACTTGTTCTTGTACTTTTTGAAAAGGGAATGATCCAATCTACAACTTTCATGACCAACAATTTTTCATTTGAAGCATTTTTGGTTGAGAAAGAGGAGGTTGAAAAACTTTCCCAAAATGGAAAGTTTCCATTACAAGTCATTTCCATTTTTGGCAACTTTTGGTTTAGCTCAATTTTCTTCAATTTTGTGAACTTCCAAGAACTTCAATGATCAAATAAAGATAATATAACTTCAATTTGATGAAAAATCCACTTTGGTTCCATTGTTGGGGGCCTCAGATGCCCGGACTTTGCTCTAACTTGCTCAAGAAGTTACCCAGTGAACATATGACTTCCACAATGAATTTCTTCATCAAACTTGGTACACATGATCCTTATAGCATAATGAGACTATTAGAAACAAAAATTACCAAAACAATTTGGAGTTATGGCCTCTGAAACCAAAACCCTAATTTCAGGTCATCTGTGTAGTGAAACCCTAGCTCTGCTTCCATGCTTTCCTAGTTCTTGTGATTTCTTGACTTCCTTGATCTTTGAGGGATATAATATGATGATATAACATACATGGACCCTCTTGGAATGAATGGAGACCTTTGGAGTGGCTCAGATGGATCCTTGGATTGCTCAGATCACAAACCCTAGATGCAGATGAACTTGAACTAATGCAGTGAAACAAAAATGCAATATGAGATGGTATGCATAAACTAATGCAAATATGAAAGATCATAAGCCATGGTGTGAACTTAGTGAGGGAAAATTTGGAGTGTTTATAGCTGCCCCTATTAAAACATAAGTTAGCTGTGCAGGATGTAAGCGTCTGGCTTAACAGACAAACCAGATAACTTGTGGTTGAATACCAAAGACAGTCCGAAATTTGCACTCACTGGGTAGAAGAAGAAAAGGGATATAAATTGTAAAAGGCAGTATATTATGATTATAAAATGAAAGCGATGGAGGACGATCATTGAGCAGATGACGACTAATGGGAATAAAGCAATGACGGGGATAGTCGACATGCTGGGGAAATAAAGAGATCATGATGGGGACGACCGTCATGCTCGGAAAGCAAAGTAAACAATGATGAGGACGGCTACCGGGTTTGAAAAGTAAGGTAAACAACGATGGGGACAACCATCAGGTTAATGAAATAATGATGAGGGACGGTCATCAAAGGTGAAGTACGATCACCCAGCAGGGGATGGCTGCTCTTTATCACGACATATGATGAATGTCGGATAGAAAAGGTCGAAGATGGGGACGGCCATCGGATAAGCATGATGAAGGACGATCATCACGAGGTGAAGGACGATCACCTAGCAGGGTACGGCTACTCTCGGGATTTATCATGACATAGGACGAATGTCGAATAACACAATCAACGATGGGGACGACCATTTGATGCTGTGTATAGATTAAAGATACAGACGAGCATCCTTAAGACCATGATACGGACGATTATTGGTATAAACAAACGCTGACGCGTGTCAGAGATGATGGTACAGACGAGTACCAACTGGTTAACAAAGAACACGGACGAGTGTCGAATATGTGGGGAAATAACTGTGTATACAAGATACGGACGAGTATTTGTATAAGTAAAAACAAATATTATGAAGTATGGACAAGCATTGTGAAGTATGAGCAAGACACGAACGAGTGTTCAACTTGCTGGGGATAGTCTGACATGGACGGGTGTCAGAAGAGAAAGTGTATAAGTTATGAACAATCATTTATATATGAGAGTGTAAAAGGTATTCTGGAAACCTGTGGGGATAGGATGTCATAGATGGGTGTCAACAAGAGTGTATTATGACAAGTGTTTGGTTTGTAACAAGTGTTTGGGCAACCATGCTGGGGAAGGTGACACAGACGAGTGTCAGAAGAGTATATATAAACAGGATTTTGTGTCGAAGAGTGCAATGGGGACGCTTTGGCTTTTATATACTGTTGATGAAATATTGATGGTATTTGCAGGTGACTGGTTCGAACCCGACTTGTGATCATGAAAATGTTTGATTTTTGCCGTAACGCTCCGTATTAGACGGAATGCTACGCTTTGTGGGGAAAGATGATGCGAATGCTATGATTATGCAAAAGAAAACGGTCCGGGATTTGGATCCCACTACTGTGAAGATCTCTGGCTGATCTACTTGAAGGAGAATCCCAGCTAGGGATGAGATCATTGGTAGATCTGATAAAATATATGGCTCTGCTTGGGGGAAATAGATCACTGATAGATCTATCCGGTAAGGAGACAACCCAGATGGGGATGAGGAAGCTTCCATCACTTTGTTGTGCAAGAATTTCAGGCATTGCTCTTCTGGGTAGAGGCTAGAACCTTGTGGGGAGATGGATCTTCTGTCTTTGTGAGACCTGACTCTCTGTTTGGTGGGAGGAAAGATCACTGAACGATCTTCCTATAGATATCTGTGGGGATCCCGGCTGGGGATGAGGAGGCTTTGACAACTCTGTTTGGGAGAAAGCATTTCAGAGGCTGCTTGGAGGAGGTGATGCTTGGCATGCCCCATGTTGCGTATTGAATACCTGCAATCCTGTTAAGACAAAGAAACACACAAGTATCTCGAGGTATCCCTTACCGGATTCTGTCATAGGAGTTAGATATTCCTGAGAGTAAATACATTTCCTGCAAGCTTTTATTTAAGAATGGCTCACTTGTTTTATGCAAATATTATATCATGGATATTGGACATTTTGCAAACGAAACGAAAATGTACGAAACAAGGTGTGACTGAAAATCTGATTTTATTAATCTGGGTGCCCTGAATTGGCAAATACAGTCAAAGGAACAAATCCCCTGGAATGAGGAGATTGTTACAAATTGAGAAAAAGTAAGAGTGCTGGCAAGGTTGATGACACTTCGGTGAGCTTCCTTTACTATGACCTGTATGACCTTGACGTTCTTCTTATCTTGCTTTCTGAAGAAGGTTGATTTTGACCGATGTTTTATCCCTTCGAGGCTTGCCATGTTGTAAGTGATACAGACGAATTCAGAATGCAGTTGTTTGCTTATTCCCTGATTTTACGTGGATCGCCCTTTCGGGTTTTCAATCCATCGGGATACCCATTTTTTCCTGAGTTGTCCAATGCGGCTTTTCAACTCAGCGGGTGTACATTTTTTCAATTTTCCCTTATTTTTGCCCGAGTCTTTTATTCTGTTTTTGACTCGCCGGGATGCCCTATTTTTTCCTGGACATACATTCTGTTTTTATGTCCAGCGGGTCATTTTATGTGAAGTATTTTTTAACTGCATCTGAATTCACAGGGGATAAGAAATCTTCACCGTCCATAGTAGTGAGCATCAGTGCTCCACCAGAGAAAACATTCTTTACTATGAACGGACCATCGTAGTTTGGAGTCCACTTTCCCTTGTGGTCTGTATGAGGAGGAAGAAGTCTTTTCAGAACAAGATCTCCCACTTGGTATTCCCGAAGTCTGACTTTCTGATCAAAGGCCTTCTTCATCCACTTTTGATATAACTGCCCATGACAGATGGCAGCTAGCCTTTTCTCTTTGATCAAATTCAGTTGATTGTACCGGGAACGGACCCATTCTGCTTCATTTAGCTTAACATCCATCATTACCCGTAAGGAGGGCAATTCAACTTCAACAAGTAGGACTGCTTCCATACCATACACAAGCTGATAAGGTGTTGCCCCCGTAGACGTTCTGATTGAGGTCCGATACCCATGCAAGGCAAACGGCAGCATCTCATGCCAGTCTTTGTAAGTAACCACCATCTTTTGCACAATCTTCTTGATGTTTTTGTTAGCTGCCTCAACAACGCCATTCATCTTTGGCCTGTAAGGAGAAGAGTTGTGATGTTGGATTTTGAAGTCCCGACACAGTTCTGCCATCATTTTGTTGTTCAAATTGGAACCATTATCAGTAATGTTTCGCTCGGGTACTCCTTATCGACAGATGATGTCTCTCTTCAAGAATCTGGCTACCACTTGTCTGGTGACGTTTGCGTACGAAGCTGCTTCGACCCATTTGGTGAAGTAATCAATGGCTACCAGGATGAATCTGTGCCCATTTGAAGCAGTCAGTTCGATCTTTCCAATCATGTCAATGCCCCACATTGCAAAGGGCCAAGGTGAAGACATCACGTTCAGAGGATTTGGAGGTACATGCACCTTGTCTGTATAGATCTGGCATTTGTGGAATTTTCTGGCATAGGCACAACAGTCTGCATCCATTGTGATCCAGTAGTAACCTGATCTTAACGATTTCTTGGCCATTGCATGTCCTCCGGCATGGGTACCGAAAGATCCTTCATGCACCTCGTGCATCAGCAATTCTGCTTCTTTCTTGTCAACGCATCTGAGAAGAACCATGTCAAAGTTTCTCTTGTATAATGAACCATCAGCATTCAGGAAGAAACTACTAGCCAGCCTTATCAATGTCTTCTTATCATTGGATGATGCCCCAGGCGGGTATGTTTGATCCTCTAAGAAACATTTGATATCATAGAACCACGGCTTGTCATCTTTAGCAATGTCCACAGAGAATACGTATGCTGGTCTGTCCAATCTGGATACCGAAATCCGAGGCACATAATTTGCAGTTTGAACCTTGATCATGGAGGAAATGGTAGCTAAAGCATCTGCGAACTTATTCTCATCTCGAGGGATGCACTCAAGTTTGACTGTTGTGAAGAAAGTCAATAATCTCCTTGTATAGTCACGGTATGGAATTTGATGCTCTTGGTGAGTGTACCATTTTCCATTGGTTTGATTGATTACCAAAGTTGAATCTCTAAATACAGTTAAAGTTTTGATCCTGAGGTCAATGGCTTCCTCAAGACCCATGATACAAGCTTCGTATTCAGCTTCATTGTTAGTGCATGCAAAGGTGAGCTTTGCCGAGAAAGGCATATGAACTCCTTTAGGCGTAATGAGCACTGCACCAACTCCACGACCATTCATATTGACAGCCCCATCAAACATCATTGTCCATTCTTCTTCTGGGTCAAGTCCTTCAGTGTGAACAGGCTCTTCATGATCTTTTGCTTTTAGGAACATGATATCTTCATCAGGGAAGTCAAATCTCATGGGCTGGTAATCATCAATGGGTTGCTCAGCTAGATAGTCAGACAGTACATTGCCTTTGATGGCCTTTTGAGATGTGTATTGAATGCCATACTCTGTCAAAATCATTTTCCATCTTGCAACCCTTCCGGTAAGTGATGGCTTCTCAAATATGTACTTGACTGGATCCATTTTTGAAATCAATAAAGTAGTGTGAGTCAACATATATTGTCTTAGTCGGCGAGCAGCCCACGCTAAAGCGCATCAAGTTTTCTCGAGCAGTGAATAACGTTGTTCACAGTCGGTAAACATTTTGCTTAGGTAGTATATTGCATACTCTTTTCGACCAAACTCGTCATGCTGGCCTAACACACACCCCATTGATCCTTCTAATACTGTCAGGTACATTATTAGAGGTCTTCCTTCAACTGGAGGCATACGAATCAGAGGTTCTTATAAGTACTCCTTGATTTTGTCAAAAGCCTTCTGACAATCTTCATTCCACCTGACCGTTTGTTCCTTTCTTAACAATTTGAACAGGGGTTCACATGTTGTGGTGAGGTGAGATATGAACCTTGATATCTAGTTCAATCTACCTAAGAAACCCCAAACTTCCTTTTCAGTCCTAGGTGCAAGCATCTTCTGAATGGCTTTGACTTTGTCAGGATCAACTTCAATTCCTTTTTCACTTACAATGAATCCCAACAGTTTACCGGAACGTACCCCGAATGTGTATTTGTTGGGGTTTAGCTTCAACTGATACTTCCTCAGACGCCTGAACAACTTCAGCAGATTTACCAGATGGTCTTCTTCAGTGAGGGACTTGGCAATCATGTCATCCACATAGCATTCAATTTATTTATGGATCATATCATGGAATAATGTTACCATAGCCCGTTGATAAGTTGCACCGGCATTCTTCAATCCAAAAGGCATTACCTTGTAACAGAATGTGCCCCAGGGTGTGATGAAGGAAGTCTTTTCCATGTCTTCGGGTGACATCCTGATCTGATTATATCCTGAAAAACCATCCATGAAGGAAAACACCGAGAACTGAGTTGTGTTGTCAACCAATACATCAATGTGAGGTAATGGGAAATCATCCTTCGGGCTAGCTCTATTCAGATCCCGATAATCCACACACATCCGTACTTTGCCATCCTTCTTAGGCACTGGTACAATGTTAGTAACCCACGGCGGGTAACTAGTCACAGCAAGGAAACCGGCGTCCCACTGTTTTTGTACCTATTCTTTAATCTTCATTTCCATATTTGGACGAGTACGGCGTAGCTTCTGCTTCACTGGAGGACATTCTTCTTTCAATGGCAGCTTGTGCATAACAATATCCGTATCTAGACCTGGCATGTCTTGATAGGACCAAGCAAAGACGTCGACGTACTCTCGAAGCATGTCAACAAGATGTTCCTTCACTGAATCTTACAGACCGGCCCCAATCTTCACCTCTTTCAAGTCTTCTTCGGTACCAAGATTAACTGTTTCAACCTCCTCCTGATGAGGAGTGATCACTTTCTCTTCCTGCCTCAACAACCTGGCTAACTCTTCAGGTAACTCATAGTCTTCTTCAACCCCTTCATCAGCTTGATTAATTGGATTGTCGAAGTCATATAAGGTCATAGCAGTACTGTTGTCGGTGCAATCTGGAGGATAATCTCTGCAAAGGTTGAGATTGGTTTGTTTTAGTGATCAGTTTTAATCTTGTTTAGAAAAAGTGAAAATGAAGTTATTTATTTTGAAAACATTGCCATTTTATTGTTTTGTACAAAAGTGAAAAATGAAAAGACAGTGAGCAAAAAAGAGACTCGTTTGCAAAAGATGTCCGATATTCATTGATTAATCATTTGCACAAAATTACAATATGGCCCTATTACAAAATGAGTCCTGACACCTTGGGCAAGATGCAGGACTTGATGCATGCTATAAAAGACAGGAAATAATAATTACTCTACAAGAGTAACCCTTATAATTTCCTGGGAAGACCAGTTAAGTACTTGGTTCCTCGGGATCCTTGGACGTATCCAGCTCTCCAGGTTGCTGTCGCTTTCCTCCTTGTCTTCTAGATTGTTAACAACATCTGGGGTGAGCATCCCCCTACTGATGAATTTGGGCTCCTTTGCAGCCTCTGATTGATCTTGTCGGAATGGCCTGTAACCCAAACCGAATCTATCTACCTTCTTTTCCACTGGCAGCAGCTTGCCCCAACCTTGAGCATTACCTTCTTCAACAACCTTCCGGGCTTTCTGATAAGAGACAATTGAAGTACCTATCCTGTCTTTCTGGGATGCAGCAAATACTTCAGTAGCCTCATTGACATTCAGGGCCTCGAACCCTTGGCTCATTGTCTCATGGATTTCACCATCCATCTCAATATACTTGTATGTAGCCAGATGGCTAACAAATATGTCCTCCTAACCACAGATGGTGATAATCTGTCCTTCCCACTTGTACTTCAGTTTCTGGTGAAGGGTCGACGTTATTGCGCCTGCAGCATGAATCCAGGGTCGACCTAACAAACAACTGTAAGTAGGCTGTATGTCCATCACATAGAAAATGGTCTTAAAGACTTGTGGACCAATTATCACTGGCAACTCCACCTCTCCAAGAACAGATCTTTTGGAGCCATCAAAAGCCATGAACATAAGATTACTTAGTCGGAGAGCTATCCCATCATACTCGAGCTTGACAAGGTCTTTCTTGGGTAAGATATTGAGTGAGGACCCAGTGTCTACAAGAACATGAGATAGTACAGCTCCTTTGCACTCCAGGGTTATGTGCAAGGCTTTGTTGTGGAGACGTCCTTCGGTTGTCAAATCAGCATCAGTGAAACCTAGCCCATGGCTAGTGTTGACATTAGACACCACTGTTTCCAGCTGATTTACAGTGATCTCTTCAGGCAAGTAGGCAACGTGCAGAACTTTGAGTAGTGCATCCCGATAGGCTTCAGAACATAGCAGCAGAGATAGTATTGAGATCTTTGAAGGAGTCTGGTGGAGCTGATCCACAACTTTATAGTCACTTCTTTTAATGATTCTCATAAACTCATCCACATCTTGATCGAAGGATGATTTATGAGTTTCTTTTGGTGCAGATTCTTCCGGTATCACACTCTTCCCTTTGGCTCTGGCAACAACCTCTTCCTCAATGTTAGTTCTAAGGACTTGTGATGCGAAGAGACGTCCGCTTCGGGTGAAGCCTTCGCCTCCCCCAACATTATCCACTTGGGGAGTGAGAATTGGAGAATCAAGAAGGACTTTCTCTCCGTTGCAGTACAGATCAACACCATAATTCCATGGTATAGCACTGTCTTTATCATATGGGATTGGTCCTAGCACTGTGATAGTGACTGGACTCACTACATCAGATGTTGGGACTGTAATAGTCTGTGGATCATAAAAGATCGTTACACGACCTCTGGTGAATGTTGGTGAAGGTGAATTGAAGCTTTGTTGAGACTGTTGTTGATTTTGTTGAAAGTTGCCGGAGTTCGGGACCGTTGTCGGGTCATAGTAAATTGTGACAGTGGAAACATCATTATCGGTGGTTGAAGTTGTAGTAGCCGGTGCAAATGAATTGTTGTATGGTAAAGTGACAGATGGAATGATTGCTGAAGTTGTAGCCGAATCAATTGGGACAATGGTTGTTGCAGTTGTAAAAGAATCAATAGAAAAGATGGTTGTTGCATTTGTAGAAGAATCAGTTGAAAAGATGGTTGTTGCATTTGTAGAAGAATCAGTTATTGTTGACAAAAGGGTTGCTGGTGTTGTAGAAGTTGTGGTTGTAATTTGCAGAATGCCTTCTCTGATTAAGCCATTAATTCCACTCCTCAAGTTAGCACACCCATTCTCGGAAAGTTTTCATAATTCACAACAGGCCTCACAACCTGGAAACACTTGGCACTTTAAAAGCTGGGCTTTAACCTCTTCCAGAGGTGTCTGAATACATGCAATGTCTTTTATTAAACTCATGGGTGAACCGTCCTCTACAACATTAACCCTTGGCCCACTGTGGCTTGGCATAGGATTTTTCATTACATTGGGAGGAGGTGCAAAGTTCAGGGCTTTTGAATCTACCAGATCCTGAACCTTCATATGCAGAGCTCTGCATTTTTCCATAGAATGGCCAAGTGCGTTGGAATGAAAAGTACACCTAGCATTGACATCGTAATTTCTTGGAATATTTTGGGGATCAGGTGGAGCCAATGTCCTTAACTCAACATGATTGAGCTTTAGGAGTTGTGGCAGTAGTGTAGCATACGACATTAGAATGGGGTCAATCACCCGGTTGACCTGTGATGGCCGTTGTTGAAACGGGCGTTGTTGTTGATTGTTGTTATTATTGTTGTATGATCTCTGTTGAGGAAATTGTTATTGTTGCGGAAAGTGTTGTGGTTGTTGAGTATACTGAAGAGGTGGAGCAGGGATAGTGACAACAGCAACTGTCCTGGGCAAGTATTGGGGTCTCCCTCTTCCCATGTGCATAGAGTTTGTCTCACCAGATCTACGGGGCCCAGCAAATGGTTTCCTTGTACTGCTTGAATTGGCACCGTTATCGGAGATCTTTCCCATCTTCAATAGGCTCTCTATTCTTTCCCCAGCTATCACCACATCTACAAAGCTGGTAGAAGAAAATGCAGCCAATCTGTCAATATATGTTCCTTGGAGAGTATTCATGAATATGTATGCCATTTCCCTTTCAGACATGGGGGGTTGAACTGCAGGAGCCAGTTTCCTCCACCTTTGGGCATATTCCCTGAAGCTTTCACGGGAAGATTGAGACATTCCCATTAAAAGGGTCCTGTTTGGAGCCATGTCTAAGTTATACTGATACTATCGGATGAAAGCTTCAGCCAAGTCCTTCCAGTTCCTCACTGTGGCTCTAGTCAAGTGGGAATACCATTCCCGGGATGCCCCAGTTAAGCTATCCTCGAAGTAAAACATCCACAGTTTCTCGTCCATGATGTATGCTTTTAATCTTCCCAAGAATGACTGAAGGTGGGTGCGTGGGCCGGATGTGCCGTTATATCTTTCAAAACACGGGGGTTTGAACTTGTGAGGAATTATCACCCCTTCCACCAATCCCATGTCCATGACATCAAAACCTAGAGAGTTTTGGAATTCAAGAGACCTCAGTTTCTCTGCAATTTCATCCAACCGACGGTCGTAAACTTCGTCTCCATCCCCTACTACAGTGAACTGCTCTTCTTGAGAATCCTCTTGCAAGACCCTTCCTCCAGCAGTGTTACCTTGAGTATTCCTTATGGCATTGATTTCTGGGTTTAGATGAGGCCCAAACTCCGGTTGATCAGTGCGAGGCTGCACGTGATCGTTGTTACTGGTACCTCCTGTACCTGGATGGTGTTCTTCAGGAGTCTACCTTTCAACCAACTCCCTTAATATTTCCTTGCTTTGAGCTAAACCAGTCATTACAGTCATGAATTGGGTCATCTGATTCCTCATCTCAACCCTCTCATTGGCCATCTGGATCCTTACTTCATTCAAGTCTTGCTGAACTTGATCCATCTGGAGTCCCGGAAGGTTGTTTCTTGTCGGGTACCGGTGTGTTCTGTTAACAGGGAACACTCTTCTGCGAGCAATGTTTCCTGAAACCACAACAAAGTGAGAAACAACAATAAAACACAAACCTACAAAACAAAGAAAATGTTAGTATGCAATGCAATATGCCTATTTGTCTTCCAAGGGTATCCGGTTTGGTTCTTTGGTTTTGACCTTTCCAGACCTCGAGGAAATGCTGATGATGAAGAGAGATTAAGCCCACCAAAAATAATAAAAAAATTATATTACAAAGAGTGAAAATACATAGTTTGATTACAATAACATCCCCATGGTGGGTCAAAATACAACAACAAAATTCAAAAGTACATCAAAGGAAAAGTACAAGCAAAAGAGTTAAACATCTAATCCAAAGTCATCCTCTCTGACTTCCTTCAGGAGGGCCTCAGTCACTGGACCCACTAGGTGCTCTGTGATGGTCCTGATGAGGAGGTTCCTGGTAGCAATGGCACTGGTTAACTTCTTATGCTTGTCCTAATCCTTTGACCTCTTCAACCCCGCCCGGAGTTTCAATTCAGATATTTCTCTCTGTGCTGCCAACAAAGCCTCCCGATGCTTCTTTTCACTAGCCTCCAACTGCTCTATCTTAGCCTGAGTCCTTTGATCTTCTTGTGCACGGGCTTCAGTGATCCTGATCCACCTAGCCCGACTCTCCTCTAGATAATGCTCTGCCCTAGCTTTCTGAGTCTTTGCATCCTTGCAAGCATTCTTCAGTACTAACTCCCCTGCCCTGGCCTTTCTGATGTAGTCATCCGTCTTCTCAATCTTGGCCAAATGCTCAACCCTGAGCCTTTCCAATCTCTCATTATCTAGACGGTTGTCATTTCTCTCCCATAGAGTCTTCTTCAAGGCTTCAGACAACTGAGTATTCCTCTCTTTCAGCTTTTCAAACTCTTCCAAACTAACAGTAGCTGCAGGTTGTACTGTAGAAGGTCCAGGTATATCTTCTAAAGTGAAAGGCATCCGGGTGATTTGAGCTCTGGTACGAGACCAATCAGAATACTGTGCTTAAGCAATGTTGTTGCACTTGCCAAGGATGGCTGTTCCCTTGGTCTGAATGTTATCCCAAGCCCAGGCAACTTATCTGACAACAGTAGAGTTGGGTTGGATTTCACAGTAGAGGGTCTCAGCCAAATCTTGCCCTCTGGGAGGATGAACCAAAGCATACCCCAATTGTCTCTTAAAAATTAAAGGGTTGTAATTGATGCAACCTTTCACTCCTATCAAAGGTACATTAGGATACTGCCCACAGCTGGTAATGATGTCCTTGCCTTTGGTGCTCTGAGTGCACCATCTAATGTCATCTGATGTCAAGGCAATAAATCTCTTAGCCCAATTCTTCTGCTGATGTGGGTTCAGGAAAGTATCTGATTTTGGCAAGTGTCTTAGCAGCCAAGAGTAATAAAGAGGAGCACAGCATCTGACCAGTGTTCCTCTTTGCTTCTCATTCCTCTGGTGTATTGAGTAATAGAAGTCTCCCAGGAAGGTAGGAACTGGGTTCCTCAGTAAGAACAGGTGAATGGCATTCTTGCTCACAAACTTTGGCTCATCTACAAACAAGATAACCCCATATATACTGAGGGCTAGAAGTGCACAGACAACATTCCATTCCCCTACTGCAGCATGCAGGGTGGCCTGGGAGATCAAGAAGTTTAGGTGAAGGCCTGGAACCCAGCCTTGGTTGTCATGTTCTGATCAATGAGGGCCGGCTCCAAATGCAATGTCTTGGCTATGTCTTCATTTCTGGGAGCAACTTGTCGCTCCCACCAAATGACACCCGAGTCAGATAGGGTACAGATGCGAACGGTCGGCGAAAGGGAAGAAATGAAAAGAGTCGCCAGCTAGGCATTTTTATCCCGAAGGAAAGGTAATGCTGCATAAACCTAAGAAAAGATGGATAAGACGGTCGCGAACCAGAGAAACTGAGAAAGGGGGTTGGTTACAACCTAGGAAGGTATTAGCACCCAGATTGTCCGTCGTACTCGACGGGATCCACGCTTGAAAGATTTGTGCTTAAAGGGGTAGTGTCAGTGCTATTCTGTGTGTAGAATCTGGAAAAGAATGCAAGTCTCAGTGTAAAAGAAAATGTGAAGTGAAACAAGAGAAGTGTCAGTGCAAGAAAAGAGTATGAAGCTCAAGATTATGAGGCTTAAAAAATAATGCTGGAAGAAGGGGGAATATACAGAGACTTTTGTTCGATAACTGTTAAGTTATGCCTATGTATCCTCTTGTGCAATGAGGAAGTCAGAACACCTTAGTTCGACTCAAAGAGACTGGAAGATAAATTGACTGATGAACTGCTTGCTTGCCTATGCTCAAGTGTATGACCTGTCTGGCTCAGGTACAAACTGTCTTGCATTAGACGGAAGAAGCGAGTTCTCGTTTGTGAGTGAATGAGATGAGAAAAGAATCCTGGAGGAGACGATTATTATTTGTTTTTGTGTTTTCAATCTTTTGTTGCTTTTGGGGTTTGCCATAAGGAAATGAGCTTAAGCCTAAACCAGGGGTTAGTAAACTCATCACATCTTCCCTTTGATTAGGGGTATTGAGAATACCTTAAGTATGAAGTAAACACCTCATACTTAATCACCATGATGTAGGATTAAGATCATTAGCCTATCAGTGATTATTTAGATGTTTTTGGTATTTTGTTTAGGGTTGAGTAATGAGTTTAAGCCATAATCAAGGATTTAATGGACCCATTACACTATCCTAATAGAAGGATAATAGATGAGAACATTTAAGCTGAGGAAGGCTCCTCAACTTAATCCATGATTAGGGATTATTCTCATGACAAAACAAAGCCTTTATTAAAGTGGATTTTAATTAATGATGAGATTAAGAAATGGATTTTATGATTTGTAAGACAACTTGAGGGGGACTTGTCCATTAACACTAGGGTTAGTCCTTCTTAACCAATTAAGGAAGAATTGGAACCCTAATGCAAGGCCCAAGTTACAAGCTTGATGTCTTAGTGATTATTAGGTGAATTGATTAAAGTATCTAAACACATTAAGGGTTTAATACTTAGAATTAAAGTTATACACTCCATCCTAATAGAAGGATGCAGGCACAAGCTTAATCACAAAGTCTTAAAACCTTTAAGGTTTAGTCCTTGATCATGAGATGAGAAGAGAAGACACAAAGATGAAACAAAGGTAAAACTAATGGAGGACTAATCAAACCCTAATTGTTAACATACTTGGATGTTCCTAGGGTTTATGAGGCTTGGCAAAAGATCTTCAGAGAGAAACCACCAAGGAAGAAACAAGATGAAGGGAGAAGAAGCAAGAAGAAGCAAGACAACTTACTTCACTTAAGAAGATAAGTTGCTTGAAGAGAGAAAGAGGGGAAAGAGCATGAATGAGCAAGCTCACTCTAATTCACAAGTAAAATGTATCAATGGGTGCACAAAGAGAGATGAGAAAAGATTATGAGAAGTGAAGGCAAATTCACTTCTCAAACACTTACCACCTGAAAGGTTAGCAACAAGAAATGAGATGAAATGAAAATGAGATGAAATGCAAGGATGAAAACCAAAGTCAGAAGCATAATCATGATGCAAATGATGCTAGGAGATGGTATGAAAGCATGTCAAGAGATGAGGATGATCATACAAGGGATGAAGATGCAAATGAGACAAGTAAGAAGCATGAAAGTTCATGGAAACATATGACATGTAATGAAAGCAAAAACATGGAAAATGAATGATGCAATGATCAAACATGATTCTAATGTGTCCTAAGATGTTTCACATGTCATATGAATATACAAAATGTCATGGAAAGTTCATGTATGCAAGCATATGAAGAATGAATGCAAATGAAGGCAAAAATTAGGGTTTATACATAACATGCAATACAAAATTCAAAACCAGAAGCAAATGACATGGTAAAAAATTGAAAATGGAGTCAAAGGAACCCTAAACCTATACTAGTTCACTGCCCAAAGGAGGAGACCTAACTCTTAACCTAATGGAAGTTATGATTTTCTCAAGATTGCTAGGGTTTTAAGGTACCTCTCAATGGTAAATGCAAAACAAATTGAAAATGAAGAATAAATTCAAACCAATTTTATCCTAGAAACTACATGACATGAGTAATGCAATGCAAAAAGAACCATCATCAAACTTTTCATGGTTAGGCAGAAAGGATTTTCTAAGTTATGGTAAAAATATTGACTTTTAAGAACCCTAAATCCAAAGAAAAATGTCAAAATAGGTCAAGAACCCAAAAAAAATTTGTGTGGAGGGTTTGATAATGTTTCTAAATGTATCAAGATGCAATGTGATTTTTTTGGTGATTTTTAGAAACTTAAATGGTATTTTAATTAATTAATTCTCATTAATTAATTAAAATAAACATTTAAATATTTTAAAAATACGAAATTTATGCAAAAAAATAAAATAAAAATTATTTTCAGATTGAGAAAAATATTTTAAGTCATGATGCAAAAAATGAAATTTTTTAGAAGTGTTTTTCTATTTTTAATAAAATGTAGAAAAAAAATGCAATTAAAATGAAAATTAAATGAATTAAAATGAAAGTATGCTGATCCAGTGGCCCAGATTCAAATAAAAAGGGGAGGGAATTGACCAGCGCGCGCATCTGGATGGCTGAGATTCAAACTACACTAATTACGTCATTAAGCCCTAATCTGAACCCTAAACACTTTCAGGTGACCGGAACAGTGTTCCGGTCATCTTCTCCGGCTACCCTCTCAAGCTATCTCACTCAATACGCAACCCCAAGCCCTAAAACTCTCCAAAAATGATCCTCACATCAACCCCAACAAGAATCAGCCATCAAAATTCATTTATTCATCACCAAAAACATGAATCAAAGCAAAACGGAAAACATCTCAAAAATTTCAGAAGCTTATGAAATGCTTATTTCTCAACTATTTTCGAAACTAAACATATCATGACAATCAGGGGAACACATAGAATCATTCTATAACATAAAATGAAGGTTCTGGAAAAATAAATGCCATGGCTACCTGAAGTTGAGCTTTCAAACCAGGAGCTTTCTGGCCAGTTCTTTGCCTCAAATCCACTCCAATGACTCCCCTCAAGAGCTTGTGATGCTTGGTTGGAGTTTAAATGGCCTCAAAATGAAGTTGGCAGAAGTTCAGTTCATGAAATGTCAAAATCGTGTTTTTGATTCTGGATGTTTTAGGGCAAAATGAAGGGTGGGAAATGATCAGCAATGGGTGTGTAGTTGAATGGTGGAAGAAGTTTTCATGTTTGTTGGCTGAGTTAGGAGATTCGATAACTTTTGCAAATTTTGGGAATTTTGTGTATGTTGTGTTCTTGGAGGTTTCAGCTTGTGTTGTGTTATGTGTTGGGTTGCTTTTGGTACACATATCATGTTGGGATAGGTCAGAGGGTGGGTGCTGGCCTATGTTGATTGGTATGGGCAAATTGCAAAAATGTCAAGAGTTGGTGTACTTGAGGTATGGGCTGGTTCAGTGGTTGTTTCAAGGCATGGCTCGAGTCAGCTTGGTTCAAGGATAACCATGGAAAAGGTTTTGTGGTGATTCAGCAAGTGTGTGAGAGGTTTTGATCCATTTTGCAAATTCATGAAGTTTTGGCCCCTTTTGGATTTTGTAAAGTTCAAGGCATGAAACTTGGAATTTCTTTGTGAAATTCTGAATTATAGGTCATGTGTGATGTTTGTGTAATGGTTAGAAGTCAAATTGAGGTCACAAAATGTTTTGGCAAGTGTTTTTGCAAACTTCCCTCTTTGGTGCATAAGTGAAATTTTGTGATTTTTCCCAACTTTGCAAGGCCATAACTTGAGTTCTATGATGAATTAGATCAAGTTCTTGTACTTTTTGAAAAGGGAATGACCCAATCTACAACTTTCATGACCAAGAATTTTTCATTTGAAGCATTTTTGAATCAAAAAGAGGAGGTTGAAAAACTTTCCCAAAATGGCAAGTTTGTATTACAAGTCACTTTCCCAAAATGGCAACCTTGCAAATGGCTTGAAATTCTTCAATTTTGTGAACTTATAACTTCTTATAGGATAAAATAAAGATCATATACACCCAAAATGATGGAGAAGACCCTTTGGTTGGGTGATTGGGGGCCTCAGATGCCCTGATTTTGCATTGACTTGTTCAAGAAGTCATCTATTGATCAGATGCCTTCCCCATTGAATTTCTTCATGAAAATTGGTATGCATGATCCTTATAACATATAGAGACCAATAGAAACAAGAATGACCAAAAAATTTGGAGTTATGGCCTCTGAAACCAAAACCCTAATTTTAGGTCATCTGTGTAGTTAAGTTTGGCTCTGCTTCCATGCCTTTCTCAGTTCTTGTGATTTTCTGACTTCCTTGATCTTCGGAGGATATAATATGATGCTTGAACATACATGGACCCTCTTGAGATGATTGAAGACCTTTGGAGTGGCTCAGATGGCCCAGGGATGGCTCAGATCACAAACCCTAGATGCAGATGACTTAGAATCAATGTAGTGAAGCAAAAATGCAATGTGAGATGATATGATTGAACTTATGCAAATGAAAAGAATCACAAACCATGGTGAAATGAGTGAGGGAAAATTTGGGGTGTTTACAGCTGCCCCTATTCAAACATGAGTTAGCGGTGTAGGATGTAAGCGCCTGGCTTAACAGACAAACAAGATAACTTGTGGTTGAATACCAAAGACAGTCCAAAATTTCCACTCACTGAATGAAAAAGAAAAGAGATATAGATTGTAAAAGGGAGTAAAGTATGATTATAAAGTACGGGCGACGGGGGACGACGTCGAGCAGGGGACGACTGCTGGGGATGAAGCAATGACGGGGACGACCGACATGCTGGGAAAATGATGAGATTATGATGGGGACGACCATCAAATACAGTAACAAGGTTCTATGGATTAAGAGTAAAGGCAATGATGGGGATAGCCACCAGGTTGAAGAAATAAAATGATGAGGGACGGTCATCAAAGGCGAAGGACGATCACCTATCAGGGTACGGCTGCTCTGTTAGGGATAAGGATGAGGGACGGTCATCCAAGGTGAAAGACGATCACCTGGCAGGGTACGGCTGCCGAAAGTATCACGACATAGGATGAATGTCGGATAGAAAAGGTCGATGATGGGGACAGCCATCGGATAAGCATGATGAAGGATGATCATCAAGAGGTGAAGGACGATCACCTAGCAGGGTACGGCTGCTCTCAGGGTTTATCATGACATAGGATGAATGTCAGATAATAAGATCAATGATGGGGACGGCCATCGGGTAACAATGATGAAAGACGATCATCAAGTGGGTGAAGGACGATCACCTAGCAGGGGACGGCTGCTAAAAATATCACGACATAGGACAAATGTCGGATAGAAAAGGGTTCCAATAATGGAGACTCCGCTGAGGGAATGATGAAGGACGATCATCAAGAGGTGAAGGACGATCACCTGGAAGGGTACGGCTGCCGGAAGTATCATGACATAGGACGAATGTCAGATAGAAAGGAAATAATTTGCTAAAGAATCTTCTGGGGAATGGTAGATACAGCCGAGTATCTTCTTTCAAGAAAGAAAAGGTATAAGTGTTTGATATTGCGTGTAGATTAAAGATGCGGACGAGCATCCTTAAGACTATGATATGGACGAGTATCAGTGGAAATAAACGCTGATGCATTTTCAGAGATGATGGTACAGACGAGTACCAACCGGTTAACAAAGAACACAGACAAGTGTCGACTCTGAGGGGAATTAAGTGTGTATACAAGATGCGGACGAGTATCTGTATGAGTGAGAATACGCGTTGTGAGGCACGGACGAGTGTTCAACTTGCTGGGGAGAGTATGATACGGACGAGTATCATAAAGGGGAGTGTATAAGTTATAAGAGATATCTTTGAAAATCTGTGGGGATAAGATGACACGAACGGGTGTCGGAAAAAGTGTATTAAAAACAAGTGTTTAGGCAACTGTGTTGGGGATATGTGACAAGGACGGGTGTCAGGAGAGTGTGTACGTTTTTGTGAGTGCAAAGGGGACGCTTTGGCTTTCTGTTGTGACCATGAGTCTTTGTATATATATTGCTGATGGGATGTTGGTATAAACAGGTGTTTGATTCAAAACATGGCTTATGATTTATGCAATATGTTTGATTTTTGCCGTAATGCTCCGTATTAGACAGAATGCTACGCTCGTGAGATTTTATTAATTCTGTGGAAGCTTTTGTCACTTTGTCGTGAGATTTTCAGACATTGCTCTCCTGGATAGAGGCTGGAGCTCTGCGGGGAGATGATTCCCTGCCTGACACTTGACTGGGGAGGGACGATCACTGTACGATCTTCCTAGAGATTTCTGTGGGGATCCTGCTGAGGATGATGAAATCAGCTGGGGGAATGAGCCCCTTATGATGCTGTTTGGAAGACATGTTGAGGAAATAATGATTTGACAGCTTGCTGGGGCAAAGCTCTCATGCCCCATGTTGTACCCTGAATACCTGTAATCCTGTATGACAAAGAAACGTACAAGTATCCCGAGGTATCCCTTACTGGATTCCATCATAGGAGTTTAGACACTCCCGAGAGCAAATATATTTCCTGTAAGCATGTAATAAGAAAAGGCGCATCTGTATTTATGCAACTCTTGTATTAAGGACATCGGACATTTTTGCAAATGAAAATGTACGAGACGAAATGTGACTGAAAATCTGATTTTATTAATTCGGGTGCCCTGAATTGGCAAGTACAGTCAAAGGAAAAGATCCCCTGAAATGAGGAGATTGTTACAAATTGAGAAACAAAAAGATGATGGTAATGTCGATGACGCTTCAGTGCTTCCCTTTCGCTATGACTTGTATGACATTGACGTTCTTCTCATCTTGCTTCCTGAAGAAGGCTGATTCTGACCGATGCTCGAACCTTTCGAAGTTTGCCATGTTGTAAGTGATACAGACGAATTCAGAATGCAATTGTTCGCTTATTCCCTTATTTTGCGTGGATCGCCCTTTCGGGTTTTCAATCCACCGGGATACCCATTTTGCCTGAGCTGTCCAATGCGGCTTTTCAACTCAGCGGGTGTACATTTTTTTTTATTTTCCCTTATTTTTGCCCGAGTCTTTTATTCTATTTTCGACTCGCCGGGATGCCCTATTTTTGCCTGGACTTACATTCTGTTTTTATGTCCAGCGGGTCATTTTATGCGAAGTATTTTTTAACTACATCTGAATTCACAAGGGACAGGAAGTCTTCACCATCCATAGTACTGAGCATCAGTGCTCCACCAGAGAAGACTTTCTTTACTATGAACGGACCATCCTAATTCGGAGTCCACTTGCCCCTGTGGTCTGTATGAGGAGGGAGGAGTCTTTTCAGCACAAGATCTCCCACTTGGTATTCTCGAAGCCTGACTTTCTGATCGAAGGCCTTCTTCATTCTCTCCTGATACAGCTGCCCATGACAGATTGCAGCTAACCTCTTTTCTTCGATCAGACTCAGTTGTTCGTATCGGGATCGGACCCATTCTGCTTCATTCAATTTGACATCCATTAGTACCCGCAAGTAGGGTAATTCAACTTCAACAGGTAGGACTGCCTCCATACCATACACAAGCTGATACGGTGTTGCCCCGGTGGATGTTCTGATTGACGTACGGTACCCATGCAAGGCAAATGGTAGCATTTCATGCCAGTCTTTGTAGGTGACCACCATTTTCTTCACAATCTTCTTGATATTCTTGTTAGCTGCCTCCACAGTGCCATTCATCTTTGGCCTGTAAGGAGAAGAATTGTGGTGTTAGATTTTGAAGTCCCGGCATAGCTCTTCCATCATTTTGTTGTTCAAGTTGGAACCATTATCAGTAATGATTCGCTCGGGCACTCCATACCGACAAATGATGTCTCTCTTCAGGAATCGGGCTACCACTTGCCTGGTGACATTTGCATACGAAGCTGCTTCGACCCACTTGGTAAAATAATCAATGGCTACTAGGATGAATCTGTGGCCATTTGAAGCAGTCAGTTCAATCTTGCCAATCATATCAATGCCCCACATGGCGAAGGGCCAAGGTGAAGACATCACATTCAAAGGATTTGTAGGCACATGCACTTTATCTGCATAAATCTGGCATTTATGGCATTTCCTAGCATAGGCACAACAGTCTGCATCCATTGTGAGCCAGTAGTAGCCTGATCTCAACAACTTTTTAGCCATTGCATGCCCGCCCGCATGGGTACCAAAAGATCCTTCGTGCACCTCGTGCATCAACAAGTCTGCTTCTATCTTATCAACACATCGGAGGAGTACCATATCAAAGTTTCTCTTATACAGGGAACCATCAGCATTCAGGAAGAAACTACCAGCAAGCCTTCTTAATGTCTTCTTGTCATTAGATGATGCCCCATGTGGGTATGCTTGATCCTCCAAGAAGCATTTGATGTCATAGAACCAAGGCTTATCATTTTTAGCAAGGTCTATTGAGAATACGTATGCTGGTCTGTCAAGTCTGGATACTGAAATCCGAGGCACAAAGTTGGCAGCTTGAACTTTGATCATGGATGAAATAGTAGCCAGAGCATCATCAAACTGATTTTCATCCCGAGGGATATACTCAAGTCTGACTGTTGTGAAGAAAGTCAGTAATCTCCTTGTATAGTCCCGGTATGGAATCAGATGATCCTGGTGAGTATACCATTTGCCGTTGGTTTGATTGATTACCAGAGCTGAATCTCCGAACACAGTTAAAGTCTTGATCCTGAGGTCAATGGCTTCCTCAAGACCCATAATACAAGCTTCGTATTCATCTTCGTTGTTAGTGCAATTAAATGTGAGTTTTGCCAAGAAAGGCATGTGAACTCCCTTAGGTGTAATGAGTACTGCACCAACACCACGACCATTCATATTAACAGCCCCATCGAACATCATAGTCCATTCTTCTTCTGGGTCAGGGCCTTCAGTGTGAATAGGCTCTTCATGATCTTTTACTTTTATGAACATGATGTCTTCATCGGGGAAGTCAAATCTCATTGGCTGGTAATCATCAATGGGTTGCTCAGCAAGGTAATCAGACAACACACTGCCCTTAATGGCTTTTTGAGATGTGTATTGAATGTCATATTCTGTGAGAATCATTTGCCATCTTGCAAACCGTCCGATAAGTGCTGGCTTCTCAAAGATGTACTTAACTAGGTCCATCTTGGAGATCAATAAACTGGTGTGGGTCAACATATACTGCCTTAGTCGGCGAGCAGCCCACGCTAAATGTAGCGGTAAAATCATGAGTGTAAGCTATTGACTAACTTAACTCAAGGTAAACAGAGTCGCCACCGCGCTTTTATTTATTCCAAAAGGAAAAAGGAAAAAGAACGAACAAAACCTAATGAATCTAAAAGCAAAAGCTAAAAGAATCAAACAAAGAACGGGTAGGGGGATAGGTTACAAATCGGGAAGGTTTTACGCACCCGAAATGTCTGTGGTACTCCACGGGAACCCTTTGAAGTATTTACTGTTTTTTTTTGGTTTGAAATGGTTTGCTTGAAAAAAGATTGAAGAGATGAGGAGAAGAATGTTTTTTAAGATTTATGTGTTTGAAGAGACGAATGTCTCATGCCTACGTACCCACAAAGTGCAATGCGAGATCAAAACCCCGTAGTTCGTGGTACAAAATTTGAAAAGAAACAATGAGTTGAATTGATTTTAAAATGTAGAGATAAGTCGTCATTCTTTAGCGAATAATTCCGCTAGAAAGAATGAATCATATCTAAACATAAAAAAATGGTTAAAAGAAACGTGCACGAGGGCACAAAATCAATTGAATGAGTTTTGAATGTTTTAAATTTTTTGAGAAGAAACGTTTCGATATGCTTATGTGGTTTAGCATTTATTAAAGAAATGAAATGAAAAGGTAAAACCGCATGACCTAAGTCAAGGTTTGATTGAGAAAAAAAGTTTGAAGTTTGAAAACAAAGAAAGTTTGAAAATAGGGAGAAGATTTGAAAATCTAAGAAGTGGGAGGAGATGAAAGGACTATCCTAAAACTTGAATGTAAAAGTTAAAGGAAGAACGATCAAACCGTGTGGTGAACATTATTTGAAACAAACGGATTTCCATCTTCATAAACAAGTGAGCTCAATCGGAGTCAAAGTCTTCAATCCATAATAGTTCAAGCAAGGGAATGATCCTAGAATCTAAGTCCAACTCCAAGTCCAATGCTAAGGATAGTAGCCATAGTCCGAAATTAAAGTCACAAATCTTTTAGATGTTTAATCCTTTATTAATATTTTTGTGTCCAAATGGACAAAATAAAAATCACAAGCAACAATATAAACATAAACAATATGATGAATGATATAGTATAATAGAAGCATAATAAAGAGGATAAGGAGCGAGAGATTGAAATAAAGAGGATAAGGTGCGAGAGATTGAATTTAAATGGTTAGTATATTAATAGTATAATATTTACATAGAGATGGTATGATGAACTTAATCAAACACAACCACAAAAAGATAACAAAAATCGAGGCAACCGGATCCAAATGGATCTTATTCCGAATTCGGGACAAGTTTAGGTCTATGTTAAGCAATCGCCGAGTAATTTACGGAGTAATTACCATACAAATGAGGCCGGCCACCACCAATTAAGGTGGAAAATATTTGTGCTAATACATGTTAGAGAAATGATATAATTGATCATTCTCCGAAAACATATCGCACGAAAAGAAAAGGTAACGGTCTAATCATAATCGAGATTTCACATTGAATTATCGAAAGCAACCTATCACGATTCCAAAGTATGGAGAATGATCCAAATGATCATTCATCCATAGATTTGAAATAATGAAGATTAAACATCTTCGAAAACCTATAATCTACGAATCCGAGATCTCATCGACCAAAAAGAAAAGGATGAAGAAGAAATGGATCTAGAATCTATGATCCATTCAAAAATCCATGAAAAAAAATTGAAACCAAAATATTAAATGGTTTTTTATATTCAAATATTTTTTATAATAAAACTCTTAAGAAAATAAATTTTTATATATATTTTTTTAAGCATTTTTTCAAATGGAAAAGAAATAATAGAGTTATGAAAGGAATCTAAAATAGAAAATATAAGAAATTACGATTAAAAAAAGGTAATAAAGCAAATAAAAAAAGAAAAGAGAAATGAGAGGTGAGGAAGGTGAAAACTCAGGTTGGGAGGTGGTGATATGACACGGGCCTTACAAAGCCCAAAACAACAACACACAAACTTAAATAAAACAAAAAAACAAAATATGAAAAAAAAAGAAAAAGAAGAAATCGTATTCTTCTTCTTCCTATGTGAACCGCGGCACCATTACCTTCTTCTTCCTTAAAACTCTTTTTCTAAAAAGAACACACACCGCCGGTAATAGCAAGGAAATCAACATCACACTTCGATCAATCGACGCCCTCTCTTCACGAATCTCGCTATATCCTCACTCTCTCCCTCACCCTCTCAAACGATCTCAATCTGTTCTTCTTTGGTCTCGCGCTTCTCTCTTCTTTTTCTAATCATAGATCCAAATTATTCTAATTGATGAGGTGAGTTCTCGAAATCAGGAAAATTGAAGGTGACAAAGTGTTTATGAAAGAGGATTGAAAGTAAATTGAAGCTTGAAGGTTTGAAAGTTGATGGAAGGATGAAGATGAGAAAATGAATGGAAGTTTGTGACGGTGAAGAAGACGGATGAATTGAAGATGAGGATCTGATTTTGGCAGGGTATCAAAGGGCTTTTTAAGCTTTAATTTGAGAGAGGAGATGGGTTGCTTTTATAGAGTGAAAGAGTGATGAAATGTGAGGCCGTTTTGAAGAAATTTGTGCGTTTTGCTTTGAATTGGACTGCGTTTTGCGGTCACGGAATAAGCATGCTTGCTGCGTTTCGTTTTGGCAGATTTTTCTGCGTTTCAGTTGATGAAAGGTGCTGGAGTTTTGGTCCGTGCAGCTTGTGCTTTGATGTTGTGGCTTCGCGTGTTGCTGTTGCGTTTTATGTGGAAGCTTGATGCGTTTTGACTCGTGTGATGACGGGTTGTACGGCGTTTTGATTCAGGCCTTTTCCGTGTTCGTGATGCTCACGTGCTTGCTGATGTTTCACGGCTGGGAATATTGGCATGACAGAGGCTTGCGGAAGCTTGTGAAGAGTGCGTGCGAGTGTGGCTTGCGAGCGTGACGTCTTGTTATTGCAGCTTGTGAAGCTTATTGATTTGGCTGGGAATGGCTGGCGCTGTAACGTGATGTGAAGCTTGGCTATGCGTTTTGGAGTTCGTGCGGCTGTATGAAGCTGGTAACTGGCTTGCTTTGTTTGTGTGGTGTTGGCTATGATATGAATACGGCTTGATGTTCAATGTGGCTTACTATTATTTTTTTTTAAAATTTGAATAGAAAAAGAAAGTATAATGTCATGGACCCTTTTTTTTTAATTTTGTTTTGTAAGAAATAATGGGCTTAAGAAGATAAATGGGCTTCATAAGAAAAATTAGAAATAAAATGGAGATTTAAGATTAAAAAGTGGAATTTGGAGAATTAAGTGGAAAGTGGAGAATAAAAATGAAAAAATAGAAAAAATAATGGGTGATATCTAAATAATGTGATAAAAGAAAATCGAAAAGGATAAAAAATGGAAATAGTCATAGAAAGTTGGAATAAGGATGGATAATTGGGCGACCGAATAATTGAGAACAAAAAAATGGTCATTGAAAAGGGGACGGTTTAATCGAAAAATGGATGATGAATTGAAATTTGGAAATCTTTTGTGAATTGAATTAAAAAAATAAAAATGGATATGGAATTGATGGTTTTAAGCCCACAACAAACTCTGATTTTTTTCAACAAGCCACTGATACGACCACTTTTGAACCAACTAGATAACTTGCAACTGAAGATTCAATCCAAACTTTACATGAAACACTGCCTGATAACCTGATGATTTTCGCACGTAACACATCTTGAACTTTGAACACACACTGCTTGAGGAATAAACCACTAGCACACACAACTTGCAATTGAAACAATCTTCTGATAGTTTTACCAATGATTAGGTCAAACATTCATATGAATTGAATTGTAACTGAACAAGCGCATCTGAACTGAAATCACTGCCTTATCTTTGCAAACCTGCAAAACAGCGAGAAGAAGAGGCAAACTGCAACATATTTTTTGGCATTTTGGTTAGATGTTAGTAACATATAAACAAATAAAGCAAGTAAAAGCATGGTGATCTCCTGCGAAGCATAGACCTGCACCTGAAAAAGGATAAACGAACCAGTGCGTGATCTTATTTGTATGCAAATGCAGATGAGATGCGAAAAATCTTAGGGTCAAAAATTAGGGTATGACAGATGCCCCTATTTAAGTTTCTTCAATCCAGAGATAATGAAGATCGAAATCTTCGTTTCGACAAGATGGAAGATACTTAAATATCAAAAACCCAATTTTTGATCCTAAGATGCCAAAAACTGGAATGGAATGAAACGAACTATATGAAATGATATGAAGATGATATGTGAAATAATATGAGAATGATGCAAAATGTTATGAAAGCACATGCAATGTTATGAGAAAATGTTATGAAAGCATATGAGATGTATATGATATGCAGAGAAAATATGTGAAATGCAGAGAAATCCGTGAGGGATAAGACGACACGAGAAAAAGAATAAACGCTGGGGATAAGGAGCATAAGACTCCGACGGGGAAAAGTGAAATGCTAGAGACTAACACATGGCTTAGCTTAGACGAAAATTTCCAAGAATGGCAATCGGACAGAAAGGATCACAACATCCAGGAATGGCACTGAATGAAATGAAAAAAAGTACACCCGAAGCATCCAAGGATGACATTATTGACTTCAATAGGGATGTCCGAGAATGGCAATCGGATAAAGGTAATCACAATATCTGAGAATAGCAATCAGATAAAAAGTGAATCACAACATTCAGGAACAGAACTGAATGAAATGGGGAAAATTCGGGAAAGTACATCAACTCAATGATGACTCCAACATGGAAATCCGAGAATGGCAACCGGAAGGAAAGTGGTCACAATATCCGAGAATAGCAATCAGATAAAATGTGAATCACAACATTCAGGAACAGAACTGAATGAGATGAAAAAAAAAAGTCCGGGACAGTACATCAAGTCAATGATGACTTCACTATGAACATCCGAGAATGGCAATCGGACAACAGGGTGTAATATATGAGAAGACACAATAAGTAGGTGAAGAAAAAGTTCTGCAGAGACAGACAAATGCCAAGTAAGTTGGACTTTGACCAAAAAGTAAGAAGTTGAAAACAACAAGACTTCGAGAAATGCATATGAGGACTAAAACACTCAGTATGCAGACTTTTACGAAAATGGGGACTAAACCACCCAAGAACACGCATAATGAGGACTAAAACACTCAAATATGCAAACGTAAACAAAACTGGGGAATAACACACCCGAGAAAATGCATAATGAGGACTAAAACACTCAGATATGCAAACATAGACAAAACGGGGGAATAACACACCCAAGAAAATGCATAATGAGGACTAAAACACTCAAATATGCAAATGTAAACAAAACTGGGGAATAACACACCCAAGAAAATGCATAATGAGGACTAAAACACTCAAATATGCAAACATAAACCAGATTGGGGAATAACACACCCAAAGAGACAATATGAGAGAAAATGCCGACAACCAGTTTAGACTCTTAGAGGAGTGGAAAAGATGGGAGACTGATTCCTCAACACAGAGATCACTGCCATTCTGCTCGAATATTAGAGATGCTACTGCTTAACAACTCTCTGTCACACCAGTAAGCTGTACCGAGTTGAAAATCTTTTGAGAGAAGTCATGCAAAGCTGTTAGGGGATTCTTGAAGAAAGATTGCCCCAAGTTCAATGACTGATGAAGGTAAACTGATAATGGATTCAATTCATGACTAATGCTGGAGAAAAATAATCAGATCTTTGAGATAACTGTTGAGAGAATAAACTGATCATGGCTTCAGTTCTTGAAATGAATGCTGAGAAAATAACCCAATGTGAAACTTGCAGAGAATCTTCTGACTAACCACATCTGAGAACAACTTGCATTGAGAAACAAAACTTGAACCATAGGACATGAGAAGAATTTTCCCCTTGGTAGGATCACCGACCAAGTTTCTTAACTGTTTGAAAATTCCTTGATGAGGAAAGTTTATTTGCGAATAAAAAGTTTGTACAAACCTGGTAATTTTAATGCAAAGTTCAATGCAAAGTTTGAAATCAAGAATCATTTTTGGAATGAAATTTATTGATGTAAAGTAAATGAAAACATTGTTAAAACACGGCGGTTCAGACAACATGGAAGATAAAGCAAAAGTTTAAGAAACAAATTATTGGTAAAGAACTTGGGAGTCAGTTTACGCAACCTTGTTGTAGTATGCTTTTCAAAAGAAACCTGGATTCAATTAGGACTTTTGAAGGTTGTAACGTGGCCTGGTTCACGGTTTAGGAAACAAAGGATATAGGCTCAAAGTTTATTTGTACCCAACCCAACTTCGTGATGAACTCTAGTCTTACATTCAATTAATTCAGCCTATACATTCAAATTCCAAGAAATTTAGGATTGCACAGATGAATATGGTCCATAAGCCAAGAGATTTTGAGATAGCGGTCACATCTTTCCCTTTTGTTATTTCCAATGAGGACTTTGGTCCACTCATCTTACTTTTGCTGAGGATTTTGATGACCTCTTGATAAATATTTCTTTTATTATCCCTAACTTTTGCCTGAACTGTGTCATTTCAACTTACAGCCAGCGGGATGCCCCAGTTTTTGCCTAAGTCTCCTTCATAGGTTTCGACTTAGCGGGCTTTGATTTTTTTTCAATAATTTTTTTTTTGAAAGATAATGACTGCACGGCTTAATGATTACGATGAACCATCATTAGCTTTTGAATTGAGAAACATCTTCAACACTTCTTTGATGTGTGTATGAAGGAAAGCTTGAGATTGCAACCTTTATTAAAAGGTGTCTTGAATGATTCTCTTGTACTTGAATGCACATTCGAATTAATTGAGAACTACCCATCCCTGGTTAAAATTGAGGTTTTTTTTTTTTTTGAATAGAAAGAAACTCCAACTTCAAGGCTCAAAGGGGTTGAAAAAGGATTAACCTCCTTATTTCACCAGTGTTTGGGAATTGAAACAATGCTTGTATATCATCAACCTAGTCTTAATTGAAAGCATACCAACAACAGTTATGGGTATCTCGTTTTCATCATCCTCCCTCCGATCATTGTAAAAGCTTTGAGAAAAGATAAATGAACTTTGAAGTATGAAGCATAAAGATGCAAATAGTAAATGAAATTGAATCAAAACAAAGCAATGCTCATTTCATTAAAATCAACATGCAAGTACAAACAAGCTTAAAAGCAAACAACTTAATACGATTGAAGAAAATTGCAAACATAAAGAAACAATGGCCTAGTGATCCATCAACAACAAGGATGAGTTGTCCCGTCTGATATTTTGGCCCGGAAGAAAATTTGACTGTTGAAATCTTCTAGAAGATTCACTTCCCAAGCTTCGGCAAAGGATTGTTGATAACATTGGGATTAGTGTCATTAAAGTAAAGGATGTTGTTCCTGATAAGTTCTTGCACCTTAGCCTTCAGTGCAAAGCAATGTTCCAGGTCATGACCAGTTCCACCTTGATGAAACTCACAGCGAAGATCCGATATATAACCAATCGGAAGAGGATTTGGAACAGGAGGCGGATGCCTAGTAGTAATTAAACCACTCTTAATCAAGGAAGGAAACAACTCAGTGTAAGGCATCGGGATCGGATCAAAGTTTGGCCTATTGCGATACTGATTTTGTCCAGCAGCAATATGAGGAGCCTGAGCTTGAGCTCGAATATGAACTTGAGCTTGAGCTGGTTGAACTTGACCTTGAGTCTGAGTTTGAGTAGGTTGAGCTTTAACAACAGGAGAAATTGCAGCTACATATGGTTGAACATATCGTTGTTGCGGGCGATAGGGCCTCCTCTCGGTTGAAACAGCATAAGCATCACCATCTCTTTTCTTGTCAAAGTTCCCAAAAGACTTTCTTGCAGCATTAGGAGCTTCAGAATTGGTAATCTTACCCTTCTTGATACCTTCCTCTAGTCTTTCTCCAATAGTGACTAGATCAGAAAAACCAGATGACACACTTCCTACCATTTTCTCCCAAAAGAACGGTTGAAGCGTGTCCATGAACAAACCAGTTAATTCCTTTCCGGGCAAAGGTGGTTCCACTTGAGCAGCTAGCTCTCTCCAACGCTGAGCGTACTCTTTGAACGATTCTTTCTCTTTCTGTGACATGTTTTGAAGTTGACGACGGTCAGGCGCCATGTCCAGATTGTACTTATACTGTCTTACAAAAGCATCAGATAAATCTTTCCAGCTTCGAATGTGACTCTTCTCAAGTCCAACATACCACTTCATAGAAGCCCCACTCAGACTATCTTGAAAACAGTGAATAAGCAGCTTGTCATCCTTAGCATGCGCAACCATTTTGCGACAATACATCAGCAGATGAATCTTTGGACAAGTATGACCATTGTACTTCTCAAATACAGGAACCTTGAATTTGTCAGGAAGAACCAAGTCGGAAACCAAACACATGTCTATTGCAGCAGAACCAAAGACATCTTTTCCTTCTAGACCTCTTACCCTCTTCTCAAGAGTCAAACATTGCTCTCTAACTTCATCCATATATCCAGGTTCACCCTGACTTTCAGCTTGTGGACCAGCAGCTTGATACAAAAAAGGAGAATTCTGATAAGTAGTCTGAGCAGTAGTGTTCACAACAGGTTGAGGTTCGACAAAAGTCGGAGCTGCAAAGACTGGTATAACAAATGGACCACCAATTTGAGCAGTAGCAGAAACTGGCACATAATCCGGAGGTAACCCATATTATGGCCAAGTAGAAATCGGTTGCTGAACAACAAGAGGATCAACAACAGCAGTAAAAACTTCAGAGATAACAGTCCTTTGATGTGGTTCACCTCGAGCAATCAGAACTTGCATCATTTCAGTGAGCCTGGTCATACCGGCCTTCAACTCATCAATTTCCATTCGGACTTCCATGTTATGCTGTTCTTGGTGTTCCATCCTCAATCTGATAGCTCTCAATCTGTTAGCAGCTCTAGTACCGTATCTGTGGTGAGGAGTCAGCTTGACGGATCAACAGACAACTGAAGAAAGAAACAACCGGGATGAGTTCCCACACAACTCGGATGAACGCAAGAACATGCGAGGATGCAATGATATGCAATGTTCACTTCCATTTTCAGAAAAACAAATCGATTATTGCAAACATGGTCAACATCGAGAATACTGTCATGAAAAATCTTTGACAAAAAGGAATATTTATTCTTTCCAATATTTGCAATAATCGGAATTGTCTTCCTTGAAAAATGGTTGTGAAGATGATCATGATGAATATGTAGATGCAACAACCACAAACAAGATCACGCAAAGAACTCAGGTTCAAAGGTTCGAATCACGAGCATGGAGTCAAGGGATAAGAACCAACAACCCCCAAAGGCATGTACTAAGGTTTGTCTTCATTGTACCTGCAAAAAAACCAAAAGGGTGCTAACAGAGGTTCCCGGAGTTAACAACCATATTTAGAATATCATCGGTACGTTGGATTACTCCCCAACCGATAACATTCTTAAAATAGACCTCGTCCGAGTGTAGTATCGCGTGACAACCACCTTAGGTTTACACCCAGATAGTTTCCGCACTACGTTCCTAAATTGGCTTAGATTGGTTAAGGGTTCTACGGTCCTCAGTATGATCAGCTCAAGGTCGGAAAATAATGCCACGTACGATTACTCGTCATGACATTGATAGTCCAAGAGAGCCTAACCGAGTGGAGATTATCAAATTGATATCGCTTTGGACTACTCCATCGCATATCGCTTCGAATATCACCGTCCTATCATAAGTTCCACTCAGATCCGGGTTAGAATCTATCTTACAGAGGATCACCAGAACCGAAACAGAACAACCAAGTAACAAACAAATCAAACTAAAGCAGTAAATAAATCAAAGTAGGCCGAATCCACTTAGAGATTGACTCCCCAACAGAGTCACCACTTTTCTGTAGCGGTAAAATCATGAGTGTAAGCTATTGACTAACTTAACTCAAGGTAAACAGAGTCGCCACCGCGCTTTTATTTATTTCCAAAAGGAAAAAGGAAAAAGAACGAACAAAACCTAATGAATCTAAAAGCAAAAGCTAAAAGAATCAAACAGAGAACGGGTAGGGGGATAGGTTATAAATCGGGAAGGTTTTACGCACCCGAAATGTCCGTGGTACTCCACGGGAACCCTTTGAAGTATTTACTGCTTTTTTTGGTTTGAAATGGTTTGCTTGAAAAAAGATTGAAGAGATGAGGAGAAGAATGTTTTTTAAGATTTTTGTGTTTGAAGAGACGAACGTCTCATGCCTACGTACCCACAAAGTGCAATGCGAGATCAAAACCCCGTAGTTCGTGGTACAAAATTTGAAAAGAAACAATGAGTTGAATTGATTTTAAAATGTAGAGATAAGTCGTCATTCTTTAGAGAATAATTCCGCTAGAAAGAATGAATCATATCTAAACATAAAAAAATGGTTAAAAGATACGTGCACAAAGGCACAAAATCAATTGAATGAGTTTTGAATGTTTTAAAGTTTTTGAGAAGAAAAGTTTCGATATGCTTATGTGGTTTAGCATTTATTAAAGAAATGAAATGAAAAGGTAAAACCGCATGACCTAAGTCAAGGTTTGATTGAGAAAAAATGTTTGAAGTTTGAAAACAAAGAAAGTTTTAAAATAGGGAGAAGATTTGAAAATCTAAGAAGTGGGAGGAGATGAAGGGACTATCCTAAAACTTGAATGTAAAAGTTAAAGGAAGAACGATCAAACCGTGTGGTGAACATTCTTTGAAACAAACGGATTTCCATCTTCATAAACAAGTGAGCTCAATCGGAGTCAAAGTCTTCAATCCATAATAGTTCAAGCAAGGGAATGATCCTAGAATCTAAGTCCAACTCCAAGTCCAATGCTAAGGATAGTAGCCATAGTCCGAAATTAAAGTCACAAATCTTTTAGATGTTTAATCCTTTATTAATATTTTTGTGTCCAAATGGACAAAAGAAAAATCACAAGCAACAATATAAACATAAACAATTTGATGAATGATATAGTATAATAGAAGCATAATAAAGAGGATAAGGAGCGAGAGATTGAAATAAAGAGGATAAGGTGCGAGAGATTGAATTTAAATGGTTAGTATATTAATAGTATAATATTTACATAGAGATGGTATGATGAACTTAATCAAACACAACCACAAAAAGATAACAAAAATCGAGGCAACCGGATCCAAATGGATCTTATTCCGAATTCGGGACAAGTTTAGGTCTATGTTAAGCAATCGCCGAGTAATTTACGGAGTAATTACCCTACAAATGAGGCCGGCCACCACCAATTAAGGTGGAAAATATTTGTGCTAATACATGTTAGAGAAATGATATAATGGATCATTCTCCGAAAACATATCGCACGAAAAGAAAAGGTAACGGTCTAATCATAATCGAGATTTCACATTGAATTATCGATAGCAACCTATCACGATTCCAAAGTATGGAGAATGATCCAAATGATCATTCATCCATAGATTTGAAATAATGAAGATTAAACATCTTCGAAGACCAATAATCTACGAATCCGAGATCTCATCGACCAAAAAGAAAAGGATGAAGAAGAAATGGATCTAGAATCTATGATCCATTCAAAAATCCATGAAAAAAAATCGAAACCAAAATATTAAATGGTTTTTTATATTCAAATATTTTTTATAATAAAACTCTTAAGAAAATATATTTTTATATATTTATTTTTTAGCATTTTTTCAAATGGAAAAGAAATAATAGAGTTATGTAAGGAATCTAAAATAGAAAATATAAGAAATTACGATAAAAAAAAGGTAATAAAGCAAATAAAAAAAGAAAAGAGAAATGAGAGGTGAGGAAGGTGAAAACTCAGGTTGGGAGGTGGTGATATGACACGGGCCTTACAAAGCCCAAAACAACAACACACAAACTTAAATAAAACAAAAAAAAAATATGAAAAAAAAAAGAAGAAATCGTATTCTTCTTCTTCCTATGTGAACCGCGGCACCATTACCTTCTTCTTCCTTAAAACTCTTTTTCTAAAAAGAACACACACCGCCGGTAACAGCAAGGAAATCAACATCACACTTCGATCAATCGACGCCCTCTCTTCACGAATCTCGCTATATCCTCACTCTCTCCCTCACCCTCTCAAACGATCTCAATCTGTTCTTCTTTGGTCTCGCGCTTCTCTCTTCTTTTTCTAATCATAGATCCAAATTATTCTAATTGATGAGGTGAGTTCTCGAAATTAGGAAAATTGAAGGTGACAAAGTGTTTATGAAAGAGGATTGAAAGTAAATTGAAGCTTAAAGGTTTGAAAGTTGATGGAAGGATGAAGATGAGAAAATGAATGGAAGTTTGTGACGGTGAACAAGACGGGTGAATTGAAGATGAGGATCCGATTTTGGCAGGGTATCAAAGGGCTTTTTAAGCTTTAATTTGAGAGAGGAGATGGGTTGCTTTTATAGAGTGAAAGAGTGATGAAATGTGAGGCCGTTTTGAAGAAATTTGTGCGTTTTGCTTTGAATTGGACTGCGTTTTGCAGTCACAGAATAAGCATGCTTGATGCGTTTCGTTTTGGCAGATTTCTCTGCGTTTCAGTTGATGAAAGGTGCTGGAGTTTTGGTCCGTGCGGCTTGTGCTTTGATGTTGTGGCTTCGCGTGTTGCTGTTGCGTTTTATGTGGAAGCTTAATGCATTTTGACTCGCGTGATGACGGGTTGTACGGCGTTTTGATTCAGGCCTTTTCCGTGTTCGTGATGCTCATGTGCTTGCTGATGTTTCATGGCTGGGAATATTAGCATGACAGAGGCTTGCGGAAGCTTGTGAAGAGTGCGTGCGAGTGTGGCTTTCGAGCGTGACGTCTTGTTATTGCAGCTTGTGAAGCTTATTGATTTGGCTGGGAATGGCTGGCGCTGTAACGTGATGTGAAGCTTGGTTATGCATTTTGGAGTTCGTGCGGCTGTATGAAGCTGGTAACTGGCTTGCTTTGTTTGTGTGGTGTTGGTTGTGATATGAATACGGCTTGATGTTCAATGTGGCTTACTATTATTTTTTTTATAAATTTGAATAGAAAAAGAAAGTATAATGTCATGGACCCTTTTTTTTAATTTTGTTTTGTAAGAAATAATGGGCTTAAGAAGATAAATGGGCTTCATAAGAAAAATTAGAAATAAAAAGGAGATTTAAGATTAAAAAGTGGAATTTGGAGAATTAAGTGGAAAGTGGAGAATAAAAATGAAAAAATAGAAAAAATAATGGGTGATATCTAAATAATGTGATAAAAGAAAATCGAAAAGGATAAAAAATGGAAATAGTCATAGAAAGTTGGAATAAGGATGGATAATTGGGCGACCGAATAATTTAGAACAAAAAAAATGGTCATTGAAAAGGGGACGGTTTAATCGAAAAATGGATGATGAATTGAAATTTGGAAATTTTTTGTGAATTGAATTAAAAAAATAAAAATGGATATGGAATTGATGGTTTTAAGCCCACAGCAAACTCTCATTTTTTTCAACAAGCCACTGATACGACCACTTTTGAACCAACTGGATAACTTGCAACTGAGGATTCAATCCAAAATTTACATGAAACATTGCCTGATAACCTGATGATTTTCGCATGCAACACATCTTGAACTTTGAACACGCACTGCCTGAGGAATAAACCACTGGCACACACAACTTGCAATTGAAACAATATTCTGATAGTTTGACCAATGATTAGGTCAAACATTCATATGAATTGAATTTTAACTGAACAAGCGCATCTGAATTGAAATCACTGCCTTATCTTTGCAAACCTGCAACACAGCGAGAAGAAGAGGCAAACTGCAACATATTTTTTGGCATTTTGGTTAGATGTTAGTAACATATAAACAGATAAAGCAAGTAAAAGCATGGTGATTTCCTGCGAAGCATAGACCTGCACCTGAAAAAGGATAAACGAACCAGTGCGTGATCTTGTTTGTATGCAAATGCAGATGAGATGCAAAAAATCTTTGGGTCAAAAATTAGGGTATGACACTAAAGCACAGAAAGTTTTCTCGAGCAGTGAGTAACGTTGTTCACAGTCGGTAAACTTTTTGCTTAGGTAGTAAATTGTGTACTCTTTTCGACCAGACTCGTCATGCTGGCCCAACACACACCCCATTGATTCTTCTAATACTGTCAAGTACATTATTAGAGGTCTTCCTTCAACTGGAGGCATAAGGATCGGAGGCTCTTGTAAGTATTCCTTGATTTTGTCAAAAGCCATTTGGCAATCTTCATTCCACCTGACCGTTTGTTCCTTTCTTAACAATTTGAACAAAGGTTCACAGGTTGCTGTTAGGTGAGATATGAACCGTGAAATGTAGTTCAATCTACCTAGGAACCCTCGAACTTATTTTTCGGTCTTCAGTGCAGGCATTTCTTGAATGGCTTTGACTTTGTCAGGGTCAACTTCAATCCCTTTCTCACTTACAATAAATCACAGCAGCTTACCGGATCGTACCCCGAATGTACACTTGTTGGGGTTTAACTTCAATTGGTACTTCCTCAGATGCTTGAATAGCTTCAACAGATTCACCAGGTGGTCTTCTTCTGTGAGGGACTTGGCAATCATGTCATCCACATAACATTCAATTTCCTTGTGGATCATGTCATGGAATAATGTTACCATAGCCCGTTGATAAGTGGCACCAGCATTCTTCAATCCGAATGGCATCACCTTATAACAGAACGTGCCCCAAGGTGTGATGAAAGTTGTTTTCTCCATGTCTTCAGGTGACATTTTGATCTGATTATATCCTGAAAATCCATCCATGAAGGAGAACACCGAGAACTGAGTCGTATTGTCGACCAATACATCAATGTGAGGTAATGGGAAGTCATCTTTCGGGCTGGCTCTGTTCAGGTCCCGGTAATCCACACACATTCTCACCTTGCCATCCTTCTTAGGAATAGGTACAATGTTAGCAACCCACGGCGGGTAACTGGTTACAGCAAGGAAATCGGCGTCCCATTGCTTTTGTACCTCTTCTTTTATCTTCATTGCCATATCTAGGCGAGTACGGCGCAGCTTTTGTTTTATTGGCGGACAGTCTTCTTTCAGAGGCAGCTTGTGCATAACAATGTCGGTATCCAGACCTGGCATGTCCTGATAAGACCAAGCAAAAACATCC
Organism: Lathyrus aphaca; assembly: GCA_963966055.1. Lineage (NCBI taxonomy): Eukaryota > Viridiplantae > Streptophyta > Magnoliopsida > Fabales > Fabaceae > Lathyrus > Lathyrus aphaca. The sequence continues at coordinate 432,064,346 of OZ014524.1, read as the reverse complement.
ACATACTCCCGAAGTATGTCAATCAGCTGCTCTTTCACTGAATCTTGCAGGCAGGCCCCGATCTTGACTTCCTTCAAGTCTTCTTCCGTACCAAGATTAACCGTCTCAACTTCCTCCTGATGAGGAGTGATAACCTTCTCCTCTTGTCTCAACAACCTGGCTAGCTCCTCTGGTAGCTCATAATCTTCTTCAACCCCTTCATCGGCTTGATTAATTGGATTGTCAAAGTCATACGAAGTCATAGCGGTGTTGTTGTCGGTGCAGTCTGGAGGGCACTTTCTGCAAGGGTTTAGATTTGTTCATTTTAGTGATCAGTTTTATCTTGCTTTAGAAAAAGTGAAAATGAAGTTATTATTTTGAAAAACATTTCCATTTTATTTTTGTACAAAAAATGAAAAAATGAAAAATAGTGAGCGGAGAAAGAAAAAGACTCATTTGCAAAAGATGTCCTGATATTCATTAATTGATCTTTGCACAAAATACAAGATGGCCCGATTACAAAATGAGTCCTGACATCTTGGGCAAGATGCAGGACTTGATGCATGCTTTAAAAACAGGAAATAATAATTACTCTGCAGGAGTAACTCTTATAATTTCCTGGGAAGAGCAGTTTGAGACATGGTTCCCCGGGATCCTTGGACGTATCCAGCTTTCCAGGTTGCGCTCATCTTCTGACTCATCTTCCAAGCTATTCACAGCATCCAGGGTGAGCATTCCCTCGCTGACAAACTTGGGCTCTTTTGCAGCCTCTGGTTGATCTTGTCGAGTTGGTTTGTAACCCAACCCGAATCGGTCCTCTTTCTTCTCCACGGGCAGCAGCTTGCCCCAGCCTTGGGCGGTACCTTCCTCAACAACCCTCCGGGCTTGTTGATATGATGTGATGGAGGTCCCAGACACAGCATATGTTTCATTGATATTCAGGGCCTCAAACCCCTGACTCATGGTTTCATGGATCTCCCCATCCATTTCAATGTATTTGAAAGTCGCCAGCTGGCTAACAAAGATGTCCTCCTCCCCACAAATGGTAATGACTTGGCCCTCCCACTCGAATTTTAACTTCTGGTGAAGGGTTGACGTCATGGCGCCAGCGGCGTGTATCCATGGTCTACCCAATAGACATCTGTAGGCAGGCTGTATATCCATCACAAAGAAGGTCGTTTTGAAAACCTGTGGGCCAATCATTATAGGCAACTCTATCTCTCCCAGAACTGATCTCTTAGAACCGTCAAAGGCCCTTACTACCAAGTTGCTTGGGCGTAGTGCCAATCCATCATGTTCCAGCTTCACAAGGGCTTTCTTGGGCAGGACATTGAGGGATGACCCTATGTCTACCAGTACGTGAGAAAGAACTGCACCCTTACACTCTAAGGTAATGTGCAAAGCCTTGTTGTGATTGTGACCTTCCGTTGTTAGATTAGCGTTGGTAAATCCTAGTCTATGACTAGCGTTGACATTTCCAACCACAACTTCTAACTGATTGACAGTGATCTCCTCCGGCACGTAAGCTGCGTGCAGGACTTTCAGTAGTGCATTCCGATGAGCCTCGGAGCACATTAGCAAAGATAGTATGGAGATTTTGGAAGGTGTTTGGTGAAGCTGGTCTACCACTTTGTAATCACTTTTCTTTATGATTCTCATGAATTCATCAACATCTTGATCAAAAAGAGTCTTCAAAGTTTCTCTAACAACTGGTTCTTCTTGCACCATGCTCTTCCCTTTTGACTTAGCAGCAGCTTCTGCTTCGGCAACAGGTCTTAGTATTTGCGAGGCAAAGAGACGTCCGCTTCTAGTGAAGCCTCCGCCTCCGCCCACATTGTCTATCTGAGGTGAAGAAGTTGATGACTCTAAAGTGATTTTCTGCCCCTCGCAGTATAGATCTGAGCCATAATGCCAAGGGATGGCATTATTGCTTTCGTAAGGAACTGGCCCAGGCACTATGATAGTGACCAAACTGATAGCAATTGCAGAGGGGACCACAATGGTGTGTGGATCATAGTATATGGTAACTGGTGCTCTGACAGGAGTAGCACTTTATTGTGAATTGTTGGTAGGAACATTTGCGGGATCGTAGTAAATCGTAACCGTTGAGACGCTTTCGTTAACTGTTGCTGATGTTGTAGCAGGAACTGATGGAATAATGGGTGTTGTCGTTGTAGAAGGAATGGTGACTGAACTGGTATTCGTTGAAGTGATTGATTGAATAGTTGTTGGAGTTGTAGTAGAATCGGTTGGAATAATGGTTGCTGACGTTGTAGGAGTATCTGTGATCGTTGATGAAGGAATTGTCAGAGTTGTAGTTGTCGTTGTTGTAATCTGAAGGATGTCATCCTTAATAAGACCATTTATGTCGTTCCTCAGTCTCTCACATCCATTGACAGCAATATTGCAATATCCACAGCCAAGCTCACATCCGGGGAACACTTGGCATTCTAACAGCTGAGCTTTGATTTCAACCAGAGGTGTTCGGATCTGTGCAACACTACTAATTAATGTAGATGGTTTTCCCTCCTCAATGGCATTAATCCTGGGCCCGTTGTGACTAGGCATTGGATTCCTTGTGACATTCGGAGGAGGTGCAAAGTTGAGAGCTTTTGAGTCCACCAGATCTTGGACTTTCATCTGTAGGGCCCTGCATTTTTCAGTGTTATGCCCCGGTGCGTTTGAGTGGAATGCACACCTGGCATTTGCATCATAGTTCTTTGGCATATTGGTGGGATCTGGAGGTGCCAATGTCCTTAACTCAACTAGGTTGAGCTTCAGGAGTTGTGGCAAGAGTGCAGCATGCGGCATTAGGATTGGGTCAATCACCCTGTTTGCCTGTGATGGCCTTTGTTGGAAAGGACGCTGTTGTTGGTTGTTATTGCTGTTGTACGACCTTTGTTGTGGATAATGAACTTGCTGTTGATATTTTGGTTGTTGTTGTTGAGGATATGTTGATTGTTGAGGAATCGGAGCTGGAATGGTAACTTCTGCTACTGACCGGTGAACATACTGAGGCCTGCCCCTGCTTGTATGGATGGAATTTGTTTCACCTGCCCTTCGGGGTCCCACAAAAGGCTTTCTGGGATTGCTGGATGAACTTGCACCACTGTCGGAAATTTTGCCCATCTTTAAGAGGCTTTCTATCCTCTCACCAGCTATGACCACATCAGCAAAACTGGTAGAGGAGAAGGCAGCCAATCTATCAATATAGGTCCCTTGTAATGTATTCATGAACATGTCAGCCATTTCCCTTTCTGACATGGGTGGTTGGACAGCAGCGGCAGGCTGTCTCTACCTTTGGGCATATTCCCTGAAGCTCTCTCTAGAAGACTGAGACATGCCCATTAGAAGAGTTCTATTGGGAGCCATGTCCAGGTTGTACTGATATTGTCTGATGAAAGCTTCAGCTAAGTCTTTCCAGCATCTAATGGTAGCTCTGGTCAAGTGTGAATACCATTCTCTTGAAGCTCCAGTCAGACTGTCTTCAAAGTAGAACATCCACAACTTTTCATCCATGGTATACGCTTTAAGCCTTCCCAAGAAAGACTGCAAGTGAGTGCGAGGACAGGAGGTACCATTGTACTTTTCAAAGCATGGGGGTTTGAATTTGTGGGGAATTCTCACCCCATCCACTAGCCCCATGTCCATCACATCGAAGCCCAAAGAATTCTGAGACTCCAAAGAGCTTAACTTTTCAGCAATTTCGTCTAATCTCCTGTCATATACTTCATCTCCAGCCCCCATAACAGTAAACTATTCTTCTTGGGGATCCTCTTGCAAGATTCTCCCCCCAGCAGTATTACCTTGCACATTTCTCGGGATGTTAACTTCTGGATCCAGATGAGGTCCAAATATTGGTGGGTCAAGACGAGGCTGGCCCCGTTCATTGTTACTAGTTCCTCCTGTTCCAAGATGAGGCTCCTCAGGAGTTTGTCTTTCCACCAGCTCTCTTAACCTTTCTTGACTCTGGGCTAAGCCAGTCATCACTGCCATGAACTGAGACATCTGATTTCTCATTTCTACTCTCTCATTAGCCATCTGATTTCTGACCTCAGTCAGATCCTGCTGTACCTGCTCCATTTGAATACCAGGAAGGTTGTTACGAGTCGGGTACCGGTGTGCGCGGTTGACAGGGAACACTCGGCGACGAGCAATGTTTCCTGAAGTCACAACAAAGTTAGAAACAATAATAATAACAAACCCTACAAAACAAAACAAAATTTAGTATGCAATGCAGTATGCTTATTTGTTTTCCAAGGTATCCGGTTTGGTTCTTGGTTTTGACCTTTCCAAACCTCGAGGAAGATGCTTGATGTTGTTGAGAGAAAACCCAAATAAAGACAAACTAAAATATATTACAAATGGTGAACGATACATAGTTTGTTTTACAACACATGCCCATGGAGGGTCAAAATATAACAAAAGGAAAAGTACATCAAAATGGAAACAAATAACAACCAAAGAATCAGACATCCAGTCCAAACTCATCCTCTCTAACTTCCTTCAGAAGTGCCTCAGTCACTGGACCAGCTGGGTGCTCTGTAATGGTCCTAATGAGGAGGTTCCTGGTAGCAATGGCAGTGGTCAGCTTCTTATGCCTGTCTTGGTCCTTTGACCTCTTCAATCCTGCCCTAAGCTTCAATTCTGAAATCTCCTTCTGAGCTGCCAACAAAGCTTCCTGCTGCTTCTTCTCATTGGCCTCTAGCTGCTCAATCTTGGCTTGAGATTTATGGTCTTCTTGTGTATGGGCTTCAGTGATCCTGACCCACCTAGCCTGACTCTCTTGAAGATAGAGCTCAGTCCTAGCCTTCTGAATCTTGGCTTCTTTACAGGCATTCTTCAATATTTTCTCCCCAACTCTTGCTTTCCTGATATAGTCCTCTGTCTTCTCAATTTTGGCAAGATGTTCCACCCTAAGCTTCTCTAATCTCTCAATATCCAGGCAACCATCACTCCTTTCCCAAAAAGTCTTCTTCAAGGCTTGAGATAAGTTCTCATTCCTTTCCTTCAGCCTCTCAAATTCTTCTAGGCTGACAGTTGCTGCTGACTGTACTGCAGATGGCCCAGGTATGTCTTCCAAGATGAAAGGCATTCTGGTAATCTGGGCTCTAGCACGGGACCAGTCATAGTATTGAGCTGAAGCAACATTATTACACCTTCCAAGAATAGCCATCCATTTTGTCTGGATGTTGTCCCAAGCCCAGGATGCTTGTCTGACAGCAGCTGAATTAGGTAAAACCGCATGACCTAAGTCAAGGTTTGATTGAGAAAAAAAGTTTGAAGTTTGAAAACAAAGAAAGTTTGAAAATAGGGAGAAGATTTGAAAATCTAAGAAGTGGGAGGAGATGAAAGGACTATCCTAAAACTTGAATGTAAAAGTTAAAGGAAGAACGATCAAACCGTGTGGTGAACATTATTTGAAACAAACGGATTTCCATCTTCATAAACAAGTGAGCTCAATCGGAGTCAAAGTCTTCAATCCATAATAGTTCAAGCAAGGGAATGATCCTAGAATCTAAGTCCAACTTCAAGTCCAATGCTAAGGATAGTAGCCATAGTCCGAAATTAAAGTCACAAATCTTTTAGATGTTTAATCCTTTATTAATATTTTTGTGTCCAAATGGACAAAAGAAAAATCACAAGCAACAATATAAACATAAACAATATGATGAATGATATAGTATAATAGAAGCATAATAAAGAGGATAAGGAGTGAGAGATTGAAATAAAGAGGATAAGGTGCGAGAGATTGAATTTAAATGGTTAGTATATTAATAGTATAATATTTACATAGAGATGGTATGATGAACTTAATCAAACACAACCACAAAAAGATAACAAAAATCGAGGCAACCGGATCCAAATGGATCTTATTTCGAATTCGGGACAAGTTTAGGTCTATGTTAAGCAATCGCCGAGTAATTTACGGAGTAATTACCCTACAAATGAGGCCGGCCACCACCAATTAAGGTGGAAAATATTTGTGCTAATACATGTTAGAGAAATGATATAATTGATCATTCTCCGAAAACATATCGCACGAAAAGAAAAGGTAACGGTCTAATCATAATCGAGATTTCACATTGAATTATCGAAAGCAACCTATCACGATTCCAAAGTATGGAGAATGATCCAAATGATCATTCATCCATAGATTTGAAATAATGAAGATTAAACATCTTCGAAAACCAATAATCTACGAATCCGAGATCTCATCGACCAAAAAGAAAAGGATGAAGAAGAAATGGATCTAGAATCTATGATCCATTCAAAAATCCATGAAAAAAAATTGAAACCAAAATATTAAATGGTTTTTTATATTCAAATATTTTTTATAATAAAACTCTTAAGAAAATAAATTTTTATATATATTTTTTTAAGCATTTTTTCAAATGGAAAAGAAATAATAGAGTTATGAAAGGAATCTAAAATAGAAAATATAAGAAATTACGATTAAAAAAAGGTAATAAAGCAAATAAAAAAAGAAAAGAGAAATGAGAGGTGAGGAAGGTGAAAACTCAGGTTGGGAGGTGGTGATATGACACGGGCCTTACAAAGCCCAAAACAACAACACACAAACTTAAATAAAACAAAAAAACAAAATATGAAAAAAAAAGAAAAAGAAGAAATCGTATTCTTCTTCTTCCTATGTGAACCGCGGCACCATTACCTTCTTCTTCCTTAAAACTTTTTTTCTAAAAAGAACACACACCGCCGGTAACAGCAAGGAAATCAACATCACACTTCGATCAATCGACGCCCTCTCTTCACGAATCTCGCTATATCCTCACTCTCTCCCTCACCCTCTCAAACGATCTCAATCTGTTCTTCTTTGGTCTCGCGCTTCTCTCTTCTTTTTCTAATCATAGATCCAAATTATTCTAATTGATGAGGTGAGTTCTCGAAATCAGGAAAATTGAAGGTGACAAAGTGTTTATGAAAGAGGATTGAAAGTAAATTGAAGCTTGAAGGTTTGAAAGTTGATGGAAGGATGAAGATGAGAAAATGAATGGAAGTTTGTGACGGTGAAGAAGACGGATGAATTGAAGATGAGGATCTGATTTTGGCAGGGTATCAAAGGGCTTTTTAAGCTTTAATTTGAGAGAGGAGATGGGTTGCTTTGATAGAGTGAAAGAGTGATGAAATGTGAGGCCGTTTTGAAGAAATTTGTGCGTTTTGCTTTGAATTGGACTGCGTTTTGCGGTCACGGAATAAGCATGCTTGCTGCGTTTCGTTTTGGCAGATTTTTCTGCGTTTCAGTTGATGAAAGGTGCTGGAGTTTTGGTCCGTGCAGTTTGTGCTTTGATGTTGTGGCTTCGCGTGTTGCTGTTGCGTTTTATGTGGAAGCTTGATGCGTTTTGACTCGTGTGATGACGGGTTGTACGGCGTTTTGATTCAGGCCTTTTCCGTGTTCGTGATGCTCACGTGCTTGCTGATGTTTCACGGCCGGGAATATTGGCATGACAGAGGCTTGCGGAAGCTTGTGAAGAGTGCGTGCGAGTGTGGCTTGCGAGCGTGACGTCTTGTTATTGCAGCTTGTGAAGCTTATTGATTTGGCTGGGAATGGCTGGCGCTGTAACGTGATGTGAAGCTTGGCTATGCGTTTTGGAGTTCGTGCGGCTGTATGAAGCTGGTAACTGGCTTGCTTTGTTTGTGTGGTGTTGGCTATGATATGAATACGGCTTGATGTTCAATGTGGCTTACTATTATTTTTTTTTAAAATTTGAATAGAAAAAGAAAGTATAATGTCATGGACCCTTTTTTTTTAATTTTGTTTTGTAAGAAATAATGGGCTTAAGAAGATAAATGGGCTTCATAAGAAAAATTAGAAATAAAATGGAGATTTAAGATTAAAAAGTGGAATTTGGAGAATTAAGTGGAAAGTGGAGAATAAAAATGAAAAAATAGAAAAAATAATGGGTGATATCTAAATAATGTGATAAAAGAAAATCGAAAAGGATAAAAAATGGAAATAGTCATAGAAAGTTGGAATAAGGATGGATAATTGGGCGACCGAATAATTGAGAACAAAAAAATGGTCATTGAAAAGGGGACGGTTTAATCGAAAAATGGATGATGAATTGAAATTTGGAAATCTTTTGTGAATTGAATTAAAAAAATAAAAATGGATATGGAATTGATGGTTTTAAGCCCACAGCAAACTCTGATTTTTTTCAACAAGCCACTGATACGACCACTTTTGAACCAACTAGATAACTTGCAACTGAAGATTCAATCCAAACTTTACATGAAACACTGCCTGATAACCTGATGATTTTCGCACGTAACACATCTTGAACTTTGAACACACACTGCTTGAGGAATAAACCACTAGCACACACAACTTGCAATTGAAACAATCTTCTGATAGTTTTACCAATGATTAGGTCAAACATTCATATGAATTGAATTGTAACTGAACAAGCGCATCTGAACTGAAATCACTGCCTTATCTTTGCAAACCTGCAAAACAGCGAGAAGAAGAGGCAAACTGCAACATATTTTTTGGCATTTTGGTTAGATGTTAGTAACATATAAACAAATAAAGCAAGTAAAAGCATGGTGATCTCCTGCGAAGCATAGACCTGCACCTGAAAAAGGATAAACGAACCAGTGCGTGATCTTATTTGTATGCAAATGCAGATGAGATGCGAAAAATCTTAGGGTCAAAAATTAGGGTATGACAGATGCCCCTATTTAAGTTTCTTCAATCCAGAGATAATGAAGATCGAAATCTTCGTTTCGACAAGATGGAAGATACTTAAATATCAAAAACCCAATTTTTGATCCTAAGATGCCAAAAACTGGAATGGAATGAAACGAACTATATGAAATGATATGAAGATGATATGTGAAATAATATGAGAATGATGCAAAATGTTATGAAAGCACATGCAATGTTATGAGAAAATGTTATGAAAGAATATGAGATGTATATGATATGCAGAGAAAATATGTGAAATGCAGAGAAATCCGTGAGGGATAAGACGACACGAGAAAAAGAATAAACGCTGGGGATAAGGAGCATAAGACTCCGACGGGGAAAAGTGAAATGCTAGAGACTAACACATGGCTTAGCTTAGACGAAAATTTCCAAGAATGGCAATCGGACAGAAAGGATCACAACATCCAGGAATGGCACTGAATGAAATGAAAAAAAGTACACCAGAAGCATCCAAGGATGACATTACTGACTTCAATAGGGATGTCCAAGAATGGCAATCGGATAAAGGTAATCACAATATCTGAGAATAGCAATCAGATAAAAAGTGAATCACAACATTCAGGAACAGAACTGAATGAAATGGGGAAAATTCGGGAAAGTACATCAACTCAATGATGACTCCAACATGGAAATCCGAGAATGGCAACCGGAAGGAAAGTGGTCACAATATCCGAGAATAGCAATCAGATAAAATGTGAATCACAATATTCAGGAACAGAACTGAATGAGATGAAAAAAAAAAGTCCGGGACAGTACATCAAGTCAATGATGACTTCACTATGAACATCCGAGAATGGCAATCGGACAACAGGGTGTAATATATGAGAAGACACAATAAGTAGGTGAAGAAAAAGTTCTGGAGAGACAGACAAATGCCAAGTAAGTTGGACTTTGACCAAAAAGTAAGAAGTTGAAAACAACAAGACTTCGAGAAATGCATATGAGGACTAAAACACTCAGTATGCAGACTTTTACGAAAATGGGGACTAAACCACCCAAGAACACGCATAATGAGGACTAAAACACTCAAATATGCAAACGTAAACAAAACTGGGGAATAACACACCCGAGAAAATGCATAATGAGGACTAAAACACTCAGATATGCAAACATAGACAAAACGGGGGAATAACACACCCAAGAAAATGCATAATGAGGACTAAAACACTCAAATATGCAAATGTAAACAAAACTGGGGAATAACACACCCAAGAAAATGCATAATGAGGACTAAAACACTCAAATATGCAAACATAAACCAGATTGGGGAATAACACACCCAAAGAGACAATATGAGAGAAAATGCCGACAACCAGTTTAGACTCTTAGAGGAGTGGAAAAGATGGGAGACTGATTCCTCAACACAGAGATCACTGCCATTCTGCTCGAATATTAGAGATGCTACTGCTTAACAACTCTCTGTCACACCAGTAAGCTGTACCGAGTTGAAAATCTTTTGAGAGAAGTCATGCAAAGCTGTTAGGGGATTCTTGAAGAAAGATTGCCCCAAGTTCAATGACTGATGAAGGTAAACTGATAATGGATTCAATTCATGACTAATGCTGGAGAAAAATAATCAGATCTTTGAGATAACTGTTGAGAGAATAAACTGATCATGGCTTCAGTTCTTGAAATGAATGCTGAGAAAATAACCCAATGTGAAACTTGCAGAGAATCTTCTGACTAACCACATCTGAGAACAACTTGCATTGAGAAACAAAACTTGAACCATAGGACATGAGAAGAATTTGCCCCTTGGTAGGATCACCGACCAAGTTTCTTAACTGTTTGAAAATTCCTTGATGAGGAAAGTTTATTTGCGAATAAAAAGTTTGTACAAACCTGGTAATTTTAATGCAAAGTTTGAAATCAAGAATCATTTTTGGAATGAAATTTATTGATGTAAAGTAAATGAAAACATTGTTAAAACATGGCGGTTCAGACAACATGGAAGATAAAGCAAAAGTTTAAGAAACAAATGATTGGTAAAGAACTTGGGAGTCAGTTTACGCAACCTTGTTGTAGTATGCTTTTCAAAAGAAACCTGGATTCAATTAGGACTTTTGAAGGTTGTAATGTGGCCTGGTTCATGGTTTAGGAAACAAAGGATATAGGCTCAAAGTTTATTTGTACCCAACCCAACTTCGTGATGAACTCTAGTCTTACATTCAATTAATTCAGCCTATACATTCAAATTCCAAGAAATTTAGGATTGCACAGATGAATATGGTCCATAAGCCAAGAGATTTTGAGATAGCGGTCACATCTTTCCCTTTTGTTATTTCCAATGAGGACTTTGGTCCACTCATCTTACTTTTGCTGAGGATTTTGATGACCTCTTGGTAAATATTTCTTTTATTATCCCTAACTTTTGCCTGAACTGTGTCATTTCAACTTACAGCCAGCGGGATGCCCCAGTTTTTGCCTAAGTCTCCTTCATAGGTTTCGACTTAGCGGGCTTTGATTTTTTTTCAATAATTTTTTTTTGAAAGATAATGACTGCACGGCTTAATGATTACGATGAACCATCATTAGCTTTTGAATTGAGAAACATCTTCAACACTTCTTTGATGTGTGTATGAAGGAAAGCTTGAGATTGCAACCTTTATTAAAAGGTGTCTTGAATGATTCTCTTGTACTTGAATGCACATTCGAATTAATTGAGAACTACCCATCCCTGGTTAAAATTGAGGTTTTTTTTTTTTTTTGAATAGAAAGAAACTCCAACTTCAAGGCTCAAAGGGGTTGAAAAAGGATTAACCTCCTTATTTCACCAGTGTTTGGGAATTGAAACAATGCTTGTATATCATCAACCTAGTCTTAATTGAAAGCATACCAACAACAGTTATGGGTATCTCGTTTTCATCATCCTCCCTCCGATCATTGTAAAAGCTTTGAGAAAAGATAAATGAACTTTGAAGTATGAAGCATAAAGATGCAAATAGTAAATGAAATTGAATCAAAACAAAGCAATGCTCATTTCATTAAAATCAACATGCAAGTACAAACAAGCTTAAAAGCAAACAACTTAATACGATTGAAGAAAATTGCAAACATAAAGAAACAATGGCCTAGTGATCCATCAACAACAAGGATGAGTTGTCCCGTCTGATATTTTGGCCCGGAAGAAAATTTGACTGTTGAAATCTTCTAGAAGATTCACTTCCCAAGCTTCGGCAAAGGATTGTTGATAACATTGGGATTAGTGTCATTAAAGTAAAGGATGTTGTTCCTGATAAGTTCTTGCACCTTAGCCTTCAGTGCAAAGCAATGTTCCAGGTCATGACCAGTTCCACCTTGATGAAACTCACAGCGAAGATCCGATATATAACCAATCGGAAGAGGATTTGGAACAGGAGGCGGATGCCTAGTAGTAATTAAACCACTCTTAATCAAGGAAGGAAACAACTCAGTGTAAGGCATCGGGATCGGATCAAAGTTTGGCCTATTGCGATACTGATTTTGTCCAGCAGCAATATGAGGAGCCTGAGCTTGAGCTCGAATATGAACTTGAGCTTGAGCTGGTTGAACTTGACCTTGAGTCTGAGTTTGAGTAGGTTGAGCTTTAACAACAGGAGAAATTGCAGCTACATATGGTTGAACATATCGTTGTTGCGGGCGATAGGGCCTCCTCTCGGTTGAAACAGCATAAGCATCACCATCTCTTTTCTTGTCAAAGTTCCCAAAAGACTTTCTTGCAGCATTAGGAGCTTCAGAATTGGTAATCTTACCCTTCTTGATACCTTCCTCTAGTCTTTCTCCAATAGTGACTAGATCAGAAAAACCAGATGACACACTTCCTACCATTTTCTCCCAAAAGAACGGTTGAAGCGTGTCCATGAACAAACCAGTTAATTCCTTTCCGGGCAAAGGTGGTTCCACTTGAGCAGCTAGCTCTCTCCAACGCTGAGCGTACTCTTTGAACGATTCTTTCTCTTTCTGTGACATGTTTTGAAGTTGACGACGGTCAGGCGCCATGTCCAGATTGTACTTATACTGTCTTACAAAAGCATCAGATAAATCTTTCCAGCTTCGAATGTGACTCTTCTCAAGTCCAACATACCACTTCATAGAAGCCCCACTCAGACTATCTTGAAAACAGTGAATAAGCAGCTTGTCATCCTTAGCATGCGCAACCATTTTGCGACAATACATCAGCAGATGAATCTTTGGACAAGTATGACCATTGTACTTCTCAAATACAGGAACCTTGAATTTGTCAGGAAGAACCAAGTCGGAAACCAAACACATGTCTATTGCAGCAGAACCAAAGACATCTTTTCCTTCTAGACCTCTTACCCTCTTCTCAAGAGTCAAACATTGCTCTCTAACTTCATCCATATATCCAGGTTCACCCTGACTTTCAGCTTGTGGACCAGCAGCTTGATACAAAAAAGGAGAATTCTGATAAGTAGTCTGAGCAGTAGTGTTCACAACAGGTTGAGGTTCGACAAAAGTCGGAGCTGCAAAGACTGGTATAACAAATGGACCACCAATTTGAGCAGTAGCAGAAACTGGCACATAATCCGGAGGTAACCCATATTATGGCCAAGTAGAAATCGGTTGCTGAACAACAAGAGGATCAACAACAGCAGTAAAAACTTCAGAGATAACAGTCCTTTGATGTGGTTCACCTCGAGCAATCAGAACTTGCATCATTTCAGTGAGCCTGGTCATACCGGCCTTCAACTCATCAATTTCCATTCGGACTTCCATGTTATGCTGTTCTTGGTGTTCCATCCTCAATCTGATAGCTCTCAATCTGTTAGCAGCTCTAGTACCGTATCTGTGGTGAGGAGTCAGCTTGACGGATCAACAGACAACTGAAGAAAGAAACAACCGGGATGAGTTCCCACACAACTCGGATGAACGCAAGAACATGCGAGGATGCAATGATATGCAATGTTCACTTCCATTTTCAGAAAAACAAATCGATTATTGCAAACATGGTCAACATCGAGAATACTGTCATGAAAAATCTTTGACAAAAAGGAATATTTATTCTTTCCAATATTTGCAATAATCGGAATTGTCTTCCTTGAAAAATGGTTGTGAAGATGATCATGATGAATATGTAGATGCAACAACCACAAACAAGATCACGCAAAGAACTCAGGTTCAAAGGTTCGAATCACGAGCATGGAGTCAAGGGATAAGAACCAACAACCCCCAAAGGCATGTACTAAGGTTTGTCTTCATTGTACCTGCAAAAAAACCAAAAGGGTGCTAACAGAGGTTCCCGGAGTTAACAACCATATTTAGAATATCATCGGTACGTTGGATTACTCCCCAACCGATAACATTCTTAAAATAGACCTCGTCCGAGTGTAGTATCGCGTGACAACCACCTTAGGTTTACACCCAGATAGTTTCCGCACTACGTTCCTAAATTGGCTTAGATTGGTTAAGGGTTCTACGGTCCTCAGTATGATCAGCTCAAGGTCGGAAAATAATGCCACGTACGATTACTCGTCATGACATTGATAGTCCAAGAGAGCCTAACCGAGTGGAGATTATCAAATTGATATCGCTTTGGACTACTCCATCGCATATCGCTTCGAATATCACCGTCCTATCATAAGTTCCACTCAGATCCGGGTTAGAATCTATCTTACAGAGGATCACCAGAACCGAAACAGAACAACCAAGTAACAAACAAATCAAACTAAAGCAGTAAATAAATCAAAGTAGGCCGAATCCACTTAGAGATTGACTCCCCAACAGAGTCACCACTTTTCTGTAGCGGTAAAATCATGAGTGTAAGCTATTGACTAACTTAACTCAAGGTAAACAGAGTCGCCACCGCGCTTTTATTTATTTCCAAAAGGAAAAAGGAAAAAGAACGAACAAAACCTAATGAATCTAAAAGCAAAAGCTAAAAGAATCAAACAGAGAACGGGTAGGGGGATAGGTTATAAATCGGGAAGGTTTTACGCACCCGAAATGTCCGTGGTACTCCACGGGAACCCTTTGAAGTATTTACTGCTTTTTTTGGTTTGAAATGGTTTGCTTGAAAAAAGATTGAAGAGATGAGGAGAAGAATGTTTTTTAAGATTTTTGTGTTTGAAGAGACGAACGTCTCATGCCTACGTACCCACAAAGTGCAATGCGAGATCAAAACCCCGTAGTTCGTGGTACAAAATTTGAAAAGAAACAATGAGTTGAATTGATTTTAAAATGTAGAGATAAGTCGTCATTCTTTAGAGAATAATTCCGCTAGAAAGAATGAATCATATCTAAACATAAAAAAATGGTTAAAAGATACGTGCACAAAGGCACAAAATCAATTGAATGAGTTTTGAATGTTTTAAAGTTTTTGAGAAGAAAAGTTTCGATATGCTTATGTGGTTTAGCATTTATTAAAGAAATGAAATGAAAAGGTAAAACCGCATGACCTAAGTCAAGGTTTGATTGAGAAAAAATGTTTGAAGTTTGAAAACAAAGAAAGTTTTAAAATAGGGAGAAGATTTGAAAATCTAAGAAGTGGGAGGAGATGAAGGGACTATCCTAAAACTTGAATGTAAAAGTTAAAGGAAGAACGATCAAACCGTGTGGTGAACATTCTTTGAAACAAACGGATTTCCATCTTCATAAACAAGTGAGCTCAATCGGAGTCAAAGTCTTCAATCCATAATAGTTCAAGCAAGGGAATGATCCTAGAATCTAAGTCCAACTCCAAGTCCAATGCTAAGGATAGTAGCCATAGTCCGAAATTAAAGTCACAAATCTTTTAGATGTTTAATCCTTTATTAATATTTTTGTGTCCAAATGGACAAAAGAAAAATCACAAGCAACAATATAAACATAAACAATTTGATGAATGATATAGTATAATAGAAGCATAATAAAGAGGATAAGGAGCGAGAGATTGAAATAAAGAGGATAAGGTGCGAGAGATTGAATTTAAATGGTTAGTATATTAATAGTATAATATTTACATAGAGATGGTATGATGAACTTAATCAAACACAACCACAAAAAGATAACAAAAATCGAGGCAACCGGATCCAAATGGATCTTATTCCGAATTCGGGACAAGTTTAGGTCTATGTTAAGCAATCGCCGAGTAATTTACGGAGTAATTACCCTACAAATGAGGCCGGACACCACCAATTAAGGTGGAAAATATTTGTGCTAATACATGTTAGAGAAATGATATAATGGATCATTCTCCGAAAACATATCGCACGAAAAGAAAAGGTAACGGTCTAATCATAATCGAGATTTCACATTGAATTATCGATAGCAACCTATCACGATTCCAAAGTATGGAGAATGATCCAAATGATCATTCATCCATAGATTTGAAATAATGAAGATTAAACATCTTCGAAGACCAATAATCTACGAATCCGAGATCTCATCGACCAAAAAGAAAAGGATGAAGAAGAAATGGATCTAGAATCTATGATCCATTCAAAAATCCATGAAAAAAAATCGAAACCAAAATATTAAATGGTTTTTTATATTCAAATATTTTTTATAATAAAACTCTTAAGAAAATATATTTTTATATATTTATTTTTTAGCATTTTTTCAAATGGAAAAGAAATAATAGAGTTATGTAAGGAATCTAAAATAGAAAATATAAGAAATTACGATAAAAAAAAAGGTAATAAAGCAAATAAAAAAAGAAAAGAGAAATGAGAGGTGAGGAAGGTGAAAACTCAGGTTGGGAGGTGGTGATATGACACGGGCCTTACAAAGCCCAAAACAACAACACACAAACTTAAATAAAACAAAAAAAAAATATGAAAAAAAAAGAAGAAATCGTATTCTTCTTCTTCCTATGTGAACCGCGGCACCATTACCTTCTTCTTCCTTAAAACTCTTTTTCTAAAAAGAACACACACCGCCGGTAACAGCAAGGAAATCAACATCACACTTCGATCAATCGACGCCCTCTCTTCACGAATCTCGCTATATCCTCACTCTCTCCCTCACCCTCTCAAACGATCTCAATCTGTTCTTCTTTGGTCTCGCGCTTCTCTCTTCTTTTTCTAATCATAGATCCAAATTATTCTAATTGATGAGGTGAGTTCTCGAAATTAGGAAAATTGAAGGTGACAAAGTGTTTATGAAAGAGGATTGAAAGTAAATTGAAGCTTAAAGGTTTGAAAGTTGATGGAAGGATGAAGATGAGAAAATGAATGGAAGTTTGTGACGGTGAACAAGACGGGTGAATTGAAGATGAGGATCCGATTTTGGCAGGGTATCAAAGGGCTTTTTAAGCTTTAATTTGAGAGAGGAGATGGGTTGCTTTTATAGAGTGAAAGAGTGATGAAATGTGAGGCCGTTTTGAAGAAATTTGTGCGTTTTGCTTTGAATTGGACTGCGTTTTGCAGTCACAGAATAAGCATGCTTGATGCGTTTCGTTTTGGCAGATTTCTCTGCGTTTCAGTTGATGAAAGGTGCTGGAGTTTTGGTCCGTGCGGCTTGTGCTTTGATGTTGTGGCTTCGCGTGTTGCTGTTGCGTTTTATGTGGAAGCTTAATGCATTTTGACTCGCGTGATGACGGGTTGTACGGCGTTTTGATTCAGGCCTTTTCCGTGTTCGTGATGCTCATGTGCTTGCTGATGTTTCATGGCTGGGAATATTAGCATGACAGAGGCTTGCGGAAGCTTGTGAAGAGTGCGTGCGAGTGTGGCTTTCGAGCGTGACGTCTTGTTATTGCAGCTTGTGAAGCTTATTGATTTGGCTGGGAATGGCTGGCGCTGTAACGTGATGTGAAGCTTGGTTATGCATTTTGGAGTTCGTGCGGCTGTATGAAGCTGGTAACTGGCTTGCTTTGTTTGTGTGGTGTTGGTTGTGATATGAATACGGCTTGATGTTCAATGTGGCTTACTATTATTTTTTTTATAAATTTGAATAGAAAAAGAAAGTATAATGTCATGGACCCTTTTTTTTAATTTTGTTTTGTAAGAAATAATGGGCTTAAGAAGATAAATGGGCTTCATAAGAAAAATTAGAAATAAAAAGGAGATTTAAGATTAAAAAGTGGAATTTGGAGAATTAAGTGGAAAGTGGAGAATAAAAATGAAAAAATAGAAAAAATAATGGGTGATATCTAAATAATGTGATAAAAGAAAATCGAAAAGGATAAAAAATGGAAATAGTCATAGAAAGTTGGAATAAGGATGGATAATTGGGCGACCGAATAATTTAGAACAAAAAAAATGGTCATTGAAAAGGGGACGGTTTAATCGAAAAATGGATGATGAATTGAAATTTGGAAATTTTTTGTGAATTGAATTAAAAAAATAAAAATGGATATGGAATTGATGGTTTTAAGCCCACAGCAAACTCTCATTTTTTTCAACAAGCCACTGATACGACCACTTTTGAACCAACTGGATAACTTGCAACTGAGGATTCAATCCAAAATTTACATGAAACATTGCCTGATAACCTGATGATTTTCGCATGCAACACATCTTGAACTTTGAACACGCACTGCCTGAGGAATAAACCACTGGCACACACAACTTGCAATTGAAACAATATTCTGATAGTTTGACCAATGATTAGGTCAAACATTCATATGAATTGAATTTTAACTGAACAAGCGCATCTGAATTGAAATCACTGCCTTATCTTTGCAAACCTGCAACACAGCGAGAAGAAGAGGCAAACTGCAACATATTTTTTGGCATTTTGGTTAGATGTTAGTAACATATAAACAGATAAAGCAAGTAAAAGCATGGTGATTTCCTGCGAAGCATAGACCTGCACCTGAAAAAGGATAAACGAACCAGTGCGTGATCTTGTTTGTATGCAAATGCAGATGAGATGCAAAAAATCTTTGGGTCAAAAATTAGGGTATGACACTAAAGCACAGAAAGTTTTCTCGAGCAGTGAGTAACGTTGTTCACAGTCGGTAAACTTTTTGCTTAGGTAGTAAATTGTGTACTCTTTTCGACCAGACTCGTCATGCTGGCCCAACACACACCCCATTGATTCTTCTAATACTGTCAAGTACATTATTAGAGGTCTTCCTTCAACTGGAGGCATAAGGATCGGAGGCTCTTGTAAGTATTCCTTGATTTTGTCAAAAGCCATTTGGCAATCTTCATTCCACCTGACCGTTTGTTCCTTTCTTAACAATTTGAACAAAGGTTCACAGGTTGCTGTTAGGTGAGATATGAACCGTGAAATGTAGTTCAATCTACCTAGGAACCCTCGAACTTATTTTTCGGTCTTCACTGCAGGCATTTCTTGAATGGCTTTGACTTTGTCAGGGTCAACTTCAATCCCTTTCTCACTTACAATAAATCACAGCAGCTTACCGGATCGTACCCCGAATGTACACTTGTTGGGGTTTAACTTCAATTGGTACTTCCTCAGATGCTTGAATAGCTTCAACAGATTCACCAGGTGGTCTTCTTCTGTGAGGGACTTGGCAATCATGTCATCCACATAACATTCAATTTCCTTGTGGATCATGTCATGGAATAATGTTACCATAGCCCGTTGATAAGTGGCACCAGCATTCTTCAATCCGAATGGCATCACCTTATAACAGAACGTGCCCCAAGGTGTGATGAAAGTTGTTTTCTCCATGTCTTCAGGTGACATTTTGATCTGATTATATCCTGAAAATCCATCCATGAAGGAGAACACCGAGAACTGAGTCGTATTGTCGACCAATACATCAATGTGAGGTAATGGGAAGTCATCTTTCGGGCTGGCTCTGTTCAGGTCCCGGTAATCCACACACATTCTCACCTTGCCATCCTTCTTAGGAATAGGTACAATGTTAGCAACCCACGGCGGGTAACTGGTTACAGCAAGGAAATCGGCGTCCCATTGCTTTTGTACCTCTTCTTTTATCTTCATTGCCATATCTAGGCGAGTACGGCGCAGCTTTTGTTTTATTGGCGGACAGTCTTCTTTCAGAGGCAGCTTGTGCATAACAATGTCGGTATCCAGACCTGGCATGTCCTGATAAGACCAAGCAAAAACATCCACATACTCCCGAAGTATGTCAATCAGCTGCTCTTTCACTGAATCTTGCAGGCAGGCCCCGATCTTGACTTCCTTCAAGTCTTCTTCCGTACCAAGATTAACCGTCTCAACTTCCTCCTGATGAGGAGTGATAACCTTCTCCTCTTGTCTCAACAACCTGGCTAGCTCCTCTGGTAGCTCATAATCTTCTTCAACCCCTTCATCGGCTTGATTAATTGGATTGTCAAAGTCATACGAAGTCATAGCGGTGTTGTTGTCGGTGCAGTCTGGAGGGCACTTTCTGCAAGGGTTTAGATTTGTTCATTTTAGTGATCAGTTTTATCTTGCTTTAGAAAAAGTGAAAATGAAGTTATTATTTTGAAAAACATTTCCATTTTATTTTTGTACAAAAAATGAAAAAATGAAAAATAGTGAGCGGAGAAAGAAAAAGACTCATTTGCAAAAGATGTCCTGATATTCATTAATTGATCTTTGCACAAAATACAAGATGGCCCGATTACAAAATGAGTCCTGACATCTTGGGCAAGATGCAGGACTTGATGCATGCTTTAAAAACAGGAAATAATAATTACTCTGCAGGAGTAACTCTTATAATTTCCTGGGAAGAGCAGTTTGAGACATGGTTCCCCGGGATCCTTGGACGTATCCAGCTTTCCAGGTTGCGCTCATCTTCTGACTCATCTTCCAAGCTATTCACAGCATCCAGGGTGAGCATTCCCTCGCTGACAAACTTGGGCTCTTTTGCAGCCTCTGGTTGATCTTGTCGAGTTGGTTTGTAACCCAACCCGAATCGGTCCTCTTTCTTCTCCACGGGCAGCAGCTTGCCCCAGCCTTGGGCGGTACCTTCCTCAACAACCCTCCGGGCTTGTTGATATGATGTGATGGAGGTCCCAGACACAGCATATGTTTCATTGATATTCAGGGCCTCAAACCCCTGACTCATGGTTTCATGGATCTCCCCATCCATTTCAATGTATTTGAAAGTCGCCAGCTGGCTAACAAAGATGTCCTCCTCCCCACAAATGGTAATGACTTGGCCCTCCCACTCGAATTTTAACTTCTGGTGAAGGGTTGACGTCATGGCGCCAGCGGCGTGTATCCATGGTCTACCCAATAGACATCTGTAGGCAGGCTGTATATCCATCACAAAGAAGGTCGTTTTGAAAACCTGTGGGCCAATCATTATAGGCAACTCTATCTCTCCCAGAACTGATCTCTTAGAACCGTCAAAGGCCCTTACTACCAAGTTGCTTGGGCGTAGTGCCAATCCATCATGTTCCAGCTTCACAAGGGCTTTCTTGGGCAGGACATTGAGGGATGACCCTATGTCTACCAGTACGTGAGAAAGAACTGCACCCTTACACTCTAAGGTAATGTGCAAAGCCTTGTTGTGATTGTGACCTTCCGTTGTTAGATTAGCGTTGGTAAATCCTAGTCTATGACTAGCGTTGACATTTCCAACCACAACTTCTAACTGATTGACAGTGATCTCCTCCGGCACGTAAGCTGCGTGCAGGACTTTCAGTAGTGCATTCCGATGAGCCTCGGAGCACATTAGCAAAGATAGTATGGAGATTTTGGAAGGTGTTTGGTGAAGCTGGTCTACCACTTTGTAATCACTTTTCTTTATGATTCTCATGAATTCATCAACATCTTGATCAAAAAGAGTCTTCAAAGTTTCTCTAACAACTGGTTCTTCTTGCACCATGCTCTTCCCTTTTGACTTAGCAGCAGCTTCTGCTTCGGCAACAGGTCTTAGTATTTGCGAGGCAAAGAGACGTCCGCTTCTAGTGAAGCCTCCGCCTCCGCCCACATTGTCTATCTGAGGTGAAGAAGTTGATGACTCTAAAGTGATTTTCTGCCCCTCGCAGTATAGATCTGAGCCATAATGCCAAGGGATGGCATTATTGCTTTCGTAAGGAACTGGCCCAGGCACTATGATAGTGACCAAACTGATAGCAATTGCAGAGGGGACCACAATGGTGTGTGGATCATAGTATATGGTAACTGGTGCTCTGACAGGAGTAGCACTTTATTGTGAATTGTTGGTAGGAACATTTGCGGGATCGTAGTAAATCGTAACCGTTGAGACGCTTTCGTTAACTGTTGCTGATGTTGTAGCAGGAACTGATGGAATAATGGGTGTTGTCGTTGTAGAAGGAATGGTGACTGAACTGGTATTCGTTGAAGTGATTGATTGAATAGTTGTTGGAGTTGTAGTAGAATCGGTTGGAATAATGGTTGCTGACGTTGTAGGAGTATCTGTGATCGTTGATGAAGGAATTGTCAGAGTTGTAGTTGTCGTTGTTGTAATCTGAAGGATGTCATCCTTAATAAGACCATTTATGTCGTTCCTCAGTCTCTCACATCCATTGACAGCAATATTGCAATATCCACAGCCAAGCTCACATCCGGGGAACACTTGGCATTCTAACAGCTGAGCTTTGATTTCAACCAGAGGTGTTCGGATCTGTGCAACACTACTAATTAATGTAGATGGTTTTCCCTCCTCAATGGCATTAATCCTGGGCCCGTTGTGACTAGGCATTGGATTCCTTGTGACATTCGGAGGAGGTGCAAAGTTGAGAGCTTTTGAGTCCACCAGATCTTGGACTTTCATCTGTAGGGCCCTGCATTTTTCAGTGTTATGCCCCGGTGCGTTTGAGTGGAATGCACACCTGGCATTTGCATCATAGTTCTTTGGCATATTGGTGGGATCTGGAGGTGCCAATGTCCTTAACTCAACTAGGTTGAGCTTCAGGAGTTGTGGCAAGAGTGCAGCATGCGGCATTAGGATTGGGTCAATCACCCTGTTTGCCTGTGATGGCCTTTGTTGGAAAGGACGCTGTTGTTGGTTGTTATTGCTGTTGTACGACCTTTGTTGTGGATAATGAACTTGCTGTTGATATTTTGGTTGTTGTTGTTGAGGATATGTTGATTGTTGAGGAATCGGAGCTGGAATGGTAACTTCTGCTACTGACCGGTGAACATACTGAGGCCTGCCCCTGCTTGTATGGATGGAATTTGTTTCACCTGCCCTTCGGGGTCCCACAAAAGGCTTTCTGGGATTGCTGGATGAACTTGCACCACTGTCGGAAATTTTGCCCATCTTTAAGAGGCTTTCTATCCTCTCACCAGCTATGACCACATCAGCAAAACTGGTAGAGGAGAAGGCAGCCAATCTATCAATATAGGTCCCTTGTAATGTATTCATGAACATGTCAGCCATTTCCCTTTCTGACATGGGTGGTTGGACAGCAGCGGCAGGCTGTCTCTACCTTTGGGCATATTCCCTGAAGCTCTCTCTAGAAGACTGAGACATGCCCATTAGAAGAGTTCTATTGGGAGCCATGTCCAGGTTGTACTGATATTGTCTGATGAAAGCTTCAGCTAAGTCTTTCCAGCATCTAATGGTAGCTCTGGTCAAGTGTGAATACCATTCTCTTGAAGCTCCAGTCAGACTGTCTTCAAAGTAGAACATCCACAACTTTTCATCCATGGTATACGCTTTAAGCCTTCCCAAGAAAGACTGCAAGTGAGTGCGAGGACAGGAGGTACCATTGTACTTTTCAAAGCATGGGGGTTTGAATTTGTGGGGAATTCTCACCCCATCCACTAGCCCCATGTCCATCACATCGAAGCCCAAAGAATTCTGAGACTCCAAAGAGCTTAACTTTTCAGCAATTTCGTCTAATCTCCTGTCATATACTTCATCTCCAGCCCCCATAACAGTAAACTATTCTTCTTGGGGATCCTCTTGCAAGATTCTCCCCCCAGCAGTATTACCTTGCACATTTCTCGGGATGTTAACTTCTGGATCCAGATGAGGTCCAAATATTGGTGGGTCAAGACGAGGCTGGCCCCGTTCATTGTTACTAGTTCCTCCTGTTCCAAGATGAGGCTCCTCAGGAGTTTGTCTTTCCACCAGCTCTCTTAACCTTTCTTGACTCTGGGCTAAGCCAGTCATCACTGCCATGAACTGAGACATCTGATTTCTCATTTCTACTCTCTCATTAGCCATCTGATTTCTGACCTCAGTCAGATCCTGCTGTACCTGCTCCATTTGAATACCAGGAAGGTTGTTACGAGTCGGGTACCGGTGTGCGCGGTTGACAGGGAACACTCGGCGACGAGCAATGTTTCCTGAAGTCACAACAAAGTTAGAAACAATAATAATAACAAACCCTACAAAACAAAACAAAATTTAGTATGCAATGCAGTATGCTTATTTGTTTTCCAAGGTATCCGGTTTGGTTCTTGGTTTTGACCTTTCCAAACCTCGAGGAAGATGCTTGATGTTGTTGAGAGAAAACCCAAATAAAGACAAACTAAAATATATTACAAATGGTGAACGATACATAGTTTGTTTTACAACACATGCCCATGGAGGGTCAAAATATAACAAAAGGAAAAGTACATCAAAATGGAAACAAATAACAACCAAAGAATCAGACATCCAGTCCAAACTCATCCTCTCTAACTTCCTTCAGAAGTGCCTCAGTCACTGGACCAGCTGGGTGCTCTGTAATGGTCCTAATGAGGAGGTTCCTGGTAGCAATGGCAGTGGTCAGCTTCTTATGCCTGTCTTGGTCCTTTGACCTCTTCAATCCTGCCCTAAGCTTCAATTCTGAAATCTCCTTCTGAGCTGCCAACAAAGCTTCCTGCTGCTTCTTCTCATTGGCCTCTAGCTGCTCAATCTTGGCTTGAGATTTATGGTCTTCTTGTGTATGGGCTTCAGTGATCCTGACCCACCTAGCCTGACTCTCTTGAAGATAGAGCTCAGTCCTAGCCTTCTGAATCTTGGCTTCTTTACAGGCATTCTTCAATATTTTCTCCCCAACTCTTGCTTTCCTGATATAGTCCTCTGTCTTCTCAATTTTGGCAAGATGTTCCACCCTAAGCTTCTCTAATCTCTCAATATCCAGGCAACCATCACTCCTTTCCCAAAAAGTCTTCTTCAAGGCTTGAGATAAGTTCTCATTCCTTTCCTTCAGCCTCTCAAATTCTTCTAGGCTGACAGTTGTTGCTGACTGTACTGCAGATGGCCCAGGTATGTCTTCCAAGATGAAAGGCATTCTGGTAATCTGGGCTCTAGCACGGGACCAGTCATAGTATTGAGCTGAAGCAACATTATTACACCTTCCAAGAATAGCCATCCATTTTGTCTGGATGTTGTCCCAAGCCCAGGATGCTTGTCTGACAGCAGCTGAATTAGGTAAAACCGCATGACCTAAGTCAAGGTTTGATTGAGAAAAAAAGTTTGAAGTTTGAAAACAAAGAAAGTTTGAAAATAGGGAGAAGATTTGAAAATCTAAGAAGTGGGAGGAGATGAAAGGACTATCCTAAAACTTGAATGTAAAAGTTAAAGGAAGAACGATCAAACCGTGTGGTGAACATTATTTGAAACAAACGGATTTCCATCTTCATAAACAAGTGAGCTCAATCGGAGTCAAAGTCTTCAATCCATAATAGTTCAAGCAAGGGAATGATCCTAGAATCTAAGTCCAACTTCAAGTCCAATGCTAAGGATAGTAGCCATAGTCCGAAATTAAAGTCACAAATCTTTTAGATGTTTAATCCTTTATTAATATTTTTGTGTCCAAATGGACAAAAGAAAAATCACAAGCAACAATATAAACATAAACAATATGATGAATGATATAGTATAATAGAAGCATAATAAAGAGGATAAGGAGTGAGAGATTGAAATAAAGAGGATAAGGTGCGAGAGATTGAATTTAAATGGTTAGTATATTAATAGTATAATATTTACATAGAGATGGTATGATGAACTTAATCAAACACAACCACAAAAAGATAACAAAAATCGAGGCAACCGGATCCAAATGGATCTTATTTCGAATTCGGGACAAGTTTAGGTCTATGTTAAGCAATCGCCGAGTAATTTACGGAGTAATTACCCTACAAATGAGGCCGGCCACCACCAATTAAGGTGGAAAATATTTGTGCTAATACATGTTAGAGAAATGATATAATTGATCATTCTCCGAAAACATATCGCACGAAAAGAAAAGGTAACGGTCTAATCATAATCGAGATTTCACATTGAATTATCGAAAGCAACCTATCACGATTCCAAAGTATGGAGAATGATCCAAATGATCATTCATCCATAGATTTGAAATAATGAAGATTAAACATCTTCGAAAACCAATAATCTACGAATCCGAGATCTCATCGACCAAAAAGAAAAGGATGAAGAAGAAATGGATCTAGAATCTATGATCCATTCAAAAATCCATGAAAAAAAATTGAAACCAAAATATTAAATGGTTTTTTATATTCAAATATTTTTTATAATAAAACTCTTAAGAAAATAAATTTTTATATATATTTTTTTAAGCATTTTTTCAAATGGAAAAGAAATAATAGAGTTATGAAAGGAATCTAAAATAGAAAATATAAGAAATTACGATTAAAAAAAGGTAATAAAGCAAATAAAAAAAGAAAAGAGAAATGAGAGGTGAGGAAGGTGAAAACTCAGGTTGGGAGGTGGTGATATGACACGGGCCTTACAAAGCCCAAAACAACAACACACAAACTTAAATAAAACAAAAAAACAAAATATGAAAAAAAAAGAAAAAGAAGAAATCGTATTCTTCTTCTTCCTATGTGAACCGCGGCACCATTACCTTCTTCTTCCTTAAAACTCTTTTTCTAAAAAGAACACACACCGCCGGTAACAGCAAGGAAATCAACATCACACTTCGATCAATCGACGCCCTCTCTTCACGAATCTCGCTATATCCTCACTCTCTCCCTCACCCTCTCAAACGATCTCAATCTGTTCTTCTTTGGTCTCGCGCTTCTCTCTTCTTTTTCTAATCATAGATCCAAATTATTCTAATTGATGAGGTGAGTTCTCGAAATCAGGAAAATTGAAGGTGACAAAGTGTTTATGAAAGAGGATTGAAAGTAAATTGAAGCTTGAAGGTTTGAAAGTTGATGGAAGGATGAAGATGAGAAAATGAATGGAAGTTTGTGACGGTGAAGAAGACGGATGAATTGAAGATGAGGATCTGATTTTGGCAGGGTATCAAAGGGCTTTTTAAGCTTTAATTTGAGAGAGGAGATGGGTTGCTTTGATAGAGTGAAAGAGTGATGAAATGTGAGGCCGTTTTGAAGAAATTTGTGCGTTTTGCTTTGAATTGGACTGCGTTTTGCGGTCACGGAATAAGCATGCTTGCTGCGTTTCGTTTTGGCAGATTTTTCTGCGTTTCAGTTGATGAAAGGTGCTGGAGTTTTGGTCCGTGCAGTTTGTGCTTTGATGTTGTGGCTTCGCGTGTTGCTGTTGCGTTTTATGTGGAAGCTTGATGCGTTTTGACTCGTGTGATGACGGGTTGTACGGCGTTTTGATTCAGGCCTTTTCCGTGTTCGTGATGCTCACGTGCTTGCTGATGTTTCACGGCCGGGAATATTGGCATGACAGAGGCTTGCGGAAGCTTGTGAAGAGTGCGTGCGAGTGTGGCTTGCGAGCGTGACGTCTTGTTATTGCAGCTTGTGAAGCTTATTGATTTGGCTGGGAATGGCTGGCGCTGTAACGTGATGTGAAGCTTGGCTATGCGTTTTGGAGTTCGTGCGGCTGTATGAAGCTGGTAACTGGCTTGCTTTGTTTGTGTGGTGTTGGCTATGATATGAATACGGCTTGATGTTCAATGTGGCTTACTATTATTTTTTTTTAAAATTTGAATAGAAAAAGAAAGTATAATGTCATGGACCCTTTTTTTTTAATTTTGTTTTGTAAGAAATAATGGGCTTAAGAAGATAAATGGGCTTCATAAGAAAAATTAGAAATAAAATGGAGATTTAAGATTAAAAAGTGGAATTTGGAGAATTAAGTGGAAAGTGGAGAATAAAAATGAAAAAATAGAAAAAATAATGGGTGATATCTAAATAATGTGATAAAAGAAAATCGAAAAGGATAAAAAATGGAAATAGTCATAGAAAGTTGGAATAAGGATGGATAATTGGGCGACCGAATAATTGAGAACAAAAAAATGGTCATTGAAAAGGGGACGGTTTAATCGAAAAATGGATGATGAATTGAAATTTGGAAATCTTTTGTGAATTGAATTAAAAAAATAAAAATGGATATGGAATTGATGGTTTTAAGCCCACAGCAAACTCTGATTTTTTTCAACAAGCCACTGATACGACCACTTTTGAACCAACTAGATAACTTGCAACTGAAGATTCAATCCAAACTTTACATGAAACACTGCCTGATAACCTGATGATTTTCGCACGTAACACATCTTGAACTTTGAACACACACTGCTTGAGGAATAAACCACTAGCACACACAACTTGCAATTGAAACAATCTTCTGATAGTTTTACCAATGATTAGGTCAAACATTCATATGAATTGAATTGTAACTGAACAAGCGCATCTGAACTGAAATCACTGCCTTATCTTTGCAAACCTGCAAAACAGCGAGAAGAAGAGGCAAACTGCAACATATTTTTTGGCATTTTGGTTAGATGTTAGTAACATATAAACAAATAAAGCAAGTAAAAGCATGGTGATCTCCTGCGAAGCATAGACCTGCACCTGAAAAAGGATAAACGAACCAGTGCGTGATCTTATTTGTATGCAAATGCAGATGAGATGCGAAAAATCTTAGGGTCAAAAATTAGGGTATGACAGATGCCCCTATTTAAGTTTCTTCAATCCAGAGATAATGAAGATCGAAATCTTCGTTTCGACAAGATGGAAGATACTTAAATATCAAAAACCCAATTTTTGATCCTAAGATGCCAAAAACTGGAATGGAATGAAACGAACTATATGAAATGATATGAAGATGATATGTGAAATAATATGAGAATGATGCAAAATGTTATGAAAGCACATGCAATGTTATGAGAAAATGTTATGAAAGCATATGAGATGTATATGATATGCAGAGAAAATATGTGAAATGCAGAGAAATCCGTGAGGGATAAGACGACACGAGAAAAAGAATAAACGCTGGGGATAAGGAGCATAAGACTCCGACGGGGAAAAGTGAAATGCTAGAGACTAACACATGGCTTAGCTTAGACGAAAATTTCCAAGAATGGCAATCGGACAGAAAGGATCACAACATCCAGGAATGGCACTGAATGAAATGAAAAAAAGTACACCAGAAGCATCCAAGGATGACATTACTGACTTCAATAGGGATGTCCAAGAATGGCAATCGGATAAAGGTAATCACAATATCTGAGAATAGCAATCAGATAAAAAGTGAATCACAACATTCAGGAACAGAACTGAATGAAATGGGGAAAATTCGGGAAAGTACATCAACTCAATGATGACTCCAACATGGAAATCCGAGAATGGCAACCGGAAGGAAAGTGGTCACAATATCCGAGAATAGCAATCAGATAAAATGTGAATCACAATATTCAGGAACAGAACTGAATGAGATGAAAAAAAAAAGTCCGGGACAGTACATCAAGTCAATGATGACTTCACTATGAACATCCGAGAATGGCAATCGGACAACAGGGTGTAATATATGAGAAGACACAATAAGTAGGTGAAGAAAAAGTTCTGGAGAGACAGACAAATGCCAAGTAAGTTGGACTTTGACCAAAAAGTAAGAAGTTGAAAACAACAAGACTTCGAGAAATGCATATGAGGACTAAAACACTCAGTATGCAGACTTTTACGAAAATGGGGACTAAACCACCCAAGAACACGCATAATGAGGACTAAAACACTCAAATATGCAAACGTAAACAAAACTGGGGAATAACACACCCGAGAAAATGCATAATGAGGACTAAAACACTCAGATATGCAAACATAGACAAAACGGGGGAATAACACACCCAAGAAAATGCATAATGAGGACTAAAACACTCAAATATGCAAATGTAAACAAAACTGGGGAATAACACACCCAAGAAAATGCATAATGAGGACTAAAACACTCAAATATGCAAACATAAACCAGATTGGGGAATAACACACCCAAAGAGACAATATGAGAGAAAATGCCGACAACCAGTTTAGACTCTTAGAGGAGTGGAAAAGATGGGAGACTGATTCCTCAACACAGAGATCACTGCCATTCTGCTCGAATATTAGAGATGCTACTGCTTAACAACTCTCTGTCACACCAGTAAGCTGTACCGAGTTGAAAATCTTTTGAGAGAAGTCATGCAAAGCTGTTAGGGGATTCTTGAAGAAAGATTGCCCCAAGTTCAATGACTGATGAAGGTAAACTGATAATGGATTCAATTCATGACTAATGCTGGAGAAAAATAATCAGATCTTTGAGATAACTGTTGAGAGAATAAACTGATCATGGCTTCAGTTCTTGAAATGAATGCTGAGAAAATAACCCAATGTGAAACTTGCAGAGAATCTTCTGACTAACCACATCTGAGAACAACTTGCATTGAGAAACAAAACTTGAACCATAGGACATGAGAAGAATTTGCCCCTTGGTAGGATCACCGACCAAGTTTCTTAACTGTTTGAAAATTCCTTGATGAGGAAAGTTTATTTGCGAATAAAAAGTTTGTACAAACCTGGTAATTTTAATGCAAAGTTCAATGCAAAGTTTGAAATCAAGAATCATTTTTGGAATGAAATTTATTGATGTAAAGTAAATGAAAACATTGTTAAAACATGGCGGTTCAGACAACATGGAAGATAAAGCAAAAGTTTAAGAAACAAATGATTGGTAAAGAACTTGGGAGTCAGTTTACGCAACCTTGTTGTAGTATGCTTTTCAAAAGAAACCTGGATTCAATTAGGACTTTTGAAGGTTGTAATGTGGCCTGGTTCATGGTTTAGGAAACAAAGGATATAGGCTCAAAGTTTATTTGTACCCAACCCAACTTCGTGATGAACTCTAGTCTTACATTCAATTAATTCAGCCTATACATTCAAATTCCAAGAAATTTAGGATTGCACAGATGAATATGGTCCATAAGCCAAGAGATTTTGAGATAGCGGTCACATCTTTCCCTTTTGTTATTTCCAATGAGGACTTTGGTCCACTCATCTTACTTTTGCTGAGGATTTTGATGACCTCTTGGTAAATATTTCTTTTATTATCCCTAACTTTTGCCTGAACTGTGTCATTTCAACTTACAGCCAGCGGGATGCCCCAGTTTTTGCCTAAGTCTCCTTCATAGGTTTCGACTTAGCGGGCTTTGATTTTTTTTCAATAATTTTTTTTTGAAAGATAATGACTGCACGGCTTAATGATTACGATGAACCATCATTAGCTTTTGAATTGAGAAACATCTTCAACACTTCTTTGATGTGTGTATGAAGGAAAGCTTGAGATTGCAACCTTTATTAAAAGGTGTCTTGAATGATTCTCTTGTACTTGAATGCACATTCGAATTAATTGAGAACTACCCATCCCTGGTTAAAATTGAGGTTTTTTTTTTTTTTTGAATAGAAAGAAACTCCAACTTCAAGGCTCAAAGGGGTTGAAAAAGGATTAACCTCCTTATTTCACCAGTGTTTGGGAATTGAAACAATGCTTGTATATCATCAACCTAGTCTTAATTGAAAGCATACCAACAACAGTTATGGGTATCTCGTTTTCATCATCCTCCCTCCGATCATTGTAAAAGCTTTGAGAAAAGATAAATGAACTTTGAAGTATGAAGCATAAAGATGCAAATAGTAAATGAAATTGAATCAAAACAAAGCAATGCTCATTTCATTAAAATCAACATGCAAGTACAAACAAGCTTAAAAGCAAACAACTTAATACGATTGAAGAAAATTGCAAACATAAAGAAACAATGGCCTAGTGATCCATCAACAACAAGGATGAGTTGTCCCGTCTGATATTTTGGCCCGGAAGAAAATTTGACTGTTGAAATCTTCTAGAAGATTCACTTCCCAAGCTTCGGCAAAGGATTGTTGATAACATTGGGATTAGTGTCATTAAAGTAAAGGATGTTGTTCCTGATAAGTTCTTGCACCTTAGCCTTCAGTGCAAAGCAATGTTCCAGGTCATGACCAGTTCCACCTTGATGAAACTCACAGCGAAGATCCGATATATAACCAATCGGAAGAGGATTTGGAACAGGAGGCGGATGCCTAGTAGTAATTAAACCACTCTTAATCAAGGAAGGAAACAACTCAGTGTAAGGCATCGGGATCGGATCAAAGTTTGGCCTATTGCGATACTGATTTTGTCCAGCAGCAATATGAGGAGCCTGAGCTTGAGCTCGAATATGAACTTGAGCTTGAGCTGGTTGAACTTGACCTTGAGTCTGAGTTTGAGCAGGTTGAGCTTTAACAACAGGAGAAATTGCAGCTACATATGGTTGAACATATCGTTGTTGCGGGCGATAGGGCCTCCTCTCGGTTGAAACAGCATAAGCATCACCATCTCTTTTCTTGTGAAAGTTCCCAAAAGACTTTCTTGCAGCATTAGGAGCTTCAGAATTGGTAATCTTACCCTTCTTGATACCTTCCTCTAGTCTTTCTCCAATAGTGACTAGATCAGAAAAACCAGATGACACACTTCCTACCATTTTCTCCCAAAAGAACGGTTGAAGCGTGTCCATGAACAAACCAGTTAATTCCTTTCCGGGCAAAGGTGGTTCCACTTGAGCAGCTAGCTCTCTCCAACGCTGAGCGTACTCTTTGAACGATTCTTTCTCTTTCTGTGACATGTTTTGAAGTTGACGACGGTCAGGCGCCATGTCCAGATTGTACTTATACTGTCTTACAAAAGCATCAGATAAATCTTTCCAGCTTCGAATGTGACTCTTCTCAAGTCCAACATACCACTTCATAGAAGCCCCACTCAGACTATCTTGAAAACAGTGAATAAGCAGCTTGTCATCCTTAGCATGCGCAACCATTTTGCGACAATACATCAGCAGATGAATCTTTGGACAAGTATGACCATTGTACTTCTCAAATACAGGAACCTTGAATTTGTCAGGAAGAACCAAGTCGGAAACCAAACACATGTCTATTGCAGCAGAACCAAAGACATCTTTTCCTTCTAGACCTCTTACCCTCTTCTCAAGAGTCAAACATTGCTCTCTAACTTCATCCATATATCCAGGTTCACCCTGACTTTCAGCTTGTGGACCAGCAGCTTGATACAAAAAAGGAGAATTCTGATAAGTAGTCTGAGCAGTAGTGTTCACAACAGGTTGAGGTTTGACAAAAGTCGGAGCTGCAAAGACTGGTATAACAGATGGACCACCAATTTGAGCAGTAGCAGAAACTGGCACATAATCCGGAGGTAACCCATATTATGGCCAAGTAGAAATCGGTTGCTGAACAACAAGAGGATCAACAACAGCAGTAAAAACTTCAGAGATAACAGTCCTTTGATGTGGTTCACCTCGAGCAATCAGAACTTGCATCATTTCAGTGAGCCTGGTCATACCGGCCTTCAACTCATCAATTTCCATTCGGACTTCCATGTTATGCTGTTCTTGGTGTTCCATCCTCAATCTGATAGCTCTCAATCTGTTAGCAGCTCTAGTACCGTATCTGTGGTGAGGAGTCAGCTTGACGGATCAACAGACAACTGAAGAAAGAAACAACCGGGATGAGTTCCCACACAACTCGGATGAACGCAAGAACATGCGAGGATGCAATGATATGCAATGTTCACTTCCATTTTCAGAAAAACAAATCGATTATTGCAAACATGGTCAACATCGAGAATACTGTCATGAAAAATCTTTGACAAAAAGGAATATTTATTCTTTCCAATATTTGCAATAATCGGAATTGTCTTCCTTGAAAAATGGTTGTGAAGATAATCATGATGAATATGTAGATGCAACAACCACAAACAAGATCACGCAAAGAACTCAGGTTCAAAGGTTCGAATCACGAGCATGGAGTCAAGGGATAAGAACCAACAACCCCCAAAGGCATGTACTAAGGTTTGTCTTCATTGTACCTGCAAAAAAACCAAAAGGGTGCTAACAGAGGTTCCCGGAGTTAACAACCATATTTAGAATATCATCGGTACGTTGGATTACTCCCCAACCGATAACATTCTTAAAATAGACCTCGTCCGAGTGTAGTATCGCGTGACAACCACCTTAGGTTTACACCCAGATAGTTTCCGCACTACGTTCCTAAATTGGCTTAGATTGGTTAAGGGTTCTACGGTCCTCAGTATGATCAGCTCAAGGTCGGAAAATAATGCCACGTACGATTACTCGTCATGACATTGATAGTCCAAGAGAGCCTAACCGAGTGGAGATTATCAAATTGATATCGCTTTGGACTACTCCATCGCATATCGCTTCGAATATCACCGTCCTATCATAAGTTCCACTCAGATCCGGGTTAGAATCTATCTTACAGAGGATCACCAGAACCGAAACAGAACAACCAAGTAACAAACAAATCAAACTAAAGCAGTAAATAAATCAAAGTAGGCCGAATCCACTTAGAGATTGACTCCCCAACAGAGTCACCACTTTTCTGTAGCGGTAAAATCATGAGTGTAAGCTATTGACTAACTTAACTCAAGGTAAACAGAGTCGCCACCGCGCTTTTATTTATTTCCAAAAGGAAAAAGGAAAAAGAACGAACAAAACCTAATGAATCTAAAAGCAAAAGCTAAAAGAATCAAACAGAGAACGGGTAGGGGGATAGGTTATAAATCGGGAAGGTTTTACGCACCCGAAATGTCCGTGGTACTCCACGGGAACCCTTTGAAGTATTTACTGCTTTTTTTGGTTTGAAATGGTTTGCTTGAAAAAAGATTGAAGAGATGAGGAGAAGAATGTTTTTTAAGATTTTTGTGTTTGAAGAGACGAACGTCTCATGCCTACGTACCCACAAAGTGCAATGCGAGATCAAAACCCCGTAGTTCGTGGTACAAAATTTGAAAAGAAACAATGAGTTGAATTGATTTTAAAATGTAGAGATAAGTCGTCATTCTTTAGAGAATAATTCCGCTAGAAAGAATGAATCATATCTAAACATAAAAAAATGGTTAAAAGATACGTGCACAAAGGCACAAAATCAATTGAATGAGTTTTGAATGTTTTAAAGTTTTTGAGAAGAAAAGTTTCGATATGCTTATGTGGTTTAGCATTTATTAAAGAAATGAAATGAAAAGGTAAAACCGCATGACCTAAGTCAAGGTTTGATTGAGAAAAAATGTTTGAAGTTTGAAAACAAAGAAAGTTTTAAAATAGGGAGAAGATTTGAAAATCTAAGAAGTGGGAGGAGATGAAGGGACTATCCTAAAACTTGAATGTAAAAGTTAAAGGAAGAACGATCAAACCGTGTGGTGAACATTCTTTGAAACAAACGGATTTCCATCTTCATAAACAAGTGAGCTCAATCGGAGTCAAAGTCTTCAATCCATAATAGTTCAAGCAAGGGAATGATCCTAGAATCTAAGTCCAACTCCAAGTCCAATGCTAAGGATAGTAGCCATAGTCCGAAATTAAAGTCACAAATCTTTTAGATGTTTAATCCTTTATTAATATTTTTGTGTCCAAATGGACAAAAGAAAAATCACAAGCAACAATATAAACATAAACAATTTGATGAATGATATAGTATAATAGAAGCATAATAAAGAGGATAAGGAGCGAGAGATTGAAATAAAGAGGATAAGGTGCGAGAGATTGAATTTAAATGGTTAGTATATTAATAGTATAATATTTACATAGAGATGGTATGATGAACTTAATCAAACACAACCACAAAAAGATAACAAAAATCGAGGCAACCGGATCCAAATGGATCTTATTCCGAATTCGGGACAAGTTTAGGTCTATGTTAAGCAATCGCCGAGTAATTTACGGAGTAATTACCCTACAAAGGAGGCCGGCCACCACCAATTAAGGTGGAAAATATTTGTGCTAATACATGTTAGAGAAATGATATAATGGATCATTCTCCGAAAACATATCGCACGAAAAGAAAAGGTAACGGTCTAATCATAATCGAGATTTCACATTGAATTATCGATAGCAACCTATCACGATTCCAAAGTATGGAGAATGATCCAAATGATCATTCATCCATAGATTTGAAATAATGAAGATTAAACATCTTCGAAGACCAATAATCTACGAATCCGAGATCTCATCGACCAAAAAGAAAAGGATGAAGAAGAAATGGATCTAGAATCTATGATCCATTCAAAAATCCATGAAAAAAAATCGAAACCAAAATATTAAATGGTTTTTTATATTCAAATATTTTTTATAATAAAACTCTTAAGAAAATATATTTTTATATATTTATTTTTTAGCATTTTTTCAAATGGAAAAGAAATAATAGAGTTATGTAAGGAATCTAAAATAGAAAATATAAGAAATTACGATAAAAAAAAGGTAATAAAGCAAATAAAAAAAGAAAAGAGAAATGAGAGGTGAGGAAGGTGAAAACTCAGGTTGGGAGGTGGTGATATGACACGGGCCTTACAAAGCCCAAAACAACAACACACAAACTTAAATAAAACAAAAAAAAAATATGAAAAAAAAAAGAAGAAATCGTATCTTCTTCTTCCTATGTGAACCGCGGCACCATTACCTTCTTCTTCCTTAAAACTCTTTTTCTAAAAAGAACACACACCGCCGGTAACAGCAAGGAAATCAACATCACACTTCGATCAATCGACGCCCTCTCTTCACGAATCTCGCTATATCCTCACTCTCTCCCTCACCCTCTCAAACGATCTCAATCTGTTCTTCTTTGGTCTCGCGCTTCTCTCTTCTTTTTCTAATCATAGATCCAAATTATTCTAATTGATGAGGTGAGTTCTCGAAATTAGGAAAATTGAAGGTGACAAAGTGTTTATGAAAGAGGATTGAAAGTAAATTGAAGCTTAAAGGTTTGAAAGTTGATGGAAGGATGAAGATGAGAAAATGAATGGAAGTTTGTGACGGTGAACAAGACGGGTGAATTGAAGATGAGGATCCGATTTTGGCAGGGTATCAAAGGGCTTTTTAAGCTTTAATTTGAGAGAGGAGATGGGTTGCTTTTATAGAGTGAAAGAGTGATGAAATGTGAGGCCGTTTTGAAGAAATTTGTGCGTTTTGCTTTGAATTGGACTGCGTTTTGCAGTCACAGAATAAGCATGCTTGATGCGTTTCGTTTTGGCAGATTTCTCTGCGTTTCAGTTGATGAAAGGTGCTGGAGTTTTGGTCCGTGCGGCTTGTGCTTTGATGTTGTGGCTTCGCGTGTTGCTGTTGCGTTTTATGTGGAAGCTTAATGCATTTTGACTCGCGTGATG
Organism: Lathyrus aphaca; assembly: GCA_963966055.1. Classification (NCBI taxonomy): domain Eukaryota; kingdom Viridiplantae; phylum Streptophyta; class Magnoliopsida; order Fabales; family Fabaceae; genus Lathyrus; species Lathyrus aphaca. Next base: position 432,027,441 of record OZ014524.1, on the reverse strand, counting down.
ACGGGTTGTACGGCGTTTTGATTCAGGCCTTTTCCGTGTTCGTGATGCTCATGTGCTTGCTGATGTTTCATGGCTGGGAATATTAGCATGACAGAGGCTTGCGGAAGCTTGTGAAGAGTGCGTGCGAGTGTGGCTTTCGAGCGTGACGTCTTGTTATTGCAGCTTGTGAAGCTTATTGATTTGGCTGGGAATGGCTGGCGCTGTAACGTGATGTGAAGCTTGGTTATGCATTTTGGAGTTCGTGCGGCTGTATGAAGCTGGTAACTGGCTTGCTTTGTTTGTGTGGTGTTGGTTGTGATATGAATACGGCTTGATGTTCAATGTGGCTTACTATTATTTTTTTTATAAATTTGAATAGAAAAAGAAAGTATAATGTCATGGACCCTTTTTTTTAATTTTGTTTTGTAAGAAATAATGGGCTTAAGAAGATAAATGGGCTTCATAAGAAAAATTAGAAATAAAAAGGAGATTTAAGATTAAAAAGTGGAATTTGGAGAATTAAGTGGAAAGTGGAGAATAAAAATGAAAAAATAGAAAAAATAATGGGTGATATCTAAATAATGTGATAAAAGAAAATCGAAAAGGATAAAAAATGGAAATAGTCATAGAAAGTTGGAATAAGGATGGATAATTGGGCGACCGAATAATTTAGAACAAAAAAAATGGTCATTGAAAAGGGGACGGTTTAATCGAAAAATGGATGATGAATTGAAATTTGGAAATTTTTTGTGAATTGAATTAAAAAAATAAAAATGGATATGGAATTGATGGTTTTAAGCCCACAGCAAACTCTCATTTTTTTCAACAAGCCACTGATACGACCACTTTTGAACCAACTGGATAACTTGCAACTGAGGATTCAATCCAAAATTTACATGAAACATTGCCTGATAACCTGATGATTTTCGCATGCAACACATCTTGAACTTTGAACACGCACTGCCTGAGGAATAAACCACTGGCACACACAACTTGCAATTGAAACAATATTCTGATAGTTTGACCAATGATTAGGTCAAACATTCATATGAATTGAATTTTAACTGAACAAGCGCATCTGAATTGAAATCACTGCCTTATCTTTGCAAACCTGCAACACAGCGAGAAGAAGAGGCAAACTGCAACATATTTTTTGGCATTTTGGTTAGATGTTAGTAACATATAAACAGATAAAGCAAGTAAAAGCATGGTGATTTCCTGCGAAGCATAGACCTGCACCTGAAAAAGGATAAACGAACCAGTGCGTGATCTTGTTTGAATGCAAATGCAGATGAGATGCAAAAAATCTTAGGGTCAAAAATTAGGGTATGACACTAAAGCACAGAAAGTTTTCTCGAGCAGTGAGTAACGTTGTTCACAGTCGGTAAACTTTTTGCTTAGGTAGTAAATTGTGTACTCTTTTCGACCAGACTCGTCATGCTGGCCCAACACACACCCCATCGATTCTTCTAATACTGTCAAGTACATTATTAGAGGTCTTCCTTCAACTGGAGGCATAAGGATCGGAGGCTCTTGTAAGTATTCCTTGATTTTGTCAAAAGCCATTTGGCAATCTTCATTCCACCTGACCGTTTGTTCCTTTCTTAACAATTTGAACAAAGGTTCACAGGTTGCTGTTAGGTGAGATATGAACCGTGAAATGTAGTTCAATCTACCTAGGAACCCTCGAACTTATTTTTCGGTCTTCAGTGCAGGCATTTCTTGAATGGCTTTGACTTTGTCAGGGTCAACTTCAATCCCTTTCTCACTTACAATAAATCCCAGCAGCTTACCGGATCGTACCCCGAATGTACACTTGTTGGGGTTTAACTTCAATTGGTACTTCCTCAGATGCTTGAATAGCTTCAACAGATTCACCAGGTGGTCTTCTTCTGTGAGGGACTTGGCAATCATGTCATCCACATAACATTCAATTTCCTTGTGGATCATGTCATGGAATAATGTTACCATAGCCCGTTGATAAGTGGCACCAGCATTCTTCAATCCGAATGGCATCACCTTATAACAGAACGTGCCCCAAGGTGTGATGAAAGTTGTTTTCTCCATGTCTTCAGGTGACATTTTAATCTGATTATATCCTGAAAATCCATCCATGAAGGAGAACACCGAGAACTGAGTCGTATTGTCGACCAATACATCAATGTGAGGTAATGGGAAGTCATCTTTCGGGCTGGCTCTGTTCAGGTCCCGGTAATCCACACACATTCTCACCTTTCCATCCTTCTTAGGAATAGGTACAATGTTAGCAACCCACGGCGGGTAACTGGTTACAGCAAGGAAATCGGCGTCCCATTGCTTTTGTACCTCTTCTTTTATCTTCATTGCCATATCTAGGCGAGTACGGCGCAGCTTCTGTTTTATTGGCGGACAGTCTTCTTTCAGAGGCAGCTTGTGCATAACAATGTCGGTATCCAGACCTGGCATGTCCTGATAAGACCAAGCAAAAACATCCACATACTCCCGAAGTATGTCAATCAGCTGCTCTTTCACTGAATCTTGCAGGCAGGCCCCGATCTTGACTTCCTTCAAGTCTTCTTCCGTACCAAGATTAACCGTCTCAACTTCCTCCTGATGAGGAGTGATAACCCTCTCCTCTTGTCTCAACAACCTGGCTAGCTCCTCTGGTAGCTCATAATCTTCTTCAACCCCTTCATCGGCTTGATTAATTGGATTGTCAAAGTCATACGAAGTCATAGCGGTGTTGTTGTCGGTGCAGTCTGGAGGGCACTTTCTGCAAGGGTTTAGATTTGTTCATTTTAGTGATCAGTTTTATCTTGCTTTAGAAAAAGTGAAAATGAAGTTATTATTTTGAAAAACATTTCCATTTTATTTTTGTACAAAAAATGAAAAAATGAAAAACAGTGAGCGGAGAAAGAAAAAGACTCATTTGCAAAAGATGTCCTGATATTCATTAATTGATCTTTGCACAAAATACAAGATGGCCCGATTACAAAATGAGTCCTGACATCTTGGGCAAGATGCAGGACTTGATGCATGCTTTAAAAACAGGAAATAATAATTACTCTGCAGGAGTAACTCTTATAATTTCCTGGGAAGAGCAGTTTGAGACATAGTTCCCCGGGATCCTTGGACGTATCCAGCTTTCCAGGTTGCGCTCATCTTCTGACTCATCTTCCAAGCTATTCACAGCATCCAGGGTGAGCATTCCCTCGCTGACAAACTTGGGCTCTTTTGCAGCCTCTGGTTGATCTTGTCGAGTTGGTTTGTAACCCAACCCGAATCGGTCCTCTTTCTTCTCCACGGGCAGCAGCTTGCCCCAGCCTTGGGCGGTACCTTCCTCAACAACCCTCCGGGCTTGTTGATATGATGTGATGGAGGTCCCAGACACAGCATATGTTTCATTGATATTCAGGGCATCAAACCCCTGACTCATGGTTTCATGGATCTCCCCATCCATTTCAATGTATTTGAAAGTCGCCAGCTGGCTAACAAAGATGTCCTCCTCCCCACAAATGGTAATGACTTGGCCCTCCCACTCGAATTTTAACTTCTGGTGAAGGGTTGACGTCATGGCGCCAGCGGCGTGTATCCATGGTCTACCCAATAGACATCTGTAGGCAGGCTGTATATCCATCACAAAGAAGGTCGTTTTGAAAACCTGTGGGCCAATCATTATAGGCAACTCTATCTCTCCCAGAACTGATCTCTTAGAACCGTCAAAGGCCCTTACTACCAAGTTGCTTGGGCGTAGTGCCAATCCATCATGTTCCAGCTTCACAAGGGCTTTCTTGGGCAGGACATTGAGGGATGACCCTATGTCTACCAGTACGTGAGAAAGAACTGCACCCTTACACTCTAAGGTAATGTGCAAAGCCTTGTTGTGATTGTGACCTTCCGTTGTTAGATTAGCGTTGGTAAATCCTAGTCTATGACTAGCGTTGACATTTCCAACCACAACTTCTAACTGATTGACAGTGATCTCCTCCGGCACGTAAGCTGCGTGCAGGACTTTCAGTAGTGCATTCCGATGAGCCTCGGAGCACATTAGCAAAGATAGTATGGAGATTTTGGAAGGTGTTTGGTGAAGCTGGTCTACCACTTTGTAATCACTTTTCTTTATGATTCTCATGAATTCATCAACATCTTGATCAAAAAGAGTCTTCAAAGTTTCTCTAACAACTGGTTCTTCTTGCACCATGCTCTTCCCTTTTGACTTAGCAGCAGCTTCTGCTTCGGCAACAGGTCTTAGTATTTGCGAGGCAAAGAGACGTCCGCTTCTAGTGAAGCCTCCGCCTCCGCCCACATTGTCTATCTGAGGTGAAGAAGTTGATGACTCTAAAGTGATTTTCTGCCCCTCGCAGTATAGATCTGAGCCATAATGCCAAGGGATGGCATTATTGCTTTCGTAAGGAACTGGCCCAGGCACTATGATAGTGACCAAACTGATAGCAATTGCAGAGGGGACCACAATGGTGTGTGGATCATAGTATATGGTAACTGGTGCTCTGACAGGAGTAGCACTTTATTGTGAATTGTTGGTAGGAACATTTGCGGGATCGTAGTAAATCGTAACCGTTGAGACGCTTTCGTTAACTGTTGCTGATGTTGTAGCAGGAACTGATGGAATAATGGGTGTTGTCGTTGTAGAAGGAATGGTGACTGAACTGGTATTCGTTGAAGTGATTGATTGAATAGTTGTTGGAGTTGTAGTAGAATCGGTTGGAATAATGGTTGCTGACGTTGTAGGAGTATCTGTGATCGTTGATGAAGGAATTGTCAGAGTTGTAGTTGCCGTTGTTGTAATCTGAAGGATGTCATCCTTAATAAGACCATTTATGTCGTTCCTCAGTCTCTCACATCCATTGACAGCAATATTGCAATATCCACAGCCAAGCTCACATCCGGGGAACACTTGGCATTCTAACAGCTGAGCTTTGATTTCAACCAGAGGTGTTCGGATCTGTGCAACACTACTAATTAATGTAGATGGTTTTCCCTCCTCAATGGCATTAATCCTGGGCCCGTTGTGACTAGGCATTGGATTCCTTGTGACATTCGGAGGAGGTGCAAAGTTGAGAGCTTTTGAGTCCACCAGATCTTGGACTTTCATCTGTAGGGCCCTGCATTTTTCAGTGTTATGCCCCGGTGCGTTTGAGTGGAATGCACACCTGGCATTTGCATCATAGTTCTTTGGCATATTGGTGGGATCTGGAGGTGCCAATGTCCTTAACTCAACTAGGTTGAGCTTCAGGAGTTGTGGCAAGAGTGCAGCATGCGGCATTAGGATTGGGTCAATCACCCTGTTTGCCTGTGATGGCCTTTGTTGGAAAGGACGCTGTTGTTGGTTGTTATTGCTGTTGTACGACCTTTGTTGTGGATAATGAACTTGCTGTTGATATTGTGGTTGTTGTTGTTGAGGATATGTTGATTGTTGAGGAATCGGAGCTGGAATGGTAACTTCTGCTACTGACCGGTGAACATACTGAGGCCTGCCCCTGCTTGTATGGATGGAATTTGTTTCACCTGCCCTTCGGGGTTCCACAAAAGGCTTTCTGGGATTGCTGGATGAACTTGCACCACTGTCGGAAATTTTGCCCATCTTTAAGAGGCTTTCTATCCTCTCACCAGCTATGACCACATCAGCAAAACTGGTAGAGGAGAAGGCAGCCAATCTATCAATATAGGTCCCTTGTAATGTATTCATGAACATGTCAGCCATTTCCCTTTCTGACATGGGTGGTTGGACAGCAGCGGCAGGCTGTCTCTACCTTTGGGCATATTCCCTGAAGCTCTCTCTAGAAGACTGAGACATGCCCATTAGAAGAGTTCTATTGGGAGCCATGTCCAGGTTGTACTGATATTGTCTGATGAAAGCTTCAGCTAAGTCTTTCCAGCATCTAATGGTAGCTCTGGTCAAGTGTGAATACCATTCTCTTGAAGCTCCAGTCAGACTGTCTTCAAAGTAGAACATCCACAACTTTTCATCCATGGTATACGCTTTAAGCCTTCCCAAGAAAGACTGCAAGTGAGTGCGAGGACAGGAGGTACCATTGTACTTTTCAAAGCATGGGGGTTTGAATTTGTGGGGAATTTTCACCCCATCCACTAGCCCCATGTCCATCACATCGAAGCCCAAAGAATTCTGAGACTCCAAAGAGCTTAACTTTTCAGCAATTTCGTCTAATCTCCTGTCATATACTTCATCTCCAGCCCCCATAACAGTAAACTATTCTTCTTGGGGATCCTCTTGCAAGATTCTCCCCCCAGCAGTATTACCTTGCACATTTCTCGGGATGTTAACTTCTGGATCCAGATGAGGTCCAAATATTGGTGGGTCAAGACGAGGCTGGCCCCGTTCATTGTTACTAGTTCCTCCTGTTCCAAGATGAGGCTCCTCAGGAGTTTGTCTTTCCACCAGCTCTCTTAACCTTTCTTGACTCTGGGCTAAGCCAGTCATCACTGCCATGAACTGAGACATCTGATTTCTCATTTCTACTCTCTCATTAGCCATCTGATTTCTGACCTCAGTCAGATCCTGCTGTACCTGCTCCATTTGAATACCAGGAAGGTTGTTACGAGTCGGGTACCGGTGTGCGCGGTTGACAGGGAACACTCGGCGACGAGCAATGTTTCCTGAAGTCACAACAAAGTTAGAAACAATAATAATAACAAACCCTACAAAACAAAACAAAAGTTAGTATGCAATGCAGTATGCTTATTTGTTTTCCAAGGTATCCGGTTTGGTTCTTGGTTTTGACCTTTCCAAACCTCGAGGAAGATGCTTGATGTTGTTGAGAGAAAACCCAAATAAAGACAAACTAAAATATATTACAAATGGTGAACGATACATAGTTTGTTTTACAACACATGCCCATGGAGGGTCAAAATATAACAAAAGGAAAAGTACATCAAAATGGAAACAAATAACAACCAAAGAATCAGACATCCAGTCCAAACTCATCCTCTCTAACTTCCTTCAGTAGTGCCTCAGTCACTGGACCAGCTGGGTGCTCTGTAATGGTCCTAATGAGGAGGTTCCTGGTAGCAATGGCAGTGGTCAGCTTCTTATGCCTGTCTTGGTCCTTTGACCTCTTCAATCCTGCCCTAAGCTTCAATTCTGAAATCTCCTTCTGAGCTGCCAACAAAGCTTCCTGCTGCTTCTTCTCATTGGCCTCTAGCTGCTCAATCTTGGCTTGAGATTTATGGTCTTCTTGTGTATGGGCTTCAGTGATCCTGACCCACCTAGCCTGACTCTCTTGAAGATAGAGCTCAGTCCTAGCCTTCTGAATCTTGGCTTCTTTACAGGCATTCTTCAATATTTTCTCCCCAACTCTTGCTTTCCTGATATAGTCCTCTGTCTTCTCAATTTTGGCAAGATGTTCCACCCTAAGCTTCTCTAATCTCTCAATATCCAGGCAACCATCACTCCTTTCCCAAAAAGTCTTCTTCAAGGCTTGAGATAAGTTCTCATTCCTTTCCTTCAGCCTCTCAAATTCTTCTAGGCTGACAGTTGCTGCTGACTGTACTGCAGATGGCCCAGGTATGTCTTCCAAGATGAAAGGCATTCTGGTAATCTGGGCTCTAGCACGGGACCAGTCATAGTATTGAGCTGAAGCAACATTATTACACCTTCCAAGAATAGCCATCCATTTTGTCTGGATGTTGTCCCAAGCCCAGGATGCTTGTCTGACAGCAGCTGAATTAGGTTTCACAATACAGGGTCTCAGCTAAATCTTGTCCTCTGGGAGGGTGGACCAAGGCATAACCCAGTTGTCTCTTAAACAGCAAAGGATTGTAGTTGATGCAACCCTTTACTCCTATTAGAGGCACGTTTGGGTATTGTGCACAGCTGGTGATAATGTCCCTGCCTTTGGTGCTCTGGGTGCACCATCTGATATCATCTGAAGTCAAGGCAATGAACCTCTTGGCCCAATTCTTCTGCTGGTGAGGGTTCAAGAAAGTATCTGACTTAGGCAGGTGTCTGAGCAGCCAGGTGTAAAACAAAGGAGCACAACATCTCACCAACTTCCCCCTTTGTTTCTCATTCCTCTGATGGATGGAGTAGTAAAAATCTCCTAGCAGTGTAGGTACTGGGTTCTTTAGAAGAAACAGATGGATGGCATTCTTGCTGACAAATTTGGGCTCATCTGCAAACAGTATAGCCCCATATATGATGAGGGCTAACAGTGCATAGACTGCCCTCCACTCTCCCAATGAAGCTTTCAGGATGGCCTGAGAAATCAAGTAGTCCAATTGCAAACCAGGGATCCCAGCTTTTGTTGTCATACCTTGCTCAATCAAGGCAGGCTCCAGGTACAATGCCTTTGTTATCTCTTCATTTCTGGGAGTTGGTATCTCTGGGTTGAAAGGGATTCCACCCCTGACAGGTACTCCAATCAATGAAGAAAACTCTTCCAGTAGAGGCCCTAACTGAAAGTCTGGGAATGTGAAACATCTCAAAGGAGGGTCATAAAACTGCAAGCATGTGTGGATCATGCTCCTCTAAGAAGGGTCAAGGTCCATAACCATATCCAGGATTCCTCCATAATGCTCTCTAAACAAAGGGATATAATCAGGTGTGATGAGTGACTGGACCTGCCTGATACCAGTCAACACAGGCTCAAAGAAATGGTAGGATATGTTGTTCTTCCTGGGAGTAGCCATGAGTGTTGTTGAAGAAGCTGAAGATAAGTGTTGATGAAGATCACAGACTGAGATGCTGAAGGTAAGTCTCTAGCAGACTGATGCAGGTGGTGATGGAGATAACTGAAGTAGATAACTGATGAAGACAATTGAAGCAGAGGTCTATGCAGAAGAAGGGGTCAAAACCAAACCAGATATGATATGGATACCCTGAAAAGCAAATAAACAAATGTTAAATGATGCAATGATGATATATGAAAATGATATGCAAGGGTTTGTAATCAAGCTGGATCTGATTATCTGTCCTGATATAAGTCCATGTATGTTCAAAGGTCCGGATGAGGGCTCAGAAATCCAGTAACCAAGGTGGGGGACTCAAATAAAGAGTCACATGTCCAGGGTTTAATCACAAGAACTGTCCAAAATGAGGTACTCTTAAACAATATAATAACAGGGTATGATGTGGCTAAGGGTTCCTGCAAACCTGTAAACAGCCCAACCCCCTCACAGGTAGTGTTCTAGAACAAGGATCCTCAGACTTGGATCAGTTTATGAGAAGTGTAAACACTTCTAACCCGGAGGTACAGTGTTCACAATAACCATAAAAGATCCTCCTCCAATTCACCTCAGTTTCTGAAGGTCATAATAAAAGTTATCCAAACTTAGCAGGCTTCCCAGATAGCCCTAGCACTACAGGAAATCTGTAGCACAGAGTTCTCAAGAAGAAACCCACATCTGAACCGTGTTTCATATTCCTGCACTAGACCGAAATAGAATGGGAAAGAACATGAACCACTCTAGCCTAGGTGTCACTCAGGTCCCAGGTATAGGACCTTAATCTCTCAATGGAACCCCACCCACCAAAGAAAACCAGATCCAGCAATGATAATGACAGTATGAAATATGAAAATCTGTAAAGAAAGCAGTAAACAAAGCTGTACATAAAGCAATAAATAAAACAAATAAACAAGCACAATTAGCACATAACACCCCCGTAAACACAAATCAAACAAGCGCTAGGAGGAACCCAAAAAAAGAACCAGAAGCTCTGGTTGCAGTATAAGGGTCCCCAGCAGAGTCGCCAAGCTGTCGCTCCCACCAAATGACACCCGGGTCAGATAGGGTACAGACGCGAACGGTCGGCGAAAGGGAAGAAATGAAAAGAGTCGCCAGCTAGGCATTTTTATCCCGAAGGAAAGGTAATGCTGCATAAACCTAAGAAAAGATGGATAAGACGGTCGCGAACCAGAGAAACTGAGAAAGGGGGTTGGTTACAACCTGGGAAGGTATTAGCACCCAGATTGTCCGTCGTACTCGACGGGATCCACGCTTGAAAGATTTGTGCTTAAAGGGGTAGTGTCAGTGTTATTCTCTGTGTAGAAGATGGAAAAGAATGCAAGTGTCAGTGTAAAAGAAAATGTGAAGTGGAACAAGAGAAGTGTCAGTGCAAGAAAAGAGTATGAAGCTCAAGATTATGAGGCTTAAAGAATAATGCTGGAAGAAGGGGGAATATACAGAGACTTCTGTTCGATAACTGTTAAGTTATGCCTACGTATCCTCTTGTGCAATGAGGAAGTCAGAACACCGTAGTTCGACTTAAAGAGACTGGAAGATAAATTGACTGATGAACTGCTTGCTTTCCTATGCTCAAGTGTATGACCTGTCTGGCTCAGGTACAAACTGTCTTGCATTAGACGGAAGAAGCGAGTTCTCGTTTGTGAGTGAATGAGATGAGAAAAGAATCCCGGAGGAGACGATTATTATTTGTTTTTGTGTTTTCAATCTTTTATTGCTTTTGGGGTTTGCCATAAGGAAATGAGCTTAAGCCTAAACCAGGGGTTAGTAAACTCATCACATCTTCCCTCTGATTAGGGGTATTGAGAATACCTTAAGTATGAAGTAAACACCTCATACTTAATCACCATGATGTAGGATTAAGATCATTAGCCTATCTGTGATTATTTAGATGTTTTTGGTATTTTGTTTAGGGTTGAGTAATGAGTTTAAGCCATAATCAAGGATTTAATGGACCCATTACACTATCATAATAGAAGGATAATAGATGAGAACATTTAAGATGAGGAAGGCTCCTCAACTTAATCCATGATTAGGGATTAACCTCATGACAAAACAAAGCCTTTATTAAAGTGGATTTTAATTAATGATGAGTTTAAGAAATGGATTTTATGATTTGTAAGACAACTTGAGGGGGACTTGTCCATTAACACTAGGGTTAGTCCTTCTTAACCAATTAAGGAAGAATTGGAACCCTAATGCAAGGCCCAAGTTACAAGCTTGATGTCTTAGTGATTATTAGGTGAATTGATTAAAGGATTTAAACACATTAAGGGTTTAATACTTAGGATTAAAGTTATACACTCCATCCTAATAGAAGGATGCAGGCACAAGCTTAATCACAAAGTCTTAAAACCTTTAAGGTTTAGTCCTTGATTATGAGATGAGAAGAGAAGACACAAAGATGACACAAAGGTAAAACTAATGGGGGACTAATCAAACCCTAATTGTTAACATACTTGGATGTTCCTAGGGTTTATGAGGCTTGGCAAAATATCTTCAGAGAGAAACCACCAAGGAAGAAACAGGATGAAGGGAGAAGAAGCAAGAAGAAGCAAGACAACTTACTTCACTTAAGAAGATAAGTTGCTTGAAGAGAGAAAGAGGGGAAAGAGCATGAATGAGCAAGCTCACTCTAATTCACAAGTAAAATGTAGCAATGGGTGCACAAAGAGAGATGAGAAAAGATTATGAGAAGTGAAGGCAAATTCACTTCTCAAACACTTACCACCTGAAAGGTTAGCAACAAGAAATGAGATGAAATGAAAATGAGATGAAATGCAAGGATGAAAACCAAAGTCAGAAGCATAATCATGATGCAAATGATGCTAGGAGATGGTATGAAAGCATGTCAAGAGATGAGGATGATCATACAAGGGATGAAGATGCAAATGAGACAAGTAAGAAGCATGAAAGTTCATGGAAACATATGACATGTAATGAAAGCAAAAACATGGCAAATGAATTATGCAATGATCAAACATGATTCTAATGTGTCCTAAGATGTCTCACATGTCATATGAATATACAAAATGTCATGGCAAGTTCATGTATGCAAGCATATGAAGAGTGAATGCAAATGAAGGCAAAAATTAGGGTTTATACATAACATGCAATACAAAATTCAAAACCAGAAGCAAATGACATGATAAAAAATTGAAAATGGAGTCAAAGGAACCCTAAACCTATACAAGTTCACTGCCCAAAGGAGGAGACCTAACTCTTAACCTAATGGAAGTTATGATTTTCTCAAGATTGCTAGGGTTTTAAGGTACCTCTCAATGGTAAATGCAAAACAAATTGAAAATGAAGAATAAATTCAAACCAATTTTATCCTAGAAACTACATGACATGAGGAATGCAATGCAAAAAGAACCATCATCAAACTCTTCATGGTTAGGAAGAAAGGATTTTTCTAAGTTAGGGTAAAAATATTGACTTTTAAGAACCCTAAATCCAAAGAAAAATATCAAAATAGGTCAAGAACCCAAAAGAAATTTGTGTGGAGGGTTTGATAATGTTTCTAAATGTATCAAAATGCAATGTGATTTTTTTGGTGATTTTTAGAAACTTAAATGGTATTTTAATTAATTAATTCTCATTAATTAATTAAAATAAACATTTAAATATTTTAAAAATACGAAATTTATGCAAAAAATAAAATAAAAATTATTTTCAGAATGAGAAAAATATTTTAAGTCATGATGCAAAAAATGAAATATCTTAGAAGTGTTTTGCTATTTTTAATAAAATGTAGAAAGAAATGCAATTAAAATGAAAATTAAATGAATTAAAATGAAAGTATGCTGATCCAGTGGCCCAGATTCAAATAAAAAGGGGAGGGAATTGACCAGCGCGCGCATCTGGATGGCTGAGATTCAAACTACACTAATTACGTCATTAAGCCCTAATTTGAACCCTAAACACTTTCAGGTGACCGGAACAGTGTTCCGGTCATCTTCTCCGGCTACCCTCTCAAGCTATCTCACTCAATACGCAACCCCAAGCCCTAAAACTCTCCAGAAATGATCCTCACATCAACCCCAACAAGAATCAGCCATCAAAATTCATTTATTCATCACCAAAAACATGAATCAAAGCAAAACGGAAAACATCTCAAAAATTTCAGAAGCTTATGAAATGCTTATTTCTCAACTATTTTCGAAACCAAACATATCATGACAATCAGGGGAACACATAGAATCATTCTATAACATAAAATGAAGGTTCTGGAAAAATAAATGCCATGGCTACCTGAAGTTGAGCTTTCAAACCAGGAGCTTTTTGGCCAGTTCTTTGCCTCAAATCCACTCCAATGACTCCCCTCAAGAGCTTGTGATGCTTGGTTGGAGTTTAAATGGCCTCAAAATGAAGTTGGCAGAAGTTCAGTTCATGAAATGTCAAAATCGTGTTTTTGATTCTGGATGTTTTAGGGCAAAATGAAGGGTGGGAAATGATCAGCAATGGGTGTGTAGTTGAATGGTGGAAGAAGTTTTGATGTTTGTTGGCTGAGTTAGGAGATTCGATAGCTTTTGCAAATTTTGGGAATTTTGTGTATGCTGTGTTCTTGGAGGTTTCAGCTTGTGTTGTGTTATGTGTTGGGTTGCTTTTGGTACACATATCATGTTGGGATAGGTCAGAGGGTGGGTGCTGGCCTATGTTGATTGGTATGGGCAAATTGCAAAAATGTCAAGAGTTGGTGTACTTGAGGTATGGGTTGGTTCAGTGGCTGTTTCAAGGCATGGCTCGAGTCATCTTGGTTCAAGGATAACCATGGAAAAGGTTTTGTGGTGATTCAACAATTGTGTGAGAGGTTTTGATCCATTTTGCAAATTCATGAAGTTTTGGCCCCTTTTGGATTTTGTAAAGTTCAAGGCATGAAACTTGGAATTTCTTTGTGAAATTCTGAATTATAGGTCATGTGTGATGTTTGTGTAATGGTTAGAAGTCAAATTGAGGTCACAAAATGCTTTGGCAAGTGTTTTTGCAAACTTCCCTCTTTGGTGAATAAGTGAAATTTTGTGATTTTTCCCAACTTTGCAAGGCCATAACTTGAGTTCTATGATGAATTAGATCAAGTTCTTGTACTTTTTGAAAAGGGAATGATCCAATATACAACTTTCATGACCAAGAATGTTTCATTTGAAGCATTTTTTAATCAAAAAGAGGAGGTTGAAAAACTTTCCCAAAATGGCAAGTTTGTATTACAAGTCACTTTCCCAAAATGGCAACCTTGCAAATGGCTTGAAATTCTTCAATTTTGTGAACTTATAACTTCTTATAGGATCAAATAAAGATCATATACACCCAAAATGATGGAGAAGACCCTTTCGTTGGGTGATTGGGGGCCTCAGATGCCCTGATTTTGCACTGACTTGTTCAAGAAGTCATCTATTGATCAGATGCCTTCCCCATTGAATTTCTTCATGAAAATTGGTATTCATGATCCTTATAACATATAGAGACCAATAGAAACAAGAATGACCAAAAAATTTGGAGTTATGGCCTCTGAAACCAAAACCCTAATTTCAGGTCATCTATGCAGTTAAGTTTGGCTCTGCTTCCATGCCTTTCTCAGTTCTTGTGATTTTTTGACTTCCTTGATCTTGGGAGGATATAATATGATGCTTTAACATACATGGACCCTCTTGAGATGATTTAAGACCTTTGGAGTGGCTCAGATGGCCCAGGGATGGCTCAGATCACAAACCCTAGATGCAGATGACTTAGAATCAATGTAGTGAAGCAAAAATGCAATGTGAGATGATATGATTGTACTTATGCAAATGAAAAGAATCACAAGCCATGGTGAAATGAGTGAGGGAAAATTTGGGGTGTTTACACAACCATCTCAGGGTTGAAAGGAATCCCTCTCCTGATAGGAACTCCAAACAACAAGGAAAACTCTTCTAACAGAGGCCCCAACTGGAAATCAGGGAAAGTGAAACATCTGAGTGGAGGATCATAAAACTGCAAGCAAGTATGGATCATGCTCCTCTGAGATGCATCTAAATCCATGATCATGTCCAATATGCCTCCATAATGCTTTCTGAACAGTGGGACATGATCAGGAGTAATGAGGGACTGGATCTGCCTGATGCCAGTCAGGGAGGGCTCAAAGAAGTGGTATGTGATGTTGTTCTTTCTTGAAGTGTCCATGGATGCTGGTAAAGAATATGAGAGCAATTGTTGATGGTCACTGAATGAGATGCTGGAGCTGGAGAAGAATCACTGACAAACTGATGAAGGTGCTGGAGAAGGTAACTGAAGGAGTCTGAGCAGCAGAAGGGGTCAAAACCAAACCAAAGACAAAATGGTGGATACCTTGTAAAACAAACAAGCAAATGTTAAATGATGCAGAAATGATGTATGCAAAATGATATACAAAGGGTTTGTGATCAAGTGCTGGATCAGTTTATCTGCCTTGGTAAAAGTCCATGTATGTTCATAAGTCCGGATGGAGGCTTAGAAATCCCGTAACCAGGTGGGGGACTCAAATAAAGAGTCACAAGTCCAGGGTAATCACAAGAACTATCCAAATAATACAACCTTAACAAATCTAGTAACAAGGTATGATGAGGTCAAGGGTTCCTGCAAACCTGCAAACATCCCAACCCCCTCACATGTAATGTTCTAGAACAAGGATCCTCAGACTTGGATCGGTTATGAGAAGTGTAAACACTCCTAACCCGGAGGTACAGTGTTTACAATAACCATAAAAGATCCTCCTCTAATTCACCTCAGATGATGAAGGTCATAAAAAGGTCATCCAGACTTAGCAGGCTTCCCAGATAGCCCTAGCACTACAGGAAATCTGTAGCACAGAGTTCTCAAGAAGAAACCCATGTCTAAACTGTGTTTCATATTCCCGCACCAGACCGAAATGGAATGGGAAAGAATATGAAGCCACTCTAGCCTATGTGTCACTCAGGTCCTAGGTATAGGACCTTAATCACTCAATGAACCCCACCCACCAAAACAGACAAGAGATTCAGCACATGATAATGACTGTATGAAATGCATAAGACTGTAAATGAAAGCAATGAATAAAGTTGTACAGAAAGCAATAAATAAATCCATAAACAAATAAGCACAAGTAGCACATAACACCCACGTAAACACAAATCAAAAAAGCTCTAGGAGGAACCCACAAAAAGAACCAGAAGCCCTAGTTGCAGTATAAGGTTCCCCAGCAGAGTCGCCAAGTTGTCGCTCCCACTAAAAGACACCTAGTCAAATAGGGTACAGACACGAACGGTCGGCGAAAGGAGAAAATGAAATGAACTGAATAGAGTCGCCAGCTAGGCATTTTTATCCCGAAGGAAAGGTAATGCTGCATAAACCTATAAAAGATGGATAAGACGGTCGCGAACCAGAGAAACTGAGAAAGGGGGTTGGTTACAACCTAGGAAGGTATTAGCACCCAGATTGTCCGTCGTACTCGACGTGATCCACGCTTGAAAGTTTGTGTTTAAAGGGGTAGGTGTCTGTGCTATTTGTGTGCCAAAAGCTGGAAAAAATGTACAAGTGTCAGTGCAAGAAAGTGAAGTGAGGTGCTCGGGAATGAGGCTTAAAGGAGAATGCTGAAAGAGGGGGAAGACACAGAGACTTTTGTTCGATAACAGTTAAGTTATGCCTACGTATCCTCTCGTGCAATGTTGAAGTAAGAACACCGTAGTTCGAATCAAAGAGACTGAAAGATAATTTGACTGATGAACTCCTTTCTTGCCTATGCTCAAGTGTATGACTCGTCTAGCTCGAGTGCTAACTGTCTTGCATTAGACGGAAGAAGCGAGTTCTCGTTTGTGAGTGAGTATGATGAGAAAAGAATCCCGAAGGAGACTATTATTGTCTGTTTTTGTGTTTTCATTTTTGTTATTGTTTTTTATGTTTGTCATAAGTTAATGAGCTTAAGTTTAAACCAAAGGGTGAGTAAACTCATCATATCCTCCCTTTGATTAGGGATAATGAGAATACCTTAAGTATGAGATAAACATCTCAACTTAATTACCATGATGATGTAGGATTAAGATCATTAACCTACTTGTGATTATTTAGATGTTTTTTGAGTTTAACTTAGTGTTATGTAATGAGTTTAAGCCATAATCAAGGATTAGTGAACCCATTACACCATCCTAATAGAAGGATAATAGATGAGCACACTTAAGCTGAGGAAGATACCTCAACTTAATCCATGATTAGGGATTAACCTCATGACAAAACAAACCTTTATTAAATAGATTTTAAATTAAGGGTGAGATTAAGAAATGAGTTTTATGGTTTGTAAGACAACTTGAGGGGGACTTGTCCATTAACACTAGGGTTAGTCCTTCTTAACCAATAAAGGAAGAATTAGAACCCTAATGTAAGGCCCAAGTTACAAGTTAATGTCTTAGTGATTATTAAGATGGATTGATTAAGAGGTTTAAACAAATTAAGGGTTTAACACTTAGTATTAAAGTTATACACTCCATCCTAAGAGAAGGATGCAGGCATAACCCTAATCACAAAGTCTTAAAACCTTAAAGGTTTAGTCTCTAATGATGAGATTAGAAGAGAGACACAAAGAAGACTCAAAGGTAAAAGCTAAAGGTGGACTAATCACAACCCTAATTATTGTCATGCTTGGGTGTTCCTATGGTTTGTAAGGCTTAAGAAAGATCTTCAGAGATGCCACCAATGGAAGAAGCAGATGAGAGGAGGAGAAGCAGAAGAAACAAGTTACTTACTTCACTGAAGAAGATAAGTAACTTGGAGAAAGAAAGTGAATGATGAACATGAATGAGCAAGCTCACTCTAAATCAAATGAAAATGCAGAAAGGATGCATAAGAAGAATGAGAAGAGAAATGAGAAGTGAAGGCAAATTCACTTCTCAAATTACTTACCCCCTGAAAATGTTAGCATAAGGAAAGGAATAAAATGAAAATGAAATGTATGCTAAGGTAAAAACCAAAACCAGAAGAAAATTCATGATGCAAATGATGCTATGGGATGATTCAAAGGCAAATCAAGTGAAATGAATGTTCATACAAAGAGAAAGAATGCAAATGAAGCATGTAGGAAGCATGGAAACACATGTATGCTTATGAAATGAAATGGATGCAAAGCATGGCAAATGTATGAATAAATGACCAAGAAATGTTCAAGCAATGTCTTAAGATGTCTAAGATGGCATACAAATGCTTAGAATGTCATTGCAAGCTCACATGTTCATGCAATGCAATGCAAGATGCAAGTATGGATGCAAGATTAGGGTTACCTGAGAGGATGAGATGCAAATGTCAAAAACAGAAGCAAATCACATGATAAAAAATTGAAAATGAAATCAAATGAACCTTAACCCTATATGATATCACAGCCCAAAGGAGAAGGTCTAACTCTTAACCTAAAGAAAGTTGTGATTTTTCCAAGTTAATTAGGGTTTTTGGGTACCGTAAGAGGGAAAATGCAAATCAAATGGAAAATGCAATATAAATTTATGACAAAAATATGCTAGATACTACATGCTATATGAAGAACAATGCAAAAGGAACCAATGTCAAAGCCTTCATGGTTAGGCTGAAAAGAATTTTCAAAGTTAGGGTTCCAAAAAGGGATTTTTATGAACCCTAAATTCAAGAAAAATGTCAAAGTTGAATCAAAACCAAAAAGAAATTTGTATGGATGGTTTGACAATGTTTCTAAATGTCCTAAGAGGCAATGTGGATTTTTTTGAAATTTTTAGAAACCTAAATGGTATTTTAATTAATTAATTCCCATTAATTAATTAAAATATACATTTAAAAATTTTTAAAATGATTTTTTTAATGCAAAACATAAAAATAAAAATGTTTTTGGGTGAAGAAAAATATTTGAAGTCAAAATGCAGAAGAAAAATATTTTTGGAATTTTCTAAGTATTTTAAATAAAATGCACAAAATAAATGGATAAAAATGAAAATAAAATTAAAATAAGAGAAAGTATGATGATCTGATGGACCTGATTTGAACTGGGGGGATTCTGTTTGACTGCACGCGCATCTCAATGGCCAGGAATTAATCTGAGCTTTAATTTGATTTTATAATTAATTAATCCAGTTTAATCTTAATGAGCTAATCTGAGCCATCCACTACCTAACCCTAATCCTCATCCAATGGCCCAAATTCAAACTTTCCCTAATTACGTGGATTAACCCTAATCAGATTCAGGTGGCCGGAGAAGACTTCCGGTCGTCTTCTCCGGCGAGACCAAATTTTCAAAATCTCACACACGCATCAAAACTCCTAATTTCTTGCCCATAATCACTCCTCTAACATCCAAGAACATGAATCCACAAACAAAAATCATTTATCATGCATATTAAAGTTGAATCGAAGAAAACAAGTTCTAGGTCAAAAATTTCAGAACAACCATACATACTCATTTCTCAATCATTTTCAAAACTAAACACATCCCAATGATCAGTGAAGCATAAGGAACCATTTAAGAACTTAAAATTTCATTTCTGGAAAAAATGTTCTTGAGGTTACCTAAGCTTGAGCTTTCTCAGTTTGGAGCTTTTGGACCTCCTCTCTTGTGCAAACCCACTCCTCTTGACCTCCTGATGAAGTTGCAATGCTTGGAAGGAGCTTAGAATGGCTGGAATGAAAGCTTGCAACTCAACTGGCTAGGAATCGTGTTTTTGTTTGGCTGGCTTTTAGGTTTGTTTGATGGTTGGTTTATGTTCTAATGATGATGGTGAGTTGAACGGTGAAGTTTGTTTGTGATTTTAGTGGCTGGACAAAGTGTTTCGAAAGCTTTTTCTTTTGGGCTGATTTTGTGAAACTTTGTGATTCTGAGGTTTTAGGCTTATGTGATGTGTGTTATGAGTTGCCTTTGATCCACATAACAATGTTTGATAGGTCAGAACGTGGGTGGTGGCCTGTGGTGATTGGTATGGGCAAGTTGCCAAAATGTCAACATAACTTGTACTTGAGGTATGGGCTATGGCAGGGGTTGTTCAAGGGCATGTTTGGCCTCAGCATTGATCAAGGAGAGCCATGGGATTGAGATTATGCAGATGGATGGCTTAGAAACAAAGATCTCATAGGTTTTGCAAGTGTTATGTGATTTTCCCCCTTTGAGAAATCTTGAAGTGCAAGGCATGAAAGCAAGTGGTTCTTTGGGAAATCTTGGTCACAATGCATTGCGTCATGTGTGTATGATGTTTAGAGAGTGGTTAGAGGTCACAAAATGGCTTGGTATGTGAAATTGCAAAAAATCCTCTTTGGTGTGAAAGTGAAAATTATGTGATTTTTGCCAACTTTGCCAAACCATAACTTGGGGGCCTCAGATGCCCTGACTTTGCTCTGACTTGCTCAAGAAGTTACCCAGTGAACAAATGACTTCCACAATGAATTTCTTCATCAAACTTGGTACACATGATCCTTATAACATATTGAGACTATTAGAAACAATAATGACCAAAACAAATTTGGAGTTATGGCCTCTGAAACCAAAACCCTAATTTCAGGTCATTTGTGCAATGAAACCCTAGCTCTGCTTCCATGCTTTCCAAGTTCTTGTGATTTCTTGACTTCCTTGATCTTTGAGGGATATAATATGATGATAGAACATACATGGACCCTCTTGAAATGAATGGAGACCTTTGGAGTGGCTCAAATGGATCCTTGGATTGCTCAGATCACAAACCCTAGATGCAGATGAACTTGAACTAATGCAGTGAAACAAAAATGCAATATGAGATGTTATGCTTAAACTAATGCAAATATTAAAGATCACAAGCCATGGTGTTAACTTAGTGAGGGAAAATTTGGGGTGTTTACATATACGTCCCGCTTATAGTTGTCTTCTTGGAAGACCCTGGATTCATGAGGCAAGAACCGTGACATCTACTCTCCATCAGAAACTGAAATTCGTGACGGATGGGAAATTAGTGACTATTGGCGGTGAACAAGCGATGCTAGTGAGAAATTTGTCATCTTTCTCCTATATTGATGTTGAAGAAGAGGTGGGAACTTCATTCCAGGCTCTTTCTGTTGTTGATAATGCTGCTAAGAAGAATGTTATGACAATGTCTTCTCTTAAGGATGCTCTGTGTGTGCTTGAAACTATTCGATCTGACAGTTGGGGATGATTTATTGATGTTGCTGAAAACAAAGAAGGATTTGGTATTGGTTTTGCACCAGGTGTGGCTCTCAATGAACCGGAGACTATTTAGGAAGGATTCCGAAGTGCTGGGTTTATCAACGATCATTCCACTGCTGCCATCATTGAAGATGGTGAAGATGAAGAAATGCTTGATTTTGTTACACACGAAAAGATTTGCAAGAACTGGATTGCTGTTGATGTTCCTTCTATTGTTCATGCTTCAAAGTAATTTTGTTTTATTTTCTTTCAAAAATCCTTTCACTCTGCCCAAGGTGAAAGTGATGTTTGTCGGGTTTTGTTTCAAATTTTATCATCATCAATAAAATGTTATTTTGTTATTTCCATATGTGTTTTTCCTTTTTGCTTTATTCTGAAAAATGGTAACATAAAAAACCCAAAATAAAAATAATCATTGTTTATCTGCATAATGTTTGCACTTTTGTTCATACTCTAAAATAAAAGTAAAATCATTATGCAGATTGATTGATAAACCCATTGAAAACAATGATCCTATGCCCACTCCCAACTTTGAATTCCCTGTGTTCGAAGCTGAGGAAGAGGATGTTGAAGAGATTCCTGATGATATTTCTCAGTTGCTTGAGCACGAGGAGAAGATTATTCAACCTCATGGAGAGGCTACAAAATTGGTCAACTTGGGTTCTGAAGATAATAAGAAAGAAGTCAAGATTAGAGCATTGCTTGGTCCTGAGGTTAAGAAGAGGATGGTTGAACCTCTTAGAGAGTATGTTGATGTATTTGCTTGGTCTTATCAGGTCATGCTAGATCTTGATACTGATATTGTGTAGCATAGATTGTCGTTGAAGCCTGAATGTCCACCTGTGAAGAAAAAATTAAGAAGAACTCATCCTGATATGGCAGTAAAGATCAAAGAGGAGGTTCAAAAGCAGATTGATGTAGGTATTCTTGTGACATCTAATTATCCTTAATGGGTGGCCAATATTGTGCATGTTCCAAAGAAAGACGGAAAAGTCCGAATGTGTGTTGATTACAAAGATTTGAGTAAAGCCAGTCAAAAATATGATTTTCCATTACCACACATTGATGTGTTGGTAGATAATACGGATAAGTTTGATGTGTTCTCCTTTATGGACGGATTTTCCGGTTATAATCAAATTAAGATGGCACCCGAGGACATGGAAAATACCACATTTATTACACCATGGGGAACATTCTGCTACAGAGTGATGCCCTTTGGATTGAAGAATGCTGGTGCAACATACCAAAGATTTATGACCACGCTTTTCCATGATATGATGCATAAAGAAATTAAGGTGTATGTTGATGATATGATCGCTAAGTCGAGGACTGAAGAGGATCATGTTGAACATTGCTGAAGTTGTTTCAGAGGTTAAGGAAGTTTAAGCTTCATTTGAATCCGAACAAGTGCATGTTTGGTGTACGTTCTGGAAAGTTGT
Organism: Lathyrus aphaca; assembly: GCA_963966055.1. NCBI lineage: Eukaryota > Viridiplantae > Streptophyta > Magnoliopsida > Fabales > Fabaceae > Lathyrus > Lathyrus aphaca. Next base: position 432,005,196 of record OZ014524.1, on the reverse strand, counting down.
TAGGTTTCATTGTCAGCCAAAGAGGCATTGAAGTTGATCCTGATAAAGTGAAAGCTATTCGGGAAATGCCTGCTCCAATAACTGAAAAGAAAGTAAGAGGTTTCTTGGGCCGTTTGAATTATATTTCAAGGTTTATCTCTCACATGACTGCCACATGTGCTCTGATCTTCAAGTTGCTTCGGAAAGACCAAGGTTGTGTCTGGGTAGATGATTGTCAGAAGGCGTTTGAAAGTATCAAAGAATATCTGCTTGAACCTCCTATCTTGTCTCCTCCGGTGGAAGGTAGACTGTTGATTATGTACTTGAATGTGTTGGAAGATTCCATGGGTTGTGTGCTTGGTAAGAAAGATGAATCTGGAAGAAAAGAATATGCAATTTACTACTTGAGTAAGAAATTCACTGATTGTGAGTCTCGGTACTCCATGCTTGAAAAAACTTGTTGTGCCTTAGCTTGGGCTGCAAAGCATCTTCGCCAGTATATGTTGAATCATACAACTTGGTTGATCTCCAAAATGGATCCGATCAAGTATATACTTGAAAAGCATGCTTTGACTGGGAGGATTGCTCGTTGGCAAATGTTATTGTCAGAATATGATATCAGTACCAAGCTCAAAAAGCTATAAAAGGTAGTATCTTGGTTGATCATTTGGCATATCAACCGATTGATGATTACCAGTCTGTCTAGTTTGATTTTCCAGACGAGGATGTTATGTTTTTGAAAATGAAAGATTGTGATGAACCTTTGATTGAGGAAGGGCCGAAACCTGGATCTCGATGGGGTTTAGTTTTTGACGCGGAAGAGGAATTGGGGCAATGATCATTACTCCCCATGGTTCACATATTCCTTTTGCTGTAAGGCTGACTTTACCTTGTACTAATAATGAAGCTGAATATGAAGCCTGTATTATGGGTCTTGAGGAAGCTATTGATCTGAGGATTAAGCATCTTGATGTATATGGAGATTCTGCCTTGGTAATCAATTAGATCAAGGGTAAGTGGGTAACTCATCAATCTCACTTGATCCCTTATAGAGATTATTCCAGGAGGATATCAACTTTCTTCACTAAATTTGAGTTTCATTATGTACCTCGTGATGAAAATCAGATGGAAGATACTTTGGAAACTATAGCTTTTATGATAAAGGTGCACCACTGGAATGACGTTCCCATGATCAGAGTGATGCGGCTTGAAAGACCAGCTCTTGTGTTTGCAGTTGAAGAGGTCCATGATGACAAGCCTTGGTATCATGATATTACATGTTTTCTTCAGAGTCAGAAAAACCCACTTGGGGCATCCGATAAAGATAAGAGAACTTTGAGGAGATTGGCAGGAAATTTCTTCCTGAACGGAAATGTGCTTTATAAGAGGAATTTTGACATGGTCTTGCTCAGATGCGTGGATAGACAGGAAGAAAACATGTTAATTAAATAAATTCATGAATAATCTTTTGGTACTCATGCTAATGGGCATGTGTAACACGGTGGGAAAACTGACTTTAGTTATGTTGCGGATAGCAAGAGTCGCCACCGACTTTTATTTTATCCAAAGGAAAGGGCATAAAAGAACAGGAAAGACCTTAAAAGATTTTTGAGTTCGGGGGGTAGGTTATATAAAGGGAAGGTGTTAACACCCTTTGCATCCATGGTTATCCATGGGCTCTTAGTTACTTAGCTCACTTTAAACTGTTTTGAGAAGTGTAGTGTGTGATTAAAATTTTCTAAGTACTTTATAATGATCCTCGTATGGATGTATATAAAGACTTTGTTTTAAAATTTTGTTTGAAATGTGAAGTGTAAGATGTATTTTGAAAAGGTGAGCAAGTACTTAAGAGGAACCTACCCTATGTTAAGTCTTTACTGTTCTTATATGTTCTTTCAATGGTAAGACTATCCCTATTATTAAGGAATAGGTAGTCATTACCTTGGATGTTATAAGGGACATGTGAAGGATCATCTGTGTTTAGGCAACTGTAAGGTGTCTTAGCAATACGAAGGGACTTATCATCTTTTATTCGAAGGGACAAGATCACTTACCGTAGGCAACATTGAAGGGACTTGATCTTATAATCTTAAAAGGGACTTGATGATATTTTATGAGAAGGGACTTTGCTTTAAGACACCTTACTTGACCTTATAGTTAGGAAACATGAGGGATAACCTTAGGAAGTGAGAGATGGCGATCAAAGATCGACTTACGTGTGTGAGTGTCCATATTCATATATTTATCTTATTAAATTAGTGATTTTAAAGTACAAACATGTTATCACTCCCTATAGTTACTAACCATGGCAAGAATATTTATAAACAAATAAACGATAAAGAACTACGACTATTACACAGCTTTGGGCAGTTACATTATAATAAAAATAATTAAATAATAAATATAAGCCATAAAAAAAAGGGTTAGTGATAAAAATAATTATAAGAAGAAAAGATTAGCACAAATATACAAACTACATACAAATAAATAAACAAATTTGAAGAAAATTTGAGATGAAAATAAAATAATAAAGATAGTAATAATAAACCATATACTAATTTATTTACAAAATAAAACATGATTAATTATTTAATTATATATATTAGAAAAATTTATTAAGTTTAATATTTAAGTAAAATAATTAAGGTGATAAATTAGGGTTAGAAATTTTAGAAATTGGGGTTACATATTTTTAGAAAAAATAGAATTAGGGTTAGAGTATTTAATTAAGATATTAATCAATTTATTCGTAAAAATAAACTATATAGAATAATAATATGAACATAAAATAAAAAATAAATTATATTTGAGAAAATAAAATATTGATTTTTTTTATAAAAAAATATAAAATTTTATTCTATGAAAACATCTTATATTATTTATTTTAAAATTAATTTAATATATAATATATAATTAAATAAAGAACACAAAAATAGAAAACAACTAGGTTAAAAAATAATGGGGAGGCCTGGATTTGAACCCAGGACCTCCCATGTACCTGCCAGAGAAGTTACCACTTGGCTGCGCTGCGTTTGGTGATGTCCAATAGTCCAAATTGATTATATGTGTAACCTGTAAAATGGAACAAGGTAAAAAAAAAATAACGCAAGACCTAGGGATCGAACCCAGGTCCTTTACCATCAAAGCGCTTCACCAAAACCAGCTGAGCTACACGCCCATTGTGATATGTACACGAAACCAGTTTGTTTTAAGCCCTATGCAAATTTCAAATATTATTTCTGCGCCCAAAAAGATCATCTTCTTCCTTGAATTCGCAGGTTTTACCTGGGAATTTTCCTGCGAAACTACTTGCGAGTTTTCCTGCGTATGATAACCTGCGAATCTCAAACTCCATACAAACAGTAAAATTTCATGAAATTAATAATGCTATTGAATTCCTAATGACATCTACGATTCTTCCATGTCTTTAGAACTCATTTATTTCGGCTAAATGGTAAAACCCTAAACGAGGTCCGAAAACCCTAATTATGGCATAAGTTGATTCAGTTCATGAAACTCCAATTCAATTGCCCAGAAAGCTTCAGTACAATGAAACAAACAATGTTAGACAATCAAAATCGATAAAAAACCAATAAACTCGTGAAACCAAAAAATTCAAATATGCCATGAATATCCATTCGGTTTATGCGAATGTGGGTGTTTTAGATGTTGTTTATGATCCAGACATGTTCAATAAACATCATAGAATGCATTACAACCTTTAGAACACTTTGAAATCACCTCTAGCTTGAAATCCGAATTTGTTTTTTTGGATGAAATTTTGAAATTTGAGAGTGCTCTTTGAGGCTCTGAATTCGTCTCTAGGGCTTGGCTTAATGTTGTATATATACCATACACTGAAATTAGGTCAAGAAATCAACCAAACTTGTGGATTTTTGGACCTTGTGAGATTGAAAAAGATTTGTCTTTAAAACTTGATTTTTTTTTTATCTAACATTGCTATTTTGGTATGATCTGAAATATTATGGTATCAATCAAGCTTAAATGAGTATTAAGTCCTTCTAGAATCAAAATCTTTTCCAAATATATGACTTTCATATTTTATTTTAATTTAATTTGTATTTTAATGAATAAAATTCAAATAAATATTAAATAAAATATAAAAAATCATAAAATGTGTGGGTTGGGTCGTGCTTGGTGATTTTAAAAAAGATTGGATGGCAATTTGGTGGGCTCATTTAGCAAAAATTGGTTTTAAGGCCTTATTTGCTTCATAAACTTCCCAAACATTTCCCAACTTTGCAAGGGAACAAATACTTCAATTTTAATGCTATGGAGGTGTTCTTGGACATTTTGGAGAGCTTAGAGAGTCCTCTAACCAACCTCTTTGGTCTCATGTCCATATCTTTTACCATTCTCAAGTTATGCTCTTTGGAAGTTGTTGACTTTTTGTTGACTTTTAAAAAGACCTATAATGTCTTAGCTCATACCTTCCAAATGAAGCATTTTTGGGCTTGGCTTGTGAGACACAAAGTTGTAGAGAATTCAATTTCCTTCAAAATGAGCTTTAGATGGAAAAAATTTGATGAAACATGTGAAAGTTATGGCTGGTCAAAGTTCAGTTGACTTTTCCTTTGAAAACCCTAATTTAGAAACTCCTGATTCTTGATGATCTGAAATCTCCTTGATGAATCATGATCAACCCTTGATCAAATGATGAATTTTACTTCATATACTTGATTTTGGCAAAAAATCATGAAGTTTGACTTTGGTTTGACCACAGTTGACCTCAGTTTGACTTTTTGACTGCTTTGACTGATTTTAGCCTATTTGATCATTTGACTGAGCAACCCTTTTGGGAAAGTCTTGAAACTTGACATGGGGATTCTTGAACTTATATAGGATGCTATGAAGCTCACTTGAAGCCTTGTAAGTCCATTTATCCTGATGAAAGTCAAAACCCTAGTTTAAGAGGCATTGCTTAGGAGGATGCATTGTTTGAAGGAATTGTCAAACTTTCTGACTAATTGTGAACCTTGTGAACCTTGTGAACCTCATGAGATGTCTTGTGAACCTTGTGAACCTCTTAGTACACAATGTCTTGTCTTGGGGAGGGCAAATTTTGGGGTGCAACAGCTGCCCCCGTTCAATTTTCTGAAACCTGAGGGGTTAGATTGGTATATGTGCCAGTCGTGACCTGGAAGGTTGAAGAGGATTGAACACAAAAGCCCAAAAATTTGCACTCTCCGGTGCGTAAAGTAATACTGATGATTAGTTGTATATTCTTAAGTGGGCTTGATGGGCTTATAGATGTCATCCATACTATTAGGAGGTGATAATATCTTCATGTGGATACTGGATATCAGTACTAGGTCTTCGTATAGGCCGTCTCTGAATCGTTTATGCAACATGGTGACGATTATCTCTTCTGGAAATATCCTGGATTAGGGAATGGATCTTCATACATACCGTTTGCCTACTATTCAAGAACAAATAGATTAAATCTTCTGAAAATATCTTGAACTAGGGAATGGATCTTTGTACAGATCGTTTGCCTACTATTCAAGAACAAATAGATTAAATCTTCTGGAAGTGCCCTGGATTAGGGAATGGATCTTTGTACAGACCATTTGCCAACTCTCCGGGGACGAAAGGGTGTCAGGATTAAATCTCCTGAAAATATCCTGGATTAGGGAATGGATCTTTATACAGACTGTTTGCCTACTCTCCGAGGACAAAAGAGTGTCAGGATTAAATCTCCTGAAAATATCCTGGATTAGGGAATGGATCTTTATACAGACCGTTTGCCTACTCTCCGAGGACAAAATAGTGTCAGGATTAAATCTCCTGAAAATATCCTGGATTAGGGAATGGATCTTTATATAGACCGTTTGCCTACTCTCTGAGAACATCTTGAGTAATGTATAGATCATTTCCGACCTGTTGTGAATTGTTGATATTGTTTTATCAGCGTATAACTATCCTTCAAAGAAAAGGTTAGTTTATGCAATATGTGTGCATGTATGACATGGTGCATCTAAGTAAATGTATTATGCATTTATAGATATGCTATGGTATGATGTAAATGATGCATGTATGAATCATGCAGCCTGAAGCGTCTGGATATCTTTGTATAACAACTGCTGGCTAGGGAAAATAAATCCTGATTCGTTGCTGAAGAATATGAGAACCTCGTTCCCGTCTTGTTTGATAGTATAGTATTTATAACCTCCCGTTTTTGTTCGTCGTACTTCTATTGAAAGAATAAGTTCCTGAGTATCCCAACTGAGGATAAAAGAGATGGACATAAATTCAAGGGGAGATGTAACTCGAAGTATCTATAAAGATAGATTTGCCCGGCTGGAGATTTGTAGTTGTCTAGTGGGGATGAACCGGCGAAGCTTCGTTGAATTCTTACCTTCGTTCGTCCTTAGTAAATACTATTACTGCATTTTCATGCATTTCTGGTAAACATCAATCATATTCAAAAGCATACATACATTCAAACACAGCCAATGGACGTTCCGCTTATGTAAATAGGGTAAAAGTAAATCCGGATTCAAAGATGAAATTTTATTTATATCACAAAGTGACCTATACATAGGCAAGTTTGTACAAGGAGACAGAAATCCTAGTAAGAGGAATTTGTCGTAAAAATTTTTTTTACAAAACAGAGAAAATCAGCTATGTGAGAAATAATCCTATTGAGTTTCAATTCTACTATTTCCATTATCTTCAAGTATCTCATCTTCTGCTGTTGAGACGGAAATGATTGGATTGATCTTTATCTGTTCGAGCTTGATTTAGGTAATACTTGTAACACGGTGGGAGAACTGACTTTAGTGAAATGTTGCGGATAGCAAGAGTCGCCATCGACTTTTATTTTATCCAAAAGAAAGGGCATAAAAGAACAGGAAAGACCTTAAAAGATTTTTGGGTTCGGGGGGTAGGTTATGTAAAGGGAAGGTGTTAGCACCCTTTACATCCATGGTTATCCATGGGCTCTTAGTTACTTAGCTCACTTTAAACTGTTTTGTAGTGTGTGATTGAAAATTTTCTTAAGTACTTTATAATGATCCTTGTATGGATATATATAAAGACTTTGTTTTGAAAATTGTTTGAAAATGTGAAGTGTTTATGAAATGTTTTTGAATGAGTGAGCAAGTACTTAAGAGGAACCTACCCTAATTTGAATCTTTACAGTTCTTGAATGTTCTTTCAATGGTAAGACTATCCCTATTATTAAGGAATAGGTAGTCATTACCTTGGATGTTATAAGGGACATGTGAAGGGTCATTTGTGTTTAGGCAACTGTAAGGTGTCTTAGCAATTCGAAGGGACTTATCATCTTTTATTCGAAAGGGACAAGATCATTTACGAAGGCAACAACGAAGGGACTTGATCTTATAATCGTAAAGGGACTTGATGATATTTTTAGGAGAAGGGACCTTGCTTTTAGACACCTTATTTGACCTTTTAGTTTAGGCAACATGAGGGATATCCTTAAGAAGTGAGATGGCGATCAAAGATCGACTTACGTGTGTGCGTGTATAGGTTCAAATATTTATCTTATAATTAGTGATCTAAATTAATTTTAAAATTCAAACATGTTATCACCCCCTATTTTACTAACCATAGAAATATATTTATAAATAAATAAACAATAAAATACTACAACTATTACAATGCTTTTACAGTTACATAATAATAAAAACAAATTAAATAATAATTATATAATAAAATAAGCAATTAAATAAATGGTTAGTGATAAAATAATTATAAGAAGAAAGGTTAGTAATAATATACAATATATATAAATCAATTAAGTATTTATAGATTTAAATAAACAATTTTAAAGAATTTTGAGATGAAAATAAAATAATAAAGATATACTAATTTATTTACAAAATAAACTATGATTAATTTATTTAATTGAATGTTAAGAAAATTTAATTAATTTTAAGATTTAAATAAAATAAGAATTAGGGTTAGGATTAGGGTTTTAATTATATATAAAAATTATTAGGGTTAGAAATTAATTTAAATACAATTAGTGAAATTATATACAAAAACATATATACATATTAATAAATATAAATATAAAACATATAATGAAATAAATATATTAATTTAGGTTTTAAGAAAATAATATAAATTTTAAAAGAAAATAAAGTTTTATTAGAAAATGATTTAGATATTTTTTAGAAATTATTTTAATTAATTAAAGAATAAAATAAAGAAATATCAAAAATAAATGAAAAAAAAAACCTAAAAAAAAAACAGGACCTGGGATTTGAACCTAGGTCCTTTACCTGGATAATCAGAAGCATAACCGCTGGGCCACTGCACGCAGCTGAGAGCAATTCACTTCACATTGGTTTTGTTGTTATTCTGGAAAACAAAACAAATCAAAGCAAAAAAAAAAAATACTTTGGCCGGTTTCGAACCCAAGCCCTTCAGTATATCATACGCGCACCACAACCAACTGAGCTACATGCTCATTGTGATAATATCCTGTAAAAAATATTATATAAAATAAAACCAATTTTTAAATTGCAATTTTGGCGCCGGGCAACTTTATCTTCTACCTCCTGACCTTCGCATTTACCTGCGAATTCTTCCACGAATTTTCCTGCGATGTCAAAACCTGCGAATTCTCAAACTTCACCAAAACAGTGAAATTTCTTCAAATTAATTAGTGAAACATAATCCTTAGAACTCATACAATCTTCCTATGTTCTTAGAATTAATTTATGTTAGCCCAATCGCAAAACCCTAAAGGAGGCCGAAAACCCTAACAATGGCCATTCTTCAAACCTGTACCAAAAATCAAATTAACTTGCCCAGAAACAATCACGAGCTTATTATGAACACAAAACAATGATCAAATTCAGTTTATATTGCACAAATATATGAGAACGAGAAATTCATAAAAGTGTGAGAAGTTTGATTCGGTTTGAGCCATTCATGAGGTTTGGGATGCATATGATTATTGCTACATGATCAGTGATGTTCAAAGATCCTTCCTATGTCTTTAAAATACCTTTAAATGCCTTCTATGGATGAATCCGAATTTGAGTTTTTTGAATGATTTTGTGAAGTTTGAATATGGTGTAAGAGGCTGTGAATTCGTGAATAGTGCTTGTCTTCATGTTTTTATATATGGGTGAATGAAACTAGGTCAAAAGTTTAACAAATTTGTGGATATTTGATCTTTGGGAGATTGAAAAAAGATTTGTTCTTAAAACTTGAAATATTTTTATCTAGCCTTGCTATTTTAGTATGATCTTCATTATTTTTGTATCAATCAAGTCTAAATATGTTTTAAGACTTTCTAGAAACCAAATCAAATCAAATATCCATTATTTTATATTTTATTTTAATTTAAAATGATTTTTAACATAAAAAATCATAATAAATAAAAATAAAATGAATAAAATTATGAATAAATAAATTCAATTTCGTGCATGATGTCATGGAAGTAATTGGATCACAAAAAAGCAAGCCCATTTGGTGAATTATGGTTTTAAGACCCTATTTGCTTCATAAACCTCTCAAAAATTTCCCAACTTTGCAAGGGCACAAATCCTTCAATTTTAATTCTATGAAGGTGCTCTTGGACATTTTGGAAAGCTTGAAGAGTCCTCTAACCAACCTCTTTGGTCTCATGTCCATATCTTTTACCATTCTCAAGTTATGCTCTTTGGAAGTTGTTGACTTCTTGTTGACTTTTAAAAGGACCTATAATGTCTTAGCTCATACCTTCCAAATGAAGCATTTTTGGGCTTGGCTTGTGAGACACAAAGTTGTATAGAATTCAATTTCCTTCAAAATTAGATTTGGATGGAAAAATTTTGATGAATCATGTGAAAGTTATGGCTGGTCAAAGTTCAGTTGACTTTTCCTATGAAAACCCTAATTTAGAAACTCCTGATTCTTGATGATCTGAAATCTCCTTGATGAATCATGATCAACCCTTGATCAAATGATGAATTTTACTTCATATACTTGATGTTGGAAAAAAATCATGAAGTTTGACTTTGGTTTGACCATAGTTGACCTCAGTTTGACTTTTTGACCGCCTTGACTGATTTTAGCCTATCTGATCATCTGACTGAGCAAATCTTTTGGGAAAGCCTTGAAACTTGACATGGGAATTCTTGAACATATATAGGATGCTATGAAGCTCACTTGAATTCTTGGAAGTCCATTTAGCCTGATGAAAGTCAAAATCCTAGTTTAAGATGCATTGCTTAGGAGGATGCTTTGTCTGAGGGAATTGTCAAACTTGTCAACCAATTGTGAACTTTGTGAACCTTGTGAACCTCATGAGATGTCTTGTGATCCTTGTGAACCTCTTAGCACACAATGTCTTGTATTGTGGAGGGCAAATTTTGGGGTGCAACAGCTGCCCCTGTTCAATTTTCTGAAACCTGAGGGGTTAGATTGGTGTATGTGCTAGTCGTGACCTGGAAGGTTGAAAGGGATTGAACACAAAAGCCCAAAAATTTGCACTCGCCGATGCGTAAAGTAACACTGATGATTAGTTGTATATGCTGGAATGGGCTTAAAGATGCCACTTGGAGGAACTGGAGATGGGCTTAGAGATGCCATTTAAAATATCAAGATGTGATGATAGCTTTATGTTGATACTGGATATCAGTACTAGGTCTTCGTATAGGCCATCTCTGAATTGTTTATGCAACATAGTTTGAATTGTTGAATAGACCAGTAGAAATAAATCTTCGTGACGATTATCTCTTCTGGAAATATCTTGGATTAGGGAATGGACCTTTGTACAGACCGTTTGCCTACTCTCCAAGGTCAAAAGAATGTCAGGATTAATTCTTCTGAAAAATATCTTGAACCAGGGAATGGATCTTTGTACAGACCATTTGCCTGCTATTCAAGGGCCAATAGATTAAATCTTCTGCAAATATCTTGAAACATGGAATGGATCTTTGTACAGACCGTTTGCCTGCTATTCAAGATCAGATAGATGAAATCTTCTGGAAGTATCCTGGATTAGGGAATAGATCTACATACCGTTTGCCTACTCTCCGAGGACAAAAAAGTGTCAGGATCAAGTCTCCTGAAAATATCCTGGATTAGGGAATGGATCTTTGTACAGACCGTTTGCCTACTCTCCGAGGAAATAGATTAAATCTTCTGAAAATATCTTGAACCAAGGAATGGATCTTTGTACAGACCGTTTGTCTGCTATTCAAGACCAGATAGATGAAATCTTCTGGAAATATCCTGGATTAGGGAATGGATCTTCTTACAGACTGTTTGCCTACTCTCCGAGGACATCTTGAGTAATGTATAGATCATTTCTGACCTGTTGTGGATTGTTGATATTGTTTTATCTGCATATAACTGTCCTGCAAAGAAAAGATTAGTTTATGCAATATGTATGTATGCATGGCATGGTGCATCTAAGTAAATGTATTATGCATTTATGGATATGTATGTTATGATATGATGTAAATGATGTATGAGGTATGTATGAATCATGTAGCCTGAAACGTCTGGATATCTTTGTATAACAACTGCTGGCTAGGGAAAATAAATCCCGATTCGTTGCAGAAGAATATGAGGAACTTGTTCCCGTCTTGATAGTATAGTATTTATAACCTCCCGTCTTCGTTCGTCGTACTTCTATTGAAGGAATAAATTCCTGAGTATCCCGACTGAGGATAAAAGAGATGGACATAAATTCAAGGGGAGATGTAACTCGAAGTATCTATAAAGATAGATTTGCTCTACTGGAGATTTGTAGTTGTCGTGTGGGGATGAACCGGCGAAGCTTCGTTGAATTCCTTCCCTCGTTCGTCCTTAGTAAATACTATTACTGCATTTTTATGCATTTCTGGTAAACATCAATCATATTTAAGCATTTTATGCATTTCTGGTAAACATCAATCATATTCAAAAGCATACATACATTCAAACACAACCAATGGACGTTTCGCTTATGTAAATAGGGTAAAAGTAAATCTGGATTCAAAGATGAAATTTTATTTATATCACGAAGTGACTTATACATGGGCAAGTTTGTACAAGGAGACATAAATCCTAGTAAGAGGAATTCGTCGCAAAATTTTTTACAAAACAAAGAAAATCAGCTATGTGGGAAATAATCCTATTGAGTTTCAACTCTATTATTGTCATTATCTTCAAGTATCTCATCTTCTGCTGTTGAGACGGAAATGATTGGATTGATCTTTATCTGTTCGAGCTACAATTGGTTGGAGTTTACATGGGTGATCCAAACGAGACATAGTCATACGCTTTAATCCCTAACTTTTTCCTGGATTGCCCTTTCAGGTTTTCAATCCACCGGGATACCCTTTTTTGCCCAAGCCGCCCTTTCAGGTTTTCGACTTGCCGGGTGTAAATTTATATATATATATATATATATATATATATATATATATATATATATATATATATCCCTAATTTTTGCCCGAACCCTTTTGGTTCGCCGGGATGCCCTTATTTTTGCCTAGGCCAGTCAACCTAGCGGGTCTCTTTTTATGCGTAGTATTTTTTAACTATGTCTGCGTTTACAGGCTGTGGAAAGTCTTCACCATCCATAGTAGTAAGCATCATGGCACCTCCTGAGAATACTGTTTTGACCATGAATGGTCCTTCATATGTAGGAGTCCACTTGCCCCTAGGATCACCCTGTGGTAGTATGATACGCTTGATTACCAAGTCACCAGCCTGATATACCTTTAGCTTAACCTTCTTGTTAAAAGCTTTGATCATCCGTTTCTGGTACATCTGACCATGACAGACAGCTGCCAACCTCTTCTCATCGATCAAATTTATCTGGTCAAATCGAGTTTGAACCCACTCGTCTTCATCCAAGCCTGCATCCTTCATGATTCTTAAGGACGGTATCTGAACTTCAATGGGAAGAACTGCTTCCATACCATAAACTAAGGAGAATGGGGTTGCCCCTGTTGAAGTACGTATTGTAGTACGATAGACATGAAGAGCAAATGGTAACATCTCGTGCCAATCTTTATAAGTGACAGTCATCTTCTGTATAATCTTCTTAATGTTCTTATTAGCGGCTTCTACTGCCCCATTCATCTTCGGACGATACGGAGAAGAGTTGTGATGCTTAATATTGAACTGCGTGCAGAGATCGGTAATCATAGTGTTGTTTAGATTAGAGCCATTGTCAGTGATAATCCTTTCAGGGATGTCATACCTATATATGAGATTATTCTTAATGAACCGAGCCACCACATTCTTAGTAACAGATGCAAATGAAGCTGCCTCCACCCACTTAGTAAAGTAATCAATAGCAACCAGGATGAAACGATGCCCATTAGAAGCAGTAGGTTTGATCTCACCAATCATATCAATGCCCCACATGGCAAATGGCCAAGGAGCAGTCAACACATTCAATGGTGATGGAGGTATATGTACTTTATCAGCATAAATTTGACACTTGTGAGATGTTTTGGAATGTTGATAGCAGTCAGCTTCCATGGTAGACCAATAGTAACCTGCTCTCAATATCTTCTTTGCCATGGTGTGACCACTAGAATGAGTGCCAAAGATCCCATCATGCACGTCCTTAATGATCTCAGTTGCTTCCTTCTTATCCACACAACGAAGCAAAGTCGAATCATGATTACGCTTGTACAAAATTCCATTACTCAAGAAGAACTTAGCAGAAAACCTCCTCAAAAACTTCTTATCTTTGACAGATGCCCCTTCAGGGAACTCCTGAGCTTCAAGATATCTTTTCACTTCATAAAACCAAGGCTTCCCTTCTACTTCTTCGGTGTCAATCTCATTGCAGTATGCAGGCTTCTCAAATCTATCAATAGTAATTTTGGGAGCTTCATCATCACAACTAATCTCAAACATAGATGCCATGGTGGCTAATGCATCTGCCAACTGATTTTCTCTTCGTGGAATATGTCCAAAGGTAATCTCTTCAAAATATGGGATCAAAGACAACACATGCTCTATGTAAGGAATGAAATTGTCATGCTTGGTATCCCAATCTCCTTTGATCTGACATACTACCAGGGCTGAATCTCCATATACGTCTAGGAACTGAATCTTCATATCAATGGCAGCTTTGATACCCAGGATACATGCCTCATACTCAACCATGTTATTGGTACAATAGAAACAAAATCTTGAATTAATTGGGGTATGACAACCTTCAGGGGAACTGATCACAACACCAACACCATTGCCAAGTGCATTAGAAGCTCCATCAAAAACCATAGTCCATCGGGATCCTTGTTCAGGTCCGTCATATTGTCCAGGTTCTTTGGTAATAATCATAATATCTTCATCAGGGAACTCAAAACTCATTGACTAATAATCATCCACTGCTTGATGAGCCAAATGATCAGCTACAACACTTCCTTTAATGGCTTTCTGAGTAGTATATTGTATATCATATTCTGTTAAGATCATTTGCCATCTTGCTATTCGTCCGGAAAGAGCAGGTTTCTCGAATATGTACTTGATTGGATCCATCTTCGAAATCAATAAAGTAGTATGAGTCAACATATATTGTCTTAGTTGGCGAGCAGCCCATGCCAAAGCGTAACAAGTTTTCTCGAGCAGTGAGTATCTTGTTTCACAGTCGGTAAACGTTTTGCTAAGGTAGTAGATTGCCTTCTCTTTTCGACCAGACTCGTCATGTTTCCCCAATACACACCCCATTGAGTTGTTTAATACTGTTAAGTACATAATCAAGGGTCTTCCATCAACTGGTGGCATCAAAATTGGAGGTTCTAGAAGATATCTCTTGATTTCATCAAAGGATGTCTGGCACTCATCATTCCATTCCATTACCTGATCTTTCTTCAACAACTTGAAGATTGGCTCACAGGTAGCAGTTAATTGGGAAATAAATCTTGCAATGTAATTCAATCGTCCCAAGAAACCTCTAACTTCCTTCTCAGTACGGGGAGCTGGCATCTCTTGTATAGCTTTCACTTTTGCGGGATCTACTTCAATACCTTTTCCACTGACAATGAAACCCAGAAGTTTACCAGACCTAACTCCAAAAGTACACTTGTTTGGGTTCAATCTCAATTTGTATTTCTTCAACCTCTCAAACAACTTATGCAGATGATCAAGATGTTGCTCTTCATTCTGGGACCTGTCTATCATATCATCCATATATACCTCTATCTCATGATGAATCATATCGTGAAACAAAGCTACCATAGCACGTTGATAAGTTGCCCCGGCATTCTTCAAACCAAATGGCATCACTTTATAGCAAAAAGTCCCCCACTGTGTAACAAATGTAGTCTTCTCCATATCTTCAGGTGCCATCTTGATTTGATTGTAACCAGAGAAACCATCCATGAAAGAGAATACTTTATGCTGAGCAGTGTTGTCTACCAGAACATCAATATAAGGAAGTGGAAAGTCATCTTTGGGACTGGCCTTGTTCAAATTCCTGTAATCTACACACATACGTACCTTACCATCTTTCTTAGGTACCGGTACCACATTTGCAACCCATTGAGGATAAGAAGTTACAGCTAAGAACCCTGCATCAAAATGTTTCATCACCTCTACTTTAATCTTCTCTGACATTTCAGGATGCATGCGACGAACCTTCTGCTTCTTTGGACAACAATCTTCTTTTACCGGTAAACAGTGAACCACAATGTCTGTATCCAACCCTGGCATATCTCCATAAGACCAAGCAAAGATCTCCACATAATCATGTAACATCTGAATCAATCTGCTCTTAACACCATCCTCTAGCTCAGCCCCTATCTTGACTTCTTTCCTGTTTTCTTTAGTTCCCAGATTCACAACTTCGATTGGCTCTTCATGTTGTTGTATAGCTTTCTCTTCTTGTTGTAATAACCTAGCAAGCTCTACAGGTACTTCACAATCTTCCTCCTTTCCATCTTCAGCTTGATAGATCGAATTCTCGAAATTATAATTGGCAATAGTAGAACTGTTATCAATAGGATCCAGAGTGGATGAGGATCTGCATTTTAGTGATGTGGGTGTGTGTAAGAACACATAGCTGATAAAACAAAAATAAAATAAAAGAAAGACAAGGAACACAATATTTACGAAAACGAAACGTCCACTGATTTTTATTGAATGAAGTATGCAAATGAAATGACATCCCAAAACAAGCATACCATTGTTCCCCGGGTAAGGCACTAGGCTTAAAAGTTTAATTGTTCAAAATTACAAACTTAAAAATAACAACACAGTAATAGTATTTACTCCTGACTAAAGGAGATAGGAATAACGTCTTCAGCCTTCCAATTATTGAGCCCACCACCCACAGTAGGAAAAATCCAAGCATCCAAGTTGTAGTCTTCATTATAGTCACCCACAGCATTGATCTGATCTTTCATGATCCCTTGATTGGTGATACGAACAGCACGAGCACGACGAACAGCCTTCTGGGAATCTGCATTGAAACCCAAACCAAACTTGTCAGACTTGTAAGGAATGTCAGGAAGTTGACCCCAAATAGTACAACCACCTTCTTCAACCACAGCTCTAGCATCTTTAAGGGAGGCCATTGTAGGAGGTACTCTGGTAACCACAAGAACTCTTTTGACAACAGGAGGAGCTTCAACAGCAGGAAGAACCCAAGGAACTACTTCAAATGTCTGGCACGGAGTCTCAACATATTCACCTTCCACTTCAAGGTACTTAAATGTATTCACATGACTGATCATATATTCTTCTTCTCCGTAAACAGTGACAACCTTTCCCTTTACTGGATATCTCAACTTCTGATGAAAAGTGGAGGTCACATCACCTGCCCCGTGGATCCAGGGGCGCCCAAGCAAACAAGAGTACGAAGGACGAATATCCATTACATAGAATGTAGAATTGAAGACTTGAGAACCTAATTTGATTGGGAGATCTATTTCTCCATGCACCACCCTTCTTGACCATCAAAAGCCCTCACTACTATATTACTTGGTCTCAACACAGCATCTTCAGGGCTAAGCTTGTTCAAAACCTCTTTAGGAAGTACATTCAGTGAAGAACCATTGTCTATCAACACATGTCACAGGGTAGTGCCCCTACATTCAATAGAGATATGTAAAGCCCTGTTATGATTCCTCTTGGCAGGGGTCAAATCAGCATCAGAAAAGCCTAACCCATTATCATAGGTCAGGTGTGCAACACAATTCTCAAATTGATCTACAGAAATTTCATTTGGTACGTGAGCAGTCTTCAAAAATTTAATCAAGGCTTTGGCATGAGCCTCAGAACACAACAATAAAGATAACATGGAAATCTTGGAGGGAGTATGCCCCAATTGGTCAACGACATCATAATCACTCTTGCGAATGATCTTCAGCACTTCTTCCATCTGCTTATAAAGATTCTTAGCAATTGGTGCATCAGTTTGTACAGGTTCAATAACAGGACCTTTGCCCCGGGCATCAGTATTTGTCGCAGCGGTGAAGGTAGTAGTTGGAGTAATTGTATTCTTGGAGGTAGCCGGAGGAGAGAAAATTCTTCCACTTCTTGTGATCTTACTAGATCCAGCAATATTATCAACATCAAGGTTTTCATCAACAACAGGTGTATCAGCTAAGGGTTCCTGTTTAACACCATGGATATAATGCCAAGGTATAGCTTTATCAGAAGTATACGGAATAGGACCAGGAGTGGTAATAATCATAGGAGCCACTCTAGCTTCAGCAACAGTCCTCACAGGGCCTTCAGCAGTAATCTTGATTGGACCCTTATGAGTGATCTTGACAGGGACCTTGGACGTAATCCTCACTGGCACTTTATCAACCATATCCACCTCTTCAACCTTCGCACCTTGAGTTATATGTTCAACCATACTCTCCGCATAAGGTGTCCTCTCAAACAATATGGTGTAATTGTCCATGAGGCGTTAGATACCATCCTTCAACTTCCAGCAGCTATCAGGTTTATAAGCACAATAGAAACAATCTTTATTACAACCTGGAAAGAACCCAGCTTGCACCAACTTCTTCTTAATAACAGACAATGGAGTAGTCACATCTGCAACTGAGGAAATATGTGAAACTTCATCAATAACATTGACAGTCTTCTCATGATTTGGCATGGGAGCAATAATCACATTTGGAGTACCAGGAGGGTCAAACTCAATCTCTCCAGCATCAATCATATCCTGAATCTTGTTCTTCAATATCCAGCAGTTGTTGGTATCATGTCCCTGACAATTAGAATGATATGCACATCGTGCATTAGGATTGTAACTAGGAAAGGTAACATTAGGATTCTGAGGAGGGTCCTTGAAAGTAATGAGCTCCCCTTTCAACAAGTGTTGCAAGGCTTGGGCCAGTGACATGTTGATCTTGGTGAACTGTCTTCTAGGCTTCTGCTGATTGCCCTGTGGTGGTTCTGGTGCTGCAGGAGTAGGATTGGAGATATGAACTGCACTCACAGATTGGTGCCTCCTATTACGACCAGGTTGACCATAAACAGCATTTGACTCCTTCTTCCCACTAGGGGGCTTTTTTTGCAGTATTTGATGAAGAGGCACCCACCTGTATTTTGCCACTTCTTATGCCACTTTCTACACGCTCTCCAGTCATTATCAGCTCAGTGAAGCCAAATGATGAGCTTCCAATGAGATGACTATAAAAAGGACCATTCAGCGTACTCATAAACATATCCACTAACTCCCTGTCAGTTAGAGGAGGTTGAACTCTACCAGCCAAGTCTCTCCACTTCTGGGCATACTCCTTGAAATTCTCCTTAGCACCCATTGACATGCTTTGGAGTTGCATGCGAGTAGGTGCTAAATCAGCATTGTATTGGTATTGCCTATAGAAGGCCTCAGCAAGATCATTCCAATCACGAATATTGGCACTCTCCAATTGATAGTACCATTCCAATTGAGCTCCAGACAAGCTCTCTTGGAAGAAATGAATCCACAACTTCTTGTCAGCAGTATGGGGTTGAATCCTCCGGACATAGAACCTTAAATGCAGCTTGGGGCATGAAACACCATCATATACTACAAAAACAGGGACCTTGAAACCAATGGGTATAACCACTCCAGATATCAAACTCAGATCTTCAAAATCCAGCCCAGAAGACTTTTGAAATTCCATAGCATTCATTCTATCCATCAGCATCTTGAACTTATCTTCATTAGGATCATGATAGTAATTTGCTTCAGAATCGGAATCCCCCATAGTATTATGGAGACTGCCTCCCTCTTTCTCAGACTCTTCATACTCATAATCTTCAACCTGTTCCTTGGTCTTGACAGGACCTTTGAACCTTCTTCCCAGATTAATAAGACCTCCTAATCTTCTAGTCTTTTTAGTCTTCTTGGCCAGCAGTGTCTTCAATTCATCCTGTCCCTTGGACAAGTTCAGGACCAGCTCTTGGAATTGCGCATTTTGTGCCTGGAGATCTTTGACTGTTTGTTCAAGAGCCATTTCTGCTGAAATAAACAGCGAGAAGATAAGATACATGTACATAAGAAACCTGTGATGCAATGATATGGTGTATAAATGCGTATGCAATGTTTTCAAGGACCGCAGGATTTAAATTTGTTTAAACAACCAAAAAGTAAACTTTTATTAGTAATAAATTTGTTTGCCCTTTGGGCTTACAATAAAAATGAAATGAATACAAAAAATGGGGTTTTAAGTCTCCCATGGACGTTTCCTCTTTGTGTTGAGGTATGAGTTGAGATTTCGCTCCTCGTGAAGTTGCTTTGTTAGCTCCAAGATTCCTTCTTGATTTGCTTTGTAATGAGTCTCAAAAGTATCTCTTTGCTCCTTCAACTGGATCCAGGACCTCTGTAAGTCTTCCATGTCAGTGGGCATGTCTGGGTGAAGAATGACATAAGAAGTATCTCCTTCAGCAACAGGCTCCATGGTAACTGGCAGGATGGCAGGATATGGCATCATAAGAGTTTGAGCACAAGATCGCACCCATCTGAGATAAGCTTCCATAGGAATAGTGTACTTAGCCTCCAGAGTCTTGCTGTCAACCTTGTTCACTTTACCCCATGCTCGTATGAACCTTTGACGGTAACCTTGCAGATCGTTGTCGTAGTCAAACACAATACCCTGAATCAACATGTCATGAGGACCATCACTCCGAGCGTAACCAAACTGACGTAGAGCTAAAGAAGGGTTGTAAGTAATGCCCCCTCTTATGCCAAGGAGTGGCACATTAGGAAACTCCCCACACCAGTCAATGATAGTAACATTCTCCATAGATCGAGAGCACCAATGAATATCTGAATGAGAGAGTGACATAATCCTCTTTGACCACCTGAACCCTTGTTCGTTCTTCATCACTGATCGAGGAAGGTGAGAAATAAACCACCTAGATAGCAAAGGTATGCAGCACATCAGAGTTCCTCGTACCTTCGTAGTACGAGTATGAAGAGAATGCAGAATGTCCCCAAGTAATGTAGGCACTGGATTGTGAGTTAGAAATATGTTGATGGCGTGAACGTCTATGAAATGATCTGGATTGAGGAACAACACTAAGCCATAAATCAACAAGGCTAAGATCTCCTCAAAATCATCATAGCTCATAGCCTTCAAGAACACTTGAGCCTTCTCTATCAACACCTTGGAATGAATACCCTTAACTCCACTCCTTGTTTCTAGGACAATGTCTGATTTCTTCAAATGTAGAGCTGCAACAATGACTTCAGGTTTAGGCTCTTTCTCTAAGCCTGTGAAGGGTTTATGATCAAGAATAGATATACCCAGAAGCTTGGAGAACTCTTCCATTGTAGGAACCAGCTGATAGTCGGGGAATGTGAAGCAATGATGTTTAGGATCAAAGAACTGAAACAGAACACTCATCATGTCTTCATTGAACTCTGAAGTAACTAGATCCAGTAGATGACCATGTCTCTTGGTGAACTGGGAGTTTTCAGAAACTTGAGAGACCAGTTCCTTAAGCTTAGGAGGTATTCCCACAAAGTTGATCTGGATAGTATTCCTACGAGCAGAAGCCATGACCTGCAACAAAGAACAAAGATAAATCCTTTGGTCCTTGAAATGGTTAGTGAAAATGCTATACTTATGATGCATGATGATGTTATGATGTTATGCTCACAAACATGTGGCACACACAAACAAGTCACACAATAGCCCTAGGTTTGAAGGCTTGCATGAGGTTTAAAGGTAAGTACCCTCCCCTGAAGTTAGTTGGTTCATCCTGTCCTATAAAAGTAACCGGGTTCTAAGGGATCTCAATATCATTGATCCTTCACAAGGGTGGTTGTCCAGTAGGCAACTTACTTTCCAACCAAAACCCTCCAAGTTTAAGATCTCAATGAGTGTAGCATCGAGTATCAACCAAATTCAGTCTTCACCAAAGCCGGTTATCTCACTACTTTCTAAAGGCCAAGATGGGATAACTAGGGTTCTAAAAGTTAGTTAGTGCATTGACAACATATGGCAGCCTCATATTATCCTCAACTTGACTTAAGGAACATAAGCACCAACCAAGAGGTCACACTAACTATGGCCACCAGATCAACCATATCGGTATACACCGTACAGTTTCCTTGGTCTATTGCCATTTACCTAAGGTACACTAGATCCAGGTTAGGATCTTTCACACATAAGAGCACCCAACAAGATAAGTATAAAGCAAACAAGGCAAACAAATTTAAAGTGATCTAATTCCTAAGGGTACCCCTCTTTTATTAAATCCCCAGTAGAGTCGCCAGTTCTGTAACACGGTGGGAGAACTGACTTTAGTGAAATGTTGCGGATAGCAAGAGTCGCCACCGACTATTATTTTATTCAAAAGGAAAGGGCATAAAAGAACAGGAAAGACCTTAAAAGATTTTTGGGTTCGGGGGGTAGGTTATGTAAAGGGAAGGTGTTAGCACCCGTTACATCCATGGTTATCCATGGGCTCTTAGTTACTTAGCTCACTTTAAACTGTTTTGTAGTGTGTGATTGAAAATTCTCTTAAGTACTTTATAATGATCCTTGTATGGATATATATAAAGACTTTGTTTTGAAAATTGTTTGAAAATGTGAAGTGTTTATGAAATGTTTTTGAATGAGTGAGCAAGTACTTAAGAGGAACCTACCCTAATTTGAATCTTTACTGTTCTTGAATGTTCTTTCAATGGTAAGACTATCCCTATTATTAAGGAATAGGTAGTCATTACCTTGAATGTTATAAGGGACATGTGAAGGGTCATTTGTGTTTAGGCAACTGTAAGGTGTCTTAGCAATTCGAAGGGACTTATCATCTTTTATTCGAAAGGGACAAGATCATTTATGAAGGCAACAACGAAGGGACTTGATCTTATAATCGTAAAGGGACTTGATGATATTTTTAGGAGAAGGGACCTTGCTTTTAGACACCTTATTTGACCTTTTGGTTTAGGCAACATGAGGGATATCCTTAAGAAGTGAGATGGCGATCAAAGATTGACTTACGTGTGTGCGTGTATAGGTTCAAATATTTATCTTATAATTAGTGATCTAAATTAATTTTAAAATACAAACATGTTATCACCCCCTATTTTACTAACCATAGCAATATATTTATAAATAAATAAATAAACAATAAAATACTACAACTATTACAATGCTTTTACAGTTACATAATAATAAAAACAAATTATATAATAATTATATAATAAAATAAGCAATTAAATAAATGGTTAGTGATAAAATAATTATAAGAAGAAAGGTTAGTAATAATATACAATATATATATAAATCAATTAAGTATTTATAGATTTAAACAATTTTAAAGAATTTTGAGATGAAAATAAAATAATAAAGATATACTAATTTATTTACAAAATAAACTATGATTAATTTATTTAATTGAATGTTAAGAAAATTTAATTAATTTTAAGATTTAAATAAAATAAGAATTAGGGTTAGGATTAGGGTTTTAATTATATATAAAAAATATTAGGGTTAGAAATTAATTTAAATACAATTAGTGAAATTATATACAAAAACATATATACATATTAATAAATATAAATATAAAACATATAATGAAATAAATATATTAATTTAGGTTTTAAGAAAATAATATAAATTTTAAAAGAAAATAAAGTTTTATTAGAAAATGATTTAGATATTTTTTAGAAATTATTTTAATTAATTAAAGAATAAAATAAAGAAATATCAAAAATAAATGAAAAAAAAACCTAAAAAAAAACAGGACCTGGGATTTGAACCTAGGTCCTTTACCTGGATAATCAGAAGCATAACCGCTGGGCCACTGCACGCAGCTGAGAGCAATTCACTTCACATTGGTTTTGTTGTTATCCTGGAAAACAAAAGAAATCAAAGCAAAAAAAAAATACTTTGGCCGGTTTCGAACCCAAGCCCTTCAGTATATCATACGCGCACCTAAACCAACTGAGCTACATGCTCATTGTGATAATATCCTGTAAAAAATATTATATAAAATAAAACCAATTTTTAAATTGCAATTTTGGCGCCAGGCAACTTTATCTTCTACCTCCTGACCTTCGCATTTACCTGCGAATTCTTCCACGAATTTTCCTGCGATGTCAAAACCTGCGAATTCTCAAACTTCACCAAAACAGTGAAATTTCTTCAAATTAATTAGTGAAACATAATCCTTAGAACTCATACAATCTTCCTATGTTCTTAGAATTAATTTATGTTAGCCCAATCGCAAAACCCTAAAGGAGGCCGAAAACCCTAACAATGGCCATTCTTCAAACCTGTACCAAAAATCAAATTAACTTGCCCAGAAACAATCACGAGCTTATTATGAACACAAAACAATGATCAAATTCAGTTTATATTGCACAAATATATGAGAACGAGAAATTCATAAAAGTGTGAGAAGTTTGATTCGGTTTGAGCCATTCATGAGGTTTGGGATGCATATGATTATTGCTACATGATCAGTGATGTTCAAAGATCCTTCCTATGTCTTTAAAATACCTTTAAATGCCTTCTATGGATGAATCTGAATTTGAGTTTTTTGAATGATTTTGTGAAGTTTGAATATGGTGTAAGATGCTGTGAATTCGTGAATAATGCTTGTCTTCATGTTGTTTATATATGGGTGAATGAAACTAGGTCAAGAGTTTAACAAATTTGTGGATATTTGATCTTTGGGAGATTGAAAAAAGATTTGTTTTTAAAACTTGAAATATTTTGATCTAGCCTTGCTATTTTAGTATGATCTTCATTATTTTTGTATCAATCAAGTCTAAATATGTTTTAAGACTTTCTAGAAACCAAATCAAATCAAATATCCATTATTTTATATTTAATTTTAATTTAAAATGATTTTTAACATAAAAAATCATAATAAATAAAAATAAAATGAATAAATAAATTTAATTTCGTGCATGATGTCATGGAAGTAATTGGATCACAAAAAAGCAAGCCCATTTGGTGAATTATGGTTTTAAGACCCTATTTGCTTCATAAACCTCTCAAAAATTTCCCAACTTTGCAAGGGCACAAATCCTTAAATTTTAATGATATGAAGGTGTTCTTGGACATTTTGGAAAGCTTGAAGAGTCCTCTAACCAACCTCTTTGGTATCATGTCCATATCTTTTACCATCCTCAAGTTATGCTCTTTGGAAGTTGTTGACTTTTTGTTGACTTTTAAAAGGACCTATAATGTCTTAGCTCATACCTTCCAAATGAAGCATTTTTGGGCTTGGCTTGTGAGACACAAAGTTGTAGAGAATTCAATTTTCTTCAAAATGAGCTTTGGATGGAAAATTTTTGATGAAGCATGTGAAAGTTATGGCTGGTCAAAGTTCAGTTGACTTTTCCTGTGAAAACCCTAATTTAGAAACTCCTGATTCTTGATGATCTGAAATCTCCTTGATGAATAATGATCAACTCTTGATCAAATGATGAATTTTACTTCATATACTTGATGTTGGCAAAAAATAATGAAGTTTGACTTTGGTTTGACCACAGTTGACCTCAGTTTGACTTTTTGACTGCCTTGACTGATTTTAGCCTATCTGATCATCTGAATGAGCAAATCTTTTGGGAAAGCCTTGAAACTTGACATGGGGATTCTTGAACATATATAGGATGCTATGAAGCTCACTTGAAGTCTTGGAAGTCCATTTAGCCTGATGAATGTCAAAACCCTAGTTTAAGATGCATTGCTTAAGAGGATGCTTTGTCTGAGGGAATTGTCAAACTTGTCAACCAATTGTGAACTTTGTGAACCTTGTGAACCTCATGAGATGTCTTGTGAGCCTTGTGAACCTCTTAGCATACAATGTCTTGTCTTGTGGAGGGCAAATTTTGGGGTGCAACAATACTATCAGTTGAAGTTACATGAGTGATCCAAACGAGACATAGTCATACGCTTTAATCCCTAGCTTTTGCCTGGATTGCCTTTTCAGGTTTTCAATCCACCGGGATACCCTTTTTTGCCCAAGCCGCCCTTTCAAGTTTTCGACTTGCCGGGTGTACATTCTTTATATATATCCCTTATTTTTGCCTGAACCCTTTTGGTTCGTCGGGATGCCCCTATTTTTGCCTAGGCCAGTCAACCTAGCGGGTCTCTTTTTATGCGTAGTATTTTTTAACTATGTCTGTGTTTACAGGCTGTGGGAAGTCTTCACCATCCATAGTAGTAAGCATCATGGCACCTCTTGAGAATACTGTTTTAACCACAAATGGACCTTCATAGGTAGGAGTCTACTTGCCCCTAGGATCACCCTGTGGTAGTATGATACGCTTGATTACCAAGTCACCAGCCTGATATACCTTTGGCTTAACCTTCTTATTAAAAGCTTTGATCATCCATTTTTGGTACATCTGGCCATGACAAATAGCTGCCAACCTTTTCTCATCAATCAAATTTATCTGGTCAAGTCGAGTCTAAATCCACTCATCTTCATCCAAGCCTGCATCCTTCATGATTCTTAAGGAGGGTATTTGAACTTCAATGGGCAGAACTGCTTCCATACCATAGACTAAGGAGAATGGGGTTGCCCTGTTGAAGTACGTATTGTAGTATGATAACCATGAAGAGCAAATGGTAACATCTCATGCCAATCCTTGTACGTAACAATCATCTTCTGTAGAATCTTCTTAATGTTCTTATTAGCAGCTTCTACTGCCCCATTCATCTTCGGACGATACGGAGAAGAGTTGTGATGCTTAATCTTGAACTGCGTGCAGAGATCAGTAATCATGGTGTTGTTCAGATTAGAGCCATTGTCTGTGATAATCCTTTCAGGGATGCCATACCTACATATGAGATTATTCTTAATGAATCGAGCCACCACATTCTTAGTAACAGATGCAAATGAAGCTGCTTCCACCCACTTTGTAAAGTAATCAATAGCAACCAGGATGAAACGATGCCCATTAGAAGCAGTAGGCTTGATCACACCAATCATATCAATGCACCACATGGCAAAAGGCCAAGGAGCAATCAGCACATTCAATGGTGATGGAGATATATGTACTTTATCAGCATAGATTTGACACTTGTGACATGTTCTGGAATGTTGATAGCAGTCGGCTTCCATGGTAGACCAATAGTATCCTGCTCTCAATATCTTCTTTGCCATGGTATGACCACTAGAATGAGTGCCAAAGATCCCATCATGCATGTCTTCCATAATCTCTGTTGCTTCCTTCTTATCCACACAACGAAGCAAAGTTGAATCATGATTGCGTTTGTACAAAATTCCATTACTCAAGAAGAACTTGGCAGAAAACCTCCTCAAAAACTTCTTATCTTTAATAGATGCCCCTTCAGGGAACTCCTGAGCTTCAAGTTATCTTTTCACTTCATAGAACCATGACTTCTCTTCTGATTCTTCAGTATCAATCTCATTGCAGTATGCAGGCTTCTCGAATCTATCAATAGTAATCTTGGGAGCTTTATCATCCCAGCTAATCTCAAACATAGATGCCATGGTGGCTAGTGCATCTGCCAACTGATTTTCTCTTCGTGGAATATGTCCAAAGGTAATCTCTTCAAAATATGGGATCAAAGACAACACATGCTCTCTGTAATGTAGAACCTCAAATTTGCCCTCTTCATTTTAAGCATCATAATACACCATTTGCATCATAAGCATATCATATATATAGCATTATAGCATAGGAAAATAAAGCATGACAAGCATCAAGCCCTAGCATGAGGCATATGGCCATCTGGGGAGGTGTTGAAGGCCATCTAAGCCAAGACAAGGGTTCCAATGGATTTGTGGGAGGCCTATGATGAGTCTAGACTCCTTTGGCAAGGCCAAGTTCACTTGCAAAAGCTCAGAAGATTGCTTAATCATCACAAGTTTTAAGACAAATGCAAGGCTCCTAAGCAGTGCAACCAAATTAGGGTTTTGGCTTCAAGAGCCTTAACCTCATAATTTTGGCCAACTCTTTTGGGCAATGTTTTCTATATGATAAGAGGTTCCTACATGTCAATTTTCATGGAAAAATTCCAAGTGGAAGTCAGTCATTGACTCAGTTACTTGCAGATGAAGCAGAAAGTCAACTGGGCCCAGAAAAAGTCAACTGTGCCATTCCAAGGGGTCTAACCCAATTTTTTTGGCCAAATGAGGTCTATTCAATGTTATAAGATGTTGGGTGAGCTTAAAGTACAAGAATTTTGGTGGTTTGAGGGGTTTTGGCAAAAGTGCACAAAGTTGGTCATGGAAAAGTTAATATTTTTGGCTATTTTGACCTAAAACTTCACAAGGCCTTAACTTGATCAAAAAATCTTCAAATGGACCCAACCCAAACATGAAAGTTGGAGATTAAGGGCTGCCATTTTTAAAAAGTACAAGTACATTTTCATGGGATTTATGGTTTGAGAGATATGGCCCCCGAAAATTTAGGTATTTTAGGGCAAATTTCCAAGTTTCAAGGCCAAGCCATTTGCACAAAGGCTCAAAAATGGATAGTTTGCTATGCTATGGCCAAAGTAAGTTTACACAACCAAAATGCATCCCATTTAGGTCATTTGGCTCATAGAAAAGTGGAAAAATTCATGCACATGAAAAAGTTCCATAAAACTTGCATTTTACACTTGAATTTGCATAAGGCATGACCATTGTGTGATAGCTTACATCCAAGGGCTGAAGTTGCTTGCTGGGAATCATTGGTGGGATGGTGAATGCACATGCAAGAGAGGCCAGCAAATAATGAGCTTGGCATGCTTATGGCACACTTGGGCCAAAATTGCATTTTCACAAAAATCAGCCCTCTCTCACGTGCATTTGTTCTAACCCTTTTGCATTGCCATATATATTCCATAACAATCAGAATTAGGGTTAGAGGCAGCCAGATTACACACTCATTCTCTCATTCTCATCTTTTATGCAAAATTGCTTATTCTCCACAAACTCTTGCTACAAGAATCCATTCACAAAACTCTTGCTAGATTCTTAATCCTCATCACTCATAGATCATTTCCATACCATTTGTTTGGATTATTCTTCAAGAATCATCCATTTCTCCTTTCTTGTGCACATTTGCATTTTGTGCCATAACTTTTGATCTAGGCAAGCTTTCTTCAATCCAAGACCACATTCATACTCCTCTCATCTCAAGGATCATTAAGCACCCATGGATCTAGATTTATAGTGAAGTTTGTTCAAGTGGCCATTTGAGAAGCTTTGAAGCACAAGGAAGCACATTGCTGGATTTACAAGTTTGCAAAGCCTTAGATGCATTTATTTTGCATCTAAGGGGATAAGGAGATCATTTGCCATCACTTTATACCATTCTTGACTTCAAATTTGGAACACCACCTTAGGTATGCTCAAATTTCGAATCTCATAGAAATGTATTTGGTTGTGTGTTTTAGAATCCTCATGTTGTGGTGGTTACAATGCTCTTTGTAGTTTGTGAAATGGTTGAGTATTCACAAAGTTATGGTGATTTAAAGTTTCATGGAAAATTTTATTTTCATTCATATCTTGAGTTTCTTTGAGTTTTAATCCAATCCAAGCATGTATTTGTGTTTAGTGATGTTAGATTATGTATTCTGGAGAGTTTCATGGCCGGCCGTGGCTTGGTTTGAGATTTCATGAAGTTAGGGTTAGGGTTTGGTTCATTAATGGTGGTTAGAGTTTAGGGTTTCTTCATGAAGAAGAAGGTTCAGCCCCCCAGCGCTATCCACACCCCCCACGCAAGGCCCATGCTGTTTTTTGAACTAACGTGTTTACTTCTTGCACCCCCTTGGCCCATTAGCTTTATTTTTATTCTTTTTCTTTACCAATTTTATTCCATTTGCTTTTGATCCATTTTAAATACTTCCTTAACTCTAAAAAATCCAAAAAATATCATATGCACTCCTTGATTCATCTAGTTTTTTATCATAATTTTTCCAGATTTTTATTTTCATCCCACGTGGCCAAATAAATTCAACATTGAGCATTGCTTTCTTGTGGACTCTCATAGACCAATCTGCCTTGTCCAATTTCTATTTTTCTCATCCTTTAAGATATGAACCCCATTATTTTTGCATTCAAATCCTAAGACACTCTACTATCTTCATGATTTATCTTGGATTTTTCACAAATTTCCTTGCTGGACTTTGCTTGAGTTACTTGTGCCTTAATTTTCAAAACCCTAAATGGTGATACCTTGCATCCTTGAGTTTCATTGACCTAGTTTGGTGCTGTATTTTTGCAAACCCTTTTGGATTCTCATTTATTTGTGTTTGGAGAATACTTTGCTGGTTGGGTAGATTTTTTAGGTGCTTGGATCTTTTTCTTGGGTATTTTCTTCCTCACCTTGCTTTGTTTTGCATACTTTGAGTCTTATAGTCTCTTTTAAGTTTAGAAGGGCACTTGTGCTAACTTCTACTCATCTTTTGGGGTCCTTTAGAGGTCTAGGGTTGTTCCTGGTCTTAGGATAGGGTTTGAGTCTCCTTGAGTCTTGGTGTTGGGTCTCTTTTATGTGCTTTATTTCTTTAAGTGTTATGCATGCCTTCTTTGCACTTGTTTCACTTCCAATCATCTCAATATGATCTTGTGTTGCTTTGATTATCATCTTGTGAACTCTTTGCCATGCCTATATGCTTGTGTAGCTTCTGACTTGTTTGTTCATGCCTTGGTTTTATGTTGCTACACTAACCTTGCAGGGGCTATGGTAAGTTTGAGATGTGGGAATTGAGTTCCACATCTCCATTTCTCATCTCTTCTCATTTTGTTTATATGGACTAACATCTTCTTGTTGGGCTTAGGCCTTTCTCATCTCTCCTTTTATCTTCTTCTTCTTCTCTTGAGATCCTTTTAGGTTAGAAAGACCTCACAAACCCTAGGAACTCCATGCATGCTAACTTAGGATAGAAACTTTCCCCCTAGTTTTTTTTTCCTTTTTGCTCCTTTGGTTCTCTTTCTCTTCTCATCTTCAAACTTAATTTTAATTCACTTAATAAAGGTTGAGTGCTTTCATGTGACATGAGACTTTGCTATGAGATGCTTGCACGCGTTCCATTTCGGGACGAGGTGTGAGTCATCACTTGTGGTAGATATGTCTTAGCATGAGTACCTCACAAAGAAAAATTAAAAGACATTTCTTAACCAAAAACCACAAAAATACTTAATAATGGTAATAGGCCAGTGTGCTTAAGCCTTCACCTGTGGGACTAGCTTTGGTGATTTCCTCCATAGATAGGTGTGCCTCTTGCGCATTCCATTTCGGGATGATGTGAGACGTACACATCCCATTGAGTAAGACTTAGGTACACTCACCTATGCAAACTTTCACTCATAAAAGCTAAAAAAAAAAACACCAAACAAACAATAAGCGTCTTTCCTTCGGGAATTCTTTTCTCACCTCATTCGCTCCGTACGCGAACTTGCTCCTACTTGTCACTTTGCAAGACGGTAACGCACTCGTCGTCCGAGCCTGCAACACCTGAGCATTGACATAGGCAGTTCAAGCCTTTAATTCTCAAGCAATTTCCTTTTTAGTACCCCTAGTTAGGGGAACTACGGCGTCTCTGATCCTCATTATCCTGATGAGGTACGTAGGCAGCGGGGTAGGGCCCGTTCGAGCACAATCTTTATTTTCCCTACATTTTTTCCTTTTCATTTCTTATTTCAGTTCTTTTCTCAGATTCTTTCCCAGTTCATTTTCATTTCTTTTGCTGCAGCTTTCATACCCTCACCCTTTGAAACAGTTTCTTTTGCAAGCTGGATCCCATCGGGTACGGCGGACGATCTGGGTGCTAATACCTTCCCAGGTCGTAACCGACTCCCGAACTCAGTCTCTTTGGTTCGTAGGACCTGTGTCCTTCCTCTTCTTTCTTCTGGTTTGTGCAGCATTACCATTCCCTTTCTTCGGGATAAAAATGCCTGGCTGGCGACTCTATTCGTTTTCCGCGCCACTTTCGCGTTTGTACCAGGATGGAAATCCGGGGAGCGACAGCTTGGCGACTCTGCTGGGGACCGAACCCAGAATCTCTGGTTCCCCTGTGAGTCTCTCCTAGCGCTTGTGTGTTGCCGTTTCATTGGGTGATGTTTGTTTGATGTGGCTTGTTGTATTGTATTGTTGTTTGTTTACTGCTTTATTTACAGCTTTATTTACAGTTTTCAGTATTTATTTTCCGCATCATATATATCATACTGGATTGTCTGGACTGGTTTTCTGTTTGGTGGGCTTGGGTGATATTATTTCTGAGAGATAAGCCAAGTACCCGGCTCGAGTGCACCCTAGGATTAGAGTGGACATATTGTACTCGCATGTGGCATGATGAGTGGCGATGTGTTTCACGCCCAGATTGCGACTGTCTTGGAAATATCTTGTGTGGGGATTTCCTCCACTTCGGGATAGGACCTTGATAGTTATGTGCATCTGGGGACCGATCATTGAGAACCTTTGTGGAAACAACCCTCTCCAGTGGTGACAGTGGCAGACCACATTTTGTGGCAAACCCATTCGCACCCGAGGGTCCACTGGGAACTCGCATAGGATGGCCTGGTTCTCTTATAGGAACTTAGTCAAAGCATCTGGTCGTATGACATTAGTACTGTATCCTACGGGCTGAATGTACTATTGTTTCTCGATTTCAGCGCTTGAAGCTGGGAACCTATAAGGGATGCTTGTTTTTCCCGGACTCAGTTGAGGCCTCCCTGCGTAGTACATAATGCCTAACCGATTCCCTGATTTGGTCATGAGCCATTTCTCGGAAATGGTGAAAGTATTATTGTTATTCGGCTTTGAGAGTCCGTGATGTTTGACCCGGAGCACACCTGTGAGATTGGGGATGGGTTTACAGGTTTGCAGGAACCCTTGACCTCATCATACCCTTGTTACTAGTACAGTTCATGTTATGATACAGTTACTTTGGTTCCGAAGTTCTGGTTTTCTGGTTCTGGTATTCTTGATGCTGTGGTCCAGAGATTCTCTTCAGAGGGTTGTGATTATTAGAGAGTGTGACTCATTGGACTTTTGGTTTGTCAGTTATTCAGAGGGACCTTGTCAGTGGCCAGACTCTAGACAGTCTCAGATGGCCATATGTCCTTGCATTTGCATCTGCATTGCATCATTGCATCATTAATCATTGTTTTTTGTTTTCATTCACAGGTTCATATATCTGCTTCCGGTTCCGGTATTCTCTTCAAAGATGGAAGATCCTCGAAAGCAGAATATTCATTTCAAGTTCTTTGATATCAAGGTTGGTTTGTTGAAAAAGATGATAAAGCTGATTACACCCAACCAGGTAGAGAGATTCAGAAAAGCTTATGGGAGTATTCTTGATGTGGTGATAGAGCTAGATCCTTCCGAGAGGAGTGCCATTCATACATTGCTTCAGTATTATGATCCTCAGCTCCGTTGCTTCACCTTTCCTGATTTTCAGTTGGGCCCTATGCTGGAGGAGTATGCTTTGATCCTGGGTGTGCCAGTTCGAGATCAGGTTCCTTTCAATTCTGAGATGAGTAGACCTGCACCTGAGGCTATTGCTGAGGCTCTTTATTTGAGTCCTTCTACTGTGAAGTCTTTGACCATTATCAAAGGAGGAGTGTCCGGGTTTTCTTTGGAGGCTCTGGTGAAGAAAGCGGGAGAATTGGCTGTTGAAGAGGAATGGGATGCTGTGTGTGCTATCTTGGCTCTGTCTATCTATGGCATCATTTTGTTTGCTGATATGGAGAAGTTCATAGATATAAACGCCATACATCTCTTTTTGCTGAAGAATCCAGTGCCTACCTTACTCGGGGATTTGTATTACTCAGTTCATTACAAAACTGAGAAGAAGAGCGGAGGTTTGGTCCGTTGCTGCGCTCCGTTATTTCACATGTGGTTCATGCGGCACTTGCCTAGTACGGGAGTGTTTAGTGACCATAGTTTGATATGGGCTCAGAAGCTGGAAAAGTTGCTGGCTAAGGATGTTAGATGGTTCACTCAGAGGCTGCAAGGTGCACGTTTCATCACTAGCTGCGGGAGTTATCATAGTGTGCCTTTGTTGGGAATAACTGGAGGGATTAATTACAATCCAATCCTGTTAAGAAGACAATTGGGATACGCTTTGAGAGAGGTGCCTGAAGATTTGAAACTGACCCCTATTTTCTACTTCTCAGTGAAAGATAATATGCCCTTAGTGAGGAAGGTTGCGGGAGCTTGGAAGTGCATTAAGGGAGAAGGGATAGCTAGCTTTGGGAAGTGTAATAATCAAACATTCCCAGAGTATGAAGCTTGGTTGAAAGACAAAGCTAAAAGAGTTTTGTTACCATTTTCAACACCAGTTCCCCCAGTCGCTGAGTCCATTGACACTGTGCCTTTAGAGGAATTCAAGAAGTTGGAAGCCCAGCTACATGCAGTTAGAGTTGAAAATACTGAGATGGTAAGCCTGTATCACCAAGCCAACAGGGCCAAGATTGAAGCTGAAGAGAAGTTGCTGAAGATACAAACGACTTTAGAGGCTAAGGAGAAGGACTTTGCAGGTAGAGAAGCACATTTCCGCAGATTGGGGATGATGGAAGCCCAAAGAGAAGTTGAGCGCAAGAAGAAGTCAAAAACCCTCAGAGATGCTCGTCAGTCTATTGTCTGGTTAAAGGGACAGAGAGAGCAAGAGCTGAAACAATATAAAGAAAAAGAAGAGTTCTTTGAAGTTCAGATGGCTTACAAAAAAGAAGAGGTGGAGCAAGTCCACAAAATTCGCAGAGAGAAGACCCAACAACTCGCAGACAGTCAACAAGCCCTCGAAGCAGCACTTAAAGAGATTGAAGACCTAAAGTTGATGGCGGGAGTCAAGAAGGTCAGATCTGATGGGGGGTTTAGTGATGGAGCTTCAGGGTCCTTAGGCGTTGGTTCTGCTTCTTAGTTTACTTTTCTTGTATCTGGATTACCTACAGGCATGTTGTAGGAGTCTTAGTTGGTTGTTTCTCCTTTGTAAAGACTTGTACCCTACGGGGAATTCTGTGTTATTTGCCTAATAGGTTGATTTATGTTTTGGTTTTTCCATTATCTGGTTCTCTTTGCTAAATACCGGGACCGGGGCATAAATGACTTGTGATTGGAAACATAAACAACTGCATTGCATCCATATAACCTGTTTGTTGTTTTGCAGGTAGTGTCTCGGTTACTAACGTGTTTTGTGTTTCAGGCACTATAGCTCCTCGAAAAGTTCGGGGGCAACCAACAGTACACAGATATCCAACCAAGATTAATAGAGAGCGAGTCATGGACCAGTTACAAGCAGACTTGACAGATTTGAGACAAAGGATGGATAATTTTATGACACTAATGGTCGGCATGGGGCAGACCCAAGAGCGCCTGCGAGAGATGGTAGAGAACCAGAATAGGAACACTGCGGCGGCTGCTACTGCTGACAATCGTACCGGTGCGGGCGCACGTCAGGTCGAACCTCCCGTTACGCAGCCAGGAACGACAATAATCAACGATGGGTTACACAACATTCAGGTAGACCATCAAGACGACCAGTTCACTCTGCTTGATGAAGCTGAAGGTCAAGGGGCAGAGGTGAACAAGAGGTTTGAAGAGATGGCTGAGCAAATCAAGGCTATTCAGTCCCAGAGTTCTTTGGGATTCGACATAACAGACTTGGGCTTGGTTCCGGGAGTCAGGATTCCGTATAAGTTCAAAGTTCCTACCTTCGAGAAGTATGACGGCACTACTTGCCCGAAGACCCATCTGCATTCGTTTGTCGGGAGAATTGCCGCTCATACAGATGATGAGAAACTTTGGATGTATTATTTTCAGGATATCTTGGTGGGAGCTTCTCTCGAATGGTACATGAAGCTCAATAGGGTCAATATCAAGAGCTGGAAGGATTTAGCCGAGGCCTTTGTGAGGCAGTATCAATATAACATGGACATGGCTCCGAAGCGCACGCAGTTGCAACACATGACCCAGGCGGCAAAAGAAAGTTTCAAAGAATATGCCCAGAGGTGGCGCCAGTTAGCTGCCAGGGTGCAACCACCTCTCTTAGAGGATGAAATGGCCGACATGTTTATGGGCACTCTCCAAGGTGTTTTTCTAGAGAGGTTGGCATCTAGCTCGGCCACCAAGTTCAATGATATAGTGATTGCTGGAGAGAGAGTTGAGACTCTATTAAAGACAGGGAAGATTCAAGACCCTAATACTGCTGGTAGCTCTGGGGGAGCGAGGAAAGCCTTTGGCGGACCTCCTAGAAGAAGAGAAGGGGAAGCTAACGCAGTATATGGCCGAGGCAGAGGCAGAGGTTATAGACGAGAATACAATCAGATAGCTGCAGTCACAATTCCCACTACACCAATTCAACCAGCTCAACAGGCTCTACAACAGCCTCAGCAACAACAGCAGCGCAACTATCAACAGAGACCGTATCAGCAGAGGCAGCCACGCCAAGCTGATAGGGTTTTTGATGTGATCCCAATGACATACACAGCTTTACCCCATAGATTGTTGGAATTGAACTTAATTCAACTGAGGACCTTGGCTCCACCTACTGGAACTCTTCCTCCAGGTTACGACGCCAATGTTCGGTGCGCTTTCCATTCTGGGGCACCCGGGCACTCAACAGAGAAGTGCAGGGCTTTGCACTATAAAGTTCAAGATTTGATCGACTCCAAGGCAATCAATTTTGCGCCACCTCCGAATGTCACGAATAACCCTATCCCTAATCATGGGGGAGCCAGGGTTAATGCTATTGAGATGGAGGAGAGGTTGAACTTGGTGGAAAAGGTTGAAGAAGTGAAGACCTCCTTGTTGCTGGTCAAGGAGAGGTTGGTGAAGGGTCAGGTTTTCCCGGGTTGTGGGTTTGATTGCGAAGACTGTGTTAAGTCGAAGAATGGTTGTGACAGATTGAAGACTGGTTTACAGAGACTGATGGATGATGGGCTGTTACAGTTCGACAGGGTCGATAAGAGGACTGATGAAGTGTCAACAGTGACCATATACTATGATCCTGCTGAAATGCCAGCGCAAAGAGAGTCGGTTACTATTTATGTCCCGGAAGTAAGTCCCGTCACCATCACGGTGCCTGGACCTATTCCGTATTCAGATGAGAAGGCTATTCCGTGGCATTACGGATCAGAAGTGTATGTCGGAGGACAGAAAGTGGAAAATAAGACAGTAACCATGGACCCAGCTGTGGTGAATGTTGGGGGAAGTGGAGGTTTCACGAGGAGTGGTCGCTTATTCGCTCCCCAGACTTTGAGAGGAGACACTGATGCTGAGGCTTCTGCTAAAGCCAAAGGGAAACAAATAACAACTGACGATAATGCCACTCCCGCTACTGGTCAAAGTACTTTCGAGAAGGAAATGGAGGAGTTCATGAGGATTATTAAGAGGAGCGACTACAAGGTAGTCGAGCAGCTAAATCAAACTCCCTCCAAAATCTCTATCTTGTCACTGCTGATGTGCTCACCAGCTCATAGAGAAGCCCTTCTGAAGGTGTTGCAGATGGCGTATGTTCCTCAGGAGATTACCGTGAATCAGTTAGAAGCTGTGGTGGGAAGTGTAAATGCGAGCCATGGTCTGGGCTTTACTGATAGGGACCTTACTACTGAAGGGAGGAATCATAACAAGGCTCTCCACATCACAATTGAATGCAAAGGGGCTGTGCTGTCTCATGTCCTGGTTGATACTGGGTCATCTCTTAATGTCTTGCCGAAGAAGGCGTTAATGAAACTCAATGTGGAAGGGGTTGTTTTGAGGCCAAGTGATTTGGTGGTGAAGGCTTTCGACGGTTCTCGGAGGTCTGTCTTTGGGGAGGTTGAGTTGCCAATCAAGGTTGGGTCGCAAGTGTTTAAGAGCACGTTCTACGTGATGGACATCCAACCTGCTTATAGCTGTCTACTTGGTCGACCATGGATTCATGCCGCAGGGGCTGTGACGTCAACTTTGCACCAGAAGCTCAAGTACGTAGCGGATGGTCAAGTTGTGACTGTGTGCGGTGAAGAGGACATATTTGTGAGTCATCTATCTACATTCAAATATGTGGAGATGGATGGTGAAATTCATGAAACCCTGTGTCAGGCATTCGAAGCAGTGAATGTTAGTTCCCTGTCTCCTCTGAGTAAAGCTGAAGATAAAGAAAGTACGTCTATTACCTCCTACAAGCAGGCCAAGGAGGTTGTGCAATCAGGCAGTGCCCAGGGCCGGGGAAGACTACTGGAGCTGGAAAAGAAGGAGGACAAGTTCGGGCTTGGGTATCAGCCTGATGGGCTCGTCCGTTCATCAGACAACAAGACCATTACCTTTACTAGTGCTGGGTTGCTGGACCGCAACCATATCTGTGCTACCAGTGAAGACGGAGATAGCGAGTGCGAACTGGATAATTGGATCCGCCCGTGTGCACCAGGAGAGGAGCTGCCCAATTGGTCTACGGAAGACATCGTCGAAGTCACCTGGATCACAAAGTAATTGTTATTTGTCTTTTTTTTCTACATACTGCATGTCAAATCCTGTACTCTGCCCAAGGTACAAGGATCCATTGTATGGGCCTCCATGTTTTGAAAGCATTTATTTGTCATAAATAAAGGACATTTTTCAATCAAATCGTTCCTTTTCTTTCAATTTTAATTTTTGCACAAATAAAGAAAATGGCAATGTGTTTTTCTTTCTTGCTTTTGGTGTGTGTTTTCTCTAAACAGATTCTGAATGAGCACATCACTTGTGCAGTGTCGATCAACCGGATTCCATTGACAACTCTCCTGCTATGACTGAGCATAACTTCGACAATCCAATCTACCAAGCTGATGAAGAGGTTGAGGAAGGTTACGAACTCCCTGAAGAACTGGTCAGGTTGTTGAAGCAAGAGGAAAGAGTTATTCAGCCTCATCAGGAGGAAATCGAGGTTATCAACATCGGCACAGAAGAGTTTAAGAAGGAAATCAAGATAGGTGCCAGCTTGCAGACTGAAGTTAAGAAGGGGTTGATTGAAATGTTGCGTGAATATGTTGACATCTTTGCCTGGTCATATCAGGACATGCCAGGGTTGGATACAGACATAGTTGTGCATCGACTACCATTAAAAGAAGACTGTCCTCCTGTTAAGCAGAAACTAAGAAGAACTCGCCCTGACATGGCGATGAAGATCAAAGAGGAGGTACAGAAACAGTGGGACGCCGGGTTCCTTGCCGTGACCAGTTACCCACCGTGGGTAGCTAACATCGTTCCAGTGCCAAAGAAAGATGGCAAGGTGAGGATGTGTGTGGATTACCGGGACCTGAACAGAGCCAGCCCGAAAGATGATTTCCCTTTACCTCACATTGATGTATTGGTCGACAATACGGCTCAGTTCTCGGTGTTCTCCTTCATGGATGGATTTTCAGGATACAATCAGATCAAAATGTCACCTGAAGACATGGAGAAGACAACTTTCATCACACCCTGGGGCACATTCTGTTATAAGGTGATGCCATTCGGACTGAAGAATGCTGGTGCCACTTATCAACGGGCTATGGTAACATTATTCCATGACATGATCCATAAAGAAATTGAATGTTATGTGGATGACATGATTGCCAAGTCCCTCACAGAAGAAGACCACCTGGTAAATCTGTTGAAGTTATTCAAGCGTCTGAGGAAGTACCAATTGAGGCTGAACCCCAACAAATGCACATTCGGGGTACGATCTGGTAAACTGCTGGGATTTATTGTAAGTGAGAAAGGGATTGAAGTTGACCCTGACAAAGTTAAAGCCATTCAAGAAATGCCTGCACCAAAAACTGAGAAAGAAGTTCGAGGGTTCCTAGGTAGATTGAACTACATTTCAAGGTTCATATCTAAGAAAAGAACAGACAGTCAAGTGGAATGAAGACTGTCAGAGGGCTTTTGACAAAATTAAGGAATACTTACAGGAGCCTCCAATCCTTATGCCTCCAGTTGAAGGAAGACCTCTGATCATGTACTTGACAGTATTAGAAAAGTCAATGGGGTGTGTGTTGGGCCAGCATGACGAGTCTGGTCGAAAAGAGTACGCAATATACTACCTAAGCAAAAAGTTTACCGACTGTGAACAACGTTATTCACTGCTCGAGAAAACTTGCTGTGCTTTAGCGTGGGCTGCTCGCCGACTAAGGCAGTACATGTTGACCCACACTACCTTGTTGATCTCCAAGATGGATCCAGTCAAGTATATATTTGAGAAGCCAGCACTTACCGGGCGGGTTGCAAGATGGCAAATGATTCTCACAGAGTATGATATTCAATACACCTCTCAGAAGGCCATCAAAGGCAGTGTATTGTCTGATTATCTCGCTGAGCAACCCATTGATGATTACCAGCCTATGAGATTTGACTTCCCTGATGAAGACATCATGTTCATAAAAGCAAAAGATCATGAAGAGCCTATTCATACTGAAGGGCCTGACCCAGAAGAAGAATGGACTATGATGTTTGATGGGGCTGTTAATATGAATGGCCGTGGTGTTGGTGCATTACTCATTACACCTAAGGGAGTTCACATGCCTTTTTCGGCAAAACTCACCTTTAACTGCACTAACAACGAAGCTGAATACGAAGCTTGCATTATGGGTCTTGAGGAAGCCATTGACCTCAGGATCAAGACTTTGACTGTATTCGGGGATTCAGCTCTGGTAATTAATCAAACCAATGGCAAATGGTACACGCACCAAGATCATCTGATACCTTATCGGGACTACACAAGGAGGTTGTTGACTTTCTTCACAACAGTCAAGCTTGAGTATATCCCTCGAGATGAAAATCAGTTTGCAGATGCTCTAGCTACTATTTCATCCATGATCAAAGTGCAAGCTGCCAATTTTGTGCCTCAAATTGCAGTATCTAGACTTGACAGGCCAGCATATGTGTGCTCAACAGACATTGTCAAAGATGATAAGCCCTGGTACCATGACATCAAATGCTTCTTGGAGGATCAAACATACCCACCTGGGGCATCTTCCAATGATAAGAAGACATTAAGAAGGCTAGCTGGTAGTTTCTTCCTGAACACTGATGGTTCCCTGTATAAGAGAAACTTCGATATGATACTTCTCAGATGCGTTGATGGGGCGGAAGCAGACTTGCTGATGCACGAGGTGCATGAAGGATCCTTTGGTACCCATGCTGGAGGACATGCAATGGCTAAAAAGTTGCTAAGATCAGGCTATTACTGGATCACCATGGATGCAGACTGTTGTGCCTATGCCAGAAAATGTCATAAATGCCAGATTTATGCGGATAAAGTGCATGTGCCTCCAAATCCTCTGAATGTGATGTCTTCACCCTGGCCCTTTGCCATGTGGGGCATGGATATGATTGGCAAGATTGAACCAACGACGTCAAACGGACATCGCTTCATCTTGGTCGCGATTGATTATTTCACCAAATGGGTAGAAGCTGCGTCTTATGCCAATGTTACTCGCCAGGTGGTAGCAAAATTCCTGAAAAGAGATATCATATGCAGATATGGAGTGCCCGAGCGAATCATTACTGATAATGGTTCTAATCTGAACAATAAGATGATGGCAGAACTGTGCCGGGACTTCAAAATCCAACATCACAATTCCTCTCCTTACCGACCAAAGATGAATGGTGCGGTAGAGGCAGCTAACAAGAATATCAAGAGGATTGTACAGAAAATGGTCATCACCTACAAAGATTGGCATGAGATGCTACCGTTTGCGTTGCATGGGTACCGAACGTCAGTCAGGACGTCGACTGGGGCAACCCCCTTCTCTTTAGTCTACGGCATGGAGGCAGTCTTGCCTGTTGAAGTGGAAATCCCTTCACTGCGGGTGCTGATGGGTGTCAAGCTTGATGAGGCTGAGTGGGTACGTGCTCGATACGATCAACTATGCCTAATTGAGGAAAAGAGATTAGCAGCTATCTGTCATAGCCAGCTTTATCAAAGGAGAATGAAGCGAGCCTTCGATCAGCGAGTACGTACTCGGGAGTACCAAGTAGGCGAGCTTGTACTCAAGAGGGTCATTCCTCCCAGTTCAGATCACAGGGGCAAGTGGACCCCAAATTATGAAGGACCATTCATAGTGAAGAAAGTATTCTCTGGCGGAGCACTGATGCTCACCACTATGGATGGCGAAGACTTCCAATACCCTGTTAACTCGGACGCAGTTAAAAAATACTTCGCATAAGAGACCCGCTGGACACAAAAACAGAATTATGGTCCAGGCAAAAAAGGGGCATCCCGGCGAGCTAAAAATAGAATAAAAGCTCGGGCAAAAATTAGGGAAAAATTAAAAAAATGTACACCCGCTGAGTTGAAAAGCCACATCGGACAACTCAGGCAAAAAAGGGTAGCCCGGTGGATTGAAAACCCGAAAGGGCGATCCACGCAAAATCAGGGAATAAGCGAACAACTGCGCTCCGGTTTATCTGAACCACATCACCGCTTCAAACAGCTTGACCATATCAAAAGGGTAGAGATCAGCCCCCTCATTCTCTTCAGAAGGTCGAAGACGGAACGGAAAG
This sequence comes from Lathyrus aphaca, assembly GCA_963966055.1. Lineage (NCBI taxonomy): Eukaryota > Viridiplantae > Streptophyta > Magnoliopsida > Fabales > Fabaceae > Lathyrus > Lathyrus aphaca. The sequence goes on along the minus strand of OZ014524.1, from coordinate 431,963,408 downwards.
TCTTGAGGATATGCCAGTCATAGCAGGAAGGAAACTCTTTGGAATACCGTGCCATTGCCGTTAGGATAGTTTCTTTTCTCAATTTTACAGTAGTTACCTCTTTCCAGGTGGTTACTTCCTGATGTAAAATTTTGCCTATTCAGAGGCCAATCAATAAAAAGAATATTCAGTCAAACACCGTGTTATGTTTATTTTGTTTGCAAAAATGTCCTGAATTTTTGACAAATAACATTGCATGCGAAACATGTTGCTTTTCAAACTGATAAAAATGACATTGCAGAGACACTTAACATCGCTTTGAGTGTCAGGTGACGGCGGACGAATAGATCAGGCCGTACCAATCTTGGTGCATATGTGTGTATTCTGTTATTGCAGGATTTGCAGGTTATCACCGTATCCCCAAGCAACAGAGGGTTATTCTCCAAGTAGAGGTATTTCCCTAGCAGAGCGCCTATTACAAGTGACTTATTCTCAGCAGGTATCCGAACACCTGCCCTCCCCAGAGGTCGGGTCAATCCCCAGCAGGAGTTAGCAGAAGTCTCCCATCTTCAGTGGAGTTATCAGAAGTTTATTATCTACAACGGAATCGCTAGAAGTTCTCCTTACCCAACAGAGTTGCAGGTAACTTCATTTCCCCATAGAGTCATCGGGATTATCATTCCCAAGGGATTTCCCTAGCAGAGCAAGAAGAAATTCTCCCCAGTGGAGTCAGAGCAGGATGATCAGATCCTCAGCAGATGTTCAAAGCAGTTAAACGAAGTATACCTCACGCAGAGTCGTCTTTCTTCTAGTGAAAGCTTCTCCGGCAAGCATCAGGTTGCCAGCACTTCGTTTCCATCAGATTTAAAAGCTTTGAGTCCCCAACAGGTTGCCGGAATCTTCTCTCACAGGCCGCCAGGACTTCATTCCTCAGCCAGAGCGGAATTGTCTACTTCCCCAACATAATCAGCCTTTGTCTCTGTTGATACTCTTTTAGTGTTCGTTCGCACTCTTAGGCACTTATCTGATGATTCAGTTTGCTCATCTGCAGTCTCAAGAAGAATTAGCACCTGATGGCACTCGTCTGTGCACTTTCCCCAGTAGAGTCTATATCTACTAGCACTCGTCTGTGCTCGCATCTTTATTTGATGCTCATCCTCTTTCAGCACTCGTTTGTGCCCTTTTCCTCAGCAGATTCCTCTTTATTTGAGGTATTCCTCAGCACTCGTCTGTGCTAACATCTTTACTTGATGACCGTCCACAGCTCTTGGCACTCGTCCGTGCTTATTAGTTCTTTGAAGTTTTTCCCCAGTGAAGTTGCCTGTACTCGTCGGTGCGCGCATCTTCATTTGGTGCTCGTCCGCATCCCTGCAGCACTCGTCCGTGCATTTCTCGATTCCTCTTTATTTGAGGCATATCCCCAAGAAAGTCGCCAGTACTCGTCCGTACTCGCATCTTTATTTGATGCTCGACCGCATCTCTTAGCACTCGTACGTGCTTGTTACTCCTTTGAAGATTGCTCGTCCGCATCCTTCGACACTCTTCCGTGCCTATTACTTATCTAGTGCTCGTCTGCACGCCCCGACACTCGTCCGTGTTTGGTATTTTCTTTTGAAGATCGTCTGGAATAAGCTGATACTCGTCTGTATCAAATATCAGAAGCACTCGTCCGTGTTTCTTGGATCATCATCCGGTACTCGTCCGTATCGTCGACTTATGACACTCGTCCGTGTTTCTTTGATAATCATTCCAATGCTCGTCCGCATTGAAGAGGTTGAAAACCCTGACGGTGGGATTAAAACGTCAAAACCATTTCCGGAACCTGCATAAGGGTTATCCGAAGAAGACTCGTCCGTCTTATTCCACTTATCTGCGTAAGGATTCGTGAAGAGGTTGAAAACCCTGACGGTGGGATTAAAACGTCAAAACCATTTCCGGAACCTGCGTAAGGGTTATCCGAAGAAGACTCGTCCGTCTTATTCCACTTATCTGCGTAAGGATTCGTGAAGAGGATTCGTCCATCCTAGTTGCATGTCTATCCCACAGACTTATATGCATTCCCGGAGCCTGCGTAAGGGTTATCCGAAGAAGACTCGTCCGTCTTATTCCGCTTATCTGCGTAAGGATTCGCGAAGAGGATTCGTCCATCCTAGCTGCATGTCTATCCCACAGACTTATATGCATTCCCGGAACCTGCGTAAGGGTTATCCGAAGAAGGCTCGTCCGTCTTATTCCGCTTATCTGCGTAAGGATTAGTGAAGGAGATTCGTCTATCTCAGGTTACTTTGAAGATTCTTAAGGACTCGTCCGCTTTCTGCACCTGGCGTCACAGGTCACAAGAAGACTCGTCCGTTTCATGTTTCATCAGAACCTTTGGTTTCATTGGAAGGAGCTCGTCTGCTCATCTCTCAGCTCATTTGTAACATCGCTGGATTGGGTTTATTTCCCATTTCTTTTTTTTTCTGCATCAGAGCGCAAATTTCCGTTTTCTTGGGTATTCAACCACAGTTTATCTTGAACGGTCGAAAGCGGAAGCAATCGTCCTTTTCAGATCAACAGTTGCTTGAATAGGGGCAGCTGTAGAACCTCAAATTTGCCCTCTTCATTTTAAGCATCATAATACACCATTTGCATCATAATCATATCATATATATAGCATTATAGCATAGGAAAATAAAGCATGACAAGCATCAAGCCCTAGCATGAGGCATATGGCCATCTGGGGAGGTGTTGAAGGCCATCTAAGCCAAGACAAGGGTTCCAATGGATTTGTGGGAGGCCTATGATGAGTCTAGACTCCTTTGGCAAGGCCAAGTTCACTTGCAAAAGCTCAGAAGATTGCTTAATCATCACAAGTTTTAAGACAAATGCAAGGCTCCTAAGCAGTGCAACCAAATTAGGGTTTTGGCTTCAAGAGCCTTAACCTCATAATTTTGGCCAAATCTTTTGGGCAATGTTTTCTATATGATAAGAGGTTCCTACATGTCAATTTTCATGGAAAAATTCCAAGTGGAAGTCAGTCATTGCCTCAGTTACTTGCAGATGAAGCAGAAAGTCAACTGGGCCCAGAAAAAGTCAACTGTGCCATTCCAAGGGGTCTAACCCAATTTTTTTGGCCAAATGAGGTCTATTCAATGTTATAAGATGTTGGTTGAGCTTAAAGTACAAGAATTTTGGTGGTTTGAGGGGTTTTGGCAAAAGTGCACAAAGTTGGTCATGGAAAAGTTAATATTTTTGGCTATTTTGACCTAAAACTTCACAAGGCCTTAACTTGATCAAAAAATCTTCAAATGGACCCAACCAAAACATGAAAGTTGGAGAGTAAGGGCTGCCATTTTTAAAAAGTACAAGTACATTTTCATGGGATTTATGGTTTGAGAGATATGGCCCCCGAAAATTTAGGTATTTTAGGGCAAATTTCCAAGTTTCAAGGCCAAGCCATTTGCACAAAGGCTCAAAAATGGATAGTTTGCTATGCTATGGCCAAAGTAAGTTTACACAACCAAAATGCATCCCATTTAGGTCATTTGGCTCAAAGAAAAGTGGAAAAATTCATGCACATGAAAAAGTTCCATAAAACTTGCATTTTACACTTGAATTTGCATAAGGCATGACCATTGTGTGATAGCTTACATCCAAGGGCTGAAGTTGCTTGCTGGGAATCATTGGTGGGATGGTGAATTCACATGCAAGAGAGGCCAGCAAATCATGAGCTTGGCATGCTTATGGCACACTTGGGCCAAAATTGCATTTTCACAAAAATCAGCCCTCTCTCACGTGCATTTGTTCTAACCCTTTTGCATTGCCATATATATTCCATAACAATCAGAATTAGGGTTAGAGGCAGCCAGATTACACACTCATTCTCTCATTCTCATCTTTTATGCAAAATTGCTTATTCTCCACAAACTCTTGCTACAAGAATCCATTCACAAAACTCTTGCTGGATTCTTAATCCTCATCACTCATAGATCATTTCCATACCATTTGTTTGGATTATTCTTCAAGAATCATCCATTTCTCCTTTCTTGTGCACATTTGCATTTTGTGCCATAACTTTTGATCTAGGCAAGCTTTCTTCAATCCAAGACCACATTCATACTCCTCTCATCTCAAGGATCATTAAGCACCCATGGATCTAGATTTATAGTGAAGTTTGTTCAAGTGGCCATTTGAGAAGCTTTGAAGCACAAGGAAGCACATTGCTGGATTTACAAGTTTGCAAAGCCTTAGATGCATTTATTTTGCATCTAAGGGGATAAGGAGATCATTTGCCATCACTTTATACCATTCTTGACTTCAAATTTGGAACACCACCTTAGGTATGCTCAAATTTCGAATCTCATAGAAATGTATTTGGTTGTGTGTTTTAGAATCCTCATGTTGTGGTGGTTACAATGCTCTTTGTAGTTTGTGAAATGGTTGAGTATTCACAAAGTTATGGTGATTTAAAGTTTCATGGACAATTTTATTTTCATTCATATCTTGAGTTTCTTTGAGTTTTAATCCAATCCAAGCATGTATTTGTGTTTAGTGATGTTAGATTATGTATTCTGGAGAGTTTCATGGCCGGCCGTGGCTTGGTTTGAGATTTCATGAAGTTAGGGTTAGGGTTTGGTTCATTAATGGTGGTTAGAGTTTAGGGTTTCTTCATGAAGAAGAAGGTTCAGCCCCCCAGCGCTATCCACACCCCCCACGCAAGGCCCATGCTGTTTTTTGAACTAACGTGTTTACTTCTTGCACCCCCTTGGCCCATTAGCTTTATTTTTATTCTTTTTCTTTACCAATTTTATTCCATTTGCTTTTGATCCATTTTAAATACTTCCTTAACTCTAAAAAATCCAAAAAAAAATCATATGCACTCCTTGATTCATCTAGTTTTTTATCATAATTTTTCCAGATTTTTATTTTCATCCCACGTGGCCAAATAAATTCAACATTGAGCATTGCTTTCTTGTGGACTCTCATAGACCAATCTGCCTTGTCCAATTTCTATTTTTCTCATCCTTTAAGATATGAACCCCATTCTTTTTGCATTCAAATCCTAAGACACTCTACTATCTTCATGATTTATCTTGGATTTTTCACAAATTTCCTTGCTGGACTTTTCTTGAGTTACTTGTGCCTTAATTTTCAAAACCCTAAATGGTGATACCTTGCATCCTTGAGTTTCATTGACCTAGTTTGGTGCTGTATTTTTGCAAACCCTTTTGGATTCTCATTTCTTTGTGTTTGGAGAGTACTTTGCTGGTTGGGTAGATTTTTTAGGTGCTTGGATCTTTTTCTTGGGTATTTTCTTCCTCACCTTGCTTTGTTTTGCATACTTTGAGTCTTATAGTCTTTTTTAAGTTTAGAAGGGCACTTGTGCTAACTTCTCCTCATCTTTTGGGGTCCTTTAGAGGTCTAGGGTTGTTCCTGGTCTTAGGATAGGGTTTGAGTCTCCTTGAGTCTTGGTGTTGGGTCTCTTTTATGTGCTTTATTTCTTTAAGTGTTATGCATGCCTTCTTTGCACTTGTTTCACTTCCAATCATCTCAATATGATCTTGTGTTGCTTTGATTATCATCTTGTGAACTCTTTGCCATGCCTATATGCTTGTGTAGCTTCTGACTTGTTTGTTCATGCCTTGGTTTTATGTTGCTACACTAACCTTGCAGGGGCTATGGTAAGTTTGAGATGTGGGAATTGAGTTCCACATCTCCATTTCTCATCTCTTCTCATTTTGTTTATATGGACTAACATCTTCTTGTTGGGCTTAGGCCTTTCTCATCTCTCCTTTTATCTTCTTCTTCTTCTCTTGAGATCCTTTTAGGTTAGAAAGACCTCACAAACCCTAGGAACTCCATGCATGCTAACTTAGGATAGAAACTTTCCCCCTAGTTTTTTTTTCCTTTTTGCTCCTTTGGTTCTCTTTCTCTTCTCATCTTCAAACTTAATTTTAATTCACTTAATAAAGGTTGAGTGCTTTCATGTGACATGAGACTTTGCTATGAGATGCTTGCACGCGTTCCATTTCGGGACGAGGTGTGAGTCATCACTCGTGGTAGATAGGTCTTAGCATGAGTACCTCACAAAGAAAAATTAAAAGACATTTCTTAACCAAAAACCACAAAAATACTTAATAATGGTAATAGGCCAGTGTGCTTAAGCCTTCACCTGTGGGACTAGCTTTGGTGATTTCCTCCATAGATAGGTGTGCCTCTTGCGCATTCCATTTCGGGATGATGTGAGACGTACACATCCCATTGAGTAAGACTTAGGTACACTCACCTATGCAAACTTTCACTCATAAAAGCTAAAAAAAAAAAAACACCAAACAAACAATAAGCGTCTTTCCTTCGGGAATTCTTTTCTCACCTCATTCGCTCCGTACGCGAACTTGCTCCTACTTGTCACTTTGCAAGACGGTAACGCACTCGTCGTCCGAGCCTGCAACACCTGAGCATTGACATAGGCAGTTCAAGCCTTTAATTCTCAAGCAATTTCCTTTTTAGTACCCCTAGTTAGGGGAACTACGGCGTCTCTGATCCTCATTATCCTGATGAGGTACGTAGGCAGCGGGGTAGGGCCCGTTCGAGCACAATCTTTATTTTCCCTACATTTTTTCCTTTTCATTTCTTATTTCATTTCTTTTCTCAGATTCTTTCCCAGTTCATTTTCATTTCTTTTGCTGCAGCTTTCATACCCTCACCCTTTGAAACAGTTTCTTTTGCAAGCGTGGATCCCGTCGGGTACGGCGGACGATCTGGGTGCTAATACCTTCCCAGGTCGTAACCGACTCCCGAACTCAGTCTCTTTGGTTCGTAGGACCTGTGTCCTTCCTCTTCTTTCTTCTGGTTTGTGCAGCATTACCATTCCCTTTCTTCGGGATAAAAATGCCTGGCTGGCGACTCTATTCTTTTTCCGCGCCACTTTCGCGTTTGTACCAGGATGGAAATCCGGGGAGCGACATGTAAGGAAGGAGATTATCATGCTTGGTATCCCAATCTCCATTAATCTGACTTACTACCAGGGCTGAATCTCCATATACATCCAGGAACTGAATCCTCATATCAATGGCAGCTTTGATGCCCAGCATACATGCCTCATACTCAGCCATATTATTCGTACAATAGAAACAAAGTCTTGTAGTAATCGGGGTATGACAACCTTCAGGGGAAATGATCACAACACCAACACCATTACCAAGTGCATTAGAAAATCCATTAAAAACCATAGTCCATCGGGATCCTTGTTCAGGTCCGTCATATTGTCCAGGTTCTTTGGTAATAATCATAACGTCTTCATCAGGGAACTCAAAAATCATTGACTAATAATCTTCCACTACTTGATGAGACAAATGATCAGCTACAACACTTCCTTTAATGGCCTTCTGAGTAGTGTACTGTATATCATATTCTGTCAAGATCATTTGCCATCTTGCTATTCGTCCGGAGAGAGCAGGTTTCTCGAATATGTACTTGATTGGATCCATCTTTGAAATCAACAAGGTAGTATGAGTCAACATATATTGTCTTAGTCGGCGAGCAGCCCATGCCAAAGCGCAGCAAGTTTTCTCGAGCAGTGAGTATCTTGTTTCACAGTCGGTACACTTTTTGCTAAGGTAGTATATTGCCTGCTCTTTTCGACCAGACTCGTCATGTTGCCCCAATACACACCCCATTGAGTTGTCTAACACTGTTAAGTACATAATCAAGGGTCTTCCATCAACTGGTGGCATCAAAATTGGAGGTTCTAGAAGATATCTCTTGATTTCATCAAAGGCAGTCTGGCACTCCTCATTCCACTCCATTACCTGATCTTTCTTCAATAATTTGAAGATTGGCTCACAGGTAGCAGTCAATTGGGAAATAAATCTTGCAATGTAATTCAATCGTCCCAAAAAACCTCTAACTTCCTTCTCAGTACGGGGAACTGGCATCTCTTGTATGGCTTTCACTTTCGCAGGATCCACTTCAATACCTTTTCCACTGAGAATGAAACCCAGGAGTTTACCAGATCTAACTCAAAAGTACACTTGTTTGGGTTCAATCTCAACTTGTATTTCTTCAACCTCTCAAACAACTTATGCAGATGATCAAGATGTTGCTCTTCATTCCAGGACCTGGCTATCATATCATCCACATATACCTCTATTTCATGATGAATCATATCATGAAACAAAGCCACCATAGCACGCTGATATGTTGCCCCGACATTCTTCAAACCAAATGGCATTACTTTATAACAAAAAGTGCCCCACTGTGTAACAAACGTAGTATTCTCCATATCTTCAGGTGCCATCTTGATTTGATTGTAACCAGAGAAACCATCCATGAAAGAGAATACCTTGTGCTGAGCAGTGTTGTCTACCAAAACATCAATATGTGGAAGTGGAAAGTCATCTTTGGGGCTGGCGTTATTCAAATCCATGTAGTCTACACACATACGTACCTTACCATCTTTCTTAGGTACTGGTACCACATTTGCAACCCATTGAGGATAAGAAGTCACAGCTAAGAACCCTGCATCAAACTGTTTCATCACCTCTGCTTTAATCTTCTCTGACATTTCAGGACGCATGCGACGAACCTTCTGCTTCTTTGGACGACAATCTTCTTTTACCGGTAAACGGTGAACCACAATGTCTGTATCCAACCCTGGCATATCTTCATAGGACCAAGCAAAGATCTCCACATAATCATGTAACATCTGAATTAATCTGCTCTAAACACCATCCTCCAGTTCAGCCCCTATCTTGACTTCTTTCATGTTTTCTTCAGTTCCCAGATTCACAACTTCGATTGGCTCTTCATGTGGCTGTATAGCTTTCTCTTCTTGTTGTAACAACCTAGCAAGCTCTACAGGTACTTCACAATCTTCTTCCTCTCCATCTTCAGCTTGATAGATCGGATTCTCGAAATTATAATTGGAAATAGTAGAATTGTTATCAACAGGATCCAGAGTGGATGAGGATCTGCATTTTAGTGATGTGCGTGTGTGTAAGAACACATAGCTGATAAAACAAAAATAAAATAAAAGAAAGACAAGGAGCACAATATTTACGAAAACGAAACGTCCATTGATTTTTATTGAATGAAGTATGCAAATGAAATGACATCCCGTAATAAGTATACCATTGTGCCCCGGGTAAGGCACAAGGCTTAAAAGTTTAATTGTTCAAAAATTACAAACTTAAAAATAACAACACAGTAATAGTATTTACTCCTGACTAAAGGAGATAGGAATAACGTCTTCAGCCTTCCAATTGTTGAGCCCATCACCCACAGTAGGAAAGATCCAGTCATCCAGGTTGTAGTCTTCATTATAGTCACCCACAACATTGATTTTATCTTTCATGATCCCTTGATTTGAGATACGAACAGCACGAGCACGACGAACAGCCTTCTGGGACTCTGCAGTGAAACCCAAACCAAACTTGTCAGACTTGTAAGGAATGTCAGGAAGCTGACCCCAAATAGTACAACCACAGCTCTAGCATCTTTGAGGGAGGCTATTGTAGGAGGTACTCTGGTAACAATAGGAACTCTTTTGACAATAGGAGGAGCTTCAGTAGCAGGAACAACCCAAGGAACTACTTCAAATGTCTGACAAGGAGTCTCAATATATTCACCTTCCACTTCAACATACTTAAATGTATTCACATGACTGATCATATATTCTTCCTCTCCGTAAACAGTGACAACTTTTCCCTTCACTGGATATCTCAACTTCTGATGTAGAGTGGAGGTCACAACACCTGCCCCGTGGATCCAGGGGCGCCCAAGCAAACAAGAGTATGCAGGACGAATATCCATTACATAGAAGGTTGAATTGAAAACTTGAGAGCCTACTTTGATCGGGAGATCTATTTCCCCATGCACCACCCTTCTTGAACCATCAAAGGCCCTCACTACTATATTACTTGGTCTCAACACAGCATCTTCAGGACTAAGCTTGTTCAGAACCTCTTTGGGAAGTACATTCAATGAAGAGCCATTGTATATCAACACATGAGACAAGGTAGTGCCCCTACATTCAATGGAGATATGCAAAGCTCTGTTATGGTTTCTCTTGGCAGGAGTCAAGTCAGCATCAGAAAAGCCTAAACCATTATCATAAGTCAAATATGCAACACAGTTTTCAAATTGATCCACGGAAATTTCATTGGGTACATGAGCAGTCTTTAAGAACTTGATTAAGGCTTTAGCATGATCCTCAGAACATAGCAACAAAGACAACATGGAAATTTTGGAGGGAGTATGCCCCAACTGGTCAACAATATCATAATCACTCTTGCGAATGATCTTCAGTACTTCTTCCATTTGTTTATAAAGGTTCTCAGCAGTCGGTGCCTCAGCTTGTATAGGTTCAATCATAGGACCTTTGCCCCGAGCATCAACACTTGGCTCAGAAGTGGAGGTAGTATTTGGAGTAACTGTATTTTTTGAGGTAGCCGGAGGAGAGAAAATTCTTCCACTTCTGGTGATCTTACTAGATCCAGCAATATTATCAACATCAAGGTTATTATCAGTAACAGGTGTATCAGTCAAAGGTTCCTACTTAACACCATGGATATAAACATCAGAACCGTAATTCCAAGGTATAGCTTTATCAGAGGTATAAGGAATAGGGCCAGGAGTGGTAATGATCATGGGAGGTACCCTAACTTCAGCAACAGTCTTCACAAGGCCTTCAACAGTAATTTTGTAGGACCCTTAGAAGAGATCTTGACAGGGCCTTTGGAGGTAATCTTCACTGGCACTTTATCAACCATATCCACATCTTCAACCTTCGCACCTCGAGTTAGATGTTCAACCATACTTTCCACAGAAGGTGTCCTCTCAAACAATATGGTGTAATTGTCCATGAGGCGTTGAATACCATCCTTCAACTTCCAGCAGCTATCAGGTTTGTAAGCACAATAAAAACAGTCTTCGTTGCAACCTGGAAAGAATCCAGCCTGCACCAGCTTCTTCTTGATGATGGATAATGGAGTAGTCACATCTGCAACTGAGGAAATATATGAAACTTCATCAATGGCATTAACAGTCTTCTCATGATTTGGCATGGGAGCAGTAATCACATTTGGAGTCCCAGGAGGGTCAAATTCAATCTCTCCAGCATCAATCATATCTTGAATCTTGTTTTTTAATATCCAGCAGTTGTTGGTGTCATGTCCCGGACAATTAGAATGATAAGCACATCGTGCATTAGGATTTTACCGAGGAGAGGAAGTATTAGGATTCTGAGGAGGGTCCTTCAAAGTAATGAGTTCTCCTTTCAGCAGGTGTTGCAAGGCTTGGGCCAGTGACATGTTGATCTTGGTGAACTGTCTTCTAGGCTTCTGTTGATTTCTCTGTGGTGGCTCTGGTGTTGCAGGAGTAGGATTGGAAATATGAACTGCTCCTACAGATTGGTGACTTTTGTTACGACCAAGTTGACCATAAACAACATTAGACTCTTTCTTCCCACTAGGGGGCTTCTTTGCAGTGCTTGATGAAGAGGCACCCACCTGTATCTTACCACTTCTTATACCACTCTCCACACGCTCTCCAGTCATTATCAGCTCAGTGAAACCAAATGATGAGCTTCCAATGAGGTGACTATAGAAAGGACCACTCAGCGTACTCATAAACATATCTACTAGCTCCCTGTCAGTCAGAGGGGGTTGAACTCTGCCAGCCAGGTCTCTCCATTTTTGGGCATACTCCTTGAAATTCTCCTTAGCACCCATTGACATGCTTTGGAGTTGCATGCGAGTTGGTGCTAGATCAACATTATATTGGTATTGCCTATAGAAGGCCTCAGCAAGATCATTCCAATCACGGATATTGACACTTTCCAATTGATAGTACCATTCCAATTGAGCTCCAGACAAACTCTCTTGGAAGAAATGCATCCATAATTTCTTGTCAACAGTATGTGGTTGAATCCTCCGGACATAGGACCTCAGATGCAGCTTGGGACATGAGACACCATCATACACCACAAAAGTAGGAACCTTGAAACCAATAAGTATAACCACTCCAGATATTAAGCTCAGATCTTCAAAATCAAGCCCAGAAGATTTTTGTAACTCCATGGCATCCATCCTGTCTACCAGCATCTTGTACTTATCTTCATTAGGATCATGATAATAATTTGCTTCAGAATCAGAATCTCCCACAGTATCATGGAGACTGCCTCCCTCTTTCTCAGAATTTTCAGACTCATAATCATCAACCTGTTCCTTGGTCTTGATAGGACCTCTGAACCTTCTTCCCATATTGATAAGGCCTCCTAATCTTCTAGTCTTCTTATTCTTCTTAGCCAGCAGTGTCTTCAACTCATCTTGCCCCTTGGACAAGTTCAGAATCAACCCTTGAAATTGTGCATTCTGAGCCTGGAGATCTTTGACAGTTTGTTCAAGAGCCATTTCTGCTGAAATAAACAGCGAGAAGATAAGATACCTGTACATAAGAAACCTGTGATGCAGTGATATGATATGTAAATGCGTATGAAATGTTTTCAAGGACTGCAGGATTTAAATTTGTTTAAACAAATAAAAAGTAAACTTTTATTAGTAATAAACTTGTTTGCCCCTTGGGGTTACAATAAAATGAAATGAATACAAAAAATGGGGTTTTAAGACTCCCATGGACGCTTCCTCTTTATGTTGAGGTATGAGTTGAGATTCCGCTCCTCGTGAAGTTGCTTTGTTAGCTCCAGGATTCTTTCTTGACTTGCTTTGTAATGAGTCTCAAAAGTATCTCTTTGCTCCTTCAACTGGATCCAGGACCTTCGTAACTCCTCCATGTCAGTGGGCATGTCTGGGTGAAGAATGACATAAGAAGTATCTCCTTCAGCAACAGGCTCCATAGTAACTGGCAGGATGGCAGGATATGGCATCATAAGAGTATGAGCACGAGATCGCACCCATCTGAGATAAGCTTCCATAGGAATAGTGTACTTGGGCTCTAGAGTCTTGCTGTCAACCTTGTTCACTTTACCCCATGCTCGTATGAACCTTTGACGGTAACCTTGCAGATCGTTGTCGTAGTCGAACATAATACCCTGAATAAGCATGTCATGAGGACCATCACTCCGAGCATAACCAAACTGACGTAAAGCTAAGGAAGGATTGTAGGTAATGCCCCCTCTTATGCCAAGGAGTGGCACATTAGGGAACTCCCCACAACGGTCAATGATAGTAACATTCTCCATAGATCGAGAGCACCAATGAATATCTGAATAAGAGAGTAACATAATCCTCTTGGACCACTTGAACCCTTGTTCATTCTTCATCACTGATCGAGGAAGGTGAGAAATAAACCACCTAGATAGCAAAGGTATACAACACATCAAAGTTCCTCGTGCCTTTGTAGTACGAGTATGAAGAGAGTGTAAGATGTCTCCAAGTAATGTAGGCACTGGATTGCGACTTAGAAATATGTTGATGGCGTGTATGTCTATGAACTGGTCTGGATTGGGGAACAACACTAAGCCATAGATCAATAGGGCTAAGATCTCCTCAAAAGCATCATAACTCATAGCCTTTAGGAACACTTGAGCTTTCTCCATCAATACCTTAGCAATAATACCCTTAACTCCACTTCTTATTTCTAGGACAATGTCTGATTTCTTCAAATGTAAGGCTGCAGCAATGACTTTAGGTTTAGGATCTTTCTCTAAGCCTGTGACAGGTCTCTGATCAAGGATAGGTACACCCAGAAGTTTGGAGAACTCTTCCATTGTGGGAACCAGCTGATAGTCGGGGAATGTGAAACAATGATGTTTAGGATCAAAGAACTGAAATAGGACACTCATCATGTCTTCATTGAACCCTGAAGTGACTAGATCCAGTAGATGACCATGTCTCTTGATGAACTGGGAGTTTTCAGAAACTTGAGAGACCAACTCCTTAAGCTTAGGAGGTATTCCTACAAAGTTAATCCGGATAGTATTCCTACGAGCAGAAGCCATGACCTGCAACAAAGAACAAAGATAAATCCTTTGGTCCTTGAAATGGTTAGTGAAAATGCTATGCTTATGATGCATGATGATGTTATGATGTTATGCTCAATCATAAACATGTGGCACACACAAGAAAGTCACATAATAGCCCTAGGTTTAAAGTCTTGCATGAGGTTTAAAGGTAAGTACCCTCCCCTGAAGTTTAGTTGGTTCATCCTGTCCTATAAAGTAACCAGGTTCTAAGGGATCTCAATATCATTGATCCTTCACAAGGGTGGTTGTTCAGTAGGCAACTTACTTGCCAACCAAAACCCTCCAAGTTTAGAATCTCAATGAGTGTAGCATTGAGTATCAACCAACTTTAGTCTTCACCAAAGCCGGTTATCTCACTACTTTTCTAAAGGCCAAGATGGGATGACTAGGGTTCTAAAAGTTATTTAGTGTATTGGAAACATATGGCAACCTCATATTATCCTCAACTTGCTTAAGGAACATAAGCACCAACCAAGAAGTCACACTAACTATGGCCACCAGATCAACCATATCGGTATACGCCGTACAGTTTCCTTGGTCTATTGCCATTTACCTAAGGTACACTAGATCCGGGTTAGGATCTTTCACACATAAGAGCACCCAACAGATAAGTATAAAGCAAACAAGGCAAACCATTTTAAAGTGATCTAATTCCTAAGGGTATCCCTCTTTTATTACATCCCCAGCAGAGTCGCCAGTTCTGTAACACGGTGGGAGAACTGACTTTAGTTATGTTGCAGATAGCAAGAGTCGCCACCGACTTTTATTTTATCCAAAGGAAAGGGCATAAAAGAACAGGAAAGGCCTTAAAAGATTTTTGAGTTCGGGGGGTAGGTTATATAAAGGGAAGGTGTTAGCACCCTTTACATCCATGGTTATCCATGGGCTCTTAGTTACTTAGCTCACTTTAAACTGTTTTGAGAAGTGTAGTGTGTGATTAAAATTTTCTAAGTACTTTATAATGATCCTCGTATGGATGTATATAAAGACTTTGTTTTGAAAATTTGTTTGAAATGTGAAGTGTAAGATGTATTTTGAAAAGATGAGCAAGTACTTAAGAGGAACCTACCCTATGTTAAGTCTTTACTGTTCTTATATGTTCTTTCAATGGTAAGACTATCCCTATTATTAAGGAATAGGTAGTCATTACCTTGGATGTTATAAGGGACATGTGAAGGGTCATCTGTGTTTAGGCAACTGTAAGGTGTCTTAGCAATACGAAGGGACTTATCATCTTTTATTCGAAGGGACAAGATCATTTACCGTAGGCAACATTGAAGGGACTTGATCTTATAATCTTAAAAGGGACTTGATGATATTTTATGAGAAGGGATTTTGCTTTAAGACACCTTACTTGACCTTTTAGTTAGGCAACATGAGGGATAACCTTAGGAAGTGAGAGATGGCGATCAAAGATCGACTTACGTGTGTGAGTGTCCATATTCATATATTTATCTTATTAAATTAGTGATTTTAAAGTACAAACATGTTATCACTCCCTATAGTTACTAACCATGGCAAGAATATTTATAAACAAATAAACGATAAAGAACTACGACAATTACACAACTTTTGGCAGTTACATTATAATAAAAATAATTAAATAATAAATATAAGCCATAAATAAAAAAAAGGGTTAGTGATAAAAATAATTATAAGAAGAAAAGAGTAGCACAAATATACAAACTACATACAAATTAAATAAACAAATTTGAAGAATTTTTGAGATGAAAATAAAATAATAAAGATAGTAATAATAAACCATATACTAATTTATTTACAAAATAAAACATGATTAATTATTTAATTATATATATTAGAAAAATTTATTAAGTTTAATATTTAAGTAAAATAATTAAGGTGATAAATTAGGGTTAGAAATTTTAGAAATTAGGGTTACATATTTTTAGAAAAATAAGAATTAGGGTTAGAATATTAATTAAGATATTAATCAATTTATTCGTAAAAATAAACTATATAGAATAATAATATGAACATAAAATAAAAAATAAATTATATTTGAGAAAATAAAATATTGATTTTTTTTAAAAATAAAATAAAATTTTATTCTATGAAAACATCTTATATTATTTATTTTAAAATTAATTTATTATATAATATATAATTAAATAAAGAACACAAAAATAGAAAACAACTAGGTTAAAAAATAATGGGGAGGTCTGGATTTGAACCCAATACCTCCCTTGTACCTGCCAGAGAAGTTACCACTTGGCTGCGCTGCGTTTGGTGATGTCCAATAGTCCAAATTGATTATATGCGTAACTTGTAAAATGGAACAAAGTAAAAAAAAAATAACGCAAGACCTGGGGATCGAACCCAGGTCCTTTACCATCAAAGCGCTTCACCAAAACCAGCTGAGCTACACGCCCATTGTGATATGTACACGAAACCAGTTTGTTTTAAGCCCTATGCAAATTACAAATATTATTTCCGCGCCCAAAAAGATCATCTTCTTCCTTGAATTCGCAGGTTTTACCTGCGAATTTTCCTGCGAAACTACTTGCGAGTTTTCCTGCGTATGATAACCTGCGAATCTCAAACTCCATACAAACAGTAAAATTTCATGAAATTAATAATGCTATTGAATTCCTAATGACATCTACGATTCTTCCATGTCTTTAGAACTCATTTATTTTGGCTAAATGGTAAAACCCTAAACGAGGTCCGAAAACCCTAACTATGGGATAAGTTGATTCAGTTCATGAAACTCCAATTCAATTGCCCAGAAAGCTTCAGTAAATGAAACAAACAATGTTAGACAATCAAAATCAATAAAAAACCAATAAACTCGTGAAACCAAAAAATTCAAATATGCCATGAATATCCATTCGGTTTATGCGAATGTGGGTGTTTTAGATGTTGTTTATGATCCATACATGTTTAATAAACATCATAGAATGCATTGCAACCTTTAGAACACTTTGAAATCACCTCTAGCTTGAAATCCGAATTTGGTTTTTTGGATGAAATTTTGAAATTTGAGAGTGCTCTTTGAGGCTCTGAATTCGTCTCTAGGGCTTGGCTTAATGTTGTATATATACCATACACTGAAATTAGGTCAAGAAATCAACCAAACTTGTGGATTTTTGGACCTTGTGAGATTGAAAATGATTTGTCTTTAAAACTTGAATTTTTTTGATCTAACATTGCTATTTTGGTATGATCTGAAATATTATGGTATCAATCAAGCTTAAATGAGTATTAAGTCCTTCTAGAATCAAAATCTTTTCCAAATATATGACTTTCATATTTTATTTTAATTTAATTTGTATTTTAATGAATAAAATTCAAATAAATATTAAATAAAATATAAAAAATCAGAAAATGTGTGGGTTGGGTCGTGCTTGGTGATTTTGTAAAGATTGGATGGCAATTTGGTGGGCTCATTTAGCAAAAATTGGTTTTAAGGCCTTATTTGCTTCATAAACTTTCCAAAAATTTCCCAACTTTGCAAGGGCACAAATCCTTCAATTTTAATGCTATGGAGGTGTTATTGGACATTTTGGAAAGCTTAGAGAGTCCTATAACCAACCTCTTTGGTCTCATGTCCATATATTTTACCATTCTCAAGTTATGCTCTTTGGAAGTTGTTGACTTTTTGTTGACTTTTAAAAAGACTTATAATGTCTTAGCTCATACCTTCCAAATGAAGCATTTTTGGGCTTGGCTTGTGAGACACAAAGTCGTAGAGAATTCAATTTCCTTTAAAATGAGCTTTGGATGGAAATTTTTTGATGAAACATGTGAAAGTTATGGCTGGTCAAAGTTCAGTTGACTTTTCCTGTGAAAACCCTAATTTAGAAACTCCTGATTCTTGATGATCTGAAATCTCCTTGATGAATCATGATAAAACCTTGATCAAATGATGAATTTTACTTCATATACTTGATGTTGGCAAAAAATCATGAAGTTTGACTTTGGTTTGACCTCAGTTTGACTTTTTGACTGCTTTGACTGATTTTAGCCTATCTGATCATTTGATTGAGCAAACCTTTTGGGAAAGTCTTGAAACTTGACATGGGGATTCTTGAACTTATATAGGATGCTATGAAGCTCACTTGAAGCCTAGGAAGTCCATTTAGCCTGATGAAAGTCAAAACCCTAGTTTAAGAGGCATTGCTTAGGAGGATGCATTGTCTGAAGGAATTGTCAAACTTTCTGACTAATTGTGAACCTTGTGAACCTCATGAGATGTCATGTGAACCTTGTGAACCTCTTAGTACACAATGTCTTGTCTTGGGGAGGGCAAAATTTTGGGGTGCAACAGCATGCAATGGCTAAAATGATGTTGAGAGCAAGTTACTATTGGCTGACAATGGAATCTGATTGTTGCAAGTATGTGAAAAAGTGCCATAAGTGCCAAGTGTATGCTGATAAGATTCATGTACCACCAACTCATCTCAATGTGATTTCTTCCATGTGGCCTTTCTCTATGTGGGGAGTTGACATGATTGGAATGATTGAACCCAACGCTTCGAATTGACATCGTTTTATTCTTGTGGCAATTAACTACTTCACCAAGTGGGTGGAAGCGACATCATATGCTAATGTGACAAAGCAAGTTGTGGTTCACTTTATCAAGAATAACATTATCTGCATATATGGTGTTCTGAATAGAATCATTACTGATAATGGTTCGAATTTGAATAATAAGATGATGAAAGAGATTTGTGAAGAATTCAAGATTCAACACCATAATTCTTCTCCTTATAGACCGAAAATGAATGGGGTTGTTGAAGCTGCAAATAAGAACATTAATAAGATCATTCAGAAGATGGTTGTGACATATATGGAATGGCATGAGATGCTCCCTTTTGCTTTGCATGGTTATCGTACATATGTCCGCACTTCAACAGGGGAAACCCCTTTCTCACTTGTTTATGGTACAGAAGCAGTGCTCCCTGTCGAGGTTGAGATCCCATCAATGAGAGTTCTGGTGGAAGCCAAGTTGACCGAGGCTGAATGGTGTCAGAGTAGATTTGATCAGTTGAATTTGATTGAGGAAAAGAGAATAATAGCTTTGTGTCATGGTCAGTTGTACCAACAATGAATGAAGAAAGCTTTTGACAAGAAGGTCAAACCTCGTGTATTCAAAGAAGGCAACCTCATGCTCAAAAAGATTCAGTCTTTCATTACAGATTCTCGGGGCAAGTGGACTCCGAACTATGATGGCCCATATGTTGTTAAGAAAGCCTTCTCTGGCGGTTCATTATTTCTTGCAACTATTGATGGTGGGGAGATCACTCGTCCTGTGAATGCGGATGCAGTCAAGAAATACTTCGCCTAAAAAAATAAAAAGAACATCTCGCTAAGTTGAAAACCCGAAAGGGATGCTTAGGCAAAAATGAGCGTCTCGGTAGATTGAAAACCCGAAAGGGCAGTCCATGCAAAAATTAGAGACATAAACATAAATAAATCCCAGTAGATTGAAAACCTGAAAGAGAAATCTAGGCAAAAGTTAGGGATCATGGAAAGTAACTGCATCGACAGAATGGATCACTTGTAACAACCGAGGATTTCAGATTTTATCCCTCAGAAGATTTACCCATCAAAGAGTCTTATTCACTCATCCTTGACTGAAGTTTCGGACATAGTGGAATTTAAAGTTGATAGGGAGAATAGTGATCATTGTATTTCAATGTATACCTTTTCCATGTATTTACCATTTTTTCAAACTTGTAATGATCCATGGAGTCATGCCGTTTGCTGACTACCATTCTATCAATGAATTTGAGCTTTTATCCAATTGTTTGCAATTCTTTATATTGTTTCTGTTTACAAAATTTCAATTTGTTGTTAATGATTATTTTTGAAACAAATTTAATAAATTTAATCTTTGAAGATTAAAAAAACATTTTTCTTTTGATATGAGAACAAAGAAAGGATATCAATAGTGATTCCAGGGATGGTGAAGTCTGAATGTGTGTAACTTGTCTCTCCCAAAGCAGGGTTTGATTCGGTATGGAATTCCTGAATAGTCCTGGCATGTTGATTTTAATGATGTGTTGTGCCCCACTAGCATGAACGGGGATTGTAAATGCTTCTAGTTCTGATTCCTTCCCTAGAAGAGTTGTTGGAAGGGATATTCCTGAAAATCCCCAGCTGAGTTTTGATCTCTTCCTCAGTAGTTTACCTTTGGCTTGAGAAGTATTGGGAATCCTCAACCGAGTTCTTGTTCCTCAGCTTGAGTTGGTTGTATCCCTTGGCAGAAGTATTGGTATAACAGTTAGTGTAGAGGTTTTCTTTCACCTGATGGTGTGTATTGATTTAAAATCCCTCGTAACTGTGGTTCGCTATGATGTTAACTTCTGGTATCCCCACATAGGCCGAAGAGACCAAATTTTTTTGCCAATGGAAAATGATCTCCATTAATCTTTTCCATAGATCCCCGGTAGGTCTGCGTGTGATGGTTTACAACAGATTTCTTTTTGATCTTCAACAAGTATTACACTCTTTCCCCAAGCAGAGAAAGAGTGGCATGACTCTCTCCCCAAGTGAAGAAGGAGTGGTATGATGATTCTTATGTCCCTAGCAGGACTGTGAAAGCTTTTCCTATCCCTGACAAATTATTACCTTTCCTTAGCAAGGTAGTGTCCCTATGTAGAGTTGATGTTTGATGCTCCAGTAGATTATGCTTTATTTGCATCACTGGTAGATATTTATCTTGTTTCCCACAACAAAGTTATGAAGATATTTGTCCCCACTAGAGTTTAACAAGGACTTTTCCCTCTTTCACCAAAGTGTGAAAGATTTTGTGTTGTTGAGGTATCTCTGACATGTTGTCCTCTCAGAGTGGAATTTCTGATTTTTATCCTTCACAGATTTTTGAAGATTGCTTTATGGATTGGATCCCTAGCAGATGCTTCCTCATTATTGAGTTAAGCCTTGTAGTTGGATTTTATTCCTTTGATGGCTTTGATGCTCCCCTGTAGGATTTCGATTCAAATCTCTAGCATGGTCCCCAACCTTGTTGCCCTGATTAGCCGAGTATCTGATTTTTGTGGTGTTTATGTCACCTGTTGCTTATCTTTATGTCTATTTTGTCAGCATATTCACACCTACATTCATGCATTCGCTTAAGCATAACATCATTTACTTGCATTCTTGCACTTATCTTTGTTCCCCGCTCTTTGGTGTGGATTTTCCCCACAGAGTGTGTGTTGTCTTCTCTCAAATTAGAGTGTCGACCATTGAGCAGAAAGTGTTTATCCTTTCTAAATTCCCCACTGAGTTTGTTCCTCGTGGATGATTTTGATTCAGTTTCCTCCCCATTTTATTATCTGGATGGAATTTTCCCATTTGAAATATTTCCTCCTTGGGATGAGTGTCTTGTTTGACCGTTTCTCTCCAACTTGTTCTTGGATTGAACTTTGGTCCCCTTTGTGGGTATATTGCTTTGGAATTAAACTATCATTAATTGATAGTGGGCAATATTTTCCCCAGCTTGAGTATATTACTTTGGAATTAAGCTATCAGTTATTCGATAATGGGTAATGTTACCAACCTAATCAAGCTCTTTTGTTTATACTCCTACCTAGTAAATCTGGTAGTCGAGAGTTCTTCTTCCTACCTAGTAAAAAGGTAATAGAAGTTGTTTCCCTTTTCTTGAGCTCCTACCCAATAAATCCGGTAGTTGAGAATTTTTCTACCCAATAAAAAGGTAGTGGAGGTTATCCCTCTTTGTTTTGCTCATATCCAGTAAATCGATAGTTGAGTCCATTGTTTTCATATCTTCTATCCAGTAAATAGGTAGTTGATGATTCTTTTCTAACTCGGTATTCCTCCATTTTTTTTGAAATCAAATACTTTGTTTGGTTATTATTCCCTAGAAGAGTGTTTACTCTTTCCCGTTGAACATTTTTACCTTGATTATATCATATTTATTTTTCCCCATGTAGAGTCAGCTATCTAGTGATTTATTTTCCTGGTAACTCTTTTGGTGTCCTTTGTTTTCCCCAGCGGGATTTTCTTTTTTGTCCCCAAGCTTTTTGCTTTCCTCTGGTGGTCGTGTATTCCCCACAGAGATCTTGGGTTTGCATGTCATATCATATTCATATCATATCATAGTCTTTTAGGACAAAAATTTGGGTTTTCTGTATTTAAGTCTCTCCCATCTTGCAGAGACGAAGATGTCAATATTCATATCTTCAGATTGAAGAAAATTAAATAGGGGCAGCTGTTCCACCCTAATTTTTGCCCTTTGTTTTTCTTCGCATTTTCATCTACATCTTGCATACAAACAAGATCGCACTAGTTGCTCGGTTCCTCTCGGGTTAGATTTATGCCTCACAGGGGACCACCGTTGTCTTTAATTACTTTATTTGTTTATGTTACTGACCATTAATAAAAATCCAAAAATATTTTGTTTCTTTTTACTAACCTTTTTCAGGAAGAGGGACCATTGAAAATGCCAAAAATAGCAGTCCCGCAGCCCGAGTGAAATTTCACAGACAAAAGTCGAAGTTGATCCGCAAATAATTCAAATTTATCTGATCAAGGATTTCCCAAATTAATTGATTCATTCAAGGAATTCCAAGGTTCATGTGTTTATTTCCATGCCTTCTTCGACGTACAAAAGGAATCGGGCCACAACAACCAAGCAATCGCATTTGAACAAAATATTCAAATTTTAGTTTGGTTAACCGGTTAACTAGTGCGAAATTTGAATATTTCATTCAAATTCAGTACCATTAAATTATTGATATAATTAGAATATTCTAGATCAATTGGTCTCTGATTTCTCTACATCACTTTGAACATTTCTTACCATAAACCCTCACTAATCACCACTCTTTTCCATTTCCCACCAAATTTGCAATTACCAAGCCTAATTTTAATTACCAAAGCAAGCTCCATTCCATAAAATTCCCATACCTAAAGTCTTTAAATAGGACCATAATTTCATTCATTCACCAAGCTTTTGAGAGCCAAAAAACCCCTTACAAAATATTCTCCCAAAGCCAAAAATCTCACTAAAGCTCTTTTCCTCTTTTTGAAGTTATCAAGAATTCACATTGAATTCTTGACTAACTTGAGCTAAACCTTCATCCTTTTCTTCTCTTGTTCATCAATTTTAGTAGATCTAACTTGATTTGGTCCAATTTGAAGAAGTGCTTTTGGTAATTCATCTCCTTCCATAAACCCATATTCACCATCAATATTCAAGACGTAGATCTTTGGTGTCGTTGTTTCTAGATCCTTTGGATCTTTATTTGTTGTTTGATTGCAGGGATTTCACTGTATTTTTGATTTAAAATTTGGGAAAATTCAGATCATGATCATCAAATGTTTGAGAAAAGGTTTTAAAATGGATCATGCTGAATTTTCTGCATTTTTCTGCGACTGACTCGATGTTAACCGGTTAACCATTTACAGTGTAAATAGGTTAACCGGTTAACCATTTTTAAAACTACGCAAGTTTTGCTTGCGTTAACCGATTAACCAATTTGGTTAACCGGTTAACACAAGTCATAATGGACTTTTTGTCTTGTTTTAAGCCCCTTTTTGGTTCCTCTTTCTTCTTCTTCTTCCTCCTTTTTATTTTTACCTTGGGAAGCACTTTTGGGAGTAATTTCTCCTTAACTTCAATGAACTTTGGGTGTAGATTAGAGTATTTAATGTTCATTAATTCAAAACTACCTTTAAGTGGATTATTCAATTCATTTAAGGTACTTTGCGTTAGTGATACATTTTCATGCTTGAATCCACCGAGATGAGTGATCGAACTTAAGGATGGAAGAATACCACGAGTGCGGCTCAATTTGGTATTCACCTTTAGTTTTGTGCGGTATTGCGTCCGGATAACGATTTACATATCATTTATCTCGCATGTATTAGCACTAACATTATGCACCTTAATTTGTGGTGGCTGACCTCATTTGTAGGGTAATTACTTCGTAAATTACTCGATGATTGCTTAACATAGACCTAAATTTGTCCCTATTTCGGAATAAAAATCTAATTGGTTACTTGACTTTCGTGGACCGGACCTCTTGTTGGTCGCATAATCCCAAAGTGGTTAATCATTTTGCATTAAGAATCGAGACTTATGAATGTTTTATGCGTAGGTGCTTTGGGTCTCCCAATCGCCTTTCAAATTTCATTGAATTCGATTCGGTTTGCCTTGATTGATCGCTATAGTGTAAGATGCTAAGCGGATCCGGTTGCCTTTCAGTTTTCGTTACTCTTTTGGTTGTGGTTGATTAAGTTCACCATACCATTATTATGTAAATATTATTATATTATCATTATTATTAATATTTTATATTCTTGCACTTTAATTGCTTTTTCTACTAACATTTAATTTCTTGCACTTTTATTGTTTGTTTTATTTTATTTTGCTTTATTAAACTTTATTCATCCATATCATGTTTATTATTTGCTCTTATTTTGTTGTTGATTTTCCATTTGTTCATTTGGACACAAAAACATTAATAAATGACTAAACTTCTAAAAAACTTGTGACTTTAATTTGTGGACTTTTGGTTACTATCCTTGGCATTGGAATGGAGATTTTGGACTTAGATTTTAGGATCCCTCTCCCTTGCTTTTATCTTCATGAAGTTGGAATTTTCCTTTATTTGGCCATTTGCTAGCTTATAAGGATGGAACTTTTATGCTCATAATTTGAAGTATCATCAAGTTTGGTTAGATCTTTCTTCCATTATCTCCTTATTTTCTTTTTTAGGATAGTCCCTTCATCTCCTCCCCTTCTTTAATTTTCAAAATCTTCTCCCTTTTTCAAAGGATTCCTTCTTTTTTAATTCCTCACCTCTTTAATAAACAAAACCTCGAATTTTGTCAAGTGGCTTTTACTTTTTCTTTGCTTTAAAAAAATCAATGAATTTAATCATGTTGACCTTAATTCAAAAAATAAAAAAAATCAAACTCATTCAAGTTGTTTTGTGCCATTGTGCACTTTTGTTTATTTTCTTTAAAAGAGTGTCGATTATGAGTCATTATTCTTTAGTCGAGTGCAAGTCTCTCAATCTCCATGGTTGTAGTTTGATGTAATTGAGTCTCTTTTCATTTGTAGGGGTTTAGTGGCATACTCATTGATTTTATCCGAGTTAGCGCCCTCCCCATAATGATGTATGAGTCCATGCCTTCATTCTCATGGTAGTTTGTTTGGCCATCCACTTGAAGATGATAAATTCTCTTCACTTAATAAAATCAATCATAACCAACCCTTTTCACTATTTGTACCACGAACTACGGGGTTTTAATCCCACATTGCACTTTGTGGGTACGTAGGCATGAGGTGGTAAACTTCTCCAAACACAAAAATATTAAAAAATAATAATTCTTCTCTCATCCCTCCACTCTCATTTAACAAACCTCTTTCGAACCAAAAACAATAAATTTTTCAAAGGGCTCCCGTGGAGTACCACAGACATTTTGGGTGCGTAAAACCTTCCCATTGTGTAACCTATCCCCTTACCTGTTTCTCTGTTTTGTTTCTTTAGCTTTTTTGCTTTTAGATTCATTAGGATTTATTCGCTCTTTTTTCTTTTCCTCTTGGAATAAAATAAAAGCGCGGTGGTGACTCTGTTTACTTTGAGTTAAGTTAACCAATAGCTTACACTCATGATTTTACCGCTACAGCGACCAACTGGGAGTCCGTACATATTATAATTTCCTCTGCACCAAGGTCGTCTGCTAGGCGCAACCCGGCCAGGAAGGCTTCGTATTCCGCTTGATTGTTGGAGGTGGGGAAAGACAGAGTCAAGGATACCTCGATGATGGTTCCCTCCTCGTTTTCCAGCATAACCCCGGCCCCGCTGCCTGCCGAGCTAGAAGCCCCGTCCACGAAAATGGTCCACTTGGATGTGGACGCTGGTGTCTGCTCGAGGAAGGTGAGCTCCGCTACGAAATAGGCCAAGGCTTGGGCCTTAAGAGCTTGTTTACCATCATACCCAATGTCGAAATAAGATAGTTCCAATGACCATTTTAGAATTCGTCTGACCATGTCTGGCCTTTCGAGCAACTGCCTAATGGGTTGGTCAGTTCTTACGACAATCGTATGGGCCAAGAAATAGTGTCTAAGCCTTCTTGCTTCGAAAAGGAGGGCCAGCGCTACCTTTTCGATCTACTGATACCTCATTTCTGGGACATGCATGGCCTTACTCGTTAAGTAAATTGATTTTTTCCCCTCGGGAAATTCGCGGATGAGAGTTGCGCTCACGGCCTCGTTTGTGATTGCGAGGTAAAGGTACACAATTTCTCCTTCTTTAGGCCTGAAGAGTACTGAAGGCTCGGATAATGCTATTTTCAAATGGGCTAAGGCCTGCTTGCATTCGTTCGTCCATTCGAAAGCTGACTCCTTGCGAAGGAGCTTGTAGAATGGAAGAGCGTGCTGGGCAGATTTAACAACTAACCGAGCGAGCGAAGCGAGCACTCCGTTTAATGATTGTATAGATTTCTTAGAGTTTGGCATAGGAATATCTGTAAATGCTCGATGTTTTACCCCAAATTTTTCCCTCCCACATTCAAGACCATGTGTCTCAAGAGGTCTCTTAATAGTCACATGATTCTCAATTGGTCAAAAAGATTGAAGGTTTCACCAGACAAAGCCTCCTCCTGAACAATGAATCTTAGAACTAGGGTTTTGAGTTTCCTTAAGAAAATTGAACTTCCAAGGCCTCAAATGGACCACATAACATCCCATACATCTTAAAGTATCCTCATGTCAAGTTTCAAAGCTTTCACAACAAGTTTGGTCAGTCAGATGCTCAGATACCTGAAAATCAGTTTACTTGGTCAAAAAGTCAACTGAGGTCAAATGTGGTCAACTCAAAGTCAAACTTCAAGATATTTGGTTAACATCAAGATTATGAGGTAAAATTCATCATTTGATAAAGGGTTGATCACGATTCATCAAGGAAACCTCAGATCATCAAGAATCAAGAAGTTTCTAAATCAGGGTTTTTCATAGTAAAAGTCAACTGAAGTTTGACCAGGCATAACTTTCACATACTTCATCAAAAATTTCCCATCTAAAGCTCATTTTGAAAAGAATTTAATTCTCTACAACTTTGTGTCTCACAAGCCAAGCCCAAAAATGCTTCATTTGGAAGGTATGAGCTAAAACATTACAGGTCTTTTTGAAAGTCAACAAAAGGTCAACTTTTTCCAAAGCTCATAATTTGAAAATGGTAAATGATATGGACATGGGACCAAAAGGGTTGGTTAGAGTACACTCTAAGCTTTATAAAATGTCTTAGAACACCTTCATAGCATTAAAATTGAGGAAGTTATGCTTGTCAAAGTTGGTTGATTTTTAAGGGGTGTATGAAGCAAAAAAAGCCATAACTTCATTTTTTTTTCCAAATGGGCCCATAGAGTTGCAACCCAAACTTGAAGATGAAGTCATGCACGATCCAATGACCATTCATTCTGATTTTTATAATTTATTTTATATTATTTTGGATTTTAATTGTTAAAATTCAATTTAAATAGAAATCAAATATGAAAATCAAATATTTGATCTCATAACTTATTTTGGGATCAAATATATGATATTTAAGATGATTGCAATCATCCAAATTCGTGCAAGATCAATATAGAAAGAGGATATTTGATTTTTTTGAACAGTTTTGGTGATGAGATTTCTTCAAATCCAAGCAACACCAATCCATACTTTCAAGGCCCATAGTTTGACCTAATTCACTTCATTATACATACAGAAACCTAAGGCAAGCAAAAGGACGAACTTTTCAGGGACAACAAGCATATTTTCAAACCAAAATTTTTCAAAGAAAAGTCACATTCGGTTTTGGAGTTAGAGGCAATTTCAAGGCATTCTAAAGGTTGCCATCCATTCCATGATGATCATTCAACATGTCCCAACCATCTACAACATCCAAATCATGCTAAAACGCTTAATCCGAACTATTCTTGTTTTTATTTTGTGACTTTTCGATTTCTTAATTTTATGCATCATAAACCAATTTTGATCATTGTTTTGTGTTTGGTTTGAAGCATAGAAGCTTCCTGGATGAACAATTCGAAGTTCCATGGCCATATACGATAGTTGCCATAACTAGGGTTTTAAGCTTCATATTGGGGCTTTGCGATTTAACCAATATAAATGAATTTTAATGACATAAATAAATTGTAAATGATTTAGGGATCACAATGGTGTGATCAATTTGATAAAATGTTACAGGTTTCATGATCTTTGAAGGAACATAGGATTTCCTATGAAACTGGATTCGCAGGAAACGGCGCAAGAAAAAGCGCAGGTAAATTCAAAGGTAAAAGGAAGAAGATGAAGACCAAAGGCACCAATATGGAATTCAAATTTAATCTCTTTTTTTATTTTATTTGTTTCATATTTATATCAGATAGGCGCTTGTGGTGTGATGGTTGAGACATATGACCGGTTGCATTAAGGGCAGGGGTTCGAACCTTGCCTTCAGCATTTTTTATTTACTTAACTAACAATATTACTATTTTTTCTATATTATTGATTAGTTCCAGATATCTATCACCAGTGCGCCTGCAACCCAGTGGATAGCCTTGAAGGCTGGATGGGGAGTGTCATGGGTTCAATACTCAGCTCCAACATATTGGTTATCTCTTTCCTTTTTTTATTTTTTTTCAAATTATATATTTTCTTTAT